>RSEF01000014.1:12577121-12662367 GCA_003993805.1 Himantopus leucocephalus | reverse complement strand
CCAAAAAAAAAAAAAAAAAAAAAGAAGAAAGAAACACTTATGAAGTTTTTTTGTTTCTCCCCCCCAAGGAAGTCAGGATTATTCTTCACTTCCTTCCCACAAGTCTGCTTTTGCAAGTGGTTTTCTTATTTCTCCTATTGTCAATAAGGGTATTTTAACACTGTGCTGAGACCATATTGCTGCCACAACAATGCTCACAGAAGAAAAATGAGAGTCATAAATCCATTCACAATTATTTAGCCACTGTTTCTAGAAAAAGAAAAAAAAAACTACTTCCTATAACAATGAAATACTGATAGATATTTGTGTTATCAGTTCAGTTTCATACCAGCGTACCAGTGAACCACACACAAATGGAAGAATTTAGTTATAAAAGCCCATTTCTGCCACTGTAATTGTGCCCTTTTTTTAAGGACTTCTGGCTACAGAATTGCACAACGTCACACCTCTGAATGATATCACTTTGCCAGCTAAAAGCTGCTGCATATTTGCCTTATTCAAACCTTTGCTTTATTTAAACATTAAATGAAGAACCAGTAATTATTTTCCATTGATCCAGGTAGCCAGTCACATGATCTGAACAGAAAATACTCAAATAAAAGTGGCTTAGTGAATAATACCCATGAAATCTATCAAGTGAAATTGGTTTGCCATCAAATCAGCGTGATTCATGAATATGACAAAGTTTATCAGCAGACAGTTCAGGTACAGAATCAGAAAAATTGTCTGTGGCAAATACTGTGCTCCATTCTCCTCTCCAGCAATTGTATCTCATCATGGTAGAAATTAAACCGCTACTGAGATTTTGTCACAAGATTTACCTGCTGTAGTCATCCTAAAACACAAAGGTCAAATCTCCCTTGGAGCCAAACTTTTAGAAGCTAATTGGAGGGTTTTATCAACAAACAATAGGCAATTAACATAGAGTGCTTCTACTTTTCACTGGCTGTCAGAGACATAGCTCTTGGATGTTTCCTTCTTGTTAATATCAATTAGAACTTTTTTCTTTTAAAGGGAGCATGAAAGTAGAAATAGAAACTGTGTAACTCAGAAGCAGTTATCAGCAGGAAGGGGAGAAAGGGCCATAAGAGTAACAGACTAAAGATTTTCTACAAATTCTGCCATGGTGCAGGAGTTACAAGGTCATGTTGCATTAACGTGTAAAGATCAAGCTTTGCTAGAAGAAAATCCAGCTGCTTGCTGGCAGCGCTAAAGTGTCACCTCAAACCCCCAGGAGGGCTATAACCCAAGAGATGTGGCTTATAGCATAAGCCACCTGCTATTTCAGCATCCTACCAGCCAGTAGGTAGGGACAATGAAAACAGTACCTGGAACACCTGCACACCTTGAGGCTAAGGGTATTCTTAGCATACAAAGCAAGAAGTCACTTCAGATTACAAACCAACGCACAAGACAATAAGCCAAACTGTGCTTGAGTAGAACTGTGCATTTCAAAGGACCAGTGCTAAATCTGAACCACAGATCTAGAGCTGGGTGTTAGGGGAGTGTCTAGGCAAGATCTTCAAAACAGAGGGCACATTCTCATCTCTTTCATGCGAAGTAGCAGATACCCAGTAACAGACCTGATGAACTTCTTTCCCTGAGGTCTGTCCCCAAACACTGGATCTTCTATGACCATAGAAGAACCCATTCAGATATTCCCCACACTCCAGATGAAGGTTACTCACTCTAAAAATCATTTACATATGATGCACCCTGACACACTAATCCATTACTGGTAATACAATTTCAGCGGCACTGACAAATAACCTACATATAGTCATTTACTTTTGAAATGGTGCAGGGAATTTTCACAAGCTCATTTATCAAGACAGACCCCAGAAAATGCATGCGGGTGTCACTGGTCATGATGGACACCTTATGAATACGCTTCTATGCATTAATGGCCACGTACCATCTCATTACTTCTTTTCAGAAGCAGTCTTGTTCTCTTTCCATGGAGAAACATTTCCTCAGTAGAACAAGTAAGCTGCAGTGGCTACCTGAGAAAATCCTGTTCTGAACGACTGACCACCCACTATTAATTATATCTTATTTGCATATTAAATTTTGGTGGCCTTAAAAAGGGAGACCAAAACATGACTGTTATGCCAGTGATTAGGCTTTCTTCCTCATTAAAGGCTTCTTTGCACACACTCACAGGTGGTAGAACAATCACAATGGGAAAGAACAAAACTGAACTGGATCTCAAGAGATCCATCGGAATAACCCTTCAGGGATTTGCAGCTACATCACATGAATTGCCCTAGCCAACATGTCCTCTTTGTGACTGAAACCCCCTTCCTGGAGAAATCCTAGAAGAGCTCTGGACTGCAGAGAAGTCTGCACAAGGTGCTCCACTGTGCTTCCACTTCAACCTGGTGCTGCAAAACCCATGTTGGTGCTGTCTTGCACAGATAGGTATGGGTGCACAGAGCAGCCTAGCCCAATACCTATCACACATGTCCACTACAGAAAAAATCCTTACACTTCTGCTGGCATTTTTCCTGGTACAAGCACTGCTCGCATGTCAAAAACTTCAATAAAACCAAACCAATTAAATACAATGCTGTCCTGTTTAACTGTCTTAGTGTGCATAATCTCTTACCCGAGGAATTCCTTGATCTTTTTAGAGTTGAATCAGGTCACTCACCTTTTAGGGTTGGAGGTATAGGCTGGTGAAACCTCATGCAAACCATTTGGAACAAAAAGATTTGGCGAGAAAAAGAATTTAGTAAATTAATGAGTCTTCCTTTCTAGAGACAAAAATAAATATATCAGAGGAAACATGAAATAACTCAGAATAAAAAAAAAGTTTTGAAGATATAACGGGCAAAATATTTTATTCCAAGGCCAAAGTTCATCAGTTTTGACTTTGATCTATTTATGCAGCACCACTTTGTGGTATGGTAAAATTACAGAGGAACAGTCTTCTGAATTTTGACAAATTTGTCATGTCAACAGATGGGCTGTATGAACAGAAGCTCTTAACTGGGATTAAGAATGATTTGGTCTTGAATTGTTCCATCTAACTGCTAGTTACAGCTAAACAGCTAGATATAAACTTAGATCATTATCCACATATTATAAATCATTCTGTTGATGATGTTGCTTATTCAGAAAAACTACATATACCTCTCCTTGTAAACTTCCCCCGCTGTTCTGATTCTTTGAAAAAATTATGCTGGACATCAGGTAGGGGAATTAATATTGGCTGACCAGAAAAATGGATGCCTTCCCCTCTTGACATTTCAGCCATCACATTGAGTTATGTTGCTTAAATCTAATCATAGCATGCTACCTTGTACCATGCTGTTATACCTGATGCAATAAATCACTGAATCCTGTTAGAACCAATCTACGCTCAGCTGCAGTACTGCAATTGTACCCCATTGGTTTGTGTCATGTTTAAGAGACCCAGCACCAGACTCACACTGCAGCAGAGTGCTCCATTTCATGAGTCTTGGAATTACATTTAATTCAAGGGCATGGATTCAGGTCATCAAAACTTCACTTTATTTGTCCTTTTAGGATGAAGAATTCCTGGGACTACAGTCCTCGGTTGCTCCAGGAAAAGTAGGTAGCACTTACTTGGAACGGGCAACTTTGGGACCCTCATTGACTCTCATGTTTCTGAAATCTATAATAGGTTTGACCTAAAGTTAAACTTAGCTAAAGATTATATTCACATACATTCAGGTATTCAAATACACACATGCACACACACTTAAAAAATCATGCTCTTCTGCTGCGTGAATCAGTTCATGGCTGCAAGCAGACACATACAGGAAGAAAGCTTCCCATACATCATGTCGTTAATCTAGAGCTCTGGTTTCTTCATCCAGATCAATACAAGGTTGCTGTACACATATGAAACATGCTTATGTAACACTTCATAGGCAACTATTTCCCAGTTTGGTTTACCAGAATGCTTCTGTTGGAAATAAAACATCATACATATGTGTGTATGTGCAAACGTTATGTCAAATCTAGAAATCTCGAAGTACTAGAACGACCGAGAAAATAAAAGTTGTTACTTACAGCAAACCTAACCAATAATCACACATAACTGTGGACTGAAGCATCAAAGAAAATAACTCCACTAGTCTGTGACCACAACTTCCATAAATAAACCTCCAAAACCAGGCAAGGTAATAAAACTATCATAGCTGGCATTGGGAATTACTAATAAGAAAAATAACTCAAATGCTAACCTGTTACAGTACTTCATTAATTACAGCTTCCACTTGTAGAGCACATTTTGCAGGAAATACTGTGCAGTTATGTACAGTAATTCACACTAAGACTGCCTGTCATAATCCATTTGTTTGGCTCATAATTTTCTTCTCCACTCTTATTCACCCATTAACCCCATTAATAACTTCCAAGCATGAATCTACTGTAGCTTTCAAACAATATTTGCACACCTTCATGTACACAGACACTGCAAGCTGTACGGTCAATACAAATCCACTTTATCATATGTTAAAGCAAGGGAATAAAATCTAATGCCAGGCTTCCTGAAGCCTGCCATTGAGAATCTTTCCCTAAAAAACAAGCAAACAAAAACCAGCAGGCCAGCCATTAAAAGGAGATAGGACAATTCATACCACCAAATGTCAATAGCATTTATTGGAATCTCCTTCCTAGAGCTAACTTTGCCATTGCTCTTTCATGTTTTATTTTTTAATTTCCATTATCTCTCAGAAGATCCATGAACTCCATTCCTGGTCATGCTCGTGTATCTGCAAGCTACAACCATCAGTCAAACATGCATTACATATACTTCCATCCTCCAGTGCTTGTCCCACCCAAATAGGATGGGTGTGACCAACAAGCACACCCAGGGACCCTGGATTTTTAGCTCAACCTGTGAAGAAATACAGCTTCCTCCTCTGGCAACTGTCACCGGTGAGCAACATGATACCTCTTGTGTTAGAATGTTTCTGGCTACACGCTAAGCTGTAGGGATTCTTTGGCAGAATTAGGAACTAACTTCAGACACTTCTGGTGAATGAAAATTTCAATGAATATGTAGTTTTCAGAGCTTTTTTGACAGATGCCTAATAGTAACATCTAAACCTCAGTTTAAAGCACGAGCGAGCCTATCGATAACTACACTTCATTGGAAGAATACCATTGTGGTTTGCACAATGCTTTGCTTTATTGCCACCTTTAGCCTTTTCAAGAGTTACTTAGCTGCAGATGGGAGCAGAATTTTGGTTTACATTTGGGTTTGCCTAATTCTGAATCCTCTAGAGAGGAGAGAACAGAATGGTATGATCCAAACGCTGCTTTCTGAAGCACAGGTCCAGATAACATAATCAAAGCATTCCTTTAACACATTTACACAAAACACAGCAGTTTACAAACAGTCATACAAAGTGAGGATTCTGCATTGCATGCAACTGTTTCCCTCTGCTAAGCTGATTTTTTATTCAATGTGGGGATTTTAGTATTGCAGAAATGACATCTTATTCCTGTAGCTGTGTGAATTTTCTGTCTCCTCGGTCCAAACAAACCTGTAGCAAGCTTGCAGTAGCCTTGCCTTTTTACCAATGATCCAGTTAACCATTCCTCTGACCCGCCACTCCTTGCCATTTGGGAACTGACCATCTTGCTGGCCACAAGTGTCAGAATATTAATTTGTATGGTGGCTGCTCTGACATGGTATTTTGTTTCCTAGCAAAACTACTCCAGGCCTTCCCGTTGTATTGTTTCAAACAGGTGCCTTCCCCCCCTTCCCAAACACTGGCAGAGCAGCACTTACCTCCTAGGTGCCCACTTCTAGGGCTCTCTGGAGGAGCTATCCTTTTCTGTTAGGCCACAGGTCAGCAGGCTTAAACAAAAAAATTAAGGTCTTCAACAGTCAGATTGAGCCACAACACAAGCAATCCTGTGTAAACAAACCTCAAAGGGGGATAATGAGTGCAGAATTGAAAAATTTAATTTGAGAAAAGCATGATTTCATGAAACTAGATGAAATTAGGGTTTGGGTTTTGATGTGTTATGGAGCAGGATGGAGAAGAGAGTGGTTCTCTAAAACAAGCTATTTGTTCAGCTTTGGACAATCTATCCTCAAACAGTATGTTCCAGGTCCTAATTCTTAAGCAAGTAAATGCACTTTCAGCCCTACTACGCTCATGAGAATTGCCTGACCATAGCTAACACAGTTACCAACAGAAGCATTAGGAACAGAAAACTTTAAAGTTATCAATAAGACCAATGAAAAGAAAACCTACTTCTATCCTTTATTGGTCAAGCTCAACTAACTGTTGTAATTACTTTTCCAAATTTAAACAGGAATGATTCAAGTTGCAGAAATTTAGTACACCTTTAGATAGGCATCATTGCAAGGAGACACTTTCCTTTCTTGCCTACACATGCCACTTTTCCAACTCATGGTGTTACCATCAGTGTAATGTCACTGACATCTATAATTCCCATTTTAATCACACAAGACCCCAAAACTGTATTACATATGGCACTAGAGAGAGTTGAGTGTATTCCCAATTAAGCCTGAAGATTGACAAAGATGTATGTACTGCTTATTACAAAAATACATTACTCATCTAAATCTGTCGTGGAATGATTCATGAGCAATTCATTTATAAACTATGCAAAAACTGTCCCTGTTCAGAGTTCCTTCCTAAATTTAGATTCCACAGCAGTTCACTTTAAAAGAAACATTAAATCAGTGATGGGATGTGAAACATTATTCTTTTAGATAAAAATAAGAGGTTGTCTGGGGATTCTAATTAGTTCAATAAGCTATGAATGAGTACAACCAAGTTTAAATACTAAGAATAATTTTGAGTCCCCATTCCACTAATTAAGAAATACCTTTAGTTGTAGCTGAACTGAAGAGTCCTGATAACTGTAGCTGACAAGCCTAGGCTAGTTTCGATGACAATTGAAGCTAGATAAACACATTAGAACTTTTCTTCTGCCTTGGAAACAGTAAAGATTTAGCTTCACAGTCTTGCCTCCAGCAATGCTTTACATAACTGCATCTTATAAAATGTCATCAGCTCTTTCAGTGCCTGCGGACCTACCGTGAGGGAATGCCATAGTTCTATATATGTCACACATATTCTGACTAGTTACCAAAATAATAGGAACATCATTAACTTGACTGACTGCACATGGATCAAGAAGGGTTAAACTGTTCTTTCCACAACTTGACCCCAACAAAAGTGTTTAGAGAACAACTTTAATTACATTCAAATTTCCAAAGGGACCAGTTTTGCATTTGGATGTGTTGCAGATTTTGCATAAACTTGCATTTGCAATTGAATGTCAAAGAATTTTATTGTTCCTTAAAAATCACTGTAAGGACAAACATTTTCCTTCTTTCCTCATACATGGACTCCAATTAAACATTCCCACGCAACAAGGAAATTTTTTAAATTCAGCTCACTTTGCTGGCAATAGAAATCATAAGTTATACTTTACTTTCTAGGCATTTGTATCCTCCAAAGTGGTAAGATTCCAAAAGATGAACCTGACACCACTGGGGTTTATTGAGCAGATGATCAGAAATTATAGGCTGACGATCAGAAATTCCCTGATGACACTAGGTCCCACAGAGCAGCTCTAGCATAAGACTGCAGACATTGAGCACAAAATTGTTTCTGTCCTAAGCTTCTAGGTTTCCAGTTGGAGAACAGAAGCCTTGGCAGTCGTGGAACACCCAGCTCAAAACAGAGCTCTCGGTACTTTTCACTTTTTTACTTTTGAGGTTAGTTTGGATGACCTTGCTGGGTACAGGATATAGCACATTCCAAAACATCTGACTTAGTCCCTCTAAAATAGACATTTTTCTGCTGTAAGAGGCATTACTTAACACTTTTGGAAGCTAATTTTATTATAACATTCTTAAGTATTTTTTGAAAATTTAAACAGAAGTGCAAACTGGAGCAAAGTTTTAACTATAAATTGGCATTTTGGGAAAATTATGTAATGATTACTTAATAATTGCACTCTGATAACACTGTGAAGAATGCCATGTAGGTAAACAGAGATACTATGATTCCATATTGCCAGCAGAGTGCAGAGGAAAAAAAGAAAACAGGGAAATTACATTTGAGAAAGGAGCCAGAAAAGCATATTTACGTGGCCTTTCATCTCTGGCAGAAAACATGGTGATCTGGGAATTCACCTTAGCAATCTTATCATTAGCTCACAGCCTACCTAAAATGTACAGCAGACTGTGGAAAAAAAAATGCATACAGTTTGCAGAGAAAAACAACATCTTGTTCCGCTAAGATCTACGTACTGCCAAAGGACAGTGACATTGAAAACAGGAAGATGGCCAACAGCAGCCCCTATAGCAAGTTCACGGTAAGAACTTGAAGGTATGTGAGCAGTAGAGAAATTCAGCAAGTAGCATCTGTTTCTTTGATTTTGTATTAGGCATTTTCTAGTAATGAGACAATTAATCTGAAAGTCAATGCAAATCGTATCAACTCCATGTTTTTTCCTCTTGGACAAAAAAAAAAATTGTTCTAGGTCAGATATGTCAACCAATTGAGAATAAAACTGAGAACTATATCAGGGAATAAAAAAAAAGTACTTCTCTGATCCCAAATAATCCTCTTCAAATGCAGTTAATAAAGCACATCTGCAATCTTCTATCCAAACTGCTTCCCAAGACAACGTGCCTCATGAATCCAATAGATAAATATATGCAAAGAGCTGTTTATTTTCACTATTTTTTTTCTCTTGATTTTTTCCCATGTAATAGAAATGAGCACATTGGTACACTAGGGGACCCAGAACGTTACTTTCTTTAAAGATTTCATTTGTGAAGCTACACATCCACTTGGGAGGCAAAAGTAGCAGTCATTGTCTTTCGTCTTTCACTTCACAGGGTGCAGGTCAAATCCTCTCCTGTTCTACGCTTCAAATGTATTCAAAAATTGTGCCTGAAAAAACCTCCAATTTCTTTCATACTCAGCATTACCTCTACCAGCACAAAAGAGCACACAAGACCCAAGACACTGGAAAATAACATACTGATGATATAGGAGTCAAATATTATAAGCTGTTCTTAAGACCAGGAAGAGGAACCGAGTGACCGAGTACACTATTGTGCCTTATCCCAGGGCTGAAAGACAGAGCACATAGGACGCTTGGTGAAAAGAATCAGTGGTGGAAACTGTGTGGCATTACAGAGCAGAGAGATCTGCACAAAGGCCAAATGGCCTTCAGCTACTCAGCTCAGCCAGGCACTCTTGAAAACAAATGGTATTAGCAGCACTCTATTAAAAAATATACTCAAAAATATTTTAAAAAGGGAGCAGGGAGGGGAGGGAATAAACAGCCCAAACTTATGGCATACATAAGTTGCCAGTCCCATGTCTTTAAGCAGCAATAAATATGAAAAAAAATTAAACTTAAGAGAGCCTAAAGAAACTAAAATTAGTACTGTGCCAGAGGAGAATATGTGCCTTGCCAAAGGCAAAGAAAGAGTTGATGAATGATGCAACTACAGCAGCCAAACTATAAATCCCTATTCCCCACTCAAATTTTTTTTTAACAAATAAATTAGTCATGTCATCAAAAGCAGAGATACCTGTGCTTCCGTATTGCCTGATCTACAGCAGACGATGTTAGACAGGACTGAGCAGGATTCAAAATGTCATGTTGTGTACAGTCATCAAGAAACTGAAGTGTTACTGCTCTTTCGGTTTTGGCGCTACGAAATCCTCAGGATTCACTGATGCCTACTGATGTCTTTTGCAATGGATCCTGAGCAATTTTTATCCCTAAATTATGCTTCAATTTCTCTTTTGTTCTTTTCATTCTCTCTTTTGCTAGCCTGAGTATCACAGGACAGGAGCAAAATTTCTTCACACTGATCTTCTTTCTAGACCCCATGAGCCAAACACAGGCACTAAGCAATTGCTACATGAATCAATAGGCGGCTGCTTTCAGTTCCAGCCTCTCCTGCTGTCATGCTCCTCAAAAGAAGTTAACTTGCCCTTAAAGAGCAGCCTTTTTCATGTAAAAGATGCAGATGTAAGTTTATACCACTGGATTTCAATTCTTGATGCCAGTGCAACCAAGCCTGGTAGAAATGAAAGCCTGAAGACTTGATCTTGAATTAACTGAAAGTTGGTAGCAAAACTTCCATTAATTTCAGGAACACAGCCCTTGAGCTGACTTGCTCAATCCATCCATCAATACCTACCCACCTCAATCCCTGCTTTCTATGCTTGTAAGAGGAACTTTGCAGATTGGCTACTCTGTCGCCTTCAAGATCATAGTGAAATATTTAGTATAGCCTGTCTTATCCAACAGGGAGATTTGCTTAACCTGAAATTTATTCCTCAAGACAACATTATCCAATGGAAAGCTTATTATCTTAATTGAAAAAGATAAAAGAGAGCATAGGTGTGTTTCTACATCTCCTATATCCCCCAGAAGAGAAAATGTTACATCCAGACTAAGTGGGTTATAGCTTCCGGGCTCCATTTATCTAGTGTGCTACTGGAGATAATTCCCCATTCTCTGAATTGTTGTGCAGGAGTACAAATTCAGTGTTCATAAAAATTCACTCTGATTGCTAAAGCCATTCCAACTGTCTATGACATCAATGCTACTAATCACATTTCAACCCTCCATGTCCCTCCCTCTCTTTTCCCTCTAAAATCGAAATAGATGCTTCTACATCAACATTAAATGAATTTGTTTGCTGCCCAGAAGCCAAATTAAATGTGTTCTTTTATACTCAGCACTCACAGAATGGGGAGAAATAAGAATAAATGAGAGCCATTAATTAAATCTCACAGGGAACCACATTGCTGCAAATGGAAAAGAAAACCTATTTTTCCCGTAACTACTATTTTATGCTAAATGCTTCATAATTGCTATTGAAGACCAGATTAAGAGTTTGTTTTTCCAGCATGTACTTTCTTTTTATTTGTGATCAGACTGCAGACTAAGTCTAACTCTTTCCATTCAAACTTAAACATGAGTTTTCTGAGCCATGGGTATGTCTGTGGTGTGAGTGTGATTGCAGAGACTCAAGCAACAAGGCTAAGCAGCGTGGTGCCTTATGAACGTCCCAGCACAGGCTCTAGTATAGGATACCTTTGTTGGCATCAATCTGTGCTCCTAATAATAAGCCCTTCTAAATTCTTTGCCCCATGTTCCACTTCCCAAGTTTAACATTAAAGAGAGTAGAGTCTCTATGGGTCCAGAACCTGCAGTTGCAGTACAGGTGCATCCTGTGCTCTGTATGCCTTTGGGCACATGGCTTCATAAACAGAGTCTAGGCCAACAGCTTTGCAAGCCTTAAAGTCTTTCCTAGGTCTAGCCACAGAAAGACCCTTTCCTTGCTAAAAGCCCTTCAAGTTCAAACATCGTTTTAATTTACATAATTGCAAGGCTTCCCATTTCTTAGAAGTTACAAAGGTGAATTTTGATGAAATACCACAATTATCAGTATTGTTTTGTCTTCATTTAAGTACCTGTCCCCATGCACTTTCCCTCCTCACGAGCTCATCAGAGACAACATCCTAAACATCTTAAAAATCATACCTTGTGTGAAACAGTTTGTTGTTTGGAGCTTTTTTTAAGAGAGAAATCCATTAAATGTTCCAAGCTCGTCTCCTGCATTTTGTTACATTACACATATATGAAAGGCTTTCTAAGCTTGCAACTCTTATTATGACAAATTACAGCAGGCCATATAAAACCAAACACAGAACATCCTGGAAAGCACAAGGAATTGCAAATTCTGAAACCACAGCCTGTGTTTAGAGCTAAATAGACATTTCTCAGCTTTCTTTGGGGCAGTGGAAGACTCCTGCTCCCTGTGTCGGTTAATATTTTATAATCAAAGCCTCATCAAAAGCCTGTGACCCCTCTGTTCATCAGACAGGAACTACAGCTCTCTGCAACCTGCACATCCTTGCTTTGCATCACACAGGGATTACTAACACACAGCAGCTGAAGACAATCTTTCCCCCATGGGCACGCTCAGCCCTTTTAATACTCCTAATCCCTGAAAGGCTGAAGTCAAACTCAAATCAAATAAGAAAGGATCTTCAATAAAGGGAGGATCCAAGGTCTCCACTCTCAAATTTGAGTACAGGAAACTAGCAGAGGGAATGCAATCCTCGCATGCTTGTAATCACAAAGAAGGCCTGGCAGAGCCTGTGAATGTCCTGACAGCTGCACAGATGTTACTTCTAAATTGTACTTCCCATTTGAGCAAGTAGTTAAACAGTATGATCCTATCCTCCAAAGCAAATAAATTTCAAAGCCAAGTTCTAACAGATGACAGCCCAAATGAGACAAAAGAAAATCTTCCACTGAATACACAGCAGAAAGAGACCTCATAATTTCAGAGTGACAATAACTGACAGGTATAAAACAGTCTGTAGCCTCTGGAAAATAAGAGCCAGAAATATGTGACTAGCAAAGCAAAGATACTAAATATGTGTGTATGCCTCTAGCTATACCCATCTAAAGACAGAGCTCTCTTTCTGTACACATGCAAACAAAAAAAATAGAAAATCCCGTCATGTAGTCTAACATTGTGTATATGTGTGCACACACATATGTGAATGCTATACCCAATATAATCTTAGGGGGTAATACAAAAAATATGCAGAAAGAACATTCACTGTCAAATGAAAATCAAAGTAATTCCTAATAACTTACTGATTTCAGGGTAATGTCTACTGAATCCTGCTGGGTTTATCCCTTGTAGTGTGATTCCAAGGGCCTTTCCAACATGGGATGGTAATTGTTCTTTTACACCAACTCGTCTCATAAGTAATGACGCATAAAAATCTGCATTTATCAGACAGTAATCCACATATTCTCAAACATCACCAAAAGATCATAGAAAATGATACTGTAATACATTCAATTCTTCTCAGCGAAATTGCCTTTTAAGCAGTAGTTTTATTTTTGGTTTTCTTATAAAGTAGGATTGATAGCACACTGTAGTGCAGCTCTAGAGTCAGTAGCCATCTCCTGGTTCGTGCATACTGCCATAGGAGCAAAGATGGGCTTTTCAAGTGCTCAGCACTGACCTAACCACAAAGCAGTTTTACTATCAGTTTGAGTGGAAGTAGCATTATTTTACTACCAGTTTGAATGGGAGTAGCATTAGGCCAAGGGTATGTCAGGCGAAATTAAGAAATATGAGCTAGCTGCATCTGAGTGCAGGAGTGCTGAGAACAGTATGGATGCAGAGCCATAAAGTCTAATTAAAGTCTTAAGTACTTAAAGTCTGTTTTCGTTTACTAGAATTATTTCATTCTCTTAAAATTCTCTGCACTTCATTTATTCTTACCGCATTTAATTATAGTTTAAATATTTTTTTCGAAGCCAAGAAAACTGCCACTTGCATGTTGAAAATGTTGAAATGAGATGCTCTCAGCAGTTGAAATCTGTTTCTTATAGCTTTTTCCACAGAAAAAAAATGGATCAAATCAGCCCTTTCCCACACAATTCCGGTTTTGACAAATTGGCATTTCTGGATGAAGTATGTTCTTCTAAAACATCCTGTTCAGTTCTATTTAAATACATAAAAAATGTGAGCAGTGAAACTATGTGATGAAGTATATTTTATCTAGGGATCAAATCATGAAATATTGAACGTGGCTACAGGAACCTTATTGAATAAGAGCTCCAACGAAACAAACCAGACCAAATTGGTTTTTGGACTTGTGAGTAGAGATCACTCAGAGAAAGTACCTGCGATGCAGACAAAATAATTTTCATGTCATTACTCCTCTCACAGAGGTGTTCACAATATCCAACTGCTAGTTCAAGTAAAAGGGGGGTAAAATAGAGTGTTTTTAAACTTGATACTGTGATGCTCACTGCCACCCAAATACAGCCAAATTAGGATGGTGTTACTTACACACAGCTGAGACAATATAAACAATTACATTCACTTTTTACAGCTAACTTAGATGTTATTACATGTTGCACAAAATAACATTTGCTATTAGCATACGACTGGTTGTTGTACCTGTAAGGGACAAGCCCCAAGTGACTGTACTGTGAGCCCAGACAACACCCCAAGAAGACGACAAATGGAAGTCACGGGGAGGGGCCTGGTGTTACTTCTCTTGACTTGCCACGAAAAGACAAAACTGAAAAGTACTGGTGTCTCAACCACTGTAGGGACTGGGGCCAATAAATAGGAGCAGATACAAATCAGAAAGGAGAACTTGCTCTACACTGAACACTCCCCATCCATAGGTCCAACACTGGATCCAGTACTGGTGAACTCTCTCTCTCTTTCCCTCTCTATTTCTCTCTCTTTTCTCTCAGGGTCGTTAAGTAACACAAGGCCTACCTTGATTTCTGCATAGCTTAGGTAGATATAATCATGAGAATGCCAACAGTTACAGAATACTTTCCTCTATATTCCCATTAATATTTATGTACGGACCTTGAGTGTTATCTCACCTTAATCCACACCGAGGGGATTTGCGAATCTTAGTCACTCCCCTCCTCCCCACAGGTGAGAGGTGACATGTACCTTAGTTTTTTGGATGTGAATTCTTTCTCCAACATCCAATACTGGAGACTGCCATAAGCTGTACTTATCCATGAGGCTTCACTAGACTACTGAATAGGCTGAAATTTTAATTCTCAAGCATTCTTTCTTTTTTTTTTTAGAAATGCATAATAGAGAACATAATTCAGTTTTGTAGATCTTCATAATTTGTTACCCTTCGTTTAGTTTAATAATCATGTCATGAATTCATTTGTTTTACTACTTAATTTTTATGCTTATTGCCAAATGATATGATTAAAAAATTGTAGCAGGCCTCTGTACATTGATAAACAGATCTAAAAATAAGTAAAACGAGGAATGCAGAGCTTAAAAGGTAAGATTAAAACATTAATTTAAATTTTTAATAATGTAGGTGACCTATTATGTGACTAAAACAATGGGAGACAAAGCATTGGCAAAAAATGTAAATCAAGTAACTAAGATTCTCAGCCATGTCTCAGATAATAGACAATAAGCAGCCTTCAACACAGTCTTTACAATTTTAAAGAAAGTCCTGGTAAAATCTAATCTGTAGTAGCAGCTGACTAGAGATCAGTTTGCAACAGTTTCACACTGGAAAGAAGCATTTTCTTAAGATTTTTGAAGATTAAAAGGAAAAGCAATCAACAGGAAAAACTCAAGCCCCATACTGTAGCCATAGTAGTGTAACAGGCTAAAATCAAATAATAAATATCCACGTATAGAAGACATAACCCTCTTAAATAACACTGAATAACAAACTTCAGTGCACCTGTTCATCTCCTCTGTATGCAAATTGCTAAACGTTGGTACAGCTGTTAGATACCAAATCAATGCACGTCCAAAACCAATCTGCATGTCTAATTGAAGCCAACCCAGGAAATGCATCTGCTGTCTCCAGAAGATTGCCCAGAATGAAGGACAAGTAGGAAGAGTCAACAGTGTAAAGGCGGTAGATAGGAACTCAGCATAGAAATAGTTGTGGGAAAATCTTAGAACACTATTCCAGTAAAAGAAATAAATAAAATAAGTCACTTCTTGGCTGCTTCTAGACAGCTTCTCAGTGGTTGCTGAACACAGCCCACAACTGATCTGCCCTGATCTCTCTCAGATTACTTTCCCCATTTTTCCCCAGAGTTTAGACAACAGGAAGGAATCCCAGACACATGGGGAAGAACAACTACATGTCTGAAAAGTGCTATCGATTTGCAATTGCAAGCAATTGATTAACGATTTCTTGCAAAGGTCACAGCAATAAGCTGAGATAAGGAGTAATGATACATTGTGTTGGCCCCCTGTTTCAAGGATGAACTTACAGGAGGGGTCAGATAATAGCAGATAATTAGCATTAAGAGAATTCAGGTAATCAAGTCTGCTTGTGCAATGGCAAAGATAAGAGGACAAGAATGTTACTCCGCTCCTGCCCACCCCTCCCAAATCACAAAATGTTTTTGCTCCAGATTTGGGACCTGTAATGTCTCTGCTCTGATTAACAAATTGATGTGGGTTTCTTTGATGTGGGTTTCTTTGATGCATTAGCAAATATCCCCTATAAGTGCACGTACTCACTATATACATGTGTACAAGTGTATTTTTCTACCACATGCAAAGCAGGATCTGAGAGCAGATCAGTAGAACAGACAGTGTCGCTACTAAACAGAGCATCAGGAAGCAGTCTGCATTGCCATCAAACCAGATACAAAACTCATGACACTAACTTTCTTATCTGTTGTTGATTATAGTACAAATGATTAAATTGCTCATCTTATTTCCTCAAGCAGTTGTCTGTGTGGTTGGTCAGGGAAGTTGCATGGCATCATTTCAATCCACTTACTGCAGCACTTAACTTTTCTTTTTCCCCCTGCTGCATGTGCGGTAGGGATTGGCTGTGGTGGTAAAATTACTACTATTTAGGACTGAGAGGTCTGCCTGAGAAGTTATCTTTACTAAAGGAAGATTCCCGTTGCCTAAAAGCTAACAGTCTGTGACTGTTTCCAACTCCCCACTTCTCAGCTAAAATAATGCTGTGTGTGCCACTCTAGTGTCCACTAAGATCCTTCTCTCCATATTGTCACATGATTTACTGTTTGATTCCTTAGAATGATGGCAGTTAGCAAACTACTCAAGGAGTCCATCCCCCCCAGGGATGTGTGTGTTAACAGTGAAATTATTGCTTTTCCTCCCCTCTTTCCTCTTTCTCTGAGAGAGTATATAGGTTGGGTCTGTGACCACTTGGCAAAGAACAGGGCAGCAGGGGCGGAGGGAGATGCTGTTCAACAATTTTCTCATGATGATGATAAAATAAAGCTTCTGTCGGACCTGTCCTAAATTGTACTTGCTTTATTACACAGTTGGAGTCCAACAAGATGTAATCACTGTTTAGGAATGGTAATGCATGCAATGTTGAAATTCATACATAAATTATTTATACCACAACTGATTGGGAAATTCACCAGATAAACTACTTATGATTATTATTCTGTTGACTCTAAAATTTTGTGAGTTATGTACCTCTGAGAACAGATTGCTTGTACTTGAGAGAGAGATATCACTGAACCAGTATAATCTTTACTTGACATGTCAAGGTATTGCAAGAAGTTTATACCAATTCTTGCATGATGTAGGAGTGTATAACTAACTGAGGACCTGAGTTTAATATTACCATTAATAAATATTTTGAAAAGTGCTTACAGGTCAGGATGAATAAATGCACACTGCAGCCTAGGAGCAAGTCAGAAGTGGAAAACGGGCTATAAAATGTAACAATGAAAACAATGATATTCGTGAGTGGAAATACCTGTCTGCATGTGCAATTTACTGATTTTATGAGTTTCCATATACGTGTAAAATAAGTTTGACCTTGTTCTACTGCTCGCTTATAGTAGCTTGGTGTTTGATCAATCATCCTTTTTATATGAATAATTTAGTTCTAGTAACAGCACATTACTCTGAAAAATATAACTGCACGGATGTCTCTCTGTACTTAACTATAACTAATGTTATAGAAGCAAGCTTATTTTCACCTGCTAATGTTTTCAGAATGAGCAAAAGATAAAAATATATCTAAATTCGGATTTTTTTTCCAAAATATTTTCACAGTAACAGTAGAAATATCTAAGGTTCAAGGAACTTTTTTAAAAAGACTTACATACGCAAGTATTCCTGGTGCAGAGGTGAAAAGAAAAGCTGGGTGAATCAGCAATATTCTAGTTTGCTGGACAGCTAGAAAACAATAAAACACAAAACAAATTTGTTTTGGATCAACCTGATTCAAACAGCATTTGACCCAGAATAAAACACTAAGTTGCTTCCCATCAATTTCCTTCAACATTTAATTAAGGAATGAGACCAAAATACATAAAAACTAAGACTCAAAATACTTAGGAGACTTTTATCATTAAAAGGGAAACCAATACAGTAAGGCATACAGTCTTTCTCAGGAGATTCTCCAAAGAGCAAACCACTTCAGTTTCCTTACTCTTCCCCCACCCTTTCATGAATACTGCCAAAGATCAGCAAAACAGCATGGCTTTTCTACAGCCATTGCACGAATTCCTTCTTCATTCACCTACTTGGTCTCCCTTTCAAAGGGACCACCTCGTAGATTGCTTCGGAACCAGTGTGCTGTCATTCAGCAACCTACTTAGGCCTAACTTCAGCCATTCTGTACTGAAATGGTCAAATGTGCCTGAAAGATGTTTCATGCTGAGCTGAGCCAGAACTACAAGTGTCCTGCCCTTTACAGCTTTGGTCTAATAGTATCCAAGACTATTTAGCATGGCGCTGACCAGGAACAGAGATACCTATCTATCACACATCCACTCATACTGCAGCCACGTAAACAATGTGGTTTAAAGTTTGCACAGGATACTTAATACCCTTAAAGCTGAGGTTAGTTATCTGCTGAGCTCAGACTGCAACAGCAGACAGCAAGGTGGAGAATGAATATGATTAAATGCTTCAAATTAAGACAAAAAAGGGAATGAAACAAGTAGTATCATAGTAAATATACAAAAAACCTGCAGCGATTCACCTAGCCTCTGCAAAGGACAATAGAGTCTAAATGAATTGTTGTATCTAATTGGCACAGCCTGCAGATACTGCAGGAGAAACTCTTCTAAATATATTCACCATTGATCATCTTGGGGGAAAAAACAAGAGATCCAGTAAAGCAAAACATTCATACGCAGGTTTATTTTTCCAGAACAAATGCCCACTGCTCTTAATGTGTTTCTAACACCGTATTACCAATTACCTGGCACGAAACCTGAAGGACTGATTTTACCTGTGACTCTAGAAACACGAGTACTGAATTGTTTTTGAATTGTTTGGTGACCAGACTAACAACCCCCAAACCCACCAGGCCTCTCTGCCGGCCCTGCCCCCCCAGCTCTCCACCAGCCTGGCACACTTCTCAGCTACATCTACATTCAAGCTGCTCTTTCACATCCCCTCCTCGTCGTTTTGACTCTGCAGCACCCCGGCCACACAAGCTGGCCCGACAGGTCTCACTTATTCCAACGATGCTGCCTACAGTTGTGCACATGCACTTGATATGGGCCTCTCTCCACCCTGTCTTACCGTTCCTGAGGCTTCCCCTGCTCCCATCACCCTGCACCGCTCGCTTCAATCCTGTCACCGCTGCCTCACCCAGCTGCGGCCTGTACCCTCCCTCCCAACGGCTCCTATTTTCAAGCTCTCCTCAGCAGGCCGGCAGCCAGCTAGCAAAGCTGCCCTTGCCCCGCCCTTTCCAGGTGGATCCCCTCAGGAGAAGACCCCACCCAGGCCTCCCTGGCCCTGCCACTGACACTCACAGGGATAAACAGCAGGGCTGGTAGCCCCAGAGCTGGGGAAGCCCCAACAAGCACCCAGACACCTCAGGGAGCAGGTCGGGCCCTGCGCCCCTCAGGGGGGACTGTGCCCCACCCTCCCCTCGCTGCAGACATGTTGTCGGTGTGTGGCTGGCTCTGAGGCCTCCACAGGCAGATTTCGCCCCTCAGTGGCTGCCAGGGCACTGAGCCTCCTCTGCAGCTGCAGGTCTGCAGGAGAAGGAGCTGTCTTTCACAAGGGCCAAGCCTCCCCAACTTCGGGACACTCCGTACCAAGCACGGTCCTGCACCGTGACGGTGGTTCAGGCACTGTCCCCCCAGGCTTTCCATGAAGATCCTGTCAGTCTCCCAGCCGCCTGACCGCCGGCTCCCTCAGCTGCTGGCTTCTCTCCCGGCACAGGCCTGGGTGCCAGCCCACGCGGCCCTGCCAGCCTCAGCCCCTCGGCAGCCGTGGGCTGAGGCCGCCGATGTGCCAAGGTGTCTGTCCCAGATGGCACTGGACCACTCCTGATGAAACATGAGGAGGGCCCCTTCTTGTTCCCATCGATTTCAGCGGTGCCATACTAGACTTGGAGAAGCCATTGATTTAGGCGGGAGCTGGGGTATTGAACGCCTTGCAAAATCAGCCTCTTTCACTGCAAAACCGTTTAGAAGAGCTCGTGACATTCTCCGACTTCTAATGTGCTGAGGTAGTTTCAGCAAGTTGGCGTGTATCTAATGACTGCATTTATGAGCCATCCCCGACCCAGGACTACCCAGCTCGATCTTCATCACCAGCTGCGTACGCCAACAATATATTGGTCCAGAGATTTTTATTGATACCAATCCTCCTCCAAGGTAATTTGTCTGGATCAAACTTTGCCATGTCGATTTGTAAACTTAATTAACTGTAGTCTCAATAAAAGCCAAGATTAGGAACATAATGATTAATTAGATCCTTTTAGGTAATGCAATGGTTGAATTAGCTAAATAAAAACAGTGGAAAAGCTGGCAAGATAACGCTCCACTGATGGATGTAGGTTTGTCCTACAAAGCAAATGCAAGAAGCGTTATGCATTAGCACAATAGAAATAACTACAACATTAATCACTGGAAGTATGTAGATTATACACAGCTCCTTTTTATATGAAGGCATAGCTGTTGCAACGAGATCTTACCACAGAAAAAAGAGAAGCTTCAGCCTCTCCATATGATGTCAGAATTTAAGAATCATCTTTAATGTCAGATAAGGAATCACAGACCAGTCCTACTAACCTATATTTCTGAGATAAGATATTACATAGTTGAAGATAATTCACAATTTTTTCTCTTATTTATGTAGGAGTAGTAGGCCTTTAATTAACTAGTATTGCACATCAATAGTGATTACTATTGTAATGTTTTAAAGCTGTTCTGAGACTGAGGTTTTTTTCTGAATTGTGGATTATGTTTTTATGATATGTTAATACAAAAACACACACAAAATAGCTATTCCAAACATTCTGTTCACTGGTGAGAGCTCTAGGAATAATTTAAACACTGACCATTATAGCAGAAACCATAGCACATCCTTTCTCTCAGGAGTTTAGAATTGCACCAGCGCAGATTTCTGTGAACTGATATCAGAGACACCAGTTTCTCCCATGTTCCTTTTTAAGTTAAAGCTATCTTTAAAAGCTCTATCTTTTGCAAATTTTGCTTTAAAAAAAAAATAAAATCAACCCTATCCTTTGCTTGGAAAGCATTTTAAAAGCACTGGATATTATTATATAGTTATTACAAGAGTTGCTACACAACAGTCAGAATTTCACAGGTGCATTAGGACTCTCGTTTACAGAAGTCAGGAAGAAACTTCTGAAGCTTAAATACTTTTGAAGGATTTAATCAAGCCATTGTATATCTTAGCTTTTATAAACTAGACTACATTGGCAAATTGGCTGGAGAACACTTCTTTAGGTCTGCAAGTAATTGGTAGTAACCAGGTGGATTTAGCAGTGGTCCTAACAGTCTATTCTAGTTCTGGAAAGACGTTGCAGGCATCATTATTCATTTGTCCCTCTTTTCCCTTCCACCCTCTCTTTTCTCAACTTAGACAGTTAGCTTGGACTAAAAGCCTTTTCAGTACAGGTACAATTAAACTAAGTGTTTGACTCCTAGCAAAATAAGACTTCAGCCTAACTTAAGTTTTCTTAATAGTAAGTATAATACAAATCAGAAGATAAAAATGACTGATTACTTTCTACACGCAGGTAAGGCGAGTTTAACCTCCTGCATTACTTCCCTATTTTCCACCACCATTCTTTAGACTAAAAAGATTTGTAGGATGGATATTTCTCATGAGGTTGATCCACAGTGGTACCTTTCTTTGTTGAAGGAAGTCATAGCACCTGTTTTTGTTCTAACTCAACAGCAGCATTATGTGGGTTACAGCAGGATGAATTTGACTCGAGATGCTGGGGCTACTCATTGTCACAGGCGTCGTTCTTTTTACTAGCCAGTACTGAAATTTAGTGGCATTATTGTTATAGCATAACTATGCCAAATAACTTTAATTGTGCATGTTTGTGTTTCCCATATGCATTTAACTCTGCAATGGATGTGATAACAGCTAATAAATAGTGAGACTGAATTTCACAGGTAAATTCTAAAATTATTGTGGTCAAAAATGTGTGAAATGGATTGACACAAAAAAAATCAAAATCACAAATCTTTAAATATTCAAAATTGCAGAGCTTTTTTGGAGGAAAAAAAGTAAA
This sequence comes from Himantopus leucocephalus, assembly GCA_003993805.1. NCBI lineage: Eukaryota > Metazoa > Chordata > Aves > Charadriiformes > Recurvirostridae > Himantopus > Himantopus leucocephalus. Next base: position 12,640,291 of record RSEF01000014.1, on the reverse strand, counting down.
ACTGTATGTGCTAGCTATTTTCTCTTATTCTCACTACAAAAACAGAACTGCAACTGAGGAGCTAACTTGATCGTTTGCAATGAGTCACAATTAAATGGAGGCTGCCAGACTCAATTAACGTATCAGTTTAGTGCAGATATTGTTCTGTCAAACTGAAGGGAGAATTGTTTTTTTCAGGTCCCAGAATTTCATTGCTTCTAGCTTGTGAAAAAAGCATACTTCATTTCAGCATTTCCAACTCCCGTTGCCACTGTTTAACAGTCTAGAAACAAAAGCCTAAGAACTGCAGCCTATTATGACTCCACACATTAAAAAATATGTTGGCCAAAAATTGGCATAATAAACCACTTGCATGTCTGTCCAAAATAAGTCATGTCAATGTATTTTAAAGTCATTGGCTGTTATGCTTTAAAACTGATTAGTAGGACTTCTGTAGTGTGTGTGTTCTGGTGGTGCTTTTTTTTTTTAAAGCAACTATGATAAACAAATTAAGATTTACTTAAAGTATTAGGCTAGCTTTTACAGGTGAGCATCCGAGTTGGACTTTATTATGCCTAATAGGCATTGAACTGAGAGTCAAATGCACTCTGTAGGCAACCAAAGGGTTTTCCCCCTCCAGCCAGCCACATTTCAACAAAACTTAACATACTTTGCTAACTGGCCAGCAGCTTGAACTTGCAGCCAGACGAGGGGCCACTAGGCAGACAGAACAAAAGGCCATAACGCTTCCTTCCTTAAGGAACCGAGCTACAACATAACAATGGGGAACAGAGTCAAAAAGCAGATGACTGTGCAAGCGTGAGGCAACAGAAGATGCCACAGGAATAGTTGTTATGAAGCTTTTTTTAATTCAAAGGCCTAGCACGGGCCTGTTTTCCAACAACCAACTTACAGACCAGCCCATCCAGGCAGCAGCCCTGCTCTTTCCAAAACAGAGGAATCTGCTCCTCCGAAAAGTTGAAACTTACCCATTGTCTTCAGCTACAAAATGCCCTACTTTTGTTTTCATACATCACTTTAAAATCTACAAAAGTTTGAGCATATTTAGTCTCCTGAAATGTGAGGAAAAAAATCCCTCACTTTCTTAGCCTCTTTTTTATTAAAGACATTTTACAGAAGCTCAGGAATACCACATAAAGAGAGGAGGAACTGCCAATCAATCAAGTTCTAGTATATTGAGAAGACAAAGTTGCACTCATAACTCACCGCATCAAATGTTTTGTTCCATGCTCAGCCAGTTTTGTGTCAAGGACAAGAGAAAAACAAAGTAGGGAGCATTATCATCTGTCCCAGGAAGGGGCGTGGCAGTACTCTAAAGGATCAGTAAACCCAGGTGCTGCCAATATTTTTAATTTATTTTAAAGTGCCGTTGAACTCCCTTTAAGGCAGCCACACACCTGGAATAAGACAAGTTGATAATTTAGCCACTTAGCAGCACAATTTCAGTAAACCTGGCACAATCCCTACTCCTGAAGTGCAATGGCTGGTGCCACAAACTTCAAAAGAAAGCTCCTTCACCAAATGACTATAGGGGGTTTTTCCCCTCTTTTTTTTTCATTTGTTTTTGGTTTGTTTACTTTTAACTGGAGCAGGAATAAGTGCTGTAGCTGGTGACATTATTCTGTTTACCCCTTTTGGCAAAGAAGACACTAGCATTTCAGTACCACTTACCCTGTTGCTTTTCATTCCCATTCCTCCCAGCCATACAGGCTCCCACTGCTTTCTGCTTGCCTTGTAAATAAGTATTGTGACTCTGTAAATAAGTATTGTGTCTCCCAGCTAATGGTCAGGCTCCAAAGCTGACAACCAATTAACCAACTTTTGGCGGCTCTTGGAGCGTGTGCCTTCTGCCAACATTTGAACCCAATCCATTGAAATCAGCTCTAGCTAAGCACAGATATTTTCCTGATTGCTTTCTGCAGACACAAGAGGACAATGAACCTAGCTGCCTGCATGCAAGTACATTTCCCGAATGGCACTGGCCTCTCTATGTGAATATGAATTTCATATGGGAACAGACATGAATTACAAAGGTGCAATGTATTTGTACTTATTATCCAAAGAAAATCTGGGAAAAAAAACCAAACAAAAATACACAAATAAAAATATTTTTAAAACTCCTTAAAAACATCCTACATTACTATTTTATAATTTATTAAACATTAGAAACTTTCAGTACATGGACCTCAAACACATTAGCCCTAGGGAATCTCTTAATACCTTTAATACTCCCTATTTCTCATTAAGAAACAGATAAACAATTCAGAACATTTTGATATTACCCTACCACAGTTGGGAAAAGATTTTTACATTAACTATTTAAATTTTATGGCACTGTCTGCACTATTTCTGCTTTGCTACAACAACAGAATTAAAGGACAAAGGAAAAACCATTCTTTCCAGCAGAACTGAATTTCAGACCACACTTTAGCACTCAAATGTTATGCACTCATGAAAGGATAATAAAAATCTTTAATAACTCCATGGAAGTATGCCCTGAAGGAATGAAACTTATAAGACATGAATAGGTCATCTAAGGGAATTTCTTCATGTTTGAAACTAGAGAAATGTTGACAGCTGCGAAGGAGTAGTGACTATGCACATTACCCAATGATGTATTCATACAAAATACTTCGACAGCCCTGGGAAGCCGGGCCAGAAGCTGGGACTAAGCAGCCTCAGGATGCACCTTCTCGTTTTCTAACTCTCTTTAGCAAGTTAAACTTGTGTTCTTAGCTGGGTGGCCTCAAATGTACCCTCATCTTACTGGCCTTGCACCTAGGGCTAGCAGACTCATTTTAGGAGCTTTAGCTTCTAAGTCCTACCTAAGCTGCATAACATTTGCAAAACAATCAGGTGCTAAGTTGCATGTTGCTCAGATAATATGGGAACACTGATACACATTCGCACATACTTTTTAATGTTATTTTTCTTTTCCCTTCTCTGAGAGCACAACATATATAGTTTCACCTTTTTTCCTTTTTATTTTGAAAAAATACTTAGAAAATGAGAAAGCAAAAACTCTTTTTCCACAGTAAAATAACATCTTAGCATTAGCTACCAGTAAAGGATTGAGCTAAGACCCTGCACACACTACCCCCACATGGTATATGAGCATACAAGTGGGCACACACAAAAGTACTATAGGAATGACTGGAAATGTGAGCAGCACCTATTTTTTTTTCTCCTCCTGTGTCTACTCATGTACAGTGATCCACTGCCATGTTTTTACATAATGACTATAACCAAAATGAATGAGCTTTCTATGTTTTGTTCTGATCTCCTATAATCATTCATATATCCACTAGGCAACACCATCAGTAACCAAACACACAGTATGTGCTCCACATACTTTAAAGCCTTTTTCAGGTTTACAGAAATTTAGGAAATAGCTCCACCTAAGACCAACTAACTGATGAACACCAAGTCATTTAAGCAACCTACACAGTCAAAAACAAAGAGACATGTAAGGATGTTGCACTTGTTCAGATCAAGGGTCCATTTAGCTCAGTCTCCTGTCTTCAGGAGCAAACAGACCTTGATGCACTTGCAGCTTTAAGTGCTTCATTCACAGTGTCTGGTATTTACTTTAATAAAGCCATGACACGTTAGACAGTTTATAAGGATTCAGTCTATTTTCTGGGCTTGACCACAATATGGGAGATGCTTTATAAAAGACAAATGTGCAGCAGTTGGCAGGGCATCCATCAACTGCAGTCACATTCAATCTCTCTTAGGCCTTGGTGAGTGTGCAAGAGCCTCAGCACAAATATCTTACTTCAGCTCAGGTGTACTGTGGGACACTTCTGCTCTTACTGCAGGTCTCAGTAGTCACAACTCCATTTCATTTAATTTGCCAGAAACAAGTGCTATTTATGAGAAGTTTCTCTTCCTAGAATAAAGGAAATTTATTATAGCAATGAAAGCCAAATCAAATAAGACCTTGCCATCCTGTTCTTCCCTCATGGTTCAACGTACCGTGGAGTAATCAGTATCATTTCCCTTTTGCAGGATTTTATACATGAATTGATAAAAAGTTTTACTTCTTGCCAGACAGCAAACAAACAAGATATCAGTCTGGAAACTTATGCAAAGAAAGTTTAAACTTTGAACAATACCTGTTTTACTACGGAGTCTTTTGTTGGGGAGGCCTGACAGATACAAATAATTCTTGGCAGATAGTGAATTCCTAATTTGGAATTTAATTAATTGAAACTTAAATATAAACTTAATTTAGTTTATAGTTTGAAATTATTTTTGCTGGCAAATTGTAATTGGTAACAGGTAAAAAGTAATTGGTAACAGAGATTCCAACAGCTTGCTAGTTAAAATGTAAGTAGTACTCATATTTAAACACTACCACTACTAATTTTGAATGCACATATCGACAAATACCAACAAACGACTTTCTACTGCAGAGAAGTTAATAGTGCAGCATCAAGAACAGGTGCGCTGGTTCAAAAGGGTTCTCAGTGTAAAAAGCAAAAGCTGCAACTGAAAAGAAAAGGCACATTTTGAAGTGCAGAACACTATTGCATGTGAGGTTCATAAGCGAATCAAATGAACAGATACAGCTCATTGAATCAATAGCGTTCATCAGTGAATTTGTCAGAGTATATTTCACATATCATTAAAAGGCATTTGCAAACATATCCAACAGAGCAAAAAGTTACTTGCTTTTTCACTAATTTTTCAGATTTGTCCTGCCACATTTGGCAAACAATGAAATTCAAACAAAGGCCTGTCTTCACATGCCATGTTCATTTACATTCTCATTTGGACAGAGTGCCATAAAAATCATGTTATGACACTAATGAGATAGGCACCTGAGCATTTAGAATGATCAGCATTTTATCATCATATATTTCATATTTTTTCCATAATTTTCATAATTTTGTGTCCAAATGGAAACACTTCAACCTCATTTCTTTTATAGTGTATAAACATGGCATATAACCAAACATATATTATTCAATTTACAACAGGCTTAGTGCCAAGCGTTACTGACGCGTATGATATGGATGGTTGTCTCTTTTTGGCCAGAAGTTTGTTAGAAGTTAGAAACAAAGAGAAAACTGGAATTAGTTGCAGGGAGAAAAAGCAGACTAGAGATATTGTGCACTTGGAAAACTGCATGCTTGTACAATTAGTATCCCAGGGAAGCCCGAGGCTGTGAGAAGATGCAGTATGTTCTGGAGAGAAAAACACAGAGTTACACAGGCAGAGGCTCCTTGGAAGTGTCAGGCATGTATAGGTCAGTAGTTTGAGACTCTTGCAGGGGTAAAGCCCAAGTAGAGCTTTCCTTCATTTCACCTAGTGACTTAAAAAATTCTTTAGCATTTCTGGAAGAGGAAGATTCAAATCTGAGTGCAACATCAGGTGCTGTTTACAAATATTAATAATAAAAGATATATTTCCCTTGAAGACAACACTCTTCCTCCTTCCTCCCAACATCTGGATAGCTAAATGTGAAAAAATCAAGTTAAAAAAAAAAAAAAGACTCTGAAAAGCCCAGTAAAGTGATTTGGCACAGCCAATCTGTCCGTATTACTATGAGCGGGTAGAATTTGTTATCAGAAATAGTCACTTTTCCCCTAATCTTCACTGATTCCTAAGGCTTTTCTACATGGTCACATCAAAGAGTATCAACAGTTAAAGACATTTGTATGATAATATTAATTCACACACAATTCGCACCATCTTTTGTTCAGGATTACTTTGATTATTATAGACAAGATGGCTTATATTGCATTTTTCACACCCTCAGCATCATACTGTGTAATTGTTTGCTCACCTAATTGCCATGAAAAATCACATCAGCTGGAAATAGCACTGGTAAAAATATCTTAAATCTGATATTAAAAAATCTCTCTTCCTATAGAGTAGGGCTGAAAGCAGATAGACCAAGGTAAACCAAGAACATTCATAAATAATTCCAGTGATGACACTAATGAGAGAAAATGCTGTGGGCATCTCCTGGCATGTGCCAAACTGTCAGATTACAGTGAATGGTCTATAGACACTACAACCTCCTAAAACACTATTCTTACAAACTAGAGCTTCATCGTATTTTCAGGATATGTCACCATATCTTTAGGATATGGTTCAGTGAATGTTTTGTGTGCAGGTGGAGCACTGCAGCCTAGTGAATGCAGCATAGGACCAGGACTTAAATCACCGGTTTTCTTCTCTTTGATGCATTTGATAGGTGACCTTATGAAAAGTCTTTACAATCAGTTTGCAACATGGGGACAGAGATACTAACTCTGTTATAAGTGACTTTGAGAAGTGCTCAAAAATTACCATTGTGCAGGACGCATGGCATCAGCAATGAGCAGATTTTGTAGTGCCAGGATGGCACGCTGTCAAGGTACAGCATGATGGTGTGACATTCTGGTTGGAGGCAGACTGGGAATAGAGGGTCTCTGTTGTCCTGTCTGGTTCACAGGCGGCTGTAGCTATGCTTGCAGGGTCTCCACAGCAAATCTAAGCAAGAATAATGTGCTCTACCAATTTATAAATGTACTGTTTTCCTACTCTGCACACACACATTCTCATATTCTAGGAGCACAGGGAAAATGGCCTGAAAAAAAGCTTTTGGCTTCTGCGTGTTCACTTTCCTGCATGCAAACCTCCAAGATTCATGGACTTGGAAGGCTCAAGCTCTGGACACTCGCTCTGCAGATCTGGCTCTCAGCCAGCGCTGGCTGAGGACGCCGCTGACCCCAGCCAGGCCTGTAAAAGTTCATCTGTCCACAGGCTAACCTTTATTCTCTATCTGAGATGGACAACACCTCTCCTACAATGCCACCGCCACCTGGCATTTCAGAGGGCACCCACCGAAGCCACCATCATCTGTGCGGAGCAAAGCCAGAGTTACTGTGGAGTACTCACTTATGCCTGTGCAAAATCCTTGTGAACCAAACCTGTGCAAGACAACTCAACCTCACAGATTCAAGTCTTACCTCAATAGAAAGCATATGGGCAAATACAATCACAGATCCGCTTTCACATGCCTACATTAAAAGCACTGGTAACACCCAGCAGCTTCACCAGTTGCAGTGCATCAAGGAAAGGAAAACAGCCGGCAGATGGTCCACCTTGAGGCCTTGCTCTGAATCAGACACAGTACATCATCAGGAACTGACTTCATTTGCTGTGGCAAGCATTCAGCACCACTGGAGAACAACTCAAGCGATTGTATAAAAAGTGCCAACAAGAAATCCCATCAGGACAGATCAAGCAATGCTCATGCGCAGCTCTCAAAGAGCTGGAGCACATCGCATCCCACAGCAAGGGGGGCACCCATCCTGTCACCTCCCAGCACCACGTGCAGACAATCACCTGTGTCTGCAGCCTGACACAATCTATGGAAGATCTCCAGAGGCAGAGTGGACACACTGATGTTATTAAACAAATTAGTGAACAGACATATTTAAGACTGTCCTTTAATTTTTGCTCTGAAAATCGATAATAAACTAGCAAAGGATTAAGATTTGGTGATTAGCACCTGAATAATAACAAGTAATTATTTTTGAGCCAAACAAGGAGAGAGTATCCTGGGTAATTTATACTGGGTAATTAAAGTAATGAATACTTGAGAGTCTATCAAATAAATAGTCCCTAAAAGTGTAATTTTAATAGGGGCATGATTATAGGCAGCACTAAGGAGGATTGAAACACATACAACATACCTGTTTCAGACACAAAGGCATAAATGTCATCACTGAAGCTGTCATCTAAATTTATCATTGAATAGGGCTTGTTCCTCTAAACTTGTTTACATGGGCAAATCTACCATCAAATTAACTGGTATAATTATACCAATATCACCACCTGTGTGAACACACTTACATTACATGCTTTTTTGTTTGGCCTCTCGTGCACCAATCGGTACATGATACAATTGTACGAAAAACATGTTTCCACCCACAAATAGGTGAGCAGATGGAGGGATCCCTGAGTAAGAGTTCATCTAATTTGCTATCCCCATTGGGACACAAAGGTAATATTCCACCTTTCAGTACAGTGACAGGAGAAGAGTGCAAGCATGGACTAATGTTTCCATTACCGCACCTCAGCAGGATAATAAAACAGGTAAAGGCTATTAAAAAAGTGTGTCCTGCCACAGAGCTGTTGTGTACTGAATCTAGCACTGGATCAACCCAATTGTATTTCCTATGTCCTCCGCATCAGTAGGAGTTGCTTCAGCAGCACTTTTTAATGCTCTAACACCCAGCATGGGCAGTGACTCATCCTTCTGAGCCCGTTTGGGTGCCTTGACCAGAGAAATGAAGCTGCAGTAATGGTGAGCTCTTGCTGACCAGCTCAGGAAGCCCAAAATTTATTATGTTTTATAGGTCTCCTCAGCCAAATTATGGCCATTTTCTAGGACATCTTGAAAAGGCAGTCACTCTTCCTCAACACAGAATGAAGGGAAAATACAGCTACAGAAGATTAAGGAGTCAGCTTGCATGGCCAGGACCCATCCTTGCACCTGGGTCAAGGATAGGCACGTCCCCACGTCACTGTGGCCTGGGAACAGCATGGGTCACATTATCTAGCTCAGTGAAATAACAATTATCAGTAATCTGGCTTTGCAAAGATGCAGTATATTCCCCTGTTTTAGGATTGTATTTATAAGTTTGGAGGTGATAACATCTGGAGGTGGCAAATTGTTGGATATAATATATTCCTCCTACTGAATTATATTATAAAGTCGAAAGGACAGACTACATTGAAATTTCCTTAATGAAAAACTAACTTCTCATATGACCTGCTCTAGCAGGAGAGTCTTATGTCCCTATTAATGAGAAAGCATTAATCTCATAGGTTTTCACAGGTAAGTTGAATCTTTAATAGGTAATGAAATGTCTAACAAACTTTAGAAGAAAACTCTAAGAAGCAACAGGATATCCACTTGCACATTTGAATGATAGCATCTACTGACCAACTAACCAGTTTGCATAGGCTGCACAATGCTAGCAACAGCCTTACAAAATGGGGGAGAAGGGACTCACATTGTTTAGAAGCCGGTCTTTGGATTAACTGCAGTATTATGCAGTTTTGTTTCACTACTTCTTTCATCTTTGTGCCTCAGTTTTATGAGACTTCTTGGTATGATGTCGAGCTTGGAGTTTGGTCATGACTGATGTTTTGGAAGGTTTCATACACGGACTTCCATTTCTGCTTTAATAAAATGCTGAATTTGATGGAAAATTAATTCACTAAGCCCCTTCCATCTTTCCTCAAAGACAACATAATCCCATTTTTTTACTGCATTTTATTGATTAATCAGAAAATTGGTGCTCCTCACAAAATTTGTCCCTATGTTTGCACACTTCTCTGATTGTAAGGGTCTGGTTCAAAATTTTGCATGCCTGTTTGAAAGCATAGAGAAGTTTCTGATTATCTATTTTCTTCCAGGCAGGTCACAAGTGTTGATGAATCCTCACCAGTACTTTCCCTAGAAATACAGGAGAAAATAATTCTGCTGGCTTAGAAAATATCTTTTTTTTTTTCCTCACAAAAGCGCAAGCTGTGATACTCAAAGTAATTTACTTCTGTGAAAAAAAATCATATGCTAGGAAAATAATTTAATAAGCTAAACAATTAATCACTACAGCAACCCTACCAATAGTCCTTTCTAACTGGTAATTAATATATTGCTGAACTTTTTTCAATTTTTTTTCTGGAAACAGTCCTTCATGTTCCACTATTTGCAGTCAGTAGCAGCACTATCCTTCAAGTGTTCATCTTGACACAGCCAGTGGAAATGTGTTTTCTGCTCTCTTCATCTCCTTGCGGTGCACTACGCTGTGCAGCACTTGCCATTCCACTCACCATGAGTTTGATTCCCAGCGCTTTCTGGTCAGCTGCTAAAATCTTTAGGTCAAACCAAAGGTGAAGCTGGCAAACATAAGTCATCTTAAGAAAAAAGTGGTGGTATTTTATTTTCCTCTTTAAAGGAAAGTATAAAGTAGCCTAAATTAGGAAATATTCCTAAAATTTGATGTTACACTTTGCATAAAGTGACTGTAATTTTGGCAAAACAATAAGATAAAATGAACCATACATAAAAGCTCTGCTTAGATTAAATGGCTCTAATCCAATAGGAGCAAGAAACCAGCAGTTTGCGTATGGGAGAGAAAGCATGAGAATTCATCTGACAGTGATATTTCAACTTCATCATGTATTGTCCCAGTGTCAAATGTAAACTGTTTTTGCAGCGAAGTGTGGAAAGCATTCCTTAATTAAGCAGCAGATTTTTTGTTTCTTCATTTAATAACAAATAAATTAGGAGGAAGCTTTTGTTTTTCATCAGCTTGACAATTATATCACTGTTTTGCTGGAAATAAGAGCAGTTGGCATTTTCTTCATGCCAGCTTATGCATGTGTGAGTTGAATTGTCTCTGAAATACAAGCAATAACAAGATACTCCTTGTGCCAGAAAGCAATTAATTATTGCACTGCAGCCAGGTTAATCTCGCGAGTGGAAGTCCCTATCTCACAGCCACGTGGCAGCAGCAGCTTCTGTGCTAGGGAAAGTCGTCTCTGGGGTTTAGTCACTTTAAGGAGTAGAGACCTGCCCTCTTGGGAATACACCACCTGATTTTATTAAAAATAATTGTCTTTCTAACCATATCGAGAAAACATAGAAATAAAGGGTGCAATCAGAAGACTGTAAATGGATTATTTGATTTTCCTAATGTTCAAAAGGATTTAAGGGCTAAGGCAACTTACCACTCTCATTCAAATGACTTTTTGGCAGCTTTTTCTGTCTATTAGAGACTCCAAAATCTCCTGTGAATTAGGATTTACAAGACCAGCATAAAACTAACTTTTCCTAGAAGACAAACACCTATTGAGGTACCAGAGAAAACCATTGCAAACACTCTCAATGACGAGGCAGGAAACTCCGAGTCCCGCAGGAAACATTGCACCATCAAAGCAGCAAGCATAGCGACAGGGGCAGCGGAAGCCTTAGAAAAATACTCCTGTTTTCACTAACAGAGTACCAGATGTTGATAAAATGTCCAATTAACTATGAGGATGAAAGGTTGGGGTTTTTTTTGTCTGCTAGCAAGAAGTCCTCCATAACTGCCACCAAATGTCCAACTATCATCTTCTCCTCCCTCTTTAGCAATGTCAGTCTGGTTACATAAACATGCTGCGCACACTGAATTTCACATCACTGATGCTGCTTGAAGCATGCCATAACATTTTCCAGCCAAATATATATGCCACTCCAACTAATATGCATATACATATATCTCCAGTTCGCAGTTAATGAGATGCAATTATTCACAGCTGATAAGATTCTTGTTCTAAAACCCTCTACATGAAAGCAAGAAAAAATTCAGTTGCACGGAGACTTCTCACTTTCATCGGTACTGTCAATTATAATTCCAATATTATGTAAGAAACAGGAGAAATTGGCTCTGATCTGAGTAAAGGTTAATAAATGCAGTGGTTCAGGGAACTAGAGCGGAAGAATACTAATGGCTCCTGCACCTGGGACATAGCTTCCCTCTTCATGCTAATTAGCTTCTCCCACATCACTGCATTTACAATGCGTTTGTGCCCAATGCATTTATGAAATAATGCAGGTCTTTGGCTCTCATAAGTCAAGTTCAAGTCAAACAGAAGAAACAGGGTGTTAACAAAAGACTGATCCTGTTACTGCCACTTAGATAGCGTAAAATAATATCGACAGCTCTTCTGCTCCTTCAACCCCACTTTAAATAAAAACAAGTATTTTTGTCTGGATTAATTCACAAATACATTTGTGTATTTTCCTATGTTAATACTTTTAGATTTCTCTGTAAATACTCTAACTTCTTATGCACAAAAAGGTAACAAAAGATTTGCAACAATGCTGCATTTCTTGTGAAACCATATTCTCAACAAAACAAGTGAAAAAGCTAAACTCAATCAAAATGCTATAGCAAGAGATTTCCTGGCATTGAAAGAGTCAGGAATACACACCATACATTAAATTAAATGTCTGAGGGCAAATGCAAGGGAGAGATTTGAGAAGTGATGAACTGCTCATCTGTCACAGTGCCTTCTGCAAATGCAAGAAATTACATGCAAGACATGCACAGGATGAAACATGGCTCCTTCTCCCTGTCAAAGTGTCCTCCTCTGTGGTGGCCTGGAGTCGCTGTCATGCAGGATCGCAGAGCTGACAGTCAGCCCTTGCACCCCTTGCAGCCGTGAGATGAATGATCTCACCCAAACTCTGCTCACCAAATGATGCTTAATCTACCACCTGCTTTTTGTCAAGTTAGTACCTCATCAGACAGTGGCAAAATAAACTGGTCAGAGAAGTTCAGACAACATTTTTGTCATGAGATGTGGCACATTATTTCTTAATTCTTATTTTGGGTCTTTAGCTCTATAAATAACTACTCCCTGGAGCAGGAGTGCAAATCCAGCTCTCCTGGCTGACCATCAGGTTTTGGAGACAGCCTCCACCACCAGCTGAATATTTTGTGATTCATGAAACATGTTCAGGGGGAGAGACACTACTGATATACCCAGAAGTGGTTAAGGTTACAAATGGCACATTAAATTAGGTATCAGAGGGAAAGTCAGTGGAAAGAGTCTGGGTTTGGTAAACTGCTTGTCTCCAGCACTTTCAAAGTACGTGAGATGGTGCCCTTCAAACCAGGCAACCCTGGGAGGCAGGAGACCCCCACTCCCTGCTTGCTGGGGCTGCCTCACAGCAGGCAGGGACCTTACCACGGTGGGGTTATGGCCAAGGCAGGGGCATCACCCTCCAGTCCTCCAACCCCCCACCAAAATGCCTGCACTGTAGGTAGGACTGTTACTTTCTTGATCTGCTTTCATTTTCCAGGACAGGAAAACCATTCATTCAGCAATGGGAAGGTTTGGTGGTTTGTTATTTTTTTTTTTAGACAAGTCGCAGAGAGCATTGGCTGCTGTCAGAAGGAAATCATACGGAGAAAACCCGCAGCAGCAGCTGGTGCAGCTGCCAGCATCCCCTGTCTGCTCACCTCTTGGACCAAAGTCTCTTTCTTCAGGACTGAGGAGCTGCCTCCACTTGTGAAGATTGCTTCTACCAGCACAGCAAGCTGATTCCAGAGGCAGAGGTACATAATGCAGCAATTCAGTGAATCCCAGGTACATTTGCTATCTCTAATGCTAGGGCAGGATGTCTAAAAGTGGGGTAGTAAATAGGATCACAGCTGAGGGAAACACAGACCTTCAGCCAGTTCCCAGACAAGGGCATGAATCTATTGAGCAAACAAATATTTACCTCTACAGTAATTGCTTCCATGTTGCAGCTATATGGGTAGGGGATACTTCAGGAGGAACTTCTGACTGTTGTGAGCATGTAGTAGATATTCTTGCCCTCCTAATGGTTGCATTAAAACTCTGGAAGGACTTACTTTGGTAAAGTGAGATATAAAACTTTAACTCTATATATCTCATGTTTCTGAGGCATTTGGCCAGATATTTCCAAAGGGTTGCAAGCTTGCAACCAGTGCTATGTAGAACCAAGCTTTACCAGTGACTTAGATCACAGCCTAAACCAAAGACAAACCATTGGTAGCGTGTAGATATGTTTCAAATGTTATTTTGCTTTCCTTCCAAATTTGTGTTTCCTTTACTTCTTGACTGAAGAAAACCCCCACCCACCTCCTGCCTATATTTACTTGATAATGTTAGCTTGTGACCTGCCCCATCCAGCAGCTGGTTTCTGCCATCTCTGTACCTGAGGGTCCTCAGTTGTTGTTCCTCTGTACCTTCTTCCAGGCACGTGGTGAGATACAATCACACACAAAAGTTCACTCCTTGCTATGAAATTAGTCACTGCTGCACTTGACACAGATTCTTCCCTGCATCATAATGTTTAATACCAAGGAAAGATTAATTAAATTTTGTGGAACTATGGCTCAGGTAGTTCATTAGGGACTTGTTTGCTTCTTTTTATTTAAATTTTCATTAGTTCGTGTTAAGCTACATTACGAATTGCAGCCACTTTCCCCTTCTTGCACTCAGCAGAGCAACTTAGATGCTTCCAGGATTGTAAACAATGCAAGGTAATCAACTCAAGTAACACTCGCTCCCTCCGGCGTACCTCCTGCCAAAGGAAACCAGAAGCCCCATGAGCTCTGAGGAGGAGGACCGGGCTGTGAAATTCCACTTGGAGGCACATATTCACTCTACAGAGTCAGTACAACATGCATCCCTCTGAGTGAGAAATCCCACCTCTCCCATTGTAGGAGGTGCTGAAAATTACACATACCACAACTTACATGTTTTAGAAGCCACAAATTCTGGAGACACTTTTTCATGCAGCTGGATGCAGCCACCAGCATTTGGGCTCTGTGTAATATTACAATGTCTTTCAGGCTGAGAAAAAATGAGGACCCAGTGTCTATGGTTCTGTGTCCCCCATGGCCACCTGATGGGGACACCCATCACCATGCTCAAGAACCTCCCTTGCCTGGCCCACTGTTTGGGCTGCTCTGGCACATGCACATGTGCTGCTGAGCAGTGACCTGAGCAACTGTAACTGACTGGGCTGAGAAACAGCTGAGGAAAAAGTTAATGTAAATAAATATTTCCTTTTTAGCCTGAGAACAGCCCATCTGGTTCATGCCAGAGTGCTTCTGCATATGGGCAGGTCAAATAGAAAATCTCCTCAGTCAAAACATGGCAGAAATACAACTGTTCAGTCATGAGTGTGACAGACTCGCTGTGTTGCTCTTACAAACTTGATTGAACGTCTCGCAGTCCTGTGGGTTTTTCCCACAACTTGAGGTCTCGGTGGCAGATGCATTTTCCATCCGACGTCCCAGATGACAGGCCACAGCCCCAGACATGGCCCTTTGCACAAACAGCTCTCCACCTTGCAAGTGCAGGGTGAACCAGAGTAGGGAAAAGCCTGGCTAAAAGCAATAAGCAGTTTTATTTAGTTTTTGTTTCCTTTGTGAAGCCCATCACCTGCGTACCCAGTTCTGATGGCCTGCACAAGTGTTTGTGCCAGAAGAGCAGGAGCTGAACTTCCCCACATCACAGGCAAGCCTCTTGTCATGCTACTGCTCCTCATCAGGATTACCTGAACCCATGCTGCAGTTCCCCAGGGTCTAACCACACATTGTCTGCCCTAGTTTCTTCACTTTCTCTGAATGCTGTCCTCCCAATTTCTCCCATATCTTCTGTTTTGGACACGATGACCTACTACAGGGGTATATGACTCCTTCCCTGTTTGGATACATCTGTCTCTTCCCACGCACTCAAGCCAGTCTTCCCAAGCTAGTCCCCATCAGTTCTTGTCATAGCCAACTGGACAACTCTAAAGATGCATTTTGAGTCCCTTTTGAGTCCCAGAACCATCTGGAAGATTTCAGCTGAGCAGGCCTGGCCGTAGGGCAAGTGTTGGAAAGAAGGGTCAAAATGAGTGCTTCAATTAAGCAGGAATTTCTGTCAACTTGCATTTTGGTGGATGGGTTTATGTTATCTAAAATAACTGAACAGACAGTTTTCAATATGAGAAATCCATCAAATCTACCTCGTGATATGCAGGGAGCACAGATGAATGAGAACAAGAAACATTATGTGAAAAGGAAAAAAGGAGTCCATAATGCCAGAGAACAATAGAGAAATGCATTTCCAGGATGGGGTGTTAACGTAGAGTTGCTATGAAGAATGATTAAAAGCTGGTAGAAAATATGGGCTGCGAAAAAATGATGTTATCACGTTCAATTTCATTTTAGTCATTCAAGGTACCAAATCAGAGTTATAACCACCAGTCAATGGTCTCAATAGTTTTCCCTGCCTGCATGTTTATTATCAAGTTTTTCAGATTAAGGCAAGAATAGCGAGCAGCCCATGTTAAGTACAAGGTTATGAGCACATTTTTCATAGGTTATAAAAACTGTAGTTGCCAAGCTTCAAGTTGCCACATTGCAAGGGAAGGAAATTAGAGAGTGTTAACCCATTTGCAGCTGCACTTTATTCCAAAAGTAATCATGTGGGAAAATACAAGGATTTTAAAACATCTACTACACGGTACACTCAACAGATAAGACATCCACACGGGGGAAAACAGATTTTCAAAGTTCTCCAGGCTGACAGAAAAGTCAATGGAGTCAACAGCATCCTTGGTACCTGCCTGTGCAACACACGCACGCACTCTAGCTTTTTCCTTACACTGCACACACCAGCTGAACATAAAATCTGACAAGGCCTTTCATACCCACCACTTACAACCTACCCTGGCACTGCCTGAACTGAAAGTTTTTGTTCCCTGTGCAACCTGTCCTATTTTTTTTCAAGATCTGAATTTAGTGTTAGAAGAAAGAAAGTAGTTCATTGTTCACAGCTTAACTGATGTATTTCTGCACCAGCACCTGCGTAGACAGTTTCTCTCATAGGTATGAAAGGACATAACATCAAGGATGGCTGAATAAAAACTCATCCCTCTGACACTCCACTGCAACTAGGACAAACCTGATGCCAACAAGACAACCACAGGTGGGAGCATGTGTCCCCTTGCACAAGGCTGAAATTCAGTGTCATGTCACCTGTGGGCAAACCCTGAGGTGGTCCTGCCACTCCCACCCACCAGTTTTCACCAGGTCCTCATTTCATTAGTTGCTGCTGGAGGTTTAACATAGAAGAAATACATATTTGAAGATGGGTGCCAACGTTTTCAAATCATTTAAAGGACCATGACGTACCTGAAGACAACGTTGCCAGAGTCCACTGCGTACATACGGCTCCTAAAAAGTTATGATGTTTTGTCTGTTTGTCAGGGTACATCACCGTGCGTATTCCCAGGAAGAGGTAAGGTATCACAGGAGAAAGGGTACTGGGGAAAATGGAAAAAAAAAAAAAAANAAAAAAAAGAACTGAAAGAAAAATTGTATTATTCATTCTAAAAACTTGGTTCTTCAAAAGAAAACCACTTAATTTTGTTGAGAGCTTAAATTCTTGCTGACTAAGAAATTTGCCACACGTGTCTCTTTCTTCCCCTCTATACATCTGAGGCCAGCAGGGTGCCTGCCATGTATTGAAACAACTTACTCAGGCCTCATCATATTTTACTTGAAATTATCTTTCACAGAGCTAGAAAGGTTGAAAAGAATTTCCAAAATGAGTTAGGCTGCACTAAACCAGCTTCATTAATGTCATAAATCTTCAAAGTAGAGAATTATTCCAACGGTAGCAATCAAAATGTAAATAAATACAAAAATTCAAATAAATCATCCAAATATTTGGGGGGATTATGTCACTTTTGGGAGGTGTAACACTTACACCGGCACATCAGGGAATGGAAAACTGGCTCACTTACACTCAGGAGATTCATCTGAATCAGATGGCAACACTATTGAGTTAATATAAGCATTACTTAGCAACAACTAAAATGGTATGTGTTATCAACATTATTCTCATGCTAAATCCAAAACACAGCAGCTACTAGGAGGAATATTAACTCTACCCCAGCTGAAACCAGGACAATGGCGTGCAGGACTGTGTTCATACCCTAAATCAATATTGCTGTTGTACGACATGATCTGCAGCCTCTTTTATTCAAAATACAGTATTTTTATTCAGCAGTTGTAAGCATTTATCAGTGTGAGGAAGGCTTTCTTCTGCTAGCCGTATGGGCTGAATGCTATTTTCCTTATTTAACGGAGAAATTTGCGTGGGGCACTGCCAGGTTAGATGCTGCACTACTAGCAGCTGCCATGTAGCTGCTCCATCCTGTCCCCAGCACTGTCACTCCTCTTTCTGCACTGGGAAACATGTCTCAGTAGCAAATACAATTTCTTACTCACAGTTTCAGTACTCCTGAATCAGTGTTTCTGCTGGGGACTTTTTTTTCTTTCAAGCAGCCATTCAATACTTTATTTTCTGCCAGTGGATGGACAGCTTGTGTCAACCCAGTGACAACCATTCCTCCTGCTCCTCCCTCTCACCTGCTAGTTCAAGGAAGGGCTCCATGAAAAGATGCATTGGGTTTTTTGGCACAGGCTGTGCGGGGAAGGCAATTAAAAGACATCACAATATTAAAATAGGACTGACACCATCTTATATCCACAAAGAGATCTTTAGTTTGATTGGTGAACCGTTAAAAAGCAGGCCTTTAATGAAGACATAACTCTGGCACAAAGAACGTTTCTGGAACATGAATCAACTCTTCTGATTAAATCTCCAAACCCATTATTACAGGACTTTTCTTTTTATAACCTATCTCATTAAAAAAATATTTGGATCCCTCTTGTTACAGTTAGCTCAAATTCTCTCATTAAGTCCTCTTTTACGATCATTTTTCTCATGCTGAAGCTCTTAAGGGGAAACAAAGCTGTTTCCTCCAAAGGGCTTTTCCTCTGTGCCCCTTGTAAGGAGGACAGAGTGGTAACGTTCAGGACAGCTGGTCTACACTGTACACAACCAACCAGCCAGCAAAACCAATGAAAGAGGAAGCCAAAAAAGGAAACACTTTCATATTCATGGGTCTCTGAGGACGCTTCAATGAATTCATAGGGGCCTAATGCACAGCAAATGTCACAAGTATGGTCCGCTGATAATATGATGTGGAAAAGTCCTTAAACAAAAATGATCTAACAACATAACTTATACAAGGTTAAAAGAAAATGAAGCTTCTGTGTAAGATCGGGACAAACAGTCCAACAAAGGTTAAAAAGACTAGCGTTCTCCAGGTGTTGCTCTTGGTTTCAGGTCTGCATCTTTAAAAATGGTACTTCCTTTGCTCACATCTTGTCAGTATGAAGAGAAACATGGTGTCAGTCCTGTCAAGGATTTGCAGTTTGTCTTGCAGGTAGCCGTGGAATGAGACCAATTTGGAGGCTTATCTTTGTTGTTATATTTCATCCTAAATGTTGGTGACTCCAGAGACGTGCTCTGCTTCGTTACACCTCTCTGTACATTAGGCTTCTGCTGACAAATGATCAGATACAGAGAAGTTATGCCAATAGCCTTTAAGTTAGAAGAAAAATTAGTAATTGAGTATTTTTAACTATTTTACTGCTGCAAAGCCAAGTGGCCTCTGCCAAGACTGAGAGCTCCTAACTTTAGTGTCTCCTCCATATGAGAAAGTGGCAAGACACATTAACTCCAGCAAAGACCTCACCTGCAAACTGAAGAAGAGCTGGAGGGAAACCGAAGAGGTGAAGTGACTCACAAGATCCCATGACATGGTAATGCCAGGGCCAGCATTAGAAACCAGTCTTTGAGATTGCCAGTTCAGCAATCTGTTTTGCTCTCGACCAAAAATGAAGCAGGACTTCCATAAAATACTACTGTCAGGAAGGTGCAAGATTTTATAGCTTCATCCAGGACACACTAGCAGCGTACAAACTGGCCAGTGACGCCTGGCACCTGGCGCTATCAGGGTCTGTTCAGCACACAAAGGCAACGTGCCTTACCGACCACTGAGCCATCTGCCCCCCTAAAAATCGTTCATATGATTGCTGCTAAAATCAGGAAATAAGGGTCTGTACTGGGAGTGTTGCATTCACATCAGAGAGGATTTGAGAAGCTGTTTCTCTAAAATATACACCCACATGCACAAGTGTGCCACACACACAGAACCAGTCACTTCAAGTATCTGCATCCCCGACTTAGTGTCAATAAGTCACATTTCTAGACTGCTCAAGCCCTGCAGTACCTGGTAAAGACTAAGAATCTGGGAACAAGTTTTCCCCAGGTTACACCAGTATGATGAAGCCAGTGGGGAACGCTTAGCAATTAGGAGGATTTAAGCATTCCCAGGTCATAATTGGTCTTTGGGCACACCAGCGCAGCTGTTTGTGCACGGGCTGCCGAGCCAGAGTTACTCTGCATGCTCACTGGGGTAACAGACTGCAGTTCACTCTGAGTTAATTTGTATTTAATTCATTGTGGGTTGCCTGTGTGTAGATAACTACATCTCAACTTCCTGTCTAAAATCATGGGATTTTGTTGTTACAGCATTGAGGCAAGTATGGTACAGCATTACAATCAGACAGACAGCAAGAGGGTATGTCATGGTTTAGGCCAAATTGGCCACTGGGGACGTGGGGGACCCCAGATGGGACTGACAGATGCTCCCCTCTACCCCTCTGCAAAGAGAGAGGCAGAGGAGGGAAAAAGAGACTTATGAGTTTAGAAGGAACTAAACTATTTTAATGAAATATTACTAACAAAATAAAAAGGAAATAATGAAAAATATACAAAACCATATCAAGCTCCCAGGATGACAATCACAACACTAGCTGGCACTGGACTCAGTGACTGACGGGAACTGGATTCTGGATCTGCATTCAGGATCGGGATGAAAGGCAGATGAACAGAGTCCTCCTCAGATGTCAGCCATTGAAGAAAAAGAGAGCTGACCCTTTGATCCCTCAGCTTTTATACTGAGCATGAGGCAGATGGGATGGAATACCCTGTTGGTCAGTTTTGGGTCACCTGTCCTGTCCGCTCCTCCCCACAGGTGGGACCCCACTGCGCTTTTCCGCTTCCAACCCTCCAATGGGGCAAATAACAAAGCTGGTTGGCCTTGGCTGTTATAGCAATAAGTATAAGCCAGAGCCTCTCCACATACCATGCCCGGGCATCAGCTACAAACATTGGTCTTATCACTCTGAGAGAGCGAACATTGTCTGCACAATCTGCTGTTAGTTTCAGTAGTTAGAAGAGGCCTAGCTAAGAAGCAAAGTTACTGAACAAAATTGGTCCTGTTTTACCTCAAACCAGGACAGGGTACAAGAGTCACACTGCAGATAACCTTACATCCTACTTTCCCTCTCAGCCTCAGGAAGAAGAAACATGTCCACAGAAGTCTGCAGAGCCGGCTGGGGAATGTGAGCAATGAGCTGGTAACTCTGGTTCATATACGCTCCAATCTACCCACCCACTGCTCCAAGAAGTATGTAAAAATACCATGATCAAATAGGACTACTTTCATCATTGACTCAATTTCTTCCTATAAAACTGGTTCTGCTACCTGCATACAGCTCCCTGAAGAAGCGAACTTATAATTTTTTTTAGACTGCAGTGTGAAAGAATTGAAGACGTGTGCCATTTTCTCAAGGCATCAATATTTAATACCTTTCTTGATAATCTAAACTGTGGGTTTCTCATTCTCTGACTTCAAAGCATTTAGTGGTTTAACCCAGTACATCACATTACATAATCAAGCTTTTTTTTATGCTGAACATTAACTCAGAAAGTCCTCGGCACATGGAATGCAATACACTGACACGTAGACATTCAGGCCACAGAAGTACGTAGATCTACCCAGCATCCCTTAAAAGACACAACTCCTAGCCCTAGCCCTGGTCTGTAGATGACCCGACGTTTCTTTGCTATTCCAAGCTAGATAGATTTGAAGGAGATCTAAAATGATCTATCAGATTTTCCTTTATTAAGGAAGAAACACGTTAGTGTTTAGAAATGCCAGAAAATAAATACACACAAGGAGAAACAATTTAAGCTTTCCAAATGTTTTGAGTGCAAAAATAACATCTGAAAAAAAGGTTATAGATGTCATTATGTACTGAATACTGAACTCATCTCATTGCAGAGTGGCAGTGCAGAAAGAAATGAAATGTTAGTTTTTATAGAGACAGAAATAGAAAGGGACATGGAGATTACAATGCTTTTAGCTAACACGAGGAAATGTGCTGACCGCGCAGGTCTTGTTCAAGGTGCAGCTCACACTTCCATGATGTTCTAGCAGGGACAGAAATGGAGAAAACTGTTAAGAGTAGATGGAGGGAATGGGAAATAAGAAGGAAGGTGATAATATCAGAACTGTTTAGTTCAGAGAAGAAATATGTGAAAGCATCCAGAAGTACAAATACAGTTAAGGTCACATTGGGTGCTCCCATTTGCTAAGATAATAGCGCATCCATAGACAGGAAGAGCAGTGAATATAAACCTGAGCAAAACAGGACCTGATTGTCATTCCAGCATTTCTATTTAAGGTAAAAATCTAAACAGAGTAATGATTTGAGATTTGATTTTTCATTAAAAACATTTTCTTTTCTTGGTTGGTTAAGACCTACTGCAGGCTGTTCTGGCAGGTGAGAGATGTTCAAAGAGATTTGCACCATTTTCTGCAGGATGCTTAGGGTTGCCTATAGTCCTGTTTGAATGTTCCTCCCATAGCAAAAACCCTCAGCATCATCTTCACCCCTGTTTTTAAACATAAGCTCTTCACTCACATTTACATATAAAATAAAAAGGGTAACAGGAATTAACATGCACTGCAGTTTTCAAAGCCCACATTAGGAAACACTCACTGTGGCCAAATCAATACAACAGCAGTTTTGTTCTCAGAGGAAAACCAAAGTTGTTCTAGTTATCCTCATTCCTACTACTTTTGTCCTCTCCGAGGTGTACAAACGGTTCTTCTTTTATAACTGCACTAAAGGAACTCGGAGGAATTCCAGCTACCAGGAGAATTATACGCTTTGGCATATTTCTCTTGCTGGGAAAGAGGAAGGTAAAATCAGCATCGTGATATGGTGATACCACTGCAGAAGCTTTTTCTTGATTTGGCAAACCTCTCAACTGATAAAACTGTACTGTCTCAGAAACTGGGAGTACAACCTGTCCAAGGTCTCTGTTTTCTCTTGAGCACAGACAAATGCCTGTTATGGTTCCTACTTGATTTGCTTTTCCCTGGGCAGGATGGAGGGAGAGAGCTGCTCATAAGTAAGCCTCTGAAGTGCCAAACATCATCAGTCCCCAAAGTAATTAGTGGAACTACACACTTCTATAATGAGAGGGTCTTAGACTTTCAAACATGGTTAACATTGTATTTTTTCTCTCTAGAGTCCTGTGCTCAGTTTTTCTGCTCTTTGTATCTTTCATAGCTCTTTACGTACGGCGTGAAATGTTACCGTGAGTATGCTGCATACGCGGACTTTGAAATGGTTCAGTGGTGTCACGTCTAACTAGCAGGCTAAGGTCCACTCTCAAAAGAGAGAAAGAAACTGCCAGACCTCGTGCTTTTGCAGCACAAAGGGGTTTTTAAGGATTATTGCTGTTATATTACACCTGAAGCTGGATGGAGACCACTGGAAAATGTCTTTGACCTTGCAGCAACCTCGTGTAAACAATGTTAATCACGGTTATCTTCTATAGCAGTGCTATGCACAATATGTCAGACTTAAAAAGCTTCCATTTCCCAGTCACCACTTAAATTTTTTTTCTTTTTTAGTAAGCAAAGTGTTAGAGGACTGATAGTTGCCATAGACACATCAGCAAAGACTCAAAAGAATGATCTGGGAGAGCATAACTACCTTTGAACCAGATCCCAAAGGGAATCAAAGCTGAAGCTGGGATGACTCATAGGTGCACAGAGAAATGAACTACCTGGCAGGTAGAGCTGGGAGGAGCAGCCTGGATACAAACACCAGCCCAGCTCTTCAGCCCAGAGACAGGAGTCAAAATGTTGTTTCCAGATCAAGTCACACGATCTGCATCACCCATTTCCTGTAGAGACTCCTGTGTCTTTTACATGACTGAAGGACTTGAATTGGTGGTCATCACTGCAGGAGAACCAAAGCCATTCAGATCTCCCTGTGTTGTTGTGCAGAACAGATTAGCCTGTCCATTGGATAAAGATTCAAGATCAGATAAAGATTCGATAACCTGGGCACGCTTCATTATATTTCATGAAATGGGGATGTTTAGATAAAAATAGAGTGGGGTCCCTTTAAAATGGCTTTCTAGCAGAGGACAGTAAGCCCAGCAGTCTTTATTCATTAAAAGCCTCATTAAGGACAGAATTCCAGTTTTATACCTCTCATATTATCTGTGCAGTCATGTTTATTTCAGGACCAAATAGATGGGACTATTCTGCTGTGAGACATCTGTGAGCAACCTTTCACCTCCTGTCTGTTATTTTTATATTCAACACAAAGCACATTTATCAAAATGATGCTGTGGATTTATATAATGACTTTCATCTCACTGCCTTGAAGAACATTATTCTAATTGCCAAGGGTTTGTTTATGCCCATTTTGTGGAATAAAGGAAGACTTTCATTAGCTGATGAGACATCCTGGAAAATGGGGTCCTACAGAACCACTTTAGAGCGCCATGTGAGCCTTGCTCCTTTAGCTCCCCTGGCCAGGCAACTGGTCAAATCTTAGCAAAGATTTTGATTGCTCCACTAAAACCTCTATTTTGATTTAAGTCTTGATTAACCAGAACATTAAACAAGCTCGCTGAAATCAAAGTCATAGAAGATGTGTCACATGTCTGCCATTTTCTTACCCCCTGGTTTGCTGTGCCCCATCCTCACCTGATTGACCTCCAAGAGTGCTGCCACATCAGGAGCACTCCACATGCCCAGCTCTCTACCTCTTCTCAGGGATGGCATTGTTCTTGGCAGGACACCTCCTCCTCCTTGGGCTGGATGCTGCCTCCACAATCACCCAAAGACCTCCTGCATTTCTGCAGCCAGCATCATCTCTTCGTGCAGGCCCACCGTGTTTTGCGCATTTGATGTATTTCAGAACACAGGAAAATGGTGCCACAGGTTAACAGGCCATCCTTAACTTAGCTCCTACTGCTCCCTCTGCCGAGGGAGCATTGTTCGGAGTAGAATTCTCACACTGAATGAATTTTTCAGAAGTTAATTGTCTCTGTCCTTTTCATGAATTAAATTAAACTGGGAACATCAAGCATGTACTGTCAGCTTTAGCTTCAGGCATCTTCACCTTTAGATAATTTCTAACAGCAAAGGATGGCTCAAAACATGTGGCTGTTAACACCTTTCAAATCAAATCAGCTATTAACGAAGAAACAAAGGTAAGCCATATTCAGAGATGACACTTCATCTTGTACCGTTTAACAAGGAAGACAGACAAGAATGATACCATTGTTCATTTTCATATCAATTGGCAGAAATTATCTTTATTAGAAAAATGAATTTTCATATATTTACAATTTTTACATCATGTTATACTTGGCACGTGTGTTTTCCCCAAATAGTTATATACATTTCGGTACACGCAGACATTCGAGTCCCCCATTCCCTTAATGTTTTTCTACATATTTAACAAAAATGAAGAACACAATACAATTTGTAAGACAACCATAATAATTATATATTTCTCTATCATAAAAAGTTTGAAGCAAACATTTTTTTTAGATATGTTTCAAAATATTTATACAGTATTAGCACTCAGTCATGCACTGGGTTAAAATATGGTCGGGGTGAACTGCTGAGAGACAGTACGTGTAATGCAGGAGAGAAGTGTGCGACTCTCAGGGTTGGGTAGATCCAACTGCCACCAGGGTTTCAGAGGCAGGGACGGATGGGTGCAGGGGTAGCCGGGTGTATGTGTGTCTCTGCAACACAACAGTTAAAACTGTGTGTGTACAGACACTTGTGTGTTAAAATTCATTTCAGTTTGCTAAACCTATCTAATAAAACAGGCAGTAATTGGAATGTCAAAACTAGTTTTTAAATATTCTCTTTTTCCCCAACCCCTTTCTTTTAAAGAATCCATTCGACTACGAATTTTATCATGAAATTCTGGATTCTCTTAAAAATTAATTATTTTATGCTTGATTCCATTTCACTGACATTCTTTTATTTCTACTCTAACATCCTGATTTACTTCCCCGGGTGTTAAGAGGTCTTCAAACCTCTACTATTCTTTGCTGGCAATTGGAAATTTATGACTTACCCTTTGGTTTGAAATATTACACTCTTGAGACTTTTACAGTAAATTGCACTAGTAAATAACAGAAGTGATAGGCTTTTTAATTTACTCTGTATGGAATCAAATGGTTCCAAGATTCCTGGTAAGTTGTTATTTATGGAATGCAAATTTCTTCTACGGCAAGGTAGATCAGTGCCCCGTGTAACCAGTACAAATTACTGCACTTGGAGTTTTTTCCCCTCATCAGAACATGAATATTTTTCCAACTGTATTAATAACTAATTTTCTTTCTGAGCAAAATTCTAAGTTAATATTTTAAATTCTTATTTTCTCAAGATACAGGTGAAACTAAACCGGTCTTTGGATGACGACTGATGATCCAATACTAGTTTCAGTTACATCTCATTTTTCACAGTTCAACTACAAATAACTTCTAATCAAATTCAAAATAGCAATTCATTACTTGAAACTGTTAATAAATGTTTGTAGAATCTTTGTCACGATGCTGAATTTTTGTCTTGCCCCCATTCTCCCCAAAAACTTCATATATACACATATATATATAAAGTTTATATATATGTATGTATACAAAGACTAATTAGGACAAAACATTAAATTTACATTATTCAAGTAAACAAGTAAAAATGTTTTTTAAAGTGTAATTTGAGATTTTAACATATTTCTGGTGATTTTTGTTTAGCAGCACAGAAATATCAGTGTTTCATCCAAGCCATCAAAAATCGTCAAACAGGATGAAAGGAAGCACAAAATGCCCTTCAGCTTTAGTGTAAATTTGCATCTGATGCATTAAAATTATTAACTCACAGGTGAAGTGCTTCTGAGAGAACCTGAAATGTATGGATGCAAATTTTGCATAAAAATAGCATACTTAGTTAAGAATCAGGTAGGAGTTTGCCTAACACATTAATGAATTCTGTTTGTACCTTCTGGTTTCAACAGGGAAGACACAAGATCTACTGTGCATGTGCATGTGGGTGTGAGGTGTGAAGACAGAGAGATCTCGCTGTTCTTCATCAGTGCAAAATGGACGTTCTAAAGTGAATAAGACTATTTCAAAATATTATAGCTGATATCAAGTATAAACTGTAAACTGTTCTTACTAAAAACTGCACTACTTTCCTTTCTAGCTGCACAAAATTTTCATGATGTAACTCCCATGCTTTTGCAACATGGGGTTTGGTTTTGTTTTTTTTAATTCTGAGCGTGAACTGCACTAAGGATCTGCTCTCCCATCACTCACTCACACATCCCGATTTAAGTCAAAAGGCATTTGGCCTAAGTTTGGAATCCAGACCTAGGCCAGGTAAAAATGAGTTAGTCAAAAATTTTCTTGCAGACAAAGGAATTGGAACCAAGTTCTTCTCTAAGACACACTTGCAATGAACTCTAGACAAAATTTGACCCTATAGAGTTTTCTGTTTCTGGATTAAGGTGGAAAAATTACTATCAAACTCTCCCTTTGAAAAAAAGCTCAGGAATTACTTTGGACAAGTGATTCCAAGGTATTTTTTGTCGTAAGTTTTGGTTAGAGCACTGTAAATTTAGAAAAGAAGCCAAATACCACAATCATCTCTTAGTCAAAATCTCCACGTTATCAGTAATAGCAAGCTCAAAAGCCTGTGCATTGAGAAAAAGGGATTCTGACTAAAACACCACTGCTAAATACTGCCTCTGTGCGCAAAACTGATTCTGAAGACTGCCCAGTCTGCCTGGAAGAATACATGGGCAGCCACTGGTGCACACACCAGCTGATCTTTCCTGGGAATTTTTGTTTTTTAGGTATCCTTCCTCAGCTACCTGTTTAATGACCAGGTGTGGATCGCGTAAGCTGACAAGAGAATTTTAAAATCAGGCCAATAGACCATCTTTGGCCATGAATTTTCAAAACAGTACGAGAAGACAACCCTTTGCTATGGCTTTGTTATTTCTAGTGAGTATCATTTCCAGCTCTTTCAGATAGGAACTCTCCTCTGACGTGTTTTCACATGTCCTAGCACAGTGCAAGCCTGACCCCAGCAAGTCCTTTAGCCTCTTCTGTAACAGGTGTCAAACACTACAATAATGCTGCTAGAGGCTTTGTGGATCTGGGAGGTTTGGAAAGGAGAAAAGAGAATCACTTAAAATAAAGGACTGCTGAAATGCGTCCCACGCCTTTGGGAGATTACTCACACATGACTAGGTTAGAAAGTGTATGCACGCACGTGTGTGTATACTGTATATATATTTAGGTTAACAAGTTTAAACTATTAATAAACAGCTTCTTATGGTATTTGGTAATTAAAATATCAGGCTTGTGTCATTCAAAATAGTGCAACCAACAGAGCAATATACAGGAAAATTACACACATTGTTCCTGTTACCATTAATATGCTTGTGCATATCAAGATGACAGGATACCCTTTTCCATAGGATTAACCTTTTGCATATTTAATTGTATTCTTTGGCCCATTTTCCTGTGAAACCTCGTATGACAACATGAAGACTTTGGCTTTGGAAAAAAAAAAAAGGAAAACTCCCATTTTTTCAGTGGCTTTCAGAAACTTAAGTAGAATTCAAACCACTTTAGTTAAAAATTCTCATTTCCTCCAGAAACCACACACCCCGCAGCCTGTCACAGACCACCCGTTAGTGTGGATAACTGTGAACCTCCAATTTAATTTTTTTTTCACTTTTGAAGATCATTTATGCTTCAAATGCCACACAACACATCCTCCAAAATTTTTCTCAACTCCTCTAATCTTGTGCCAACAGTGAACAAGAAAGGTCTCCCCCAGTAGCACGGGAAGGCACGGCAACCTCGTGGGGGCCTTCAACTGCATCACTAGGAGTCCAAATACAGGGTTTGCAATGTGAAACAGAAGCCAAAATATATTTCTACAAAGTTTTTGCCATTAAACACCATTATTAAACGGGCTCAGTAAAAAATTATCGGACTAAAGAATCCTGTAGTAATGATGTAACACAAATCTCTTCAAAACAGCTATTCTTAAGCACTGCAATGCACAAAACAAATTAAAAATATGTATTCTCATAATGCATTTGCTGAGAAAAACATGTCATTTCTTGTAATAGTACTAGAAGTGCAAAACAAGACATTCTCCATTAAAATTTCATGTCACTGTAAATATTACCATTTGCCCACATTAAAGCTTAGTACCATTTATGAGAAGCGAGGAAACCTTCTTCAATTCCCAAGCAAAGCATCATCTCACTTGGAACTTTACAGTGCACTGAGTAAGTATCACAATATTTATTGGTATTTATTTTCACAGTTTTCTAACGTGCACATAGAAATATAATTTTTGAAATATATTAGTGAAAACAAATACTAATACAAAAGGGAAAGGACAAAACATCTAGGAGTATAACTGCTTATCACCACTACTTTTTAAGAGCTGGAGAGTCAAAACCATCTCTCTTTTAAATATGTAATACTATACTTAGTGTGGTTATCTACTAATAAAGGTGTTGCATGACAATGTTACAGCATGGTTATATTCTCTACTAATTTAGCTTTGTTTTCAATACAGGTAAAGAATTAAGCAAAAGGAGTAAAAAGTGTCATTTAAGTGCAAAACAACAAAAACCTGGTAAATAGTGAGGTAACAATTTTACTTATATTATTTCTGGTTCTTAAATTATAGATATGACAAAATCATCACAAAATCATCAGTGGATTCTTACAGTTGTTAGACTTAGACTGTCATTCATTAAAAAAACCAAAAAACCCGAACATTTTCAACCACAGCAGATACACTCTGCAGTATGTAACGAAAAAGCTCATGAACCTGCGAGAAGAACCGAGTACATTTTCACTGCATTGCAGGGCAATGCACAATTGCAATCCTGACTTCCAAAGTTGCAGGATGTTGGAAGAGCACATGTTTTTAGAGAGCATACTCTGTACACAGGCTGAGAGAAGCAGGGCAAAAAAAAAAAAATCAAAAGCTTGACTGAGGTGAAATAGATGAGGAGCTTATTTACAAGGAGTGCAGCAACTCTCCCCAGCAGAGCAGAGAGAAGCAAGGCAGGACTTCTGCTCCCATTTAACAGGGCAGCAGACATCAGAGAGCACAACCAACCACC
Organism: Himantopus leucocephalus; assembly: GCA_003993805.1. Lineage (NCBI taxonomy): Eukaryota > Metazoa > Chordata > Aves > Charadriiformes > Recurvirostridae > Himantopus > Himantopus leucocephalus. Next base: position 12,610,511 of record RSEF01000014.1, on the reverse strand, counting down.
TCTCCATCCCACGAACATTGCTGTGACAGTGTAATGAAGGTGAACATGGGATTAATTCCACAATGAAAGCTGAGCATCAACAAGAATTTTACACTATGTACAATATGTATGTGCACGTCAGACAGAAGGGTCTGTATGATCAGAGCGAAGGAAGACGTGACGGTCTTGAGGCTACTCCCATTTAACCACAGCTTCACAGGTGACTCCAGCCAGAGCAGGTTGAGCCTGTCCTCTATCATACCATGTACCTGTCTGTACTTGCATTTACATCCACAAATAAGTACACAGCTCCGATTAAACTGTGCTCCCTCCTCATGATAGAAAATACTAACAAGTTGCTAATACATTTAAATAAGACAGTACAGGTGAGTTTGGGCAGGGAAAGGGCTCATATCATAAGTCATACTTTCAAAGGCCTTTATGCTCTTTCACTGCTATACTTTGAAGGCTCAGCTCTCAATAGGAAGGAAGTTTAGATTAAAAAAATAACATTGGTAAAACAAACAATTTAAGTGTATCGCTGGAAAACTCTTTTTACATTGCAAACCAGATTGCTCTATACAGGAAAGGTATCTACTTTAAAAGGACTTTTGAGCTAAGATAGGACTAGAGCTGGGAAAGGGAGTTTAGCAAGGGAATGTATGACACTCCATCCTGAAAGAAGCACATGATGTGATGATTAACACAACACAATCTAGTCAAGCAACAGCATAGTTACTGTCCTATTTTAACTAAGAGAGAATTTTGCCATAAAAGATCTGTTTTCCCTAGGTTTTATATATCAAACAGCTTAAAAGCAGTGTAAAACACCAAAAAGATTCACCTCTTGAATTCTTCCTAAATCCAGGCCGACTCTTAGACCCTTAGATTGGTACCACAATTCCCGTTCTACGTTGATGAACACAACAAGGGAAGGAATAGTACCAAAATCTTCCCCATCACTAAGATGCATATGCTACACTGCAGAAATATGAAAATAGCAAGTTATTCTACAAGGAATAGATTCTGACACTTTTATTTCATGCGGGATAGTCACGTGGTATAAAGAAAACGATGATACAGGCTAGGCTGGGAGTACTGCAAAACCCACAAATGCCCGGTGCTGCCTTAGTAACTACGTGCACAGGAACCCATACGCACCTGCAAGGTTTAACTTGGTACTCACTTGCAGATTTAACTAGCAGATTTTTGAGGCTGGGGACAAGTAGACTGTTACTTTCCTAAGCCCACCTAACTGAGATGTCTTAGTTAGGAGACTACACTTTCTAAAAAGTCAACAGAGAGAGGTAAAACCTTCAGGACATGTCACACACCGAACTGCTCCCAAGCCTTCAGTGCTCTGAGCTACCATCCAGAGGGAGCTTTCTCTCTCTCTCCCCCCCCCCCACTGGCAACAGAAAGAGCTTAGCCTTCCAGCACAGCAACCCAACACTACACACACAGCTCTAGCTTTTGCTTCCTTTAAAACTATGTAAAAAGATGTATTTCCACCAGGAAAAAAAACCCCACATTCCTGATTTCCCTTGCAAGCCTTATTTCACCTCCTAAGTGTTCCTGAAAGATCATAGAGAAAGAGACATGTATTTATGAGATGCTGCTAAAACACGGTGAGCTGGCGGTGATTTGGGTTCTGTTTGTCCACAGCACTCTTTCTCCTAACCGAGCTTCTTACATAGCAGAATAATGAATGCTGAGCTAAAGCTGAAAAAACATTAAATGAAATTTTCCAGAAATACAAAAACTCTTAATTTTCCTTAATTTTATCTTATATATTAAAGTATCTTATTTCCATGCGTTTAAGTTAGTGGTGGCTACACTGCTCTAAGAAACACAAGCAGAACACAAAATCCATTTGGAAGGAAAAAAGGAAAATTTACTGTGGTGAAAAGGGAAAGACAAAAACATGAAGAAATTCTACAATGTCTTTAAAAGAGGAAAAAAGCAAGAGGCAGGTATGTCTATGTAGCTGTTTTTACCTCCATGTACCTACTGCATTCCTCAGCAATTCAATATCCTGCCTCCACAAAAGTTGTCGTCCAGGAGCAGTGTAACACTACAGGACATGCTACCAAGAATGGCCCATATCATTTACAGCCTGATTCAGTTCCAGCTGGAGTCACGGGAAATCTTGGTGATAGGAATGACCAACAAACTGCTAGAGCTGTAATCAGGAAAATGTAACAAGTCACCAGCACCATCCAGAAAGGTACAGAAAGGATGGCCACTTAGGCAGGAAGATTCTTTTCTCCTCTTCAAGAATAGCAGCAGCTAGAGTGAGAGAGAGGGAAATACAGAAAGTCTTGATCTCGGTTTAACTGAAAGTCAGTGCAAATACATCAACAAAGCTCAGGCAATATTCAGAATTCCACACGCTCTACGGCTGAGCCTCACAAGCTGTGGCTTGTGGCTCTACTGTTGAAGATTTTTCTTCAACTTCTCAGCTTCTTCTTCTTTACATGTATACATCTGCAACCACACCAGCTACTCGCCTACAGCCCTACACTTTAGCCTTCTCTTCCCCCTTTATTCACTCATATTATATGCCAAGATCAAAACAACAAATGCATGCAGATTCTTATTCCCTCTACTTTCCGCATCTGGTGAGGTTTTTTTCTCCTTTTAGGCAGCGTCTTTTATTTCCATGTGAACAACTGCTGTGCAACATTATCAAGTCTTCCTTCTGTCTCTTTAATTTGTTTTGGTTTAGGGGAGGGGGTTGTATTGCATATTTGCAGCTAATAATACTACTAAATCTCTACAGTCACCAGAAATCTGCTCAAAATCAGAAAAAGCAAACACTGCAATGTATTTCTTTCTCGCTAATTTGCTTGTACATTTCACAGAAGGATAAATCCACCTGGGTTTGGGATGTTTACATTTGGATCTCAACAGTTTACTTAGAAAATGGTGTAAATGGGAATTTTTCTTTCCCAGAACTTCACATACAGTATTTGTCTACATATTGAATTATGTGTGTCTAGTTAGACAGAGATGATGATACAGAAGACTTGGAGTGGTCAGCAAACATTTTGAGAGCTTTAAGATGATGCGAAAGACAAGAGCCACCACTGAGTTTAATGATTCACTTGGTACAAATCTCAGTGACTTGCATGGCAGTTTTTGGTATGATACCAGCAAATACCGTATCTGCTGAAACACACCAAGTCGTTCAAAATACTTCAGATTTTATTTAATATACTATGATTTGGATCGGAAATTAAAATTTCCCTGAAATATTTTTATTAAACTCATTACAACAGTATTTACACCTTTAATGAATTTGCCTTCCTGTAGACCTAAGACAAATAGTATACCTGTGTCTTTGGGAAAAGGTTTTGGTTCATGAAAAGTGGTGTTCATCCCATAGACACCCTAAGCCCTCCTTAGCTCATACAACTATTCCTAAGAAACGGGAATCTCTCTAAGGGCAAGGAAGGATCTTCTGTTTATAAAAACCGCATCCAGTGAGGAACCAGAAAGCATACCAGGTGAATCAGGGCCAAAAATTGTCACCAAATGTTGAAAAAAGAAAACTTAACACATATTTGCTCTGGACAGCGTAGAGATACCCATAGATATGCTTTCTGACCGTTCTTGTAATAAAGTATAATGAGATTTTTGGAAGCTGAAAAGGGACTCGGAAGCCCAAAACTCAATACGTTTCATTCCTTCAAAAATACCATCCTTCACCATCATGGTGAACATACAAATACATTTCTAAATACCAAGAACTCATTCTGGACTGTTTGGTAGTTAAAGTCAGCTTAAATCTGTTTAATAAAACTTGTAAACAGAATTCAATAAGCTGTATTTTGTCTATCCCTATACATCATTTATATTATCTCCCATTTGCAGCTCTGCTCTGCAGTACGCTATTCCAAATTAAGCAACTTGCATAGCACACCTCTGGCCTGCAGATACTACAGTTACAGCTGACAGGCATGATTCTATTGAAAAGCGCTCCAGTTTAGAGAAAAGTTCGGGTAACATTCATGTTTCCCAATTCACAGTGGTAATGGTTTCCCTGCTCACTGTTCTTCAGTGAAATGTAAGGAATAATGCTTAAATAATCTAAACTTCCTCTACACAAAAAACCTATAGCCATTCTCAGAGTAGCAGAATGGGAGAGCACCACCTGTTGAACGCTTTCAGTATTTAAATATATTAGCAATTATATTTACTTCTTTAGTTTAAATTAAATTTTCAGCTCTATGCTCTACTCATGAAAGGCTTCCTCTCTTCCCTTCCATCCTCCCTTATGGTTAAAATCTAGGTTTCTTTTTTCCCAGTGAGGGTGAGGAGGGGTGTGTAGCACACATTTTATTTGCAAAATAATGTGATTGATCTTTACTAGAAGTAAATTCATATAACGATGCATCCCTGTTACGTAAATATCTCTGTATACCAGTAAGTCATAATAAAGATACTGTTCCTTAGTTATGTGCGCATATATTCAATTTATGTAACAGACTCGATCGCAGAAATTTAAAAGAATGGTGTGACGTTCAACAGGTATGCACAATATTCTGGAAGGGAGAAGCCCCTCAAAAGGCATTCATCCCTCACTGTGTATTGAAATTAATGGTACTGCGCTCCTCACCGATTGCACTGAAAGTATGGCTGTCGGTGTCTGATACTGTATTAACGGCTTTAATACTATTAACATACAATTAATTAGATGTCACTAATACACTATGGACAAAGAATTACAGTGGGTTGGGATTTGTTTTAGGAAGGGAAGGAATCAAAGAAATACTATACAGCCCTGAGTAATCACCAGTAAGGGGCAAATGCAAACTTAGGTACGCGTTAGGCCTCAAGGTTACTAATGAACTCCACAGCTCCATAGTAAGTGTCATATAGTGATATCTAAAAATATATACTCTGGATCAGGCAGCTGTGAAATTTCTGACAAGATGACTGCAGACTTTTCAATGAACTTAGTTTGTAATGTAAGTGCACGTGAAATATAAGAAAAACATTTGTACATTAACAGGAACCAATATCCACGGGGCTTCCTTTTGGTACACAGCAGTTCACATGTTTGGGCCTACAGCCTTCCCATTTATCTTCTGTCAGTCTAGAATAAACGTATTAATTTTGTGCTAACATGCTGTATTTTATTTATTAAGGTCCCGGGGGTTGGGTTTCTTTTTATGTTATTTGGCTTTGAAAATGATTATGAAGCTAAAATATATTTTTGAAAATCTAGCTTTCTGTTCTCTTTTAGAGTCTTACTTTTGAAACTGTGCAAATGCATTCCTAATTCTTTTTGTCTGTGTCATACTACATGCATACCATATTGCTTATCCAGTACTAGAAAATCATTAAACATTTCTAAGGACAAAAGTACATTGAATGATACTTAGCAACATAAATTAGAGTAACCGAAATAGTAAAATAACTAGTTACAAAACAGCATAGTTGCCAACATATATTGGGGCTATTTCAGTACAGCTTGCCATTTATATATAAAGCATACATAAATGGCTATTTTTTATCCTTTTCAACATGACATATTTTAAAAGGACGGTTAAGAGCAGACTAGTTTACCTATTCATGTACAAAAGTACACTGGGAAAGGGAGAGGTTTACATATCATTTACCATAGCAGGATACTGTTAAAGGATAAATTCTCCCTCTAAGATGGTGGCAACTATTTTTTTCCCTATAGATGAAGTGTTCATGGAAAATTTAAACATCTGATTCGATGCTAGGCATTTTCTTATACACGCGTCTATTGCTACAGGAATTTAAAACCCTTGGAGTTGAGTACAAGCTATTCCTATTTGCAACGTAAGGCAAAACATGCTCTGAAATGTACATGTCATTATGGATCCGACCATCCCTGGAACAGTATGATGCTGTAGACTTTATGGATGACCTTAAATAATTATCATTCCTTCCTCTTGTTGGTAATGAATGTTTATAAAGATCAGCCGGACTTCGCCTAAGAGATAAGTGCTGGTCATCACGATAGGAGTGCAGAAAGGGATTATCATCTGAGTGAATAGGATACAGGGACTTGCTCCGCTTACTGTCCTCTAGAGCGTGAGTTAAAAGTGAGGCCTTGTTGCTCAACAGTTTGCTTGAGGGAACACTAAACATGCTTGCGTATGGACTACTTTGTAGAAATTTCTCTCTTTCTTTCAAGCTTATACTACGAGAAGGTCTTCCAATGTCAATTTCCCTGGACTTATCAGCGATATTATCAAAAGAATGTTGCCTGCTAATCCTCAATTTATTTTTTTTATGATATTGCAGAGCATTATTTTGTGACCAACTATGCTCATATATTTCTTCAGGAAGTGATAAGTTCGTTGTATCCTGCAGCATCTGATCTTCTTCAATATCATAGAGGTTCCCCATCCGCAAGCATGCGTCGCATTTATAGGGAGATCTGCTCGAATAGTGTCCCGCATAAGTGGGCACATTGGAAAGACAGCTCCTGCAGTGGGTGGAATTCTGTCTATATCTATCGTTCATGTCAACCAGGGAAGCATTTTTCTCTTTTAAAGTGTAGTGCTTTGCATAAAGTTTATACTGGTCGTTATTTGGAAGACTGTCTTCATTATGCAAGGGAGTCCTGTTAGCATGCTCTGCTTTCCTGTAGTTGTCATTGTGATCTTGATAAACATCAGGAAACTCTACAGTTTCTGGAAGGACAATGTTTTCGATGTACTGAGGTGTGTCCAAGCGGAATCCCGGCTCCTTGTCAGCATCAATCGTGTAGATTTTATCCCGTGGAGAGCTGGGTTTGGTTTTCAGATATGTCAGTTCCACTTCACTACAGTCTTTTGGGTATTTTGATGCTACTGTCCTTTTTTTAAAATTGTCCTTGGTTTTGTGGTGCTTGTTGTTGTTTTCAGGTTCCATATGGCAAGTGGCTCGGCTTGATGTCTCTGATACATCTGAATGGACAATCTCTTCAGGAAGGTATCGTTGGCTTTTCACTGAAAGCTGCCTGTTTTCATCTGACCCGTTTTCTCTCTGGGAACCTTGGCCCTGACGTACAGAGTCTTGACGTAAAGATTCAACAGATTTCCTCCAAAGCTGCCTGGGTCTGGAGTTCACTTTTGCTTCTGCTGTTACTGCAACCTCTACTGTATTTGGATTGGACTCATTCAGCGTGAGAGGATGCTGACCTTGGAAAACATAGTTGTTAAGATTGTCTTTGTGTCGATTGCCAGGAAGCGTCTGCAGTTCACTCATGTTGTCACCAAAAAAGTTATCCTTTGTCTGAAAGGATCTGTTATCAGAAAATATCAAGTTTCCCTTATCCATGACCATATCCATAATCAAGGAACCCCTCTGAATAAAATCAGCTGTTCTTTTGGGGGAGTTAATTCTTGAAGGATTGATATTGGTCATATTTTTTGCTGTTCGCAGTAGTTTTAACATGTTGGTTTGCGAATTGGTCAAAGTAAAGTCAGGAGACTTCTTTTTTTCTTCAATGTGTACTCCATGAATGCAGCTGTAAATACCCTGTAATACGAGTAATATAAAACAAATTAAATCACTAGAGGTCAATTTTAAATACCTCCATTCTATTTTTTATTAACAATAAAGACCAATTATACATTGCTTAACTAATGACTGGAAAGATTAAAAGTACGTATCTATTCTTTTAACATGTCCTTACGTTGATATGAGAGAATAATTTCTGCCGTATCTGTCAGCACTGTAGAGGAGAAAAATTGCCCATATTTTACAAACCAATGGTTTGTGTTGGTATCCCCTGCTTATTCTAGAAAACAAGATTAGAAGGTATCCCAAAAGGTTCCCTAGTCCCATCACAAAACGTAACTAACCCCCATAAGGGAAACTCTATTCTTTTAAACCAGTGATTACGTTACCCTTCTAAACAAACCTGCAGTCAGGCTGTCTTCTTGGAGGTTAAGGTACTCTTCACCTTCACTGAAATAAAAAGGCTTCTAGTCATGGTATTTTAGCTTTTCTGTTTCCTTTCCTAGTACATACGAAAACATCCCATCTCTTTCTAAAGCCTGAATTTGAGTTCATTTTGAGCAAAAGGCTGAAGCCTATCTTTAACTCCAATTTCTTCAGTCACTCCTGTGAGCTCAATTGACATTTCTGACCCTGTGAACTTGTAATTCTCAGAAATTTGCCTTTGAAATAAGTACTTTTTTCCCCCTGGATTGGTTAGGAGAATTTCACATGTAAAAGGCCAAATGTATAAAGTTCAAATGTAAAACGTGGAGGTAAAAGTGGATAAGCTTTTCTAGACAATCCCCAACACAGTAGGGCAAAGTATTTTTAATGCAGTTTCAATACAGTCCAATTTACTCAACAGGTTAATTTCAGCACATTTTAAAGCAATTAGGCATTTTAGTATCATTTTCAATTCTCTTCAGCTATATAAAAAAATGGAGCAAAATCAATTACCTAATGAAAGTACTGTGCATCTAAAAAAAAAAAGACAAAACCCCACTCATTGTCAAAAATATAAGATCAAGCACATACTTCCCTCATTTTACGACAAGTATCAGTTATTTGGATATGTAAATCCACTTTGGGTTTGGTAAAGCTGGCATTAAAACCTGTCTTAGTGGCTAACCAAACTTAAATGACACTTGTGTTTGGCCTTTTCTCACACAGTTTATTCAAGTTTGCTATCAAGAAAAGCTTATAACAACATGCCAGAATATTTTTATCTCTTAAAATCCACTTGTTTAAGAAATACACAAAACTGAGAGCTAACATCTCTCATTAATTTAGTATTTATTTTGTTTGGATTTTTTTTTGTGGAAATTAATCAGTTTTCTGTCTCTGAGCAGCTGTACCATTTCTTCATCAAAATTTCCCCTAAACGTATTGGTTTTCGGCATTTGATTACTGATTATCCTGGCATATGATAATTCATACCTTGAATAATCAATGAAGAAAAGACTTCCTGTAGACTGCAAGGGGATCCTGAGCCCATTGACTACTCTAGAGCATCACACTGATGCTCTAACGTGTATTTCAAATGTCCAAAGGGGAATAAAAGGGAAGATAATGTTTTAGGGAGGTAGCGTTTATTCTATTTGTTGCCTGAAAGGGGAAAATGAGAGTAATACTAACCCTGCTGATTGAGAACAACAATCCCGGCCTATCTGAGCAGACTCCAGTGAAGCAGAATCTAAGTTTCCAGTAAAATAAGTGCTCCCAGACAAAGGTTATTAAACTGAGTGCCATGGCTGCTGCAAGCATGTAAAACACTCCTGCCATGTTGTCAATGTCCAGCTGGCTGCTCATGACTTCATTCTTCTCGTTGTGGCAAATGCCAGTCAGCCACAGGGTTTCTAACTCCTCCATTTCCCCTGGGGAGAGCAAGGAGTCAAACCAGTTAGAATGCAAAAATTACTACTCACAGTGTTTGAAAGCCTTTGCAAGTTTAAAAATACAGCACCATTTCATGTTTCATTTGCGGAGCACTGCAGTCTTATCTGCTAAGGATTTGCAAATATAGCAGATTTCAACTCACAGCACCCTTGCTTCAGATGTCCTCAGATTTCATAAATTACGTGGGAAGCTGGCTGCTCTAGAAAACAGGATCTGTGATTTGGGTAAAACTTTCTTCTGCTTGCTGTAACTAGTACCCCTTGTTACAGAGAGCGGAACTGGAGGGTTGCCATCCCAGGGGATTCCTCCACCCCATCTGCGAGAGCTGCGTTTGGTGCACCCGCAGACCCAGAAGGCTTCTTCTGTTCCAGTCCGATATGTGCCACCAGCGCTGCTCCCGTCCGCAGGTCCAGCTAGCAGTAAGCCCACGTGTGTACTCCAGAGGTACTGATGCACACACAGACCCTCACAGACGGCAGTGTCATTAGCAGCACCCACATGGCACTCACAAACACAGATAAAATGGCCTGATCCTCCTCCTCCTGCCCAGCTGATGAGGACAGAATTTCACTAGTGAAACATGCACACACAATCGCTCGTGTGATTCACGAACACACTGGTATTTACAGACCCCTCAAACACTGGCATGGGCCAAGCCTGTGCAATATCTGTGCCCAGACCCTATACGCCCCTTACCCAGGCACCAGCTTGGACCTCGGGTCTTCCAAAAGTCCCCTAACAAATCGCATCTGCCCTCACACTCATAAACACTGAACAGAAAGCAAGATCACATCACAACCAGGTAGGAACTGAGTTTAGTAAAGAGCTGGGACAGGCTGTAGCAATCAGACACAGGGCTCAGCCAGACAAGCATCTTGACACACAACCAGACCCTTTTATGCCCTTTCCTCTCCATTTTCCTGCACTTGTTCCTCCCTGATCCACTCTGACTCCTCCCTTCGGCCCTTCCCTTAAACATCGCCAAATAAATTTCACATGTTCCCACAGTCCCTTTAAAGCATGCCATAAGAAGTTTGTTCTGTCCTGTGAGATCCATGATAACCTTATTTCCCCTTTCGTATAAGTTGCAACGCTCTGGCTGAACCTCTCCTGACACGTCTGGTCTCTGCTATCATCTCTGGTATCACTTGCTCCCTAGGGTTTGGGTATCTGGGGATTTGATTTATTAGTGTTCTTGTTTTATTTTTTATGTTGAACAGCTGCTAACCAGATAACCTCATGAACAACCTTACAATCATGGTACCTGCATGTCCTTTACATCCACATATCCCTGCCATAAACATATTTTTACTCCAGCCTTCCAGCCCAAGAAGATGTTTTTGAACGTTAAAAGACAAACCATCCAAACAACAAAGATTAAATGGCAAGTTTAAAGATTCAGCACGAGCAGTAGCAACCAGGTCCAGCAGTTGGCTGCCCCGGGCCATCACTGCAGTAGTCATTAGTCACATTTCCTCTGATAGTTGGCTGCATTTCAGTAAGAGGTGAACTGATTCGGAGATGCAGTTTTAAACCACTTTCTGATCTACAAGCACTTTAGAAGGAAAACACATTATTTATCAAAACGTTCTGGTTTTCTTCCCAGTAGTCATTTTAGTTATGGCAAAGCAGTGACAATCACCCACACTGGATGTAAAATCACCCAAAGCATTATGTCTGCAGGTTACAGTAGTGTTATATTGGAAATGGAAAGCTTGACTAGCTTTACCCATACAGCACACGCAGTAAGTGAGGAAAAATAGCTGTATACGATACGGTATTAAGAAAGTCTATTGTATTTCATACACCACCTGCTTTTCTATAGAAAATAACTGACACTTAATGCCTGGATACTTGCAGTATGTCCCTTTTCCTGTTTAAGTTTCTGGTTTTAATTTTTTATTGTAATTAGCAGTATCTTTCAAATACAGCTCTTCTCCTGGTTTTCTGTCTCTCTTCACTTTCTGTTTTCCCCCAGAGGCCTGGGTGATGCAGTACGTGCAAACCCTTCCCACGTCGCATACTCTCTCGTGGTGCCCTGGGCACCTCCCTCTGCTCCCTCCTGGCCCGCTGGATCACCCGGCCTTTCTTCTTACAGTCTCCTCTGGCCTTCTGCTGCTGCCACCGCCTGCCTCCTGGGCAGCGGCAGGAAAACAAATGGCATCATCACATGTCTGAAACAGAGCCCTCCTGGTTTCTGGTTCTGGCTATGCCACATCCTTACTGCCATGAAAACACTTCAAGCTAAGGAAGCAGATCCGCTTTTTCCCTCTGTTGCATATTCTTAGTCTTAGAATCTGCATTTCACCGATGAGATTTGGCCCCAGATGAAGCACACTGTCACTTAGCAGCGGTTGCTACTGCCAACATGGACAGAGGTGTGCAAGAAATTGCAATTGTTCCTGCCAAGATTGTTTTTTATATTGCATGATATGATTAATTTTCAAATGTTTAGTGTTGCTCTTGCTGAAGCATCGCGTGTGCATACATGCCTTTTTACTATATACTCAGATGAGTAATTCTATCGTTATTTTTAAAGACAAACTTCACTGTTTCTGGAAAATACAGCAGGCAATACAGAGGGCCAGAAAGTACAGTCTTAGCTGGCTTGGTGTGTTTCCCAGTTTAGGATATGGCTTCAATATGCGGGAAGAATTCCCATGCTACAGATCCCTAATCCTTACCCAATGATTAGGGATTAAATTTCAGTATTATAATCCATATATCATTGGAGTAAAGATCAGAAAAGAGTGGCTAGAACCCATATTGCCATTTCAGCTCCCTTCAAGCTAGACTAGAAGATCAATGACCTGCTCTGCAAGAGCATTTTGCAGGAGAGAGTGCCAGGGCACTAGGAAAGCTGCAGCCCACAGATAATTTGGATGTGTGAGTTGGAAGTGGAACACAAGACTGTGATGGAGAAATTGCTTCGCATAGAATGTGATGGAAAAATTGAAGTAGAAAGGACAAGTACCAAGGCACTTTAGCAAAGGCATTACACAAATTTGTAAGAGAGATTATTCGGTTCCTAGTTAATTCTGAGTTTAGTTTTGTGCTTGAAGCTTGAATTGAACCTCTACATCTGAAAAAGGCACTATATCTTCTCCCAAATTACAGTGCTCAATCTTCAAAATACCTAAGAGCATCCCCAAAGAAGAAAGTCAATCCTAATGAATTTTTAAAAGTCTTCCAATCCAGGACATCGGGACAATAAATTATTAATTGTAACAGTATAGATATTGCACACTGTCACTACATAGATAATTGGGGTTCATTATTGCATTACCATATCTTTTTGGATTTCTTTTGTTCTGCTAAACCTCAGTGGACCGTTCCCCCCGTCTGTCTTTCAAGTCCTCCCAAAGGTCTCTGAATAAAACTCACAGAGGCTATAGAAGAGGAAAGAACCCAAGTCCAAAGAGAGAGGAATATTTCTGGTTTGCGCATTAGTAGCCGAACCTCTGACAATCAGCCCTCATTACTTCCCACAGGAAAATTCGCATCTCCCAAGACTGTCAAACATCAACTTGATTTGACTGCTGTGCCCTTTTACAATTCATAACAAAATTCACAAAGGAATTTAAACCTGTTTTTAACTTCTGTTTCCTCTGTGTTTCTTTCCCTTTGGCATGTACATCTAAAGTAACTATTGATAATCCACTAACCTTTCCAAAAACATCACTACAGAAACCAAGCCAGCTTGTTTTGAGTCGAGATAAATGACAGTGACCTGGCAAGCTATGGAGAACAAAGCATCCCAGAGTCTCGCAGATTCTGCTGTTGCAATATCCCTTCCATTAGATCTGACAATGACAGAAATCACTGTTAATTAATACCCAAAAGTAATCCACAATTTTATAGACTGCAAAGCACCGTGAATCATTGGACTGTCATATTTATGAAATGATATCTGGGCACGGACAGATTAGGCTGGTAATTCTGCTCTCTCTATATAAATCAGTTACATTTACAGAATATATTTATATATGTATATGTATACACACCGAAACACAGACAAAACAGTTACTAATTTAAGTGTAATAACACTTCACCATGGCTGACCCTATAAACCTGGCAAAAAATGCCCAATTGCTCTTCCTGCCCATTACATTTTACCCAAGCTATTTACAGAAGGCATAACATTTTTATTACAAAATCCTAAGGCACGAGGAGTTTTTTAACTGGGGTGTCAATTCATTCCTTATGAAAATCAGCCACTTCCAAACTTGGCCTGGAGTTGGAATTCAAAACATTGAACTTTGAGGCTAGTTAAACTTTGAGAAAAAAAAATATTTAAAAGAATCAAGCCAATTTGGAGGAATGTTGTTGCCTTTCAAATCCTTTTGGGTGGTCTAACTTGTGAGGTTAATGTGTAGGGTGATGACACCTATAGCAATATAGTAGTCTTGGCACTTGAAAGGCCAGAAAATTGTAATTATTAGGCATTGGAGGGTTCGGTCATCTCCATGTGTGCATAAACCTAGTTTGCAAGTAAGAGCTCCAAGTCTTCCACAACAAAGCCCTTGGAAATCTAAGTCAGCGACCTCAATATATATGAATGCCGGGCCTCAGTGAACCAAGTGTTAATGGAGTTCAAGCCTGCATCTAATAGGGGGGTCTCAAGTTACATATAAATATTAATCACATTTATTTTAAGGCTTTTTGTTTTCATTTCAAGCACTTCCTAGAAGTAATGTAATGCCACAATCATTTGCTACATCCGTCCATGTGTGGACAAGATTAACGATTAAAGTAATAGTTCCAGACTTCGGCAAAGCACATCATTACACTGGCACAAGATTCAAAAATTAACAGTCCCAATATATCTGGCCAAAACCCCCAGTGTTTATTTTCTGTTTAATATACTCACTGTATATTTAACCTGCAAAATTCACAAATAACTGTATGGTGCCTACAGTAAGGTATTTTTAAAATTTCTATAGTGCTGTATCACAAAAAGTCTGCCTCATTTATAGTGTAAGAACCAGTAAAAGCAAGCATTTTGAAGATCCATATTTCAAGCAGCATTGAGCCTCTACAATATTCATTCAAAACACAGTATAGTTTTCTCTAATAAATTGCAAAATTCTAGCTCTCTCAGTGGTAATTCAAGACTATTTACAATGTTTTTAGGTTACAGCGCAAACAGGACTCGAATCCCATTCTATTTCTGTTGGCTCTGTTGCTGTGGCTATGGTGCGCTCTGCTCTGACTGCTATTTGCACAGAAATGTGCCAGTTGGCCATTCTGACTCTGAATACCTGAATCAGCTTTATTTCTACATTTTGTGCAACACCTCTAGTGTATTTGACACTTCATCATTCTGGGAAGGACTGATAAACTGCCCAGTGTGCCCACTGAAAAAAACTTTCACAATAAAAACATCATTATCCATGCACAGAAAAGATACAGATCAAAGGGTAGAATTACACACTTCTCCTCCTCCTAGCCCTTAGCAGTTTTTGCAGGCTGTGTAAGTGTCAGCTATCCCTGCCACCATCCTCTCGGAGCTGAAAACCATGCTGCCCTTTTGCAGTCTCTGTCATTGTGTCTCTCGGAGATGTGTCAGCTCTCAGGGCTTTTTTTAGGGGGGTTACTGGTATCCCCAGATCCCATTAATTTCCTAGGCCCAGCATCCTGTGAGGGTCTGGCATCCTCCCTCAGTTCTCAGTTTTGTTCATTAAACCATTTGCCTGAAAGAGGCAGTGTCTTCCCAAATGATGGGCCAGGCACGAGATACTGACGGTTAAAGCTGTCTAACTTGTGGGTCATTTCACTGATGTTAGGGTTTTTTTCTGAGGGCTTTTTTCCTTTACATCTACACATGCATCCAGGAAGATGCAGGCGTACTGAAAATGACGTGTTAGTTCTAAAAAAGAGAAACCCCAAACCCATATAATCCATCATTCTCCACATGTACTTAAAGAGAAGCAGTTTGGGGTAACTTTTTTTTTTTTTTTTTTTGAGGNTTTTTTTTTTTTTGAGAGAGAACAACAGTTTTTCAATACCTGTGTGATGCCTTCCTCATGATTACTAAAAAATCTTTATCACCCAAGTATGTCCCTAGTTACAAACTTGCCAGAAGTAAACAAGCACAAAGTTTTATAATTACATCCAAAAGAGAACAAACAGACTAGGATAACCTTCTTTGCTGCTTATTTAAAAAGCAAATAATAAAATCAACTTGCTGCTCCATTCCAGGAAAGAAAGCAAGACCTCAGAGGCTTGAGTGGCACCTGAGCATCTTCTCCTGCTCTCCCTGACGATACAAACACGGGAAAAAGCGTCAGAGATGAAGAATCTAACCCTGAATGCTCCTGATGGAAAAGCCAGAACACAGAATAGTCAGTAAGTAACAAGCATCAGAAGTGCTGCGTGGCTTAGAGTGCCTCCACCCCGCTTCTCCAAGTCCACAGCCACAGGGCTTTTATCCTTCTCCTCCCCACAGCTGTGGGCAAGCGCCAAAGAGCGCCATCCCAGCCAGAACCGCTGTGGCTCAAGCTTCATCCTGGGAGAAAAACACCCCCCCAAAAAATCAAACAAAGCCCGTGATTTACCTCGTTTGATCTTCACTCCTGGGCAGTCAGCCAAGCCTGGGCTGGGTTTCAGTGTGACTTGGGAACACAGGCAGATTAAGCACAGACTCATGACAGTCCAAAATAGCCGTCAGAAGTCCGGGACACCGTTTGCTTTTAAAAGGTGTGCTGCGTTCAGCCAGCCCCCGGGGGAAACACACCAGCAGAAGTTTGGACAGAGTGTTTGATGGAGGGAAATTGAAGAAATAATAACAGAGATATGACTTTGGAATTAGCTCTACACATGAGAAAAGCTTGTCAAGAAGCCATTAAATAAAAGTTATGGGAGGGAAGAACAAGCAGCAACATATAAACAGTGATTACAGTAAAAGCATTGACTAAGTGGAAAAGGAAATAGAAATGGTCCTTGTGAAGAATCTACTATTTACTTCTGTTTCACATATCTACACTCTCTGCAAGAAGTTATCCTATCAGATGAGTAATTACATTAATTTTACAAGATTTGTAATTGGAAAATTGACGTTTTAGTTTTGATTCTCTTATTACCCTCCAAATGATCAAAGTAAATTGCTAAATAATTTGTTTTAATATTTCTATAAGCACTAAAGTCTAAAATTCACTGAGTTCTTATTTTCTTCTTTGAGAGACAGGCGTTTTTCTGCCCTACTTTAACCACGTAGGTTAAAGCCGTAGGTTCCTGGCTATAATCACCGATGGTTCACAGGCTGCCTCAACTACTTCCTTAGGTACTCTGCAGGGGTATTTTCATCAAGTTCTTGCCTTAATTTTAAGCTATTTAATTATTCTCACACATGAAGGGAGAAGACATCTATTTTATATGTCCCTTCTGGATTCAAAAAAAAGATTTTTAACACTTCATGTGCCATTTGCAAATGACGATTTCAGGATGGTTCAGAGTGCCAGCCTGTACCTTCACCTTATCACAAACCAAAACCTGGCATCGAGGTGCCAACAAAACATAAGAGGAACAGCAAACCTAAAAAAAACTGAGGAAAAAATAATCTAATAGGGGTTCCTCTGGCAGGGGCATTTCTAAAATGGGCTACTGCTGTCTTGAGCGTGGGTGAGAGGTTGGGTTCACACAGTGAGATCCATCGCACAAAGGCATTCACAGCCACCTGAGCTGTGGAACCCCCGCAGTGCCGGATGCGCCTGCACCAATGCCAGGTCCTGCAGCAGGCGTACCAGGCAACTAACTGCAACTGCACGGAAAGTCACCCTTCTCTGACCCCAAAAAACATTGCCTTGCACGAATGAGAGTTGTCTGGAAAAATTAATTCTCCCCTCCATTGTGTTGCTTCACACACTGCAAGCATCGCTATGAAGTGTAGTCCGCATATTCTGCAGGAGCGTGCCTAGGGCAAGCAAGGAAAGGATGCTCTGTCCAAGTGGAGAAAGCTGAGCTGCAGCCCGATGTCTTTGTTGTTTTACGGGTTGAGTACAACAGACCTCTAGTGTCAGCACACCCCCTAGATTTGTATAAGGTGCAGGGCAGAAGGAGCCCACCTCAGCAGGAGACCACAGTGCGTGTGACAGAGCAGAAGGTGCAAAAAGAAACAGGCCGGTATTGACGGTATAAGGGGTGGGGACTCTTGCGCAAAGCACTAACCTGAGGTTCAGCCTGAGGAGTCAGCGTGCAAGTAAAGAAAACTGACACATAACAGTTATAGACCTTGAGTAAAAGGGTTAAATATATACTTTCACATTGGTCAGATGCAGGGCATCATTTCAAAAGCCTGTGGCTGCACTTGCAGAATCATCTGCTTATTCAGACGGGACAAACAACAGTTTTCAAATTTAGGGACTGTTTCACACTCACTCTAGTAAGAACTCTCAGTAAGTGATGGAGGGGGAAGGTAGCACCCCATCACTTGTAGACCCTAACATAAAAGGGTCTTTACCCTGAATAGAGGAGTCAGAAGCCAAATGGGTTGATGTGTGTTTAGTTCAATAAGCTCATCAATTTGAGTTTGACCTACTTATATGATCCATACGGCATGTTTCATAGGAAAGATTATATAAAAGCACAGCAACTTCTTAAATTCAGTCTGGATCCCCCAAAACAATCTCTCTTACTCTTATTTTCTGAGTTATTTCCCCCTGTAAAAATAGCAAGAGGAACACAGATGACTGACAGCAATAAACTTATTGTGAGCTAATGATTGCACTCTGCATGCCCCCATTAGTTAAGGATGAATTAACAGAACTGCTAAGCACGACTTTCAATATTACAATCCCTCTAACTCTTGTTCAGCTACACAAACACCCTCCACTTATACACTCACACTCTCCAGTCACATTTGTTCCACCCACTGCTTAAGGAGGACACTAAATATATAAACAGAAAATCACTGGGATTGGGGGTGTATTCTGCCTGAGCAGCACTCACTGAAAATCTGTCCTTATAATCACATACGTATTTCCTTCTTGGTCTTTAACAGCCAGTATGACTCACACTGCTACACCTCCTTATAATCTAGACAGCAATTTGGAAGGCTTATGCTAAAATATGAAAAAAATAGCAAAAAGTTTTCCTCTTCCAGACGTAAGGGGGCAAATCTTATTTCCACAGTTACCTATTACCCTTAAGGAGTGAGAAGCAATTACCCACCCAGGAAAATAATTCCTAGTGTACTAAGCCATCCTAAAAGCACATAAAGATTAACCAGAACTGAAAGTTATTAGGAAGCGGATAACAGACTCTCTGTGGAAACTCAAACCAAACCCAGTTTTCTTCTTTACATCTCTGTGTCTCTAATTGCTTCAAAGACTTGCAGCCTTAAGGGTTAAGGGCTTAATACAGCTATACCATCTGCCCCTCTTTCCCTAGAGATCTCTTCCCAGACCTTCATTTCAACTGAGCCCGTAACCTGCCGGTAGCACAGGAGGTTACAAATACCTCACACGTAGTAGATGCTTGACCCGGCCAGCTGGCTGGCATTCTCCCACTCCTCCCCATACTTGCCCTCTTTATCCAGCATTTTTCTGTTGCTCGTTTCCATCCATTTCTGCTGTCATGTGTCTTTTATCCCTCTATTTCTGCTGCATCTCCCACAGCTAAAGGCTCCTTGCTGTCTTTCTCTCCATCCCATGCAGACTCTGAAGCCCTCTTACTCTCTTAATCCCAAAGCAGCTTTGTCATTTGCCATTCAATAATCTCATTTGCTCACAAATAAAAAAAAAAAAAANAAGAAAAAAAATACATTCTTCTCACCTACGAGGCACCAGTGATTCTGCTCCAAATCCCAAAGACATGATGCTATAGGTTTCAGAAGCAAGGTCTTTCAAACTGCTTTGCAGAATATTTTTAGAAAAGCACCACTCTGCTTCAAACGGCACCATGCAGCCCAAGCCAGAGGAGTATCAGCCATGCCTGGGCCTTCAGACAGGCGGCCAAAAGTTCCTACTCTGGAAGGCTAGAGGAACACGCGTGCCTTCACAAATGTCGCAGTCCAGCAGTTATAGACTTGCTACATTACGCAGGCTGTGTGCCCGAGCCTTTACTGCACTTATCAAACAGCAAGCTAGCACAAAAAAGCAGTTGACAGCTGCTAGGGTAACGTGCTGGATTCTGGGTATGTCAACCTGCCCAGCTGCTCTTTACAGAGGTTTATAAAAGAAATCAAAGCACGTATCACGCGATTCTTCAGTGCACATTTCTGTTCTGACACATTCCTGTGGCTGTGGGCGGAAGATCCAAACAAAATGATGGTGCTGCTTCTTAGCAGCCATATCATTTTAGTTGCTTTTGAACTCCTGGGTGCTTCTATTTCTCAAAAGAAGACTGAGAAATAGTCTTCTGTGTCTTAGTAGAAATATTTTTATTTCTCTGTTAAAAAAAAATGAAAGTTTCGTCTTGTGAGCACGACAAGCCAAAAGAAAAAAGGCACAACCACCACTGCGCTTCAGAGAATTACCCTGATGATCAACTATTTTAAACAAAACTGCAGATGCTAATCATCAGCCGGAAGTTTTTGTAGATAAGATGTGATAGACAAGATAGATAGATAGATGTGATGTACAGATAGTAAGATGTATAAAGCCAGAAATTCACTAGTAATACACTTCACTCATATCCTTTATACAAGAAAAAGCAACTCCTAACTTTTATATTAAAAAGATGCAGTGTTCTAAAGCAATTCATCTTATACTAACAAACGCATATTCATCTCAACTTCCTATGAACTGGGCTATGTATATGAACCTGCACAGACCAAGCGATGAAACATTTTGGGGATGATTCAATTTTTGAGACAACTAAGTAGCTATTCTTTAAATTCCTTAGCAACTCCTTCCCATCCTCCTTCCCTCTGTGTTAGAGTAACAAATTGGGCATCTTGTAGCCATCTTCCTTCCACTGAGACTTCAGAGTCACTTTCACAGTGTAGTTGTTGGCAGTACAATTTGTCTACCCAGTAGAACCATCCTCAGGTTCAGAACAATACTCATGTAGACACGCATAAACCACCCACTCTAAGCTTAAAGTTATCCCTAACACAAACCTACATCCCTCCGTATTAACTTCAGTTTTTTCCAGTGCCAACAAGACAAAAAAGAGTGTTCAAAGCCTTTGACTTTAATGCAAAAAAAGCACTGTGCTTTGGAAAGTATGAAAAGATGCTTCTGCATTAACAAGTCATTAATACTTCCATTGGACATTTTACATCAGCAAGGCAGAGGGAAAAGGTTCCCATCCACTGTGCAAAAATTTCATTTCAAGATGTAAGTGAACTGGCTTGGATAGGAGAGTAATATAGAAGAAGCAAAGAAAAAATCCAATGAGAAAAATCACAGGAGAAAGACACATGCAGAGGAATCTGAAAGCTTTAAAACACATTTCAAAAGGCTATCTCAGTTACTCTGTAAATGTAAAAGAGAGATGAGAACATGGGGTTTTTGTAGGTGCAATCAGATATAGTTTTAAACAAATTACTTGGTCTTATCCAAATATCTAGTATCATCCAAAGGGTCCTCTTCTCTTATTAACGTAACATTCATATCAAGAAACTGTGTTTGTTCAACTCATTAGGATTTTTTTTCCTTACGGTTACGAAACTCATTAGATTTACAATCATTCATTGAAATTATAATGTGATGAATGTTCTATTACCTATACTGAATAATAATTCAATATTACCAGGCACTTTGCTGTTTTATCGGCTTAGTCTTAGAGAATAATAAATTCTGCAGAGGCTATACATGTGAAAGAAGTATTTCTGCCTTCATTTGTGTTTGCCTATTTACTTAAACAACCTCATTTAGGCTCCACCGAGGCTTTCCCAGGAGTATCATCTTAAGATGAAACTTTCCCCCCAGCCATACTTGCTTGCTTGTAGAACCTCAAAGAGATTCTTAGTGATACAGCAAAGTGATGTTGGTCTTAACTCTGGGTTCATCCCTTCTGATTCACCAAAAGAGTTATGCAAGTCCATAGCTAAACTCATCGAACTACTGAAGTTAGATGGAGATTACAAAACCAGGTCATGCTAGTTCCAGGCAATCACTCTTTACATTTAATTTCTTGGTGTTTTCTTCCAGTTCACCTGCAATGTACTTTCTAAATCAGTGGAAGAAATATCAGCCTCAATATTATTCATAGGGTTTTTTTTGGTTGTGGTTTTTTTTTTCCTTTTGCCCCTTTTTTTTTTTTTGTTGGTTGTTTGGTTGGTTTGTTGGGGTTTTTTCCTGAAAATTATCACCTAGACCTGTGACACAATGAAGTGAGACAAGGTAGCAAACATTGCTGGGACTAAAGGAAACATGCTTCCAATAATTCCTACACATTGTATATGTCCAACTGCTATTCTCTTTAATAGAGCCCACACCATTTTCTGAATCCTTTACAAGATCCTTTACAAAGGATCCTGGGATCCTTTACAATAGAAAGTGAACATTTTAGCATTCATGGGTTGATCAGAGTACCTTCTAAAGGTACTGAAAAATACCACTGAAAAAATGCCATGAACACATTCACAATCCCCATGGTTTGTGCATTCCAAACTTTTGCTTATCTTCTGAAGTAATATCTGAGCAAGATGAACATGGGAGCAGACACTTCATGACAAGGTTTCATTCATCTGGGTGCCATCTGTATCTATTGCAATTCTATAAATTATTCATATGGAAGTTTTAATACTGAGTTCTGTAGACAATTCATTTGTATTATTTTTGGCTACTAAAAATGGGTTGAAGATATATGCATTCCTATGCTATGTAAATCCACGGGTCAAAGTGTAAATATGTGATAAGATTTTTTTCCTCTTTCCTCCCATCTATTTTGTTTTCTCCCTAATATCAGAGATGAAGTGATGCATAAAAATGCAGTACCTTTGGTATTTCGACAAGTTTTTCTTGAATAGCTTCAAATACTTTCCGTTCTATTTAGTTTATTTTCTTTCTCTGTGATTTCATTTCTTTTTGTTGGATGAGAAGTATCAAAAATGATGAAAGAATAAGCATGAAGAAAATGCACAGTGAAAAGAATGAAAACCTCGGCGATGCCCTGGCAACATCAAGAGGGGTTAGCCCACAACTGAGAAAGACACCTCAGATCCTCCTTCAGGCTGCAGAAGCATTTTCTTCTTTGGCATGGGACAAATAATTCAACTTCTCTGATTCAATTTCCCCATCTAAAAACGTGTCAGAATTACAGCACCTAACGCTTCTTAGTAGTATTACCCAAATAGAAAAATATTCTATTCACAAAATATTCACAAATAGAAAAATAAAGCAAATATTTCAGCTAATTAATTGCAACTGTTTGAAACAAGAATATGTAATTGCCTGAAACGTAGCTATTATGGGTCATATATTCATTCCTTAGCAGAAGTAAGTAATGTTTCTCCCATAAGCCTCTCTAAATCCAACAGATCAATAATGATGACACTATTATCTCTATGTGGACACCAGGCAAAATGCGTCAGTCATGATTACATCTCTTCCACTCGTTTACTATTACAATAAGAATAAAATCCACGTGCTGGAAGACTAACACACTGACTGTCTCCAGTATGAAACTTAATGTCCTGTTTTTTTATGGAACAGGATGCCACTGTGCTGAGGTCTTGTACTTTGCCATTTAAACTGTCATATTATACAGAAATTTACCATTCTTAGTCTCGGTGGCATGCTATTGGTGACCTTAAGAAATGCGAAGTTAAGATGTATCTATGGCATAAAAACTATCACAATGATTATGTAACACACACCATATTCCACTCTGAGGGGGGTTTTAGTCAGTCATAACACAAATTTTTTAAACCACCATATTTTTATTTGCATGCACATGCAAAAGGCTTGAAGTTTCACTATGGCAAAGAAACATTTCTACTATCAAAACAGTTCAAGCCTGAACTGTCTATTATTACTGTCTACAAATGTATCAAAGATGTGCAGTAAGTTTTCTTCTTCTGCAGGGCAGAAGTGCCAAGAGGACCTACAATTCTCCTATTTTTGTGTTAGAATGAAAAATAGCTGTTTGACGTCCAATAAAACTACTCACCCTACTTCACTTCCAAAAACATTCTTTTACCAGAAGTTTAAATTAATCCACCTTAGCTTAGGGATCACTCGCACCAGGTCAGAACTGAGCTAAACACTTTTAAATAGCAAAACAGTCATGCTGAAAGATAACTCATCTACCAAGTAAAAACTCAGGAATTGCTCAAAGGCAAAAATAAAAAAAGAAAGTAAATAAATTTAGAAATGCTCTCTAACATTGAGGCCAGCATTACTTTGTGATGTATATTAAAACACTTTCTGAAAATAGATGCAAACGTCCTTGGCAATGAGGTAAGTTAGAACAGAGTGGAAGAGAATTCCTGTCTCAGCATTGAGAAATAATGTTACTCATTTGTTTTGCATTTGTTTGGTTTTTTAAAGACTGTATGAGAACAGTAGTAAAACTAAAACTGCATTAACTGTGCATACGTAGAGAAAGAAAAGAAAGGAAAAAAGGTTGGTCCCTACCATCCCCAACAAACTGAAGGAGGGCTAGATCAATTTGTCTCTTCCAAGGTGATCCTTTCTGAAGCGCTATTCCATAGCCCGTAGTGGCAAAGATGTACCCGCTCCCGATTGTGACAAGTTTGCAGCCTTCATCTCTTCCAGCCTTGTAATTCAGCACCGCTGCATCATAGATGAAAGCATCCAACTTCCTGAAATAAAAGAAAACATTTTACAAACCAAATCATAAGGGACAGCTGTTGTCAGACTTCTTTTGTCCTTGATGTTAGGACCCTGTTGAATATCATATGGATTCTTTCATATCATTAATTACATATCCTGCTCTGCTGTATCTAAAATTAACAAAAGGCATCTATTTTAGTGAGGGGAAAGTAGGACATGTAGTTTTGCATTTCTATTTTAAGACATGCTGTTAAAAAATACTGAGCAGGAGAAACCAAGCTACAAAATGTCTTGCCCTGTTATCTTTGTATCTTCGCTCTCAAAATGGATAATAAATATCTTGAGATGAAAAATGATCTCCAAAAGCATCACAAATGATAATAGAGCATTTAGAATTGAAACAACACTAACCAATTAGCTTATTTAGAATTGTGAATGAGACTGAAAACGTGACTTCACCAGTTTTCCACACACACTGTTGTTTTATGTCTCCTTCCAAAAATAAACAATGAAGGTGGAGGTTAAGTCCTTGCTAAGACAGAGGAAGGTATTGGAGCATATTTGATATAGCTATCTAAACCCTGGTTAAAAATTATGGGAAATAGTTCTTTATGATTCGCAGTTCCAAACATATTATTTTTGTTCCTGGAGCACAGTAGGAATAAAGGAACTCGTTGTGGAAAATTTCAAGCCTTTCAGCCCATCTACCTAAAAATGTAAGAATGGGATAATCCCATTCTCTAAGGTATACAGGGAACACAACAAAATAGACAAAACCAAAATCAGTAAGGAAAGGAAAAGAGGCAGTGTCCTTCAGGGATAATTTTTAAGAAGCATTGTAAAGCCAGTGTTACAAGAGACAGGTGCATGGATATTTCACAAAATCAAAGTGCATGTACAAGAAGAGGCCATTTGGAAGGACAATCACTTCCCAGCAGTAGACCTTGATCAAAGAAAAGACCTTCTTATACCTACAGAAATCCATATGCAATCTTTAAAAGGAAAAAGGTAAAACTTAATTATGATTTGTATTGCTGCCCTCTTCTGCAGCCAAAACCTTAAAGATTTCTACCATTTGCAAAAGACTAGCGGAATGCAGAGGCAATAGGAAAAAACTATTATCCTTTGGGGCCCAAACCCCACCTAAATGATGCATTAAATCGAAGTTATTACCTCCCCCAGCAACATACTCTCCCTTTTCAACATCTTTGCCCACCCCACAGGAGTCAGAGGAATGGGGAGCACGCAGCTTCGGCTTGGTTGTAGGTTGGTGTAAGGAGTCTTCACCCTGCCACCCCCACTGGCACTGCAGCTCCCAGGCACTGCCGGCACTGCCTGCTTTGCCTTTGAAGAGCCGCAATGCATTACTATGGAGCACTGCTAAAATGTTCTGACGGAACGTAAACGACAGAGGCTGGCAAAACGCTGTTCATAAACAGTTGGGACCTGTCTTCATGGAAAGGGAATTATAAAAATAAATTAACTGTGGCACAAACAGGTACAAGAGCATCAACTTCAATTATAGTGTATCAGTATGTACCAGTTGTGAATTCTGTTGCTCTTGAAGTTTTGGAATCACGCTTGCCATTAGCTTAAATCAGTTTATGTTGATAAAGCTTTTCATTTATATCCACAGAACAGAGCAAGACCTAGGCATACCAGATTTTGGCTACTGACAGAAAAAAACATACTTTCAGTCACGACATAATTCAATGTTGGTTCTTAAATAATCAATCAACAGATTCATACAGAACGCTAACTTTTGTGGAACTCTAGACCAGACAGCAAAAATCTGATACTAAAAAACAACCCTTATCCATCTCATGTTAATCCAAGAGAAATACCAGGAGAGAGTGAGGTTGTTGGATTTTGTCTCCTGTGATGAAAAAGTGAAGTTCCTGTCACTACTTTCTGTACTTTATCGCTTCCCTTCAAGGATGTTTACCCCAACAGTCACCATTCAAGTCATCAAATTGAAATTTAGTGAAGTAGTTAATTTTGAGAAAGTACAGGTGGCTCATGCAACCATTAAAAGAAATAGCTGGGCCATAATTTTCTTTGTTTTTCCACTCTTCCCTAAAACTCAGTTGGTGCAATCCTCAGCTTAAAAGTCAGCTTAGCTCCAGCAATGCTAAAAGTCTGTCTCTCTCCTTCCTTCAAATGGGTAATTGAACATGGAAAAAACAATTGCTAAACATCTGGACAGTGATGTGTCACAAATTCAACCCAGAAATAAGATATGGATGGCTACCTAGCACTGAGGGTAACTAAACTGGAAATTGCCCAGAGGCTGTTGGGGAGGCTGGGGTACTGCCCAAGTCTGCAGACTTCAGCACAAGGCCAGACAGCCTTCTAAACGACGTGCTTTGATTCAGCACTTCGGAGACAATCTTTGGTTTGTGTAGAGAGAAAGAACAAAAATTCATGTCCTTTAGGTAGGCACACAAGGGAAAAAAAAAGAAGAAAAACTGTTTGCCGTACCCTCGAGATATGTGTAACAATTCTGATCTACAGCAGACAATTCCTATAATCAATACAATCCAATCTCATGCTTTTATCTGTGGGGAAGGAAAGATACTTCCCCTCTCAGTGGATGTCTTTGGCTCAAGCAAGGGGTTGGAAGGTAGTGCTCCTCTCTGCAGGTACTGACACTGCTGCAACAAACTGACCTAAGTTAAATACACTCTGGAATTTGTCATCTGTTTATTCTGGGATTTACAGTTTTGCAATGTAGGCATATAAAACACATGCTGGTAAACAAAGAGAAAATATAAAGAGTCAGCTCTTCTTCTGTCAAAACAGACTCAGTCAGAAATACAGAGGAAAAAGATATCTTCGCTAAAGGCTCCGGGGCAAAAGCCTTGTACTACCTCAGAAATCACACTCCACGCATACAGCTTGCCTCCTCAGTTATGCAGCAGTTTAGGAAAACCTTGGGACAGAAAGACAAGGAACAATCATGGTTTCACGCACTCACTGTGGACCCAACTCCCCAGCTTCTCTTTAGAGAGGCTGCCATCAGCTGCAGTGGACACACACGAGGAAAGCAGGTTCTGAGAACACAGAAGGCTTTACTTGAGGGTCCTCTCTATACTATTTCTATAAGGTCACAACAAACCTCATTATTCAAATTAATTTAAAAACATGAGGTACTTTCTTTACAGATGCTGAGTGCTGAAAGGGTCTGCTATCCGTTGCTACCCAATGCCTGAACTGTAAACCAAAAAGTTGATTGCCCTGAAAAAGTCTTTCTTTCTACAAACTCATATTCAGAATATATTTTCTCCATTTCCAACATAAATCTTATAACCTCTCAAGGCTTAATTATCTCTTCACCATGCGCTGATTACAGAAGTACTATTCCTTGCAACGCAAAGCTTCAGAACATGATGTACCCCTGCAGCGTGGGCAGGGAGTAACAAGCCACGAATGAAGCTCTCAGATGTTAGGGCATCCAACTCTTCCCTCACTAGGAGGTGGATTTCCTGACACTCTGACTTTTTAAGAACTTTCAGACAACTTCAAATGTTCCTCAATAAGTTTTTCCAAAAACTGAGACAGCAAAATCTGGGCAAGTCTGAAAATTTGACCCTTTGCCAGTTGTTTGCAAGGATGGCAGTGAGCATAAGCTCTGGATGAAGGCAAAGCAGGCATTAGTGCAGGCCAGCAGGCAGCTGGGGCCGCAGCGGACTTTCCTTCCTGCTACGTCTATGCGGGGAAAGCCACATCTGCTGTTTTGCTCGGCGCTGCCAGAAGAGCCAGGCTGCGTGGGCGGCAGGGACTGCTGAAGGCAGTAGCCCATCCTTGTCTTGCCATTCTCAAGGCAGGACTGGGAAGTCTGGAGCCGTGCTCCAGCTCACCCTTTTCTTCTTTCTCTTCTTTTTCTACAGAAGGCCTGGCAAGCCCCAGGATCTTTGTTCTTGTGGCAGCAAAATTCAACTGTGCTACACAGCTGAGAAGCTTTGTACTGCTCTGAGTGCTGACCACTCTGCTATTTAAGCTACATATTCACTGTAGAACAGCTTACACGCACCGAGTACAGCACCCCACATCAAGAAAGGCTCAAAGTCTCTTGCAAACCTTAGTCACATAAAAATGAATCAATTAACTTGTCATTTCAGTGCAGCCACTTCAGGGGGCGAAAAGCTTTGTCACATTGTGTAGGTTTAAATAAACTGCTAAGAATTATTAGAAAAATGAAAGAGAACTACAGAAACTGGAATGCAGCAAGAAACAAGATTTATGGCTGCCATGAACTAGCCCAACGCGCCAGGCATCTTCAGTGAATGCAGAGGAAGAGGACTACAGTGTTATGACTCATCTGAGCAACTGGCAGGTTTGTAAACTTCCTCTGAACTACTGCAATAATGCTGGGTAGGAGAGAAAATAAACATCTTGGAATATTTATACAAGAGAGTCTACAAAGGCAAATGTCCTTCATTACCTAGCAAGCACAAAGAGGAAAAGGGGTGGGGAGAACTTTAGCTCACACAGCATAGGAGAACATCAGGTGTTATAAAATCATGAATTGGAATAGTTCTAAAAAAACCTGAAAGAGCATTACTGAATGTAATAATTTGAAGTGGGAAATCTGTGAAAAACAAATGTGGACAGTCTTGTACCCAAACATTTATGAGTCGCCAAGAAATAAAAAAGTTGAAAAATCAGAATAGCTATTGGAAAAACCTGTTCTCCAAAGCATCACTGTACACATTCAGAAAATGCCTGTGTAAAGAAAAATAAAGTTAGAGGAAAAGGTACAGAAAAGTAATTCCAGAAAAGCTGAAAAGACTTCCCTATAATTTTCCCCAATTTTTTATTGGCACATACATTCAACCAAATTCCTATGATGAAAATTGAAAAGCAGGATTAGGAAATGCCCCGTTGTTAGTCATCGCTCCTTCCTCAACAACAGAAGTATAGCTCACTTGGAAAATGTTACTTTGCTTCCTTAACCAACTACACGATCCTTCAGCAATTTTGTTTTCTTGATGGAAAGAAGAGAGAAAAATCTAAAATGACAATTTGCTCAGTAGTTCTGGGGACACAAACAATAATCCAGCACACTAGAAATCAATCTCTTTCAATTACTTTGTGTCCTGTTATGACCTGTGTCATAGTATTCAGAAAATGAGAGGGATGCTTTAATGCAGCCCTGTTTATTCACATTCTTCTATTTTACTGTCAAGCACTGGAGTCTATGGAACAAATAATATTGTGTTTCCATTGAGGATCAGGGAAACTGAAGCATGACTGAAGTCACTTTCCAGTTTTCAACCACTGCAGTAAATCCAAACATACAGTATCTACAGCAGAATTAATTTCTTGCTGAAGTGGGTATCGTTCAGTGCAGCGTTCGTCTGTCAGATCCAGGACATTAACTTCAGAATCAATTTTTCTCACTCTCATTTCTTTATGTTTTCTAACACCCCAAATATGTCCTTTTCACAGCCAGATGAAAGCTGTGTATTAGTATTAACACGGATTTGACTTACACAAAACCAGAATGCATGTAATATATGAAGCGCACCATCCTAGCAATTTGTTTACACTGCATTTTGCTGTAAACAGCTGTATCGCAATGACTTTTCTACATTATTTTTGATGAAGGGTACCTTTTAACTGAAATATGCACCTTCTGGGGCTTGTTCTGAAAAATTAAAGGTCAATTACATATTTAAGAATAATTATTCATTATAAATTATATAAATTTTATCCTGAGGAAAGATAGTTAATGAAATCAGATCTATTTTTGAAATTTGCTTAGGTGAATTAAAAAACTAAGAGATGTTATTCCTCAAATTTGGTTGTAAATAAATGCAAAATAGACTACAAAGATTACTATATAGCAAGTGTCATACCTGTTTACTAAGGCTCCAGTAGTGTCTTTTGAAAGACAGTATTTGAAATTACTGTCTTATTGCACATATCAAACTGCAAGTCAGTGAACCCTCAAACAATACTTTTAATACCACCTTTGCCCTCCCTCCCCCGCTCCCCCCCATCATCAAGAACACTTATCTATTGCAGCTTTGTCTCCTAAACATAATTTTGGAGAGACACAGCTTATTTTCAAAATACTCTGCCGAAAACCCACTATTCAGGTTTTTTGCTTTTAAAAATAAATTGCACAGTCTGCAGAATAGATGCCTTACATGACCCTTAAAGTAGCATTTATAATTTGATATTAGGCAAAAAACTGTTATCCACTTAAGGCAGGATTAAATATAAGCATATATTTTAGAGATCATCAATACCATTGTTGGAAAGGCAGCAAGTGCAAAAATACAGCCTTTACAATATAATGGATTTACATTACAGATTTACTGATGTATTACAAATTTAATAATTTACTTTTTATCCCTTCTTTATCCACAGGAGGAATAAAAGACAGTATGTCAGCGTGCACGATGAGAGACACTACGTCATTTGTGCATTTCTAAAACTATGTCCAGGGGATCTAATGCCAAAAGGTCACTACGGAATGATGCAGCAATCAAAGGGAAAGAAGGCTGCTCTGAAGGTGAGGCTTCAATGAAAGCGCTCTAAAGTGACCCTTTGATATTGCTGGTGCAAGAGAAGCAGATATTTAACCTTTAGCATGAAGGACTGATGATTTCTTCTACCCAGTTTGGACTATAATGCATTTCAGGTTATCTGATGGCACTGCATCAGCAGCACTGACTTTATATTTTAGCACATATTCAAATAGCTCCACACAGATCTTAAGTTCACATGCACTGGATGGATTGCTTGACATCTTGACATTGCTAATTCATTAGGGGAAAATTTAACAACCACCCCCCTGCAACAACACGGGTTAGCAAAGTTTAACCCAGTTAAATGATGAACTCATTAGCAGGGAATGAGCTTTCAACTTTTCTCCCAGCTCAAACTGTCCTCACTTCAATCTTCACACAGAAAACGCAGACACAAAATTCGAAAGAGCAAGCTCTGACAGACATTAACACCATCGTGAGAGATTGTGGAGGCTTCACCTCACCTGTCAGGGCAATCTCAGGCTGCCAGAAAAGCCACCGTGAACCATCCCGCATCACTTGGCTGTGGGTATGTGAACGGGCATAGTCCCCCCTCGCTGACAGGAGCTCCCCTTCCCCACCCACCTTCCCGGGCCCTGTAACATTTC
This sequence comes from Himantopus leucocephalus, assembly GCA_003993805.1. Lineage (NCBI taxonomy): Eukaryota > Metazoa > Chordata > Aves > Charadriiformes > Recurvirostridae > Himantopus > Himantopus leucocephalus. The sequence goes on along the minus strand of RSEF01000014.1, from coordinate 12,579,335 downwards.
CCGTAGCAACAAAAGAATGGAAGATTTACTGTGCCTTTATGGTTAATTTATGCAATGGAATAGTGTCCCACTTCAAGTCTCAGAAGCCAAGCAATGAAGTACTTGCAAAGCGTCAGTTTATCAAAACACAAAATTTGAAACGTCGAGTAGGGGGAATATATTTTTAGATTAAAGATTTTGTCCCAGTTACAATAGCATAATGAAGGATAAATTCAGCACATTTCACCAAGCACCTGATCTCATCCCCAAATCAAATGAATACTAAAACTTAGAATAGCTTCTTCTCAAAAGCACAGGGGTTAGATGGGATTTAGCTACTTTCACTCGTTCCTTTTATTTCCAGTACTTTATAATATTTAAAGACATTAGACAGATAACTGCATTACCTAAAAAATGGTAATATAGACACAGGAGATAATCTTTTTTAATAAAAAAAAAAATAATCAGAAGAGCACTCAGGTACTGAGTAAAGGAATTAGAAATACATTACTATAAAGTATTTTTTTTCCTAGAGGCAAGTTGCTATGGATCAGCTGAACAGCAGAGGCAGGCTGTTTTTTCTTAAAAAATAATAATAAAAAAAAGGCAGTGCATTTATCTTATGGCCATGAAGAAATTCCTGAAAATGTGACCCAGCTTAAAAGGACATGATGACGTCTGCTTCTGTTTATAGGTAACTTGAAACTATTGAGGTTTGAGCTTCCCCAGACATTTCAATGAGTGCCTTCCCAGATCCCAATAACCCTCTAAACGCCAATATTAGTATTTGCCCGTTCTTCAAAGCCTGTAAAAACCAACCTCGCCCAGAAAGTCCCCTGGAACAGCACATTAGGTTCTACCCAGTCCGTTATTTATTTAGACTTTTCAATACATGTGGAAGAAATACAAGAATGTGAGAATAATCGCATTTCCCGAAAGCACGGCAAGCGATGGGGAAACAGGGATCAGCCATCAGAAAAACCGGTGCCAGAAAATCCTGCCACAAATGGAAATGCCATAGAAGTCTCTAATCTCTGTGCTGCCAGCTTGGTGGCACTTTGTAGTCCAAACCCTGCACTCCACTCACTTTAGCAGCAGAAGCAGGAAAGCTATGCTGATTCAAGCACACATTTCTTTTAAGCTATTAGATTTCAGAATTGATACTTTAGTGAACAGACCCTCTGAAGGACACGCCTAGATGGAAGAGCAAATGTAAATGTCTTCATATCTCTGCAGTCTTTCAGCACAAGTAGCAGTTGCCCAGTTGCAAAACAGCTTTCCAATTCCTAGCTTGGGTGACTACAGTTGTAACATCAATTGAAAATCATTCCCCTCAGACTGTAATACCAAAATGAATATTAGAATGAACACTCAAACAAATATACGATGAAGTCCAAAAGAAAGCATCATAATGTAAAGTGAAATTAAGTTACCCCAGCCATCTGATGCCAAACTAAATTAAGCTATTGATTGTGGAATTGCCTGAACCCAGCCAGCCAGGGGAGAAAATACTGAATGGGCCAAACTGTTTCGCAGAGATTTTTTTTTTTTTTTTTAACAGAACGTCAGGAAGAAAATTGTGATTCACATTATTAGCTCCTTCAGATGGTTTTAAGGAAAGTGTATTTATACAATAATTTAGTACTTACTGTCAAAACTGACAGGGATAAATAGACATGCTGGAGCATGGCAAACATCTTGCTCTCCCAGGTAGTTTTGGATCTTTGTTCAGCGCTGTTTGACTTACAAGTTTCCCCAGAGGTACATATGGTTTGGGAATACCTATACATGGGCAGTAGATGATCACTGGCTTAGACTTGGGTCCTAATAATCTATGATACTAGCAAAATAGAGATGCTTAAGGAGGAAAAAAAAGAAACTGGGCATGTATGGATGCTATTGTACCTGTATACATCTTCTTGGCTTCAGATGAATGGCTATTTCATGAGCTACAGGTTGTATTAAGCCCCATCATGTTTAACAGCTGCCAAATTATTCACCTTCCACCAGTTCCTTCAGTTTCTTTCTAAGCTTTTTTTAAATTTTGGTATTCACAACACTCCATCTCCAGAATGTAACTATGCCAATTTAACTCCACAGATGCAATATTCTCTCAATCAGTATTGAACTTTATAAAGGTCTGGTGCTAAACAGGGAAAACAGAAAGAGACACTAAAAGAGAGAGGAGAGACCAAAGAGGAGACCCCTACTGATGTTCATTTTTACTTAAGCAAA
>RSEF01000014.1:12336512-12577021 GCA_003993805.1 Himantopus leucocephalus | reverse complement strand
AAAAAATTCATGTGTTCTACAGTTGTGATTATTTCAATTTACCAGCACTAAAGAGCACTAAAGAACAACAAATTCTGAAAGCATTTTACACCTCTATTTCCACTCCAGCTATGAGGCAGAAAGTATGCGGACATAAAGTACGATACTCCATATAGGATTTATGGCAAAAGTTGCTTGAACTCATCAGTGCTTTGGATGTGGTCTAGCTCGGTTTCAGATTTCATTTGATGGAAATTTAAAGTTCAGTTCAGCTTTTTTCTAAGGAGTTCCCATGGTCCTGTCTCACAGCTCTGTTGATTTTTTTATTTTGTCTTTCAGACCAGCTGCAGAAATGGATGCTTCTAAGGATCAGCCTCCAAAAATGTCCAAAAGTGATATCCAGAAAAATGGTCCAGCAGGTGCATTTTTATGGAAGTAGAGCAATCGAGGAGCTGGTTAAATCAGTCCTCTAAGCTATTCGATATTCCTAAGCATTAGTTGTAAGTACCATTGACAGTGAATTATCTGAAATATATTAATTTCTCATCTTATGTCACACATTCACATTCTGGATTTATCACCCCCTTAAAGGAATGATCACCTGGCACAATAATTTGCCCTTTCAGCATCTGACAAAAATCTTTTACATTAATACCCTATAGATCTGATGAAAATACGGGCAGTAATTTTCTTAAACATTTCTCCTTAATGAAACAACATTTAGAGATACAAATTGGATTAATCACTCAGTACTTTCCTTCAAAAAAAAAAAAGGCTAATTCCTATTTTAGATTATAAATTTTGTTGTAATAACAGCAGATGCAGACTCAGGAAAATATTTTTCCAATCACATGTGAATTAAACAAGTTTCAGGTTCAGTAGTTTAAACTGGTGAATTCTGAGTATCCCTCTAAGGCTTTGAGTATCTCTAAGGCTTTCACACTTTGAAAGAGAACATTATTCCCTCTTCATTAAGATCAGTATATACTTCAACAGCATGCTGCTGGTTCAGTGACATGTTAAAAATGTGACTGGAGCAAGGATCACTCATCTAAAAACTCGTTATTTCAGTTGCTGTATTTGATTTTTTAAACCTGATTTTGAAGCTTGTGAAAAACACAAAACCCAAGCAGGCTCAGAATACAGATCTTTGACGAATAGGCCACCAGAAAGCAGGAAAACATCACGTTCTTAGAATGAGAGCTGGATATGGAAGACTTGATACATTATTTCAAAATTCAGCTGCATAAAGTAGCGCTTGTGCTAAAGCTGTCTCCAGCACAGTTTCTCTCTTCATGTGTCATAACAGGCATCCAGGAGGGTTGCAAGCAGTAAATTATTATAGACTACAGATACCGCACGCTGCCTCACTGACCTTGCCCTTTCTGCCTCAAACACACTTCAGTCAACCATCTTTGGCAATTTCTTTTGTGAAAGAATTGCTATATGTACTGTAAGATTAAATTCTAAAAAAAGAGTGAATATTCTCAATTACAAATACTGTAAGGTGTTGTCAATCAGAAACAGTCAAAATATATTGAGCCACTAGATTAAAAGTTTAAAAATTGATGTCTGCTGAACATTTCTTTGAGTTCCGGTTGCAAGCTGTTATTATCTGCTCACAAGAATGATGAAGAACTTGTGCTTTTTATGAAAAATTAAAATACATAATTTTTCTCTCAAACAGGTAATTTTTCTCATATCTTTCCCTCCTCTTTTTAGGTGAAAAGGTATGAACTACAGAAAGAATAAAAACTAACAAGTTTTTCCTTTGATGAAAGTTTTGATGACAATTTTTCTGTAAAAATAAATTGAAAATACTGCAAAAGATATTGGAATTGTTTTTGCATCCAAGTGGAGATGTCAGCTGGCTGCCTAAAAGACAAGTTTGGTTTGTTTTTAATTTCAAGAACACCACCACTTTAATTGACAGACCTAATTAACAGAAGGACCTGCTGGGCACAATCTGAATTGTGTTCCAGGACAGCAATGGAGATGTTTGCCTCCTGGTTATGCCTGTGCCACGCTGCAGAAGCTGCCAGCACAGCCTCTGGCCGGTTTCTATCTGTTCAGCAAATAACAGAGTGTGCAAAGCTGTGAATTGGACACAATTTATAAGCACTGTAAGCACAACAATAATCAATTCAGGCCAATAAACATAGAGACTGAGGATTAAAAGGGCATCAGAGCCTTCTAGGGTCTTTTCTTGCACTTTCTCTGCTTAGTACCATTGGAGTCTAAAAAAAAATTCATAATCACTTTGTTGTTTTCACGTGGGAGAGTGTGCTTATGGGGAGAAAATACCTTCTCATGCCATCCACACTGTTCAGTTAGATACTTCCAGGTGGTTCTTCTAGCAGCGTTATTCGTCATTAAAAAATGCTGAGGAATAGAATCATCACATGTTCCTACCAAAGCGACTAGCAGCTCGGGACGTGCCTGGCAGGCTGATAGCATCTTCTTGGGGGACAACTCAAGTCTGATAATCCACTGCACCTGAGGCCATACCTGCCCAGGCTCTGGCAGTGTGGAAATGCTATCACCACAGCGTTCCTTCCAAGCGGCTTCGCATTTCCGCCAGTATGCCACAGACGACTGGGGAACAAGGTATTAAACTTGATGTGTATAAACTACCAAGCGTAGCAATCTCTAACAGGAAGGCAGACAGAGTCCCAAGTAAACTTCACCATCAAATCCCTGAATATATAGCCACAGCTGTGGCTGTAAATAAAAACTGAAAACTGCTCACGACAGCGAGCGGGTCTGCAGCTGTACAAGGGGCTGCTTGCCTGTGGAACACAAGGGATTCATTACTTCAGTTTCCTTGAAACAAGCTATATTCTCAGCTTTTTTGCAATGAAACTGAAATCAAGTCCGCACATCAACGTGCTGCCATAACACAGCATCAGTTAGACCATCTCGTTTCCTGAAACAACATATACACTGTGTGATACTCAGCTGCAGTCCTCATATCTAGGAAAATCAAGTGAAGAAAAAATTAGATGGATTTATCAATGATGGGCAATAGGCAAGGGAAAGTCTCCCATTTTACCTCTATACTAAGAAGAGACTCTTCCAATTAAATTTTCCAATTTCAGCCATTAGCAGTGACAGCCATTAGCAGTTAGCCAGACAATATTCCAGTGTAGATGGGCTGGGGCAAAGGTGAAAACATGAAATACATTTCCAGTTTATTGCCATTGCATTTTCTCCTCTTGACGGTTTTACAGCAGCGGAACACTCATACGTGGAGAAACACTACATGCAAACTCAACAGCTACGAGCTGATACAACCCACACCGAAGAATTACAACAGGTAAGGTTGTTTTGCTTGCAAAAAGATAGTATTCTTTAGGTATAACCTTTTCTGGAAAAGTATAGCATGACAAACAGAAGCAAACAAACCCAAACAGCCACTGTAAACATAACACAATAATTAGCTACTTCCTATTCAAAGACTTCTTCTCTCTTCAAGAAACAAGATCAATAGGATCTGTCTCTTTGGTAGAAAGGATTCTAGAAATGTAGATTAATTAAAGGCAGCATAGACAGAAATGCTTGCAATGCATTTTTAGAACTTTATTTGATCAATAAACATCTAAAGAACACGGAGGAGCCACCACGACTGTACCAGAGCTGGACTTCCCCCACCAAGAATACATTAGCTAATGCCTCACAGACTTATTCTTCTGAATAACGCTCAGGAAGATAAGTGCCATTTCTATTTCCATTAAGGAATAGGAGAAAAAGAAATCTCTGGCAGATTCCTGAGCTGCTCACTCCTACCAAAAGAGCAATCTGAAGCTCTGCTGGTAGCACAGCACAGCTGATCCTTTCTATGCATGAAATTTAGGGAAAAACACCAGTACATTCTTTGTCAAGCTTGTAAGACTGTGATTACTTTTGATGTTAAATTGCATTGAAGCAGGTACAATATTTTGCCATTTTGAAAAATAGTAAGTAGTACTTCAATAACAAGATGCATGAATTTTGCTCCCTTTTAACAGGCCTGGTTGTAAACTGACACCTTTAATTAATAAATGGAGTACAGCAAGTTCTGCTGTTTGTTCAAATGGTGTTTCAGCAGCTTTCTGAGAACTGTATCTGTGAATCTCAGAAATAAGACACTATCGACAAGAGGTACATATTACTGAGACTTTATAGATTTTTTTTTAATATTTTCACAAACAAAGGTTGATTTCTCATCAAACAAAGGGGAAAGGCCAATATAGCTGATAAATTTGCCTTCACCATTGATGGCAACAAACCTTCATGAGTAAGCTGCAATGAACCCCCCCATGAGGATTCACTTGAAGGAGTAGGTATAATGTCAGTGTCAGTCTAAAGCAAAAATCTCATTTCCATTTTGATTTGCAGCATTTCCCAGTTGATTCCTTTCTAGAACGATCTTAAACATTTCCGATGCTAATTGAACAAGATAGGTTCAATCCTATTGCCCATGTAGTGAAGTTGTTTGCTCTAATTAAAAAAAAAAAACCAAATGCAGATGCTTTCTTTGTAAGCTAATTTTTGAAACACTATTAGCTTCACCTCTCAGAGGTGAAAACACAAAGAGGCTAGGTATTTTGTTCAAGGCTTCCTGGACACAAATGCATGCATACTCATCTCTGCATGTACAGCAATACTCCAACAAAAGACCTGTCTAACCTCTACACCAGACAGGAAATAAAGGCAGGAACATAATTTATTTTACATGCATTCCTACACATATTTCTGCCCTTAGGGTTTCTCCTGGCCATGTTAGTGACTGGACTCAGGCAGCTGATTTTTACTTCTTGTGGGAAAACGAGATAAAAAACCCAGTTTGTATTTTAATTTGTTTTCAGAATGAGGAAAGGGATGTGATCATGTCTCCAAAAAAAAGAAATCTTAGAAAAATCTGTGCATTTGAAGCTTTATGTTTTTCTCCTTCCTGCTTTCTCCTTCCAGTTCAACTCAATAACATTACGTATTAAACACAATGATCTCAAAGACCAAGATACTTTCAATACATCCCAAGAGGCTAATTAAAGCTGATCGAAAGACTTAAGAGCTTGAGATACAATAAAACCAGACTGAACTGTGACAAGAGACTATTCGATAGTTTGATTCTATTTAGACCAAATGCCACATGTGTTGCTGGTATTTTTTGCTCCACCTTAAAATTAGAATCAAACACTACACATAAGGAATTAAAGGGGACAAAATCTTATTTTGTCTTACATATTATCTTATTTTTATCTTATTAATCTTCAATTAAGCAAAAGTGGTTTTAAAAGTGATACTGGAAATACATACAGGTTATACAAACATTCTTCAGGAATAACACAGGTATTATTTATTTTGACTCGCAGCAGCAATATCAACCAGACAATCTTTGCAAGCCCGTCCCAGGTCTATAGTCTATGACTCTATAATTACCAAGTACTTCGTCTTCAAAAAGCTGTGCAGAAGCAGCAAGCTTTACAATATATAAGGAAAATTGCTTGTTGTATGCTACCAACGATGAGGATGAAAAAAAAGTATAGGAATGGCTTTGACAAGAGATAAAGATGAAAACACACAAAATAGCTGTAACAAGGTAAGCAGAACACACACATACTGAAGAGGAAAACAGGAATTATGTATTTGCTCAGAAGCAGAAGCAGTTTGAGGAAGGAGAGACAGGTCATCCTAAAAAGAGCAGTGGCAACATAGGCTCTATGGGGCAAAACGTATCAAAAAGTCATGGGATCAAGCAAAGTAGGGAAGGTGAAAGCTTGATCAAGTCTAGATAAGGATGAAAGGGCAAACTACGTGGAAGAGAGAAACAATCTGGTCAAATAATTCATAAGGGAGAAAGGAAGAAGATAGAGCGCAGGTACATAAAAATGAGGAAAGAGTTATGTATACTGAGGAACAGAAAAGAACAGAAAAATTTGTAGATGTGAAAAATGATGTGTTGAAGAATATGAGTCTGAAGAAAAAGAAGGAGACAAGCAATTGTCTACCAAATACCTATTCATGCTTTTCTATTGTCCTCCCTATGGTGAATGCAAGTTATTACAGTCCCACAGTATACAGTCTCATCTCTTTCATCCAGGGCACTTTTAGCTCCAGAGATCTCTGAAGTGTCAGCCACGGGAACTGTCATCGCATCCTCATCAAAGGTCTTAGCAAAAAGGAATACCTGGGTGGGCTCAAGGTGCAAGTGACAGGTGAGAATGACAGAGCCTGATCAGTTTGGTCAGCTAAATGAAATCATCTTTCCAGAGAGAAACCACTCTGAGGGAAAAAGAAGGTACAATCATGCTGCCTGATCTGTAACTGAGTTTACTGCCCACAATTACCACATTGATCAGATCTTTGCACAGTTCTTGCTCTGCAGAAACTGAAGGCAGAAAATATGTAAGCCCACTTGACACTACTCTCCTGCTGGAATGTCCAAACCTGCAACGTAAGCAAACACAAAGTGACACTTCTACTGTGAGAAACTTCAGCAGCTGATGGCATGCTTTTTAATCCTTGTGTAGGTGCCATCAGACACAATACTAAGGAGCACAGCTGTATGTAGCAGTTACTTACATTGATCCGGAAAACACTGCACATGGCAGCTTATTTGCACCATCTGCTACAGAAATGTCAGTCACGGGGAGCAAGTTAGACACCTAGGGTGTCCACACTGAGAAATCAATTAGAAGAGGAAAGAAAATCCAAGAGGGGAGGGGGGGGGGAATCCATAAAAAATTAATAGCTTATGCTGTCAAAAGGACTAAAGCTTTTGAGGAAGAGCAGCAGCTGGCACAAGAGCAGCCAGCCTGAGTTTTAGCGAATGTCCTGAACTCCCCTGCAGTCAGGTAGCCCCCCCTTTTCATGCTTAAGTGTCTGACAGGTGTCCTGATTTTAAAGCTAACAGCAGTTTTTCAGGGCTTTCAGTAGCACAAATGGTTGGTGAAAAGTACAAGGAATATATATCCCCTAAATAAACTATCTGTCCAACTGAACAAGCCCTAGCAATGGCTGAAATTAAGGATAGCTTCCTCTTTAAAAATTCACAGCAGGAATAGTAGCATTCAGCTGACTATCTCTAATGTATAATTTAGCTGTCACCCAGGAAATATAACTTGCATAGGCTCGGTCGGAGCAGGAGCTCTGCCTCCAGTTTGGAAGACCATGGGCAAGGTTCACCTCACATTATGTTACATGTCTATGTTAGGATGGGGCAAACCATGCTTGAGAAACACCAGCTAAGAATGCCTTGAGAATGATGACAGAGGGACTCCAGACAGCAACATGGAAACAGCAGAGAAGGAAACAGTAGGCAGGATAGTAGAGGAAACAGTAGGAAGGAAAACTGCACTCTAAGGAAAGATTTGGGGACGTCAGGGTTTTTTTGCATAAGAAATACGTTACAATCACCTACGTGTTTAGGAGAAGGAGAGTAAAAATTAAAAGGACAAGCAGTTCCCAAAAAAGGACTAAAAATAACAGCTTAATTTAGTATTGGAAGAAACGTGTCCTGTGTTATCCATAAATAATAGCAGGGGAGATGTGCCTTGAAACAGCCACTACAGTAGATGTACTCAAATCCATCATGGGTAACTTAGCCTTCTCACTTCAAAACAAAACAAACCGAAACAAACTATATTGATAAATTAGGATTATTGTAATCCAGTATTATTAACAAAAATACACGTGCTATTATCAAGCCTACATGTTTAGAAAAGATTACGAGAGCTAACACATTCCTGCCCCCTGGATGAATGCTGATACAAGTAGTGAGTCACTCTCATACCTTTCGAGGATTAAGAATGAAAATTCAGTCTCTTTGTCCAACCAGGCAGGATGAGCTACTTATTTCAGAGGGAGAAAAGGACGGATGGCACTCAAGTCTAAATCTCAGATCTTGAGGTGGAAGGACAATAATATTTGCCAGAATATTTACCAAGATTGCCAGAAGCAGGATTTGATAGTACATTTGAGACTATCTCATCTCAACAGATTTTAGGAAGATCAAAGTCAATACTTCAGATGTGACAGTAACTGTACAGGACCATGCTAATCAGAGGGAAGAAAATGTAAGAGTAGACCTAAAAGCATACCAAAGGGATAGGAAGTTGAAAAGAAATAACAAGTAGTTGCACACTGGCGAAACAAACAAGCTTTTTCAGAAATTCACCCTGCGAAAGCACATTCCTATGAGAGAGAGTTCTGCAAAGATAACGAGGAACTGTACAAAACATCACGTTCTGTGTTGAGCCCCACCCTGATCCAGGTCTTATCTCTCCTGAAATGTGAGAAATACTAATTCTGCCCTTTGAATCTATTTTACATAGGACATTGAAGCTTCCATGCAATTTCAAAATAGTCACACAAATCACAGGCAACTGTTTTCCTTTCTAATATCTGTATAGCGCAGTTGAAAAAAAAAAAAAAAAAGGCCATTTAATNGCATGCCTGACATCAGTCTGTTCAGTATCACAGTAAGTACAGATCAATATTTCTCAGTTTCTGCAAAGTCTACAGTATTCTTTAAAACTAATGGGAAAAGCTTACCCAGTTTTCAAGCTGACCAAGGCATCTTCAACTCCTTTCTGATTGTACTTCGTCATGTAAAGGTGCATATCAGGGTAGTTGTTTCTGATATTCCTCTCTGTGCTTCCATTTGGGACCGTTCCAAATCGAAAAGGAGGTGAATAATCATACGGCCTTTGGAACTAGAGAGAAACAAGAAAAGTGTTTCAGGCATTCAAAATGTGAAGAAGAGCAATTTCAGGTTGAAAAAAACCAGCAGTTGTTTGAGCTGCCTCAAATTTCTTCTAGGCAAATGCTTTGGGTTAATTCAGCTCTATTATACCAGAAACTGTGTTTTCACACTGGCTGAACTTACAGAAACATCTACATCCAGAGTAACACCAGCTCAATTTTGCCACTCTGATGTGACTTTCTTCCATGTATGGCAGGACCGTAGAAACTGGAGCAGAAGAGATACTGGAAGATGTTCCTCATCTGCCAGCATCTCCCTAGAGAACCCAGACTATAAGCAGACACGCTGGTAAACAGCAATCGAAAGAAAACAGTATTTTGTTGGTAGTCATTTCATACCTTCATCTCAGCTGAGACATTGGGGGTCCCCACACAAAGAAGGCAAAAGGATCATTTTCACGACTTGAGTGGAGCCTAACGCACTGCTCCCCGAGGGGTGCAGGTGACTACAGGAGCTTGTGTGCAGGGAGGGACAGGGTAAGGGCTGGCTTCCCTTCCATTCTTATGATTCAAGGGGAATAAAAGTTCTTACATCTTCCCCAAGGGCTCGGTAGCTACATCACTTGACATGAAAAGGCTTCTGGAGCTCTCACACCTATAATCCTAGTCCCTATTTATCCCTACAATTTAAAACTACAAACCATTTGCTTGATGGCGTATAGGTTTATTCAATTTTACCCTCTGTATCACTATTGCATCAGCACAGACAAACAAGTCGGGGAATATCTGCAAAGGAACAGCAATAGCTCAGAGCACCCTCAGTTTTCAGATTGGGAAATCCTTTGGATAACCCACATAAACCTTTGCTAACAGACCTGAAAATTTTATATGCGCCTTTTCAATGTCTCTCTTTAAATACCAAGTGACACTTTAGGATTAAGTTAAAATCTTTCTTTGAGAAATAAACAAAAAAGGCCATTCAAATTAGAGGAACTATTGGCTAATGAGGATATTCAGTTGAGCATTGATAAAAGCAGCCACCCATGAATTCCACAGTAAAATGCACTCTCTTTTTACTATTGAAGTCAGAAGATAAATCTATATACCCCACGCTGCAAGAGACAGCTAATATTTATACAGTTGCTGTTTCCTTTGGGCTACATATGTAATACTTGTCTTTTTAAAGTTTGGTCCCAGTGCACCAAGAATTCCCAGGATCCAGTGCCAATTTACAAAGAGAATACAAATAAGCTTATACAAAAACTGGGAGTATTTTCAATTCTATCAAACCTCGACTGTGAAATTATTGCTGCAACAATGTTTTCATGTTACAGAACTACACTTAAATGCTTCATTTTAATTAAGCATATTTTGACAAAGCATAAAGGAATGAACTCTATTTTTCTCTATTTGTTTAGCTAACAGATGTCTTTTCTCATTTCCCTTTTCATAGCTTAACTGTTTAGATTATTGCTTTGCTACTACTTTACACATACTAATTGACCCATGCACTAAAATGACCCCGTATACTAGTCACAGTGCTTAGTCTATATTTGCTATCTTTTTTGTGTTTATTATGCAACACTGAGACAAACCCTGACTAAATATATGTCCAGAGATTCTACTGATACAGATGTAGCTTGCTACTAACTTTATTTAAATCTACAGATAATTAATCCCTGATGTAGTGAGAAAGCTTCCAATATCTCCTAATATCTGTATCAAATTTTCCAATCAACAGAACTGGAAAAAAAATAATTAAAGAAACAATTTCAATTTCAAGACGTGTAAAAATCGCTGCTGCTCGCACAGCTGACGTTTTTTGGAAATTCAGCTGTGGTGTGTATTCTGCAAGCTCAATTCCTAACCCTGGGGTATGGCAGGGGAATTGAGGGAACAGGAATATTATGGAGGAGTGCCCTGGTAATTTAGAAATGGAGTTTGGTTCTGAATAGTCACACTTTTCAAGAACATTTGTATGAGTTTAAGTTGCTGGGAGGAGTTTCCTCCAGTACGAATGGTTGAAGGAATTAAGCTATCTGTCCCAAATCGAATGTTCATGGAACACAAAAATATTTCTGCAGGAGAGCAAAGATTAATAAAAAGTACTAGTTCATTCAAAGATCGTGGGGATAACAAGCAATACAAGTGATGAAATAATTCATACAAGGAATTAAAATACAGAAAATTCAGAGATAAACAGTTCCAAATACCATCCATTGACTTGAATTTCTTGGCACAAGACACCTAACCAACAAATTTTAACAGTCACAAGGAGATATTTTTTTGGAAATGATTGTATGCTGCGACTGCCTGCTCACAGACTACTTGTAAAGAAGAAAGAGTTTAAAATCTTTTTACTAACGGTGCACTCATATCTAAAATGTATAAAGTTCTCGTCAGTAATTGTAAACTTATATCCTGTGAACTGACATGTCCTGGAGAAGCACAGAGGCTCTGTGACTGCAGCAAAGATCTATGTGGCAGGCATGAGACCAGAAAGAAAAAAGCATCAAGTCTCTACATGCACTCATTTTCCCTGAAGCCCCAGGATGGGAAATAAAATGTATCATGTCTGCTAGGAAACCATTTTCTGAAATGATAATTTTTTTTAATTGCTAATAAAATCCCTAAATTGAATGAACCAGCTGCTAGAACTGTGGCACATGATAACAGAGCTCCAATCCTACTGATCTAGGAATCCCAAACAGGATGGCTGAGCTGAGGAAACAGTCCTATTGCTTTTCTTTTGTTTTGCCTATATACCCCAATATAACCAATGATTTCATTAAAGTCAGTAAAGTGATCTTTCACAAATGTTAAATACTGACTTAATCTGAAGATTTGCATGCTTGCCTGAAAAGGTGGTATTCAGAGCAGTTGCTTGTTATTGTTCTGGAGTATTTTAAGGAAATGTGAAAAACATTACTGTAATAGTAGAAAATAGTAAATATTCTCCCTCTGCTAAGACAGATTTTAATGGGAATTACGGCTGGTTTGGAGTGATAGAAAACCACCCATATTTGAACTCTCTGCTTTCTTCTTTTACCAGATGGAAAACACTGACAATCTGATTTCTGATCTTTGAAAAATATAGTAATTCCAAGACTATTATTACAATCATCAGTTACTGAAATGCAGTCGATATCTATGTCTGACAACTCTCAAAAAGCACTGTAAGAGTCTAATATTGTAGTGGAAAGATGGACTGAGGTAAGAGGGTCACCCTAACTGCCCCATCATCCGTGCTGCCTTTTGACCTGTCTGTTCTGTTTTGACACAGACATATCTCTAAGTAACTATAGAACTTGCGCCACCTTATTGCACAAAAATTTAAAACCAACCTTAAAAGAATATTGTGAATCTTGCAAAAATAAGGAACTTGTAAATGGCATAACTTAGGCTTCCTATGAAGGTTGAAGAGAAACCCCTAGACCACCACACTGGGCATTTCTTAAAATGTGACTGTGTGCAGGAATCACAGCAGATAAACGCTTTGCAAGACAATTCCGTCCACTGCTCTCTACTCTCCCTTAGTAATCCTGTCCCTCTTCCATTTCATGAAAAAGCATAAATGGTCTCAGAAGTAACAAATGGCAGCTTTGCTGGATACTTTTGGACTCATTTTCTGTACCTTTTTATGAACACAAAGCTTTTAAAATTCTTTTACATACACAAGGATGTCAAAATATAATTTTCTTCTCATCTTCTGAATCACCGGTGTTTATGAACACCCACCCCTAGTAACTCCAGTACATGCTGTGCCATGTATTTCTGGGTGACACACAGATGACATGGCGTTCAGAAATTCATTACCAACTTTGTGAAGGTTCAGGAAACTATCAAGAGGTCTTGAAGCCAAGAAGGGTAAAGAGCACGTTATCATGTATTCAGCAAACCTGGTGAACCAGATGCTAGAGAATAAGACGTTTCCTGAATGGGAAGGTATTGAACGCTGGGGGTTGGGGATGACTGCTCAGAGAGACAAGGATTTTTTCCTGGCTTCTCTTCTCTATAGTCTGTCACATATGCAGCTGGGCTGACAAACCTCGGTATCTCTGATTGGGAATACTTTATTGAATTGACAACAGAGCATTGACAAAAGAACTTGACTGCTGCTTGTGGCAGTAGGAAAAAGGGGAGAGGAGGGAATAGTAAACTGCTTTACCAGCCCAGAAGTTCTTAAAAAAAATTATTGAACTTCCAGATATTACTTATTCAAAATTAATTTTACCCATACTTCTGTCCCTTCTCACTGGCCTTTGCCTACTACTACTTTGCTTGCAGCAAGGATCAGAGTTCTCTACTGAACAACAGTAAAACTGTTGCAAATTCCTGAACTGTTCCCCTACTTACAACGTTGTCTCCCCTCTTTGCCTCGTTGCTGCAATTTAACATGAATCAGGTTATATTCCCATAAATTATCCTTAATTATTTGGATTTTTAAAATACAAGAAACCTCAGGATTGTAGAGGAAGAAAAACCTGTGTATGACAAGAGGAATATTTTGAAATAGATCATCATCACTTTTCTGGACTTCTGGTTTGTTTAATTTAATCAGAAAAGGCATGGCTCCCCTGATTTATCTCTCTATGCTTCAGGCAAAATTTGAAGAACTGTAAAATAAAAACAAAGGTGGCAGATCAAATAAATGATCAGAAGACCACACAAAAGCAGATTATATTTTCTGATTCGAGTATTTCTCTATTTTTATTTTGCTTTTTGTGGAAATAAAATCCTACTTAGCAGAGAGAATAGAAAAATGACAAAAATAAGGAAGTTATTAGCCAAAAGCTACAGAACAAATACTGACGTTTTCCTAGCCCATAGGTGAGAGTGGCAAACAGCCAGCAGAGAGAGGACAACAAGGGTGCGCCGACAGACCTGAACACTAGTGCTGTGCCAGGTGCAAGCCAAATCCTGCCAAAACTGAGACTTCCCAAAAAAACACTCTGTACTTTCTCACAAACAGGAGAAAGATTTCTCAAATCCTTTTTTTTATTCTCAAGAGAAGAATACTTTTTATCTGTCTCTTACTAAGAATATTACTGTAAAATAGAGCTATATTTACAGTCTTCATACTCTTTCAAAGGTTTTGCGACAACACAACTTAATGAAAACAAAACTACTATCATTTTTTGTTTCTTTTTATCTGTCTTTCCCTTAGCCATGCCTGCAATTCATGCTTTGATACTTCAGGGGATCAAAGGCTGGTCATAAAAAGCAGTTAAAACAAAAAACAGACACTAGGCTATCTGAGCTGTTGCCTTCTTCTGAATAACATTTCCTTTATTTTCTGTTCTTTGAGATAAATCCCTTGTGAAGTTCTCCCCTGTGCTATACATATTTAAATATTACTTCTTAATATCAATATTTAGTTTAATTTTGAAACAACTGGGCACAAACTTGTGATACGGCATGGCCTTCGTGTATTTTGTGCATATCCACCACAACAGTAATTTTGCAAATGGACTTCAATCCCTCCATGCAGTACCGCTATTACAAAGCAGTCACACAAATGAAATAAAAAAGTAGTAATTGCTAGGTTTCTGATTTATAAAACTATTGATTAAACTTCACAAGTACAAAGACCTGGGAAGTATACTTTCAGCAGAAGAAAGTTCAGTCAAGCTACAACAATATGAAAAATAAGCATATTTATTATTTGTCAGTTTGTGTGAAACGAGGAGGGTTTAAGTGAATTAACAGTCTACTGCTCAAGGTGCAATTGTCACAGAAGTTTTTGAAATAATCTTCCACAAACACATCAAAATTCTGCACCTTATCCTATGTAATTTACATCTCACTTCACTGTGATAACACAAAGCCAAAATTTTCTGATCTGTTTATTTTTCCTATTTACTTTTGCCATTTTATACAAGGAAAACATTCAAACATCCACGGACAACACATATCACTTCTTATCATTTCTCTTCGCTTACTTGTGCTGGCTCCACTTTAAATCTGAACTCTTTCTGTAACTTTCCTTCACGCTACATAGGAAGCAAAAAGACATTTTTTCAGGAGCCTTAACTGGCTTCCGGTAATTACTGGGTACTTGCTGATTTTATTAATATTTTGTCAATTAATATATTATTAATATTCCACACAGAGATGTTCTAATAATTTTAAATATGCCTTCCCTGCATTCAAGCTGACTTTTTTATTTTTCAAACTTTGTATATTGGTGAGTCATTCCTTTTAATCAAACAGGAATTGATTTCCATCAGAAAATAAAGGTACTTTTCAATTAACGCAGTTACTTTTGAAAAGGCAACTCAAAGACTTTGAAAACAGTCTGTTATTTTCATGCGTCGGGTCTTAGGTTTGTTAGTAAAGGCTTACACTCAGAATAAAATCATCCAGTTTTAGCTTATTATCTTACTCAGAGTTTTTTTTAGCACAAAGTACAAATTTGTGGCAGGATTATGAAGAATGGACACTGACTTCTTTTGAGCTGAAGACCTACCTTTTTATCACTCAGTCCAGTCACTTGGTCAACAAATTCCTCTTGAATCATAAATGCAGCCAAGTTGGCAGTATAACTAGCCAGAAAGATGACAGCAAAGAAAGCCCAAACCGACACCATGATTTTACTGGTCGTCCCTTTGGGGTTTTGCACAGGCACGGAATTGTTGAATACCAAGCCCCAGAGTAACCACACTGCCTTTCCAATGGTAAAGGATGGTCCATGGGGATCTGTAATTGCAAAGAGCAGTTATTTTCATTGCAATTAAATTAAACCTTGGCAAGATACCCTACATAATAACAACAAAGTACTAACAAAGATATAGTTAAAAAATATTTCAGTACATATTCACTGTACGCCTAATGGAATCACAGGATTTACCACCGGTGCTCTCTATTGTAATGACACTTATTTCCATATTTGTAAAAAACATTTCAACATTTTTCTATGTGGCATGTACTTCAAAAGTTTTAAAATGAAAATGGAAAGCACAGGTTTGGAGGAGAAGCAAACTGATATGGCTCCTGCAGTAAGGTATGTGCCACCATACTGCCCCTTTCAGTCATCTGTGCCAGCAGATGTGTAAAATGGAAAACTGGGTTTAAGTCTTAATGATTCAATTCCAGTACTTTTCTCACCAAAATTATTTTGTATCCTCTCCAGGCTTCCAACATTATGCTTTTTGAACTTTATATAAGTATGTTTAAGATCAAAATGTGTGAATACATCACCTACTTTAAAGCAACTTTGCACTCAGAGGCTAAATCAGTAAGCCAACACAAAGCAGCTCCCTGTACAGATACGTGACTTAGAGCGCACCAGCCTCTGGCTACCTCACACCTTCAGAGCCAGTTCCGTGGCTTCAGATGTGTTGGCATTACAGGTAAAAACCTGCCCCAGCTAACCCATTCTGTAATTTTTGTTATTCCTGTTTTCAGTCAGCTTTTAATTCATCCCAAAGCAAGAAGCGGTCAGCACGATGCCCTCACGCCCACATAGTGGCAGAAGCAGACTAGCCATGCTATCATCCATTATCCACTTCAAAGGCCTTATTGGTAGAGCCCTATGAAAATAAAGGGAAGTTTGTTCTTACCAAGCTCTAGGTAAGTACAGTGCAGTCATCACATATTGCTCATCACCTCGACTCCCTTTATCCTCAATAGAGAGAAACAGGCCTCCCCTGACTGTGACTCATTTGACCTTTATATAAGTATCTATTTTTTAATTAAATAGCAATTCAGACAATAAGGTCTGATGCTGATACCTGTAGTATTACCTCCTTCCCTGCCCTACCCCTTTATCCACGGGGAGGCACATTACAAACTCAGATTTAGTTATTAATGTAATTATAATTTATTTTAATAATAATTTAATTATTATTAAAAGAATAAAACCCAAAGTGGGTATACTCAGTGCATGCTCTCATTTCAGTGAAAATGCTAATACAGTGCAAACTTTTCACAATGCAGTCAAGCATAACATCTTAGATTATCATCTTTTATTCTGCAGCAGTGCTAAGAAGATAAGAGTGCAGTAAAGTAAACACAATTGGAGCTGACTTTTGGTTTATGAAACCACCTTCTAGAGCCATTTAAGATTGGGCTGATGCCGGGATAATATGTATTTTCTGAGCAACAATGATAAGAAAAGCACATGCCAAGAAAGCAGTCTAAAGTTCTGTTTATGCTGCTGGAGATTGTATTACCATTGAGCTTCATCCTGCCAAAAATGCCTAGGGAAAGCAGTAATCTACATACAGATTCCCATTTATTTTAAGCTTCCCACGTTTCCAGTGAATGGCAGCTGGATTCGTGGCAAGTCTCTAGAGCTAAGTTAGGATGGTCTAGTGCCATAATATGCCTTTGTAGCCACAAGTACACTAAATAATCAATTCTGGCAGATGAGGTGGCGCAGAAAAGAACAGCCTAGCCCCTAGATCCCCAGTCTCTATATTCATCTTTGATTTCCCCTTCATAAACACAGTGTTTACTTTGGACAGAGGTTACACATTTACCATCTTATCAAAATGATAAGATCATCTGAACATTACAATAATCCCTTTTTGCAGGGAACAAGCCAACCATAATCTAGAAGATACCATTAGCTTGTAATAGTCCCCAGAACTGTGTTCACCAGGCTGGAAGATCTCTTGTCATAAAATGAGGCACGTATGATTTAGAAATTAAAAACAGGCTGCACTCTGAACTGTAAGTAAAGAAAGGGAAGGATGAGGGCACCACAATACATGGAATCCTCACTGTCAGGTCAAAGTGCTAATAATATACAACTGCAGCTTTCACAAGCGCTGTATTAAACTTGTTGTGCTGGTATATTTTAAAAATGAAGTTTCTATAACCATGGATGCTACACAGAAAGAAGCGATGCCCTTCTGCCACTGGCCTCATTTCAAGGCTGAGTTCATCAGGCTTTTTATAGGGGCTATATAAAACTAAATACAACCTAACTGCTATTTTTCCAGATTATCCACCAAACCACTCCGGTTTAGATCATGATCTCTGAACTAACCACGAATTCCTAGAGTCAGGAGTCTGTAGAACTTATTCCAATGCTTTTTTAAGCTGACACTCCGCAACTGATACAGTATACTAACCAAACACTGCCTGAATACGACTTTCTCTGATATCACTTACATTGTGATATGTAAGTGATATATGTCTTTATTCCAATGAATCAGAATACAAACATACGCATATAAGCCCTCAAGAAATCATATTTTAAATTAAGAGCTAAAATAGTTTCATAGCTGCTTTTACTGTTTTATTCCTATGTTATGTTTCTTTTAAAAGATGGAGGGCAAGGGATGGGAAATACATGATTTTTTCATAGCTTTAGGGTTGTGTAAAATGCAAAGCTTACCTCTCCCTTGTGCTAAGTTCCTGTTATATCCTACAGGACTAAAGTACTCAAATATAAAGACAGCCATGGCGGACACAATGAGAAGCATCACAAACATCATCACCCAGACAGAAGCACTAAAAGGCTCTGCAGCAAAACAGACAAGAGAAACAGAAACACAGTTCATTAAACCAGTCGCAGCACAAGAATTCTAATGTCTTCGGCTAGGCAAGCCCGGCAACTTCCTTTAAATTAGCTTTTACCAACCAAAATGCTAGCAAATAACTAAGTAGCAATATATGAAGAACTAGTGTTACTATACACAAAATTCATACAGTCAAAATGTTAAATGTAAGTTGCAATTCAAAAGCAAAGGCTGCACACTTTGAGAAACCTTTAACTGACACTGAGTGGCAAATAATTGGTTTGACTCACTTCTTACTATGTTTACAATCAGGTCACCCATTTCTATTTATCCCATGTTAGATGCATGTATCAACAGAACGGTCTTACCATTATGACTGTGTTTCTGCAGAGCAAAAGCAATTAAGCATATGTTTAATACATTTGGTAATTCAATGAAGTAGACTTCTCTCTCATTTCCTATTCAACAAAAAGTGTTAGGGAAAAAAGCTAAATACTTGCATTCAAACTAAATTTTTTTGTTTCAGAATGTTTTTCTCTCCGTGTTCACTTTCATCTACCTGCTCTGAAGATGTTTTTACCAATTGCAAACACATCCTTTTGAACCAATTGCAAACACATCCTTTTGAAAGTCTCATTCTCATCTGGGAGCAAATTTCTGAAATCAAAAGGTTTTTATGGAAAACTGAATGTCAGTTTGAAAGACAGAGAAACCATGATTAAGTAAAAGGAGTAGGTTGGAACAGAAAACTAAAAGCAGTTTCAGATACCAGACTAAGCACCAACTTTTTGAAAGGATTGGATATGGTAATAGTATGTGGTAACACAAAGTTCTTAAATATCACCTTTGCCCAATCACAAATTCTCTGTCATTTCAGGAGTCCCTGCGGTAGCTGTCATGGTACAAGGATATATGTAAGAAAGGTTTTGTATGGCAAAGTAATATCTTTTTATTAGGCCAGCTTACCTGGGGGCATTTTATATCCTAATTTTGGCAGATAATACAAGTGTGAGTGTGCTCTGAAGCATGAGAAAAAAAACCCTTAGTATACTATTTCAAATTAGGACAGAATCAAGAAGCACTTGAAATGACAAGAAATTAGTGCGTTCCAATGCTTTGCCTGTTTTTGAAAGCCCGAGAGGTTCCTCCAACCTAACTTCTTAATTTTTTGAATTGAAGTTAAAATTTGAACCACTGAAAATTATTCCATCATTGCAGGAAACAAATGAGAGTTGAGGCATCTAAGCCCAAAAGCCCAATCTGAACCTTGCCCGAGTTAGCATGAATGATTCACCCAGAACTACAACAAAGTGTAATAATATGGGCCCAAGCATAGAAATCTCATGAGATCATTTGCCTTTGCTACAATTTCTTCAGAAATTTGGAACCAAGAAAAGACCAAATTCCAAATAGCCCTATTGGTCATTTTGGATGTGAACTGAAAAGGCAAGGCAGGGAAATTTCAAGCCAAGCTGTTCTCTTTCTGTTTGTAAGATAACGTTAAGAAACAGTATTTCTAAAAACTTTATTTAAAAAAAAAAATAATTTATTTTCAAGAGAGGTTATGAAGTTCTTTCAATTACTATAATTACTTGTTTGGAAGAGAATAGTAAGTTAGCAAAAAACCAGAATTCTTAAAAGGCAGAGAAATATCCGTTCAGACTCAAGCAGGCAAAGGACATTCTGTAGCCAAATACAGTTAATAACAAATATTCTATGAATTCACATATTAACTGGAATAAATTGGAATTCACATAAAACTATCATACAATTTGGAGAGCATTTTCACAGAAAAAAGCAAGCCTGATAAAACTCTTATCAAAAGCAACAGTGCAGAAACAGCAATGGTAATTTGTCGAAATCTAAATAAGGCAAAGGGCAAAACAAGCTGATGGGAAAAAGCAAGCTATAAACAACAGTTTAAGCAGAATGCTCTTTAATAATTTAAGCAGTCTGGTAATGAGGTGGAGGATTAAAAGAAGCAATAGGAAAATAAAAAGCTATTTAGAATAGCAAGCAGTAAGATTGAACAAGTACAAAATCAATTGAATAACAAAGTCGATCTTCCTGTCATATTAGAGCTCAAATTACACATTCAGCACTGTTCTTTGATTCTCAAAGGACAGAACGAGAGCTTCCCTCGGGCAAGCAGCAGGTTTTATAACAATTTTCAGTAAAGCTATGATATGGCAGGAAAATACTAATATATGACTTGCCAGTGTACATTTCAAATGATTGGCAATGGAGAATATTGAGCAATGAAAAAGATGCAGTACTCCGTTACCTTCGAGTTTTACTTCCCACCACCAAAACAATACTTAAAGAATACATAAAATAAACAGGGGCATACATTTCCTAATCCACCAATGCCTCCACAAAAGAAAACTGACATCACCCATGAACTCTCTCCCTTTTAAAAATATAGAAATTTGGATTTGAGGTTTCCTTTATTTTGTTTGTTTGCTTAAATAAAGTTGAGTAAAATCTCCACAGAATCTTTAAAGAAATTATTCATGGATCCTGTACATATGAATTTTAGTATGGTATGAAAAGATTTGAATGTGGATCAAATTCTCCTTTGAAGGAGACACCCACATCAGAAACAGAACACAGCAGATAATGAGGAAGAGGCTGTCAGCCCGTCAGTTACTTAGCTCTACTGGACACAACCACTGAGTGGAAAATCCAGGCCAGACAAAATCCTGTACTTGTCAACATTCATAGTAACAAACCACAAAAACAGGTATTTCATGAACTGTAATCAAGTGCTATTTTAAAAAAATAATATTGTATTTCACTTACTTAAAAATAAAAATCTTTGAAAAGAATTATGTAAGATGACTCTGTTCTTAGACATTCACTTATTTGAAACAAAATCTGTCTGTGAATAGATTCAGTTATCTGCCTGATAGCATTTTGCATGGCAAAGCATTTTACTACTATGCACACCTCATCGAAATACACAGTCAATTCCAGTAAAGTCACAGTTTCATCTACTTCTAAAAATACCAGAACATACTTCTGAGAGCAGACTTGATTTATTGGTGCAGTAAATCAGATTTCTTTAAAAGTAATGCCATTCTATAGAGCTTTATAAGAAGGGGTTATTTTTACTTTTTGAATTTATGTACGTCCAACTAAACCAATAACATTAAATGCATTTTAGAAAACTAATAACTCAGTTGTGAAAAATGCAAAAGCAGCGTCTCTTTTGATGGCAGCTGTAAGCACGTTAAGAGGTAAGCAGAGTCCATAATAAAAATCAACTGCACTTGCAGCACATTTAGAAAATACCCCAGTACTTCTGTTTCAAATGATAATTTCAACATGCTGCAACCGCAATTTCAAAAATGAATTAACTTTACAAGTCAATGACTTATAGAAACCTGAATATTTTAATTAAAAGTAGAGCCTCTTATAATTTCATTAAAAAGTCTTTCATTAAATAAACAAAAATAATAAACACCACCAAAATCCATTTAGGTATCACTGGGTTTAGGAGTTATTTGATTACTTGCTGTGTTGTATTTATTTGCATCATCTCTGTAATGTGCCTTTATGGAACAGGTATGAGAAATAAGCTCTGTGGCTAAACGACGATTCTTGTGCAAGAAAACCAAATTATTTACCCACATGTAGCTGATACTACACCAACAATCTGCTCCTCAATGGCTACAAGTGATTTCAGTGGAAGTGATAAACTTACACTTCGCAATCTAAAAAGAAACCATAAAATCAGTGATGCAAAAATGGCATCACTGCTGACCCAATGGACTTGAACATACTAAACTGTTCAGTAAGATAGCTGGAAAATACTGTTGGGTTTGGGTTTTTTTTTCAATTTCACTTAAATGATTTTAGTGTCACTAGCACTATTTTCCTGTGCAAAGTATCTTTAAAAATACTGGGCCCAAATACGCTATGAAGAATATAGCATTCCGGGTACTTTTGATCCATCTTGTGGCTCATTCTCTTTTCAGCTTCAGGTAAAATCAAATATAGAAGTAAACGATAAGCGCTAAAAGAGAAGGAGAGGGAAATAATGAAAGGAGCAATAAACAATTGAAACAAGAAGTAAACAAGGAAAGATGACCAATGTCTTTGTTTCTTTATATCCCATCACCTTTCTGTGCAGCCTTTAATTTCTTTGCTATGTCTCCACTGTTGAAATGCATCATCACAACTCCACTGTTCAACTGCATCAATGGCGAAAACACTCAGATGCTCTCCAGTGCAGAAGTACGGTGTTCAGAAGCCAGAGGTAACTTATCAAATTAGCTGTCAGATATCTTCTAATCATAAGGAAGTCTCTTTTTCTTAACTATTCTACAAGGGGTTTTAAAATTATTATGTGACTGTGAGTATAAAAGACATTAAACAATTTATAATGGGCTAAACAAACATAAATTAGTTTGTAACGAAACAGGCTTTGAGGAAGTAATTTTCCCAACTTAAGATTTTGAGGAATTCTTTTTCATACTGAAATCACTATCGTTGGTTTTCACTTACTGCATCTGAAACCAACAGCACTACCTTCATGTGCTAATAATCATGTTAATCAGCATGTTGACACAGTACAGACTTCCTAATGTAAAATTCAAAACTTGACAGAAACATGTTAATGCACTATACAGCTTAACAAACAATGAAACCTACCCAACTCTATAGGAATGCAATTAAATGATCTGGAGGGGTTGGAGAATCATACCTAGAAAAGCAGATGGTGAAACTGTGCCATTGCTCCGTGACACCATGACACTAATCCCAGTCTCAACAAACGGCACTGAAAAGTCAACCACTTCAGAGCGCTCTTCATTAATAGTGAGAGACCCCACAGCCATAACTGCACGATGATACACCACCTGATCCGCAAAGAGAAGACACCACCGATATTACTCAGTAGAGAATACCTCATTTCTCCAAAAGAATTAAAACCAAACATTGCTAAGTTCTTACTTAAGAGCTGTTTTACCTAACAGAACTTACTTCACCAATCATTCCATTCCACACATTATTGACTTTTTTGCCATGTTTCCCATTAGTCACTAAATACAGGTCATATGTGAACTTGACAGTTTTCGACAACTTCTTCAAGATGTCGATGCAGAATCCTTTGCAGCACTTCTTTACGTTAGTTCCCTCATTAGTTGAGTTGCTGTCAACAGAGAAGAGACATAAACATTTCTACTGGGAAAAAAAGAACCACAACAGCAAGATTCAGCACACTGTGAAACAACATTTTGTCATACTTGTGACTGACCATGTTTTTCTCCATCAATGCAGAAATAATCCACAGGATGCTTTATATGGTGTTTGTAGCTCTTACTAATCACGCTTGGAGGGAGATAAATAGAAGATAATGGTAGACCTTGTATGACATGCTCTCTGCTGCAGTATCCAACCTACTGCACTTCACTCCTCCATCAAGACATACAGTCTCCTCTTACTAATCTCTTTCTTAGGTTTAGATTAAACATTTATTACTTTTACTCTCAAGACATAAGACTACACATCATTTAGTAATTAGAGAACTCCCCAACGTGAAAGCTATATAAAAGCACAGCAGTTCACCATAATGAAAATGGATGCTGCACCTTTTTCTGCACTTTGAGAAGGTGAATTTCAGGCTACCTTTGAGTGCAAAGATGAGGACTTTCTCTTTATTTTTTTCTGAAATGCTCATTTCATGAACTCTAGAAGTTTCCAGTATAAGCATCTTCAGAAGCCAGTGCAACATTTTACGGGCTTTGAAAGAATCGAAAATTGAAACAAAAAAATAGTTTAGAACTTGCAAAGTACAGCTACGTAAAAAAAAAAAAAAGTTTCTCTGGACTTAGGAAGCACGTGCACAAAAATTTAGCAGTCTCTGGAAATCTTCAGAAACCTGCATTATATCCCCTAACATCTGTTCAGTAAAAAAATGTTGTTATTATATTCAGTTCAGAAATATGTAGACTGAAGCACAGAACAGGTGAAACAATACTGATAAATGCAAAATGAGAAATTTTCTACTGATTTCTAATGACTACTCCAAATTTATAGAGCAGTCAAAGCAGGGGACTTTCTCTAGATGGTATGTCACAGTGGTATTTTATGCTGGTAGTTTATTCCATACCAAACTTCACATAAATGTACATTTTCAACAGGAGACATTCTCCAATTGTTAAAGACTAATCAAAACAGGCATATTTCAACATAACCAGAACCAATTCAAAGAGGACTCATTAAAACAATCCAATTTTAGAACACAATCATCTTGCATGTGACTAAAAAGGGCTAATTCTAGTTCACTTTGAATTTACTATAAACTTACTATCTTGTTGTTAATTCAATGTGACTTACATGTATATAACCAGATCGTTTCAATTTATTAAGAAGGAAGATGTGCAAACAAGAGCATCCCACATGGGAAAGGGAAAAAGAAAGAGGAAATGAAATGCAGAAGGAAAAGCAAATAGAGGAAGCAAGAGGAAAAGAACAGCAAAGTATCAGAAAACAATTATACAATTAAAGAAGCAAGGGAGAGAATTAATGAGAAAATAGGGGAACGTATTTTGCACTCAAAAAAAAAAAAGGAATGCTTTGTATTTACTTACTTAATTTTAACAAATTTACGACATGGCACGGTGTTTTTTTGGCAACTTTCCATCAAAGGATCCACATCCTCAACAATGACAAAGGGAGCCTCCTCCAGGGTGACAATACTCAAATGGTTATCGTCTGGGTCGCTGTCTGCAAAAGAGCTGTACCTCGGCCAGACAGAGTACTTCAGGCTCAGGGAGTTGTTCTCCCATTTCCCCACCTGAAATGCCAAGATGCACAGGCTGCTGATATCTGCTTGCTTGGTTTTGACAAATGAGATCTAATATTAAATGTGCTGGGATATAGGTACAGGAAATTACAAGAGACAGTTGTCTTGGCTTCTTTGTAATCAAAATTACTTTTTAGAACTCTTCAGTAATTGCACGAAGTGAGAAAATGCACTGTAGTAAAGACAAATAAGGTAACGTTATTTTAAGATATAACAGCTTTATAAAGACTAGATGACATCAGTTAACACTATCTATCAGCTGGTGATACCTGAACTGAAATTTGGCATGAACCATTTGAGCCAGAACAGCAACCAGCTACTCAATTTGTAATCAGGACCAATTGCAGTAATAAGAAAACAGTTCTTGAAAGAAGAAAAAGAAAAAGAAAACGAATTCCCCCCCCCCCCCAACCAANATCCCCCCCCCCCCCAATCAAACTGATAACCAAAGTATCATAATATCATTTCTGTATGTTCTCAAAAAGGAAGATTCTTCCATTCTTATAGTTTGAAAAGCCATTGTGAAAGCCTTTCCTGGGGCTGCATCACACCGGAGCCAGCCCAAACCACATGTTTAGTAAACACAAGTTCAATTGTGCGTGATTTAGCTCTTATTAGAAATAACATATTTTATTCTGCTTTAGTTAATGCCAACTGTTGGGGGAGTTTAAGAAAGCATACCCCACTGTACATTAAAATTGTCTATTTATTTAGTATTATAAATTATCCCTTTTAAATTAACCTACATTTCTTAAATATTTTGAAAACTCTCGCATTTTCTTGCTCAGATTGTGTTTAACTCCTTTGCATCCATAAATCTAATTGTATGTTTATCTAAGTAGTGATGACAGATAGTATAAGTGTGCTAGCGATCCACAACATTTATAACCTAATGCATTTTAATAATTTTCAGTTGCTTATGCTACACAAATTATAACATAATCATGAGACTGCTAAGATATTTGTTTTGCAAGGAAAATGGTGGGAATTAACAGTACAATGAAAGACTTGGGTTCCAAAAACAAATGTAAAAAAAAATTGTCATCTACGTTCTGTTTTCTAAGGACTTTAAAATGAATCACAAAAATTCCCACAGAACACGATTTATATCCGTTCCTATTTAAGGAAGCATATAAGCACACGGCCTTTGCAGTTTCCTTTCCATCCCGTTTAGAAGTCAAGATGTTTTGCTGAACTTTAATGTAGGAGGCAGAAATGCCAAATCTCCATGCACTTATACTAGGAAATTCAAAATATCTCAAAGGAATTAGGAATTCACACCTAAATCAATGGAAACCGGGCACAGTATTTTTATTACATTCAGTTCTAGTATGAAATTTAACCAAAACACAATGGGTGAAGCTTTTGTGAGAAAAACAATTTCATAAACAGGAAAACAAATCTTTTTAACTCTGTATGAGTTACTTATACTGTAAAAATTAGTTTAATCGTCAAGTTATGGTATGTAATCACATTCACAGCAGAGTCTGTGCTGGTTTACGTTAGCTTACACAGTGTTGTTATATCTATGCCCTAAGTACACCATGAAGTTGGCCATCTGGAACGGGGAGAATTCCAGCCAGTTCAGTACTTGAGTCAAACAGCAAACGTGCCAAGTACTACGATGAATTTCAGAAGTGGAAAACGTGCCCGACCGTCTGCTTATTCCAACCAGCAAGAGGAAAAGAAACATGACTGAGGCTCAGTTGCATTTGTCCGTTCAGAATGATAGAAGTGGCAGCACCTGCCTTTCTAAATCACCCGCTACGGGATTCTGCGAGGAGGCAGCCCTGCCTTACCCTGAAGCACTTCCCACTGCCAGCCACCTCTTCACTTGCATCACTGTCACATGGACCAACAGCAACACCAGCTGCCCACGACACGAGGAGTTCAATCTAAGCCTATCAATAATGTAACGACTGTTTTGACGGTGTTAAAAGAGGAATCTTGACACTCTTTCATACTTCAGCTGGAGTAACTGCCATGTTATTGGTCTGCGGAGGATATAACCCGTGATGTTTTTAAATGGCTGAATTGGGGACAATGCTAATTTCATTTGACAGTTGCATCTGTATTGAAGTGTTATGTATTGAGTGAACCTGATGTTAGGTGAAAATTTTTTTAATCTGTTGCATTCCATGGATTTATCTCAATATTCACTCCTTGTAACTTTATTTAAAAAAAAAAACAATTAAAAATTAGACGTTGCCTTGGGTCTTAGGGGCATCCCTAATTCTCTGTCCAAAGAGGTCTACTGCTGCAGTCCCAGGGAGTCACAAAGACTTCATCTGGGCTTTACACGGTGCACAAACCGCATGTCCATTGCAGGTCACCCCTGCTACCACCAACCTGTGAACAACCCACAGTGTCAGAAAGCCCAATGAAAAAAAGTGTAAGAGAAAGATATCAATGTCATGAAGAATGGTAGAAAATCTAAATGCAGAAAAGCTCTGAAACTCCTTGCTAGTGGGCTAAGAATGGCAAATGAGGAAAGGTCATAATTAGAAAGAGCCTGTAGGTCACTCCTTTTGTTTAGGAAATGTTTCTGTTGGATTTGCTTGTTCTAATTAATCAATGATTAGCACAGGCATTGGATTTGCTCTGCCACTGATGCTGGACTCACAAGTGAACAGTTTCCACGTTTATTTGGTATTTTGATTTTAAAATATGTATACTGTTGAAGATTACATGCTGCACTTCTATCATTCTGCTACAGGTTTGAACCATCAAAACACTTTTTCCTTTTTCATTTATTTTAAGTGGAGGGGAAGAATTTAGTTTTACAGAATTAAAGCATATGGTCAAACTATGGGAGAATTTTTATAATTGTATTAGAAGCTTTTTAGCTTATGCAGAACTAATTATAGCATTGTTATTAAGAATATGAATGACATTGTTTACACAATGTTTTTTATCTTCATATATTTTTTCATTTTTCTGACATCCTTGTGCAATTGATAGTATACCTTTTTTACAGGGTGAAGGGTTGAAATGACACAGAAAAGCTGTAGAATAAGCAAAACCAAAATATGAGCAGGTTCCCATCAAAATAAAGAGAATTTATGAAATTGCAGCCATATGTATGTGTCCTGCAGGATCGGCATTTATGTGACTTACGGAAGTCAGATCTAGTATTAGATGCAGTCAGTATTCATTTTGAAAGTCTTTAAAACCTTCAAATGCCGAGGGAAAAAACCAACAGGTTATAACAACTACACATGCTCATTTTCTTTCAGAACATTATAAAGAAATCTGCTTATAAAGTGTAAGATTTTATGAGCAAACCCAAATATTAAGTCCTTATTCAGCACTGACTTCTGAAGTGGCTTACCTATGAGAGCAAAGCAAAAAAATCGGAGTTAAAAAAAGCATGCAAGTCCTGGTTTCACCTGTGAAGGTCATTATAAATGCTGCAGAATACGAAAAAGTTCATATGTAAAAGATGAAAAGTAGAATATGAAAAGTTCAGTTTCTGCTCTCAGTAGGAGACAACGGTGATATTTGAATAAACCATTTTACAGTGAAATAGTTTACCAACCTGGACAGCTTCAAAATTCAATTGCCTCTAGTGTTTTGCAGCACTCATTTTCAGAGTGTGCTACTTCAGGATCATTATAGCTACTGATGAAATAAACGAAACATGGCATCCTCCGACCAAGTCCAAGCATCTAGATTTGAGGCAGAAGCAGTCTGTGTTCAAATTAGCATGCTTTCCTACTAATATTGGTATCCCTGATACAGATATCCTTCATGCAACATTTTCTAACTTTAATTTTTTTTTCTCTGAAACAGAATGGAAACGTTTTTAAGACTTCAAAACTTTGTGTTGGTCGGGATAATCATTTCTCTTAGCTCCTGGAGGCAAGACTGCTGCCCCAGAGAACTCAGCTGAAAGCACAGCTCACTAACAGTAGGCAGCCAGAGACATGCCAACTGCATCAAGGAGAATCTCATATGTATTTGAGTTGGTGTGGCAGGCCCAGCCATGCTGAATTTAAAATGAAGCCAATATAAGATAAAACATTTATACTTGGTGTACCCTCTCCCTAATGACAGCAAATTTCATTGTAGATGAATCAGGACAGTTTGCTCAGTCTTACCTGCATCCCTTTCCTCACTTACTCCTTGTCTCTTTCCTGGAAGCTTGAGAATATTTGTAAGACCCCCATCAATCCCCAACTTTGGTGTAGCACACAGTCATCTTCACCTGCAACCATGTGCTGTTACAAAATCTCATGTGCTGAGGAATCATTTTCTTAGCACCTCTAGGCACATGTAGGACGCAGGAAAAATATAGCTATTTTTGTAAAATGTATTCCATAAAATCTCTTTTTCATTTAGGTAACATGACTTTTTTAGAATGACAACCATTTAATAGAGCATTAAATAAAGTACAGAAGGGACATTTGGACTTCTGGATTATGCAACCTGAAAGATAAAACTACTGAATAGTTCAAAGACAGGTCTGAAAATTTGATTTACGCTCCAACCTTAAACCAAATTAACTACATTTAGTTACAGTCTATAGCAAGTCAAGCAACGGAGAAGAGAATAGCATGCTTGGAGTGCAAAGAGCACAAAAGTGTGTCTAGAAAAAGAGCTCTTCTGCTTAGGCCTCCTAAGAATCCAATTAACATTACTAGAGAAATTAAAAGTGAAAATGAGCTTACTCTCAGCATATACAATGAAATATCTGTGTTGCTAGATTCAAAAATTGAAAGGGAAGGTAAAACAGCATTAAGAATTATTTTAAAACAATAAACACAGTAGTGTGTATCTGTAAAACAAACGTTTTTTTAAAAGACAATCCAAGCTGAGGATAACGCTCAAAAAATGCAGATGTGCTCCGTTATGAAACTGTCAAAAACTGCATGCAAATACCTTTACTGCATGGAAGTGCCACAAAATATCCAGAGATTTATGATAAATTTCTGTCATTTCTAGTTAGACCGATCATGACATGATCCCAGAGAAATATAAATGTCCCTCAATTGAAAACAGGGGAACAGAATCATTTTTGGGGAAGATCCTGCCCCAAATTATAAAAATCCTTATTTATGGCCAAAACACCGGGACTCTCATTAAAAAAAAATACAGTTTCAATAATGAATCAAACCCTTGATTCGCTATTGTAGGTGCAAAACTCCTATTGTAGGTGCTTCAAGTATGGACTTGCAATCGTACTTATACCATTGTATTTCTTTCAAACTTGTACATTCTTTCTTATTTTTTCCATCTTGATATGCAGTCTGGAATATTCCCTTTGGTTTAGTCTCCACAGGATACAGGAAGGAAAGCAGAAAATAGCTGAAAGCATGGAAGAGCTTGTTTGATGTCAGACTGAATTAGCAATCATAAGGTCCTCATCTCATCCACCATTGTCTAAAGCACCTTACAGACTCACTGTATTACATACATGGTTTGACCACCTCACGCTTGCCTATTTATTTTTCAAAGATTGCAGCCAAGGAGGGCGATAATGAAGTATTTGGTGTGTTCCTATGTAACAACTAGATAAATACAGCTAGCCTAAGACAGACGACTTGCAAAGTTACGCATTGCTGTACCTCACAGAGACACCTCTCCCACTGCACCCTAAAAGCAGTCTCTAAATAATACGAGGATGATTGACATAATCCTAATCACACACCCTCACAGAGACCATTGAATCAGAGAAAAAGAGCAAGGCCGGATCCTGAGCAGAGAGAGAAAAGAGCAGAGTATGTTCTCCCTTGTGTGCCAACACTGGCACGAAAAGAGAGTCTGTCACACCGGCATATCTCACAGAAAACAAACAAATAACTCGGTCCTATCACCCTCTTCCCAGCAGATGGGAACTGTACGCAATACACAGTCATCATCCTTTTGTACGAAAATATGTTACATGACAACATGGATACGAAATGCACTCCCAGGACTACCCGACCAAACCTTTGAAAAGAGAAAAAATTTCAGGGACATTCTTTCTATGTTAAACACACACACATATAGCAAACATACTTTTTGAGCTGTCTCACTTTTGTGAAGAAAATAATGCTAGGCAAATGCAAAATCTAACTCCTCTTGCTTTATAGAAAAACTATTTATTACTTTCATTTTATCACACTTTTCCACTTACAAAGAAGAGCCACGCTGGCAAGTTTTAAGTCAATAACTAGAAAGCACAAATTGAGTTTGTCGGGTTAGCAATAACAGGCAGCTGCAGAACAAAGCACAAGAGCAAAATCCTTCCTCCAGAAGCAGCATCTGTTGTATACCTTCTGCTGCAAACCTTTGTGTTGCTTTGCGTTTGTGTAGGTCCATATTTCACAATGACACTCTAAATTTAAATTACTAAATGTGACGTGAGCACTTTCATGTCTTATTAATAGGGAGTGTTTTACAGTCCTGAGTGGTTTGAAGATGTCCATTTAAAGACTCTGAAGTTTTCAAAATCTGCTGCAAAATCTCAGATGGGGTATGGAAATGTACCGCTCTTCCCTCATGGCTGCTCCTTACGCTGCCAGAAAGGCATCAATGCTGTGACCGGCAGGGCTCAGAGGGAAACACAGCACCCAGAGAGATCATAAACAAACAGTGGGAGAAAGAAAAGCTACCACCTCCTGTAGCCTCATTTTTTCAATACAGAATTAGTAAT
Source organism: Himantopus leucocephalus (assembly GCA_003993805.1). Taxonomy (NCBI): domain Eukaryota; kingdom Metazoa; phylum Chordata; class Aves; order Charadriiformes; family Recurvirostridae; genus Himantopus; species Himantopus leucocephalus. The sequence goes on along the minus strand of RSEF01000014.1, from coordinate 12,545,439 downwards.
GAGCAGTCACCAAATCCTCAGTAGTTGGTATAGTTTTGGTACTGGGAAATGTCCCAAATAACTCTATGTAGCGCAAGAGTTCAAACTCTATGCCAGAGAAGCCGTTTTACAAGTTGATTATGTCATTAGAAAGAAAAAGAGCTGAACAAATCCACAGCCCCTCCCTCCACCTCCCAGAGAGGGAAGACTTTTTGTCATGTCTGCACTCAGTGAAGACCTTACAGCTCTACAGGAATGTCCAGATAGCAAATACCTTTACCTCCAGAGAGGAAGAACTGTCCTGAAAGTCTTCCTACACTTTCTCTCCTCTCTAATATTAGCTGCAAAGAACAGGAGCAAAGCACACTTTACCGCTGCTTTCCATGGTAGCTGCGATTGCTTTACAGCAGCAGAGAGGAAGGAACCATCCTCCTTGGGAACAGAGGATTTAAGAAATGCTGCATAATAATTGGTGCAATTGAAACAATTCAGTACAGTAAAGGTCAAAGGAAAGGCCTTTAGGCTAAGTAAAAGCTCCCTGATGCAGAAACAACATGCAATTTTCACTCGACAGCAAGTGTCGGGATAGGCATATTTACAGGAAGACCAAATACACTAAGTAACAAGGAAGGGACAAAGAAAATGACAACCCAACAGATGTTAAAGAGCATGCTGTTTCTGCTGTGGGCAAAGATAATATATCATGTTAGGCCACAGAGCTACCAACAAAAGATATACCAGCAAAAGGATGATTAGATCGTGCAATTTCATCTGTTCTAGTTAAAATGCATGCATTTCTTCATAACTTCTAGGGAATGTCTATCGTGAGGCATCAGGATCCTTCAGCTGTCACCACCCCAGCTCTGAAATCAATTGAAATTTCCCGTGAAACTACCCTGTACCATCTCAGTGACTTTTTATTCTCACAGAACTCTGACAAAAAGCTCTGTCAGAAATCTGACCAAGTGCTAGGTTTTTTAGTTCTTGTCCAGTGAAGTTTCAGCTATACCATTAGATATGATAGCTGTCTTTTCTCTGCTACGTGACGGTGGATGTTAGTAGCCAGATGGAGCTCTCTGTGAAGACCTTGGTTCATTTATTCCAGGCAGGGATCATGCACCCTCTGCCCACTCATTCCTACTTAGATACAAATGTGTACAACCTCACACAGAGCTTGTAAATCTGGCATATGCTAGTCAATCAGAGCAAAATCAAATTCTACATTAAAACCTGCATTAATAGAATAGAAAGTTGAAGACGATTGGTTACGTTGAGAATAAACCTTGGTGTAGGTAATGGTTCTTGCAGTAGCACTTAACTAGCGACTGTGCCATGTAGTACCCATTATTCTTGCTTCTTGTAAAAATTCATTAGCTGCAAAAATGTAGGACACTTATATTCACAAATTCACCCAGAATACAGATCACCATGGTAATTTTATTTGGATCTATCTGCAAGCACCAGTAAAAATTGGTTTTACTCTGGAACTCATCTTTACACATGGAATACACTCATCTTTAAATGCTATACAGTTCTCCCTACCTTACTTAACATATATGGTAAGCACAGCTAGTTAAACCGCCTAATTTTGCCACTACCAATAATGTTCTAGTATATTATTTTAATATTGGATTGATTGGTTTTAGAGAAACCAATCTTGGTGAAGTTAATGGGGCGGGTGAAGTTAATGGGGCGGGTGAAGTTGCAACTTGGTGAAGTTAATGGGGCAGGTGAGACACTCAGGTCGCACCTCGCTGAGGAGTTGCAGCTGGTACTGCCGGACCTCTGAGGGGTTTCTCAGCACTAGCACAGTATTCCTGCAGCGCTTTGGTGATATTTGGGCAACACTTAACTCTGGCAAATTTATCAAGTTTCACTGAAACAAGCACATTACGCTTGTCTTCTTAAAAATCTCTTGCCTGAGAACAGCAGCCCCTTTGCTTGTCAAGATTAGCAGCAAGAATATGAATGTTGATGTCAGAAGTTTGAGTAGCTGCTTTAGGATATGTCAAAATATCTTGCTGGATGCCTGCTGAACATGCCCAAAAGTGATTTTCAGTCTTCAAACTATTATCATTCAACCAGCTTTTTTCAGAATCTGATATGGGACAAATCCCTCAGTCAACCCCATTTATATGTGAAGTTACCACTTCAAAGTTTTAATACGGAGTCATTTGTAAAGGAAAAGGAAGTTATTTTCCTAGGGGTAAGATGTACGCTCTTCAACTATGGTTGAATGGATTTTCTGTAACCTCAAGCCTCGAGTCAAGTATATCAATTTTGAGACCAAGGAAAAACTGTATTTAAGTAAAAGCAGATTATTATACTAAAACCAAAGAAAACTGAGTTTTAACATTAAATCCTGCCTTTTCAGGAGAATACTGGGTAAAAAATCTTCACATAAAACACAATTACTCTTTCTTACATAAATAATAAAGTAGCTACTCGCAATTTCTATGTACATTAGTTACATTACAAGGATTAGCACGCTGTTGCATTGTCAGTTTTTCACATGAGTAAATCATTTAATTAGATTCTAGGACTTGATGTTTTCCATATAGGATTGAAGATATTTAATAAGACCTCAATAAAACAATACTGCGATACTCATTACAACACTGTAATTGGAAGTAAAAGCATGTGCCTGTCTGGAAACTCAGAGCAGGAAATGTTAGATCTCAGATGAGTAACTTTGACAGTTTTGAAATTGAGCAAAACAGCACGAGAAGAAGGGAACAAAGAGAAAGAAATTGGCTAAGAGATACGGGGTGAGAACTGCAACTTGGAAAGAATGTTGAGACGACACTAAAGGGATGTTCAAATAAACCAGGGGGTGGGCAAAGGCCTTCTCATGTCTCTAAGTCAGAGGAACTGTCCTATTATTTCTGAAGCGCACAGTGACGCTCTGCTGATATAGATGTGGGGTGCTCCGAGATAGCCGAGAGCTACAGCCAGCTTGCCAGGATAACTGATTAGTCAGTTTATTTGTCTTCATCCACAGAGGCAGGGATCAGCTTGTGGTCAGAAGAATAATTCTGGTGGTGACAGCCCGTTCTTGGCCGCCTTTCACTTCTCCTCTTTGACATAATTAAACCTGGCCCCCTTCCCATAGTCCTACGATAGAGAGGCAGACGCGCAAGCTGCAGCTAGGGGCAGGCTGTCTCTGCTGAAGTAACTTGTCTGCCCTGCTACCAGAAGGGCTCTAAAGCAAAGGGGCAGCTAGGAGCAGATGCGTAATTTTTTTTCTGGGCAGGAGCATCACTCTTTTTTCCCTCCTAGAAGCCCCTCAAACACAGCAGTAAGAGGTTTACCAGATGGAAAACTGTGCACAGACAGTGTAAGCATCAGCCTACAGAGAGTCTTGTAGGCCAGCGCAGCAGGTGCAGCATGCGCTACTGCCGTACGGCACGCATGGTTAGATACAGCAAAACCTGCACCACAGCTTCCATCCTCTGAGAGGAGAGTCGCTTGAAGGTTAAAACAGGCTCAAGTTATTTCTTGCAAATAATGTCGGTTCATATATCCAACATTTCTTTGCTGCTGTTAGCTCATTTTTCAAAAACATCAAACCTATCTCCCCTTGTCCTTTGAATGGTCTCTTTAGAGAAGTTTCAAGGTACAAAATGTATGAAATTATTATACCATAAGCATTGTTGGCTGCCTCTCTAACCATTTCCTCCCTGTGGTGCCTCATACTAATATTCCCCAAGTAGTATAATATTTTTTCCAGAACATTATATATGATATGCAGACTGTTGAAGAATTTTAAAATAGGGTACGAAATTTTCATAATGGCTACTGAGCAAAAGATTCCTCCAAAGATTCAGACTGACACATTTGGATAGGACTAAATTTATCCAGAGAATTAAATTTGCATCAAATGAACATAAAGAAATACATAGTATAATCTAGGACTACTCTCTGCGTTTTTGCATGACTAGCATATTTACTGAGATGTCCTTCAGTAATTCTTATTTTGTCATTATTATTCAACATCAGGAAGAGTCTTGCAGTCTTACAAAGTGGAGTTTTAAGTTGATTTTATGGGATCCTAAAACTATAAGAAAAAGAGTTCATAGATTTCATCAGCAATTTAGATAATGCAGGATAACGCTTTATGAATTTAAATTAAAACTGGTGGATGATACAGATGTATTTTTTCCTACAGCCTCATAGTGCAAACAGTTTCTAAGGTCCCCTGTTTCTAAAACATGGGATCACAGGTAGCCTGCAATACTCAGAGCCAAAACAACCACAGGCTGAGGCGGGACTTTTAAAGAAAAAATGCTTATGATAAACTTTGCTTTTATTACTCGCATATATGACTAGCCCTGATATTAAGACACTTTTCCTTCTAGTCTATATAGAGGTTTATGGAGATCACTTGCCTATCAGGAGAACATAAGTCAAGATTCTGGATTTTTTAGGCAAATGTTATAGGGATTATCCTTCAATTCAACAGGAATTTCAGAGTTTAAAAAAAAAAAGTGTACTTTTACTCTAAAATCTGTCAAAGAATACAAAACCAAGCAAATAACAGGACCGGAGCTGTCAAGATATACAAATCCATCCAAATTTAGGTAGTTAAGCCCCAAGTTTCTGGAGATTTTTCAGTCATCCATTTTATTTTACTAAACTGTACGAAGAAACGCAAGGTGTGTTTCACAGAAATCTTCTGAAATCCACATGGCATATCTTCACTGATATGTTACTTTCCCTGGTAAAACTCTTTAGACCTACTCAGAATAAGGTAAAATTATCTTTTCTGAACTGTTGTGACAAACCTGCTACAGCAGAATATCATCATTGACATCCATGACGTTAATCTGTCTACTTGTCATTAATACGGTTCTACCAAGTCTCTATCTCCTCTCACGTCTTTTACCCAGCGGTAACACTCACCTTTTCCCATTCGCGATCATTGTTCAGCACGATCACCACCAGCCTGGGGTGCGCCTGATAACCATCTGCTGTGAAGGACAAATCTTTACCTTCCCAAGTCACATTCATCATAAACCTAGAAGGCAAGGAAAAAAAGTTCATTGAAAAATTAATGAGCTGTCCAGCAGTTAATGAGCAAGCTAGTTCACTCATCAGAACCACTGATGAAACACATGCACCAAATCCTCTTAAGGCTGTGAAAAGCCTACGTCTGCATCCCAGGGAGTCTGAGTGTTTCAAGGCAGTCCTTAGCGGAAGACAAAGCAAAATATTGTTTACACATGATTTTTAATGCAGACATCATTTTTAAAGCAGCTTCCACATTATGCATGATCTGTACACTCCATAATAATCTTTCTGGCACCTTGTGCAACCTCACCAGTTTTTCAGGACCATTTTAAACATCAGCTCTGTATGTACCATTTTACTATCATGTCACTACAGTAATACTCAGAGGTAAGTGCACTTACTCTGGCTTCACCTGTTTAGACCTCCAAGAGTCCTAATCAGCGCTTCCCAACACTGTAGCTATACACAATGTCTTTGTGACACTTGGATAAATTCCACTAATGCCTTCAGCCAAAAAAAGACATGAGCACTTTGAAGGGGTTGATAATATTTCAGTTCAATATTATCAAAAAGAAAAAAAAAAGATTTTTTAAAAACCCTTTTTGTATCTAGGTTAATTTTCAATGGTTTTCAAAAGATGTATAAACTAATGGGGAAAAAAAAATTAGAGGGGCTCAGAATAAAATGTACGGGAAGAAGGAGGGGTTTTAAAGTTTTTTTGAAAATGTCAGTTGAATCCCGAATTTCCTGCCTTTAGACTTACCGGTTTGGGCAGTGAAACAATAACATTGTTTCTTTATCACAGGCTCTCTGTTCAGCTACAGAGGAGAAGACTTATTCAACTGAAAATTTTGTATGAATTTATGTCAACAGATGGAAATTACTCCGAGTGCTACAGCAAGAGGCACCGCTCCTAAGATACACCACAGTACCGTTGCTCGCTTTCGCTGTTCTCCCGTATTGCCACGCTAAACTGCATGTTCTAAGGACAGATTACTACTTCCTGTAAGCCAGCCTGTCATTAGCAATGTTTACATCAACTCTACCGAGTCATTGCTCTGACCTGGACTGTGCCATCAAGGGACACTTAGGAACTCTGGAGAATGACCCCGCAAGTGGCTCCACAAACACCAGCCATGGGCCAGAAGCACTGAGCAGGCAGACACTGCAGTGGCCCTGATCTTCCCTGGGGTAGGGATCTCCGTACTCCACTCACCAGCTTAGAGGCATCCTTCAACTCTACAAAGTCCTATAGCTTTTCTAGCCACCAATTTGCCCCTGAAGGTCTTAAATTCTGTATTGAGTTTATACTAATTCTAATATAGTCTACCTAGTTTTTCCATTTCCTGATTAGTATGTATGGTTTTTGATTTCTAACTGTTGCTTTCCATCCATCATTGAACCACGTACCCTCTTTTTCAAAGCATTGCCCCTTCCTTGGTTCAGAAATGCCAGCATTCTGGCCATCTAACAAATTTGACTTTCCTCAAAAATAATTGTCTCTCAAAATTTTCCTCAGATTTATAACATAAATCCAAATTTATATTTGCTCCAGTCCCACATAGCTTCAGTGTTTCTCAGTGAGAACAGATTGTTTCCACCGCTCCAGGGTCAGAAAGAGTGGTGAGAAATTGCAGTTTTTATTTAAAGCGCAAATACAGGGAACTTACTGCCAAGAGGCTGAACTACCACAGCACACAGGTCAAGCTCCCCAGACTGCGATATTGCAAAAATCTATCATTTTATACATTATCTGAAATACCCTCACCTAAGAAAATCAGGCACGAAAGGGAGAGAGTAAAAGGCTGGCGCTGGCACTGGCATTCTTTGGTCTTGTTGAAAAAAAAAAATCGAAACTCCAGAATGCCAATGGCAGCCCGACAGGGCTATCCCGCAGGCGAGAGGTAAAACTGCAATTCCAAATCCTGGAGACGCTGTGGCACTTCCAGAAGATAACGTGCTCTCCACACCATATGCACGGTCTGAAGCTGATTGCATTGAATTGTACTGAATTCTTGGTGTATTTCACTGAATGAAATTCAGTCCAAGCTTTCACCTAGGTGCTCTCCTTCTGGAATTCAACTCAACACCAATATCATCCCATCCCTCAGACACATGTTTTGAAGGGGTCGTGGTTTGGGCCAGACTTGTTCTGTTGTACCTCAAACCAGGACAGAAGGGCATCAAAGTTACTCTAACATTCTTCATACATTGCTCTGTAATGTTTTACCCACAAGACACTGATACTGGTTTACATGCGGTTTTTTGTTTGTTTTGTTTTTTTCTTTTCAGTAGCAGTAGCATGGACTCCCGGTGAATCTGACAGACAAAATTTTTCAGCTCCACATTCAAAGAAGGCGGCTTTGTATTGACAAGGCTGCCTGAAAATCCCAATAGCGGAAGCACACTGAATAAAAGTATATAGACCCAGAAGAAATAACGGCATTGTATCATAACTGTTAATAATTAAATGTGCACTGCCCTAAACAGCCATATTAACATCATTCAGCACCGGTTTGACAGCAATTTGTAAATTCACCCATTGTAATAACTCATATTTTGTGACAGACTTTCGGCATGAAAATTTTCCCCTTGGCAGAACTCTGCTTTTCAGTTGAACTGATTTCCCGTATATTACATTTTTATTCAGCACTGAAAGAGCTTGCTCGGGATTAAAAAGCTTGTTTGCCATCTTGAGAGGAAGTGGCAAACCACCAGAATTTGCTTGTGCATACATGTAAGAAACCAGCATAACATTTGCTCACTGCTGAAAATCAAATGTATTGTCACTCAAGGAATAAAATGCCCAGGAAGCCACCGCACGGGGTAAACAACCACATACTGTGAAAACATGCACTGCTTGCATTTGTACTTCTGCACCCTCCCTCACAGGTTCCCTCCCAATTCATACATGTGAAATAACCCCCCCCCAACTGACACATCGTCTTACGGGGCCAGGCAGAAACCACCTCATTTCAACAGAGCTGAAAGCCGAGCGTTTTGTCAGCTCCTAAGGGCTGGACCACTAACACGCACGCTGTACTGCATCAGGCTTTTGTGTCCAGCTGGGTTTTTAATTGCACAGCCACTGGCGGTTGCACTTGAGTTGAACCCTTATTTTAAGTAGTTTGGTAGGATCACTATCGCAGATTTCAAACAGCACGCATCATGTTTTGGGATTAATATGCAAATGCCCTAGCCTAGAAGCTAGTCAAGGACCATCACGAGACACAGTCCTGTTGCTGCAGTGATGCTCAAGTGCTCCAAAAGGATGAACCACAAATCTAAAATGAAAAACTGAACTCAGCGTATATTTTTAAACTGTGTGAATTCACCAGCCATTTAGCAGTGAAACACATTTTGCAAGTTAAAAAAAAGCCCCTAATCTGTAAAAGTATCTTAAAATTGTATTGTCTGAGTCATATACAAAGGTATCAGTGAATGATGCAGAGGCAGTTACCCCGGTTTCTCAAATTGCAGCAGTAAAAAGAACTTCAAAGAGATTCTTGTTTTCCCAAGCACACTCTTCTGTACAAAATTCACCAACTGTCCGTGTTCTTCAGAAACCAGTGCCTACAATCTACATTCCCTTTTGAATTGTCATGTTTCCTCCACAAAGGACAGAAGTCCTTCTCTGCTTTTACCGGCCAAGATCCTAAACTGCTTGTCTCTATGACAAACTGTGTGCTTTTCTGTTCCTAGTGAGGAAAAGAAAGTATTTATATTATGCGTTGTTATTCTTACAGAGTTTTAAGCCCAAGATTAATTCTGTGCAAGATGTCGTTGGTTTCTGAGTTGGTCAAAATGTATTTCTGAAGTAGATTTGGAATTGCATATTCCTGTTCTTAACTAAATGAGATGCTTGATTATTTGAGCTTGCTACTTTAAGGAGGCAATTCAGCATACACCTTGGATTAGTAGTTAATCTGCTTTCATACCTCATTAATGCCATAACCTTTGCAAAGACATGATAGCAAGAGGCCTTGTGATGATACTGTGACACTGAAGTCTTAATTAACTTTTGCAAACTGAAGTTTGTGAGTAAGATTCCCAGGTGATACATGTATGAAAAATGGGATTTTGGGGGCAGAAGTTAAGCTTTCTCACAGTGAATCCAAACCAGGCTTTTATCATGCAATGAACCAAGCCTGTTCAAACAGTTTTAAACATTTATACAATACTTTTTTGCTTGTCACTTTCCCAACAAAACTGAAGAGAAGTGTTGAAACACCACAGCAGAACACTGTTCCCACTGTATTTACAGCAAGCCTTTGAAGCACCAAGGTTACAAACGGCTCTCAAGGTTTCCAACTTCATTTTTATCAACTCAGAAAGGTCAAGCAATTCAGATAAAGCTTCAGACTAATGCCAAAAGCATGCAATGTTTATCCAAGTCAAGATTATGTCTCTATCCAAAAAGACAGAACACATTTGAATAAGGTGGGTTTTCCTATCCTGTAAATATTGTATAACAACTTAATTGACTCTAATTTCCATCAACAAATGGTGGAAGACTTTGTCAAAAGGATCAGACCTCAATTTTTAGAAGATTTCCATTTTTAGAAGAGCATTTCCTGGGGTACAACATTGCTGAAACAGAAGCACCTTTCTGGCCAGTCCCCTCAGAGAAGACATAGACCTTCTTTGCCCATCAGGTGGTTCGTAAGGATTTCCTACACTGCAGGAAAACAGTTCAAACCCCAGCAAAGGTACAACCACCCCTGGAGCAGAATCTTTGAGACATTCTGCTTCTATGTTATACAACAGCAAAAATGTTTACAAGCTACGGAATTTCTTTTGATGCTTACCATAGATATGTATATACGTATGTGCAAGATACACAATATCTAATCCCCTAATAGATGCAACAAGGATTTGAGAGCAAAAGCAATGAGGTTTAGAGGATTCTGTGGTGGGCATTTTTTTAAGGAAAAAACCCCAACCTATGTAAATTATAAAGATCACTTTGTCTCAAAGATCAATCCTAGCCTGGGCTTCATAAACCTCTGTGCGGGATGTGAGAAAGCAAACAGTGACAGAATGGAAGCGCAACATTGCACAGGAGAGCAAGCCTGCAAAACCAAAGCAGGTGTGATGGCACCTCTGGAACCTCACCAGTGATGGTGCTCAAGGAATTCCCCACCCAGCACTACCCTCCACATGCTCAACCTCTGGGATGCCAAGCACAGAGCATCCTCCCAAATATTCACGTCCTGAGGCAGGACAGGGGTACTGTCTCCAGGACAAAGCCAAGTTGAGGGAAAACCCTGCCCAGAAGGCAGGAGAAATAGAGATTTTTGAGATTCATGGGGGTAGAAATAACTGAAAAATATGGAATACAATCTGGAACAATGCCTCAAAAGCATTGCACAACCAGGAGAAAGCGCTGCTGTAGACAGAATAAAACTACACATTGAAGCGGCAGCACTCTGTACTTGCTGAGGCCAGACAGGTCTACTTATGCTTAAAATAAAACTGAAACATTCTTCTAGAAAGATGCAAGGATCACAGCATTAAAAGCCTGTCATATATACAAAAATAATTTTACAAATGTGTAAAAATTTAGGGCATCTGGAAAAGACCTGGATTTTAAAAGCTAGCAATTGCATGCACATACATACACAGACCCAGGAAGTCCTTGGAGCAATGCAATAAATTAAAACTTTTTAATTAACTGATCCCTTAAAAATAAATGCATGCAACGTAGTTGTCATAATTATCATACATATGACAAAAATTGCTCTCACCAAAACTAAAACAGTAAAAAAAATGCCTCTTCTCCTCTCCAAACTGTTTGTTTTGATGTTCTGTTTTTCTGTTTCATGTTTATTTTCTTTCCATCTATCCACTGAAAAATGAACGTGAAACCCTGTGCTAGGATCAAGTTGTGTAACAGCACAATTAGTAGCAACGGCTGCTTTTCCTACAGAAAGCATCCTTTGGTTTCTCCCCTGCCAAGGTTTAAGCCTTCTTCTCCACTACCCTCTTTTCATAACATTACAGCACCTACCAATAAATAAATTGCTAGACTGGGGGGGACACGTCTTGAATTCCCAGGGTTACCTTTAGAACATTCACTCTGGCAGGTGTGAGTGTGATCATGGGAGAAACTGTTCCATGCTCCAGCCTGGCGAAACACCAGGGGCACCTGGGTGCAGCGGAGAGCTGGCCGGGCGCTGCCCACCAGAGGGGAATTACACTTCTAGAAACCAAATGGGCCATGCAAACACCCTCAGCAAACGTCCCGCGGGGTTTTAAAAGCAAGTTTACAGACAGGAAGCGCAGGCTATCTGAGATGCCCTTTCTTCTCATTGCTCTGATATTTGCTCCTTCCTTTTTTGGTTTATAATGGTAATTTGATACAGATTCGGAATTTTAGAAATAGAAATTCGGGACTCGTTGGGCTCAGGAACAGAGCCAGCTCTGCAATAACAGGCTGGTTTATAATTAGCGTGAAATCCACCCAGTATCCAGCTCCCAAACAAATCACTGGCTGGGAAAAATAGGATGGGTAAGGCAGAGGCATTAATGAAAACATTATCACTCCTAAGCTACCTCCAAAGAAGAGAACTTAGTTACCAGTCCTGTAAGATAAAGGTCATGGGCTGGTAGCTGCAGGGAGCAGACAGGACTCCTCGCTGCCACAAGTTCAGACCAGCATTTCCTGCCCTCATCCTGCAGCCCAGATCAGATAATCAAACTTCATAAACGCCTCAGGTGCCATCACTGGGGGACTATCATTTTTTATTTAGCGCCTTCTTCACCATGGGGCAGTGTTTCAAATCCATGACAACCGCAGGCAGTGAAGGGAAACTGCAGAGACTTAGGGAAATACAGGTTTCATAAAAGAAACTCTCCCCCTCCTCTCCCAAAGAAGGGCTTTCCAAACTGAGATTTAAAGCAGATGAAATGCCTCATAACCAACATGTCAGCTGGTGATATTTCTCTTTCTTCCAAACAGTATGAACCAACCACTTTAATAATCTAGACAGCCGGCCTGTCTGGGCTGGCATTCACCCAGCATCATACCTAAAAAAGGAGTGAATCCAAATTTTGTCTTTTCTTCTTTATCTTGTTGAGGCTTTCAACTGCTGAACTTCCTTACTATGATTCTACTGTGAAATTTGAAAGATACTGATCAATAGAAACCCCAAGACAAATTATTTAACATTGAGAAATGTTAAATGAGAAAACATCTATAAAATTAAATCAAGAAATGCTGAATGCAGAACACATAATGTGTGGTCTGAAGTACGTATAGAAATAGGTCTGAAATAGATCACTATTAAACAAGGTAGCGATGCATTTTTCAAACAGTGAAGCTTTTTTTAAGGACAATTTTATATCTTAGGCTATGCAGGATTTTTTTTTTCTAAATTCAGATCCTTTGCAGTGATGCAAAGAGCCTCTTCTTCCTCTTCGTGCCTCCTCCTCCACTTCCCCCTCACTCTCCTGAATAAAACTCCGCGACGATACCCTGCTTTGGCGCTCTATCTCCCTAGGCCTTGAGCCAGCATGGATGAATAAAATTTTGGGAACAATATGCTCAGTGACTGTAAAAAAGGAATAGCATGCCAACTACTTGTACCTTCTGCCAGCTGCTCCTTAAAGCATTAGTTGCCACTAGGTCTGGAAAAGTAATTGTGCCCCAATTCTGCCAGACAAGCGACAAAACTCTTGGGGAGCCATTCTCACAGAGGGGCAAGGGGGGGGAGCAAAATTAGAAAGGGCCCAAATGCCTGGCAGGGTGCCACAGACTAGCATAACTTATAAAACACCAGACGGTTTACTGAGTTAACGTTATTGTTAGAAATAAGATTTCATACAAAGCACTAACGGGGTTACATTTTGCTGCACCACCTCAGAAACATGCCAGACTCTTCCCCATGAACCTGCCTGGCTTCCGGCAAGAAAACGGTGTCTGCAGCAGCTCCGTCTCCAAGAACTTTCACTGATATTTTGAATTTCAAGGCTTGCTTTCAGCCCTGAAGTCTGGCTCAACTCCTGAACAGAGGCCATGCTTGTTCTCCTGTTTTAAATTTTTTTTAATTACCACAGAAAGGGGCAAAATGTTCTAAAAGCCCCTAATCTGGTAACTGTTTGGTACCTTCTGCTTCCTAAACTGACCTAACCAGAGGAAATTCTGATACAGATTTTCTGTAATTTCTTGAATCATTTCATCAGTAAACCAGCACCACGTCAGAATCTCTTGGGTGGAGGTTTTCCTCCACAACCCCTCTTTTGTTGCCAGTGAAGTTTAATTTTACTTTCGGAGGAACATGATAAGAGTTTCATCAATTCAGTTCCTGCTGTTTAGTGCTATTATACAGAAAACGCCCTCATACTATGGAAGAGGGCATTTACAGTACGTGAATTAAAAGAAGTGCAAATATCTAGTTGTGACTTTTTAAAATCTGCTGATCGGCAGTAAATTAAGACTTTGTGTATCCCTGTGTACCAATCCAATTGCTACAATACTCTACTGGGTCTCCTGATCAGAAAGCATCTCCACACAAATTAATGAGGCTAAGCGGGATCCTGCCCCTGATAAAATATTTTCTTGAGTGTCTTTCCTCATTCATTTTTTCATGTTGACAATAATAATTTCTTGTAATCCAGGACGTCTGAAATTAGTTCTTACCATTAAATCTAGGACCGGCAGCTTGGTCCTCTTTTGGAGATGCTTGCCTAAATACACTGTCCTCCCTGGAAACCTGCTACTCCCCGCATCCCTGTGGCCTCAGCGCTCCACGAAGGCTTGTAGCTTTCTTCATGCCTTGAGCCATTTAGGTGCATCATTCTCGTTTGGATTTGTTTCCGCAGAGCAACATTCACAAATAACAATACCTATTCAATCATACAATAGAGCAGATTATACTTATTTTTCCCAAGTCTTTCGACAGAACATAAATGAACAAATCCTCTGTAAATTTGCTGTTGATCTGTATGCAGGAAAAGATTAAACAGACTTGCTGGATTGTTCATTCTACACATTATTGTGTCCATTTAATACCTGATTTTTGCTCAAAAGAAAAAAAAGGAAAATTTACCTGTCATTGCTAAAAGCTGGAATCAAAATATTGAACTTGCTGAATGAATGTCAGGACTAGAGAGACAGCACGCCCTCGCCCTCTGAAGAGGACACTGTCTTACAGCCGTGCGGTAAGCCCACAGCAGCACAACAGCAAGGACAAGAAAATGAAGCACGCGGTAGGCCATGGAAAGACAGCAACATTAGGTAGTGCATTTCAAAACACTATTCCCACGGAGTCCCCAAGTTTTTAAAGTAGGGTCAGGATCAACTGACGCATTTGCACATGGCCCTTTGGACCTCACGTTGCTCCTGCTCCCTGACTTGGTGACGATGAATAAAGGAAACTATGCTTGGGAAGGGTGTGAAGTGACAGCCTGGACAGCTGTCCAGCCCTACGCTTTCACTACCAAAAGTAAGATGAGTCTCTAAATCCCCCATATTATTTGGTTGTATTTGGAAACTGAATGTAACTAAATGTAAACACAGCACGGTAAACACCTGAGTACCTATGGACAGACACATCTTTTTGCTTTTCAGGATAATGACAATAGAGCAACAGCTTTGTCATCCCCATCCACCCCTGTACAGATCAGAGTGGTTGGAAATGTTGTGAAATGTATCTCCCAGGGTTATGACTTTTATACGCAAGATGAGTACTCTTCTAGACAAAGCAGAAGCATTTCTATTCACAAAGCAGCAGCATTTTCCATGACGACTGGCAGGGTTATTTTGTTTTGCTATTTGTTTGCTTACATGTTTTCCTTTTTTGAGAGAGAGCAAGCATTTGTTCAACTGACATTGCATTAATGAGCTGCTAATTCTATCTATCCTGCTGTGCTAGTACCAGTATTTCACACAATGGTATTTTTCTGTCTTAGGAGAATCTGTGTCTTACACAGATGGGAAAAGATGATCTGAATCCATACATCTATATATATATGCATATGTATGTTTTTAATGCATTGAAAATGATCCCTGTATTTTATTTTAAATCCTTTATTCATAGGGAAAAACTAGTTTTCCCATGTGTATCAGAACTGAACATTGATCAAATCATTCCAAAAACTGAAGCAAACCTGATTTTTTCTGGGTCTAGAAAGCCAATAAAAGCATCTTAAAATTGCAGCGACAGGGGAAGGATAAATTGTGTGCTTCAAAACATACACATCTTCAAACCAATTTAATACTCAAAGGATTTGAGAAAGAGGGAGGAGGAGCTTTCACTTCACGGCTTTCTTTACACAGAATTTCTTCACAAGTGGAGATGAAAATCACTATCTAGATGCAGGAAGTCGAACATAAAGCATTACCAACCTCCATTTACAAGCAAATTAGCTATTATGGCATAGCCTTTGAATACTCTACTGGGTTTAAAGCTGAATTAAATTTTCATTATAATAGATGAAGTCTAAAAATCCTCTTTTTTTTCCTCCATTCTTGAGCTTGGTTTTGCTCAAGCATCACCTTACAGAGCTTCCTTCCTGCTTTCCACAGAGTTCTCTGCTCCTGAGCTCAAAAGCAGTGTTCCTTCATGCAACCCTACTTCTCCCACATTGATTTCCAGCCCAAACAGGGATCCCAGCAGATCCCAGGTCCGTAAGCTGTTTACAATTACTGTAGCCCTTTTCATCGTAGGGACGCTCCAAAATCCTTTCTTCAAGTTAGCTCCTTAATACAGCATCATGTACTTTAGTAGTTTAAAATACAAAGCTGCACTATCTGTGACCTGAAAGTGAAGATGGTATCTCAGAATAAAACCCCAATTTAGACAGTGAAGATTGTATCTCAGAATAAAACCCCAATTTAGGCATTGATTTGTAAGGAAGAAACCTACAATTTAGCAATAAGAATAAGAAAGTACAATGAATTTATATAATTCACCTTGGCATGGAGAGACTGGTCAGATCCCAGAGATTACTTAGCACTGCTAAGGGCTTGTATATACTTGCTTTTCTTGCAGATTATATGTGACAAGAATAGTCTTGGGGAGTTATTACATAAGAACTATTTAAAGTTTATTCATTTTAGTGTAATTCTGACATTTCTAAGTTAAAAACAGCCTGCTTCTTGTTCTTGTGGTGTTGGGGAAGCTCAAAGAATCTCTAGTACAGAAAATATATTCCCACTTCATAGCTCAGTGTTTCGCGTTGGGAAGTGACTTCATTAACCACAGTGCACTATATTACAACTTCTCCTGTTAATAATTTCTATGTGCATCATGCACTGCACACTGCAGAATCTCCCGGTGAAGTCTAATCTCACTACCCTAACACTCACCAGCCCTATTCTTGTAGTTATACAGATTTAATGAGAAAAAAAAAATTATTATTTGAAGAAAGACAATTTATGCTGAATACCTAATTCAAGTCTACACTAGTGTATTACCCAAAAAATGGGAAAGGAGTCCTTTTCAAAACAGGTTCAAGTTTTTGTGGCCCATCCAACTGAACCACAGTTTTTAAACATCAACACCTCTGAGGACAGAATACAATTTAACATCACAGAAACTGGTGTTCAAATATTAGTAGTGAGCTTCTTTGTTTGTACAGATCCCACTGTTAAGGCCCAGAATTTGGTTAATGGGATGCCATTAGCTTTCACTTTTATCTGGCATCGTCAGCACATGCATTAAGAAGCAGCATATGAGGATCACATACTGGGTGCGGGCAGGACAGTCATCCCAGCAGTGCCTTTCAGCTGCTCTGACCTGACTCAGGTGACCGTGTGATGGCTTTCCCAGAGCCGTGCTGGACCGGAGAGCCACCCCAGTGCTGCCTCCTGTCACTGCCCCAGGGGCAAACGGGGCAGCAGGAAAAGAATCACAGGTTTTCTGCAAAATCTCTGGTACATTTGTACAGTTTTCAAGGCAGAGGCTTAGGAACAGGAAAGGAGAGACCAAAAAAGTGTGGAAGGGTCATACTAAAGGCAAACCCTCTCCGAGGAGAGCTGTGTGAGTTTCTGAACCTTGGTCACACTGTTTATGAAATACATGTATGAAATGTTAAAATCCATTTACCTGACAGTATCTGGCTTTTAAGAGAGCTTCTGAAGAATGCTGTGCACAAAGATGCCATTTTCATGGAAAACAATTGTTCCCAGGACACCATATGGCAATCAACCCCTAATCAAAATATGCACATACATCTTAGAAGATTAAAAATGTTCCACAATCTCCTATATGAAATCAGCACTGACTTTCCTTCTTGTGCCAATTCCATCCTGCTTTCCCGTAGAAAGCACTTCATCTGCAATATTTGGTGAGAAAAAAATTCATAAATACTGCTTAGTAGCTTCCATATGAGATATTGTAAAGAGCTATTACAAAACACACAAGATTCCCTTTACTTCCTCTCACAAAGCAGATAAGGAAATATATTACTGTGTGGCATGTATTCTGCAACATTTTGGATAGAAGTAATCAGGAGTACCATGTCTAAAAGGGATAATTAAAAGGCAAACTAACAAAAAAAAAAGGGCGCAAAGAATAAAGAATCCTGATTTAAACCTTGGCAGTTCCCATATGACAAACTGTTTTGAGAAAACATCCATATCAACTTGGATTAATGCAGATTAATTTTTACAGTTATTCTAGTACAGGTGACAAAAATAAAATCCTCACAAGCAGAAGTGACAGATTTCAGTTATTAGGTGATAAAAACTGTCTAACTAATCTAATACTTCTATAATTTCCAGGGATACCTCTTTAACGTTGCACATCTCCTGTCTTCTAAAATATTACCAGGTTCCTGCTGATGCAAGTGATTCAGGCACAGCCTCCAGAGCATTTTGGCAATTTTACCTCATAGCTAAAGTACACAACGGCACGATTTTATTAACTTGGCTTCATACCCTCTAAGACCAATTCCTGTCATCTTCTACATCGGATCCAGAGCAGTATTTAGTCTCCACAGCACACAACATTATTTCCATGCACACAGTTCTCAGTGCAGCAAGTCCTCTTGCGTGGTCCCTTGGAACGCAAGGGAATCATTGCTTTAAAAGGGCACAATGGGATTAACAAAAAATAGCATTCTCAAAAACATATAATGGCAACAGAATGGAAAATTACCAAGGTTATGCAGGGAAAAAAACCTGAACTGCTAAGCCTTACTTGTGCAAGGTGTGAGATGGCCGGTCATTTTTCTCCGGTTGTCCATAGCAGCTAGTTTTTGCTTCAGGAATGAAGGAGTATTTTTCCAGCATGGCTGATGCAGCAGTGGCAATAATCCCAAGGCCGTCCCGTACCCGAGCTTCTAAACTGTAGTCCCATTCATCGTAAGATGCTGAAATAAGTCCTGAAGGAAACTCCTTGGGAGTGATTTCTGTGTTACCACTAACCAGGCTGGGAACTATCCAAAAGAAATCATAGCCAGTAAGGCCCAGGGAACGAGCCTCATCCAGTATGTAGACAGCTTCATCCTTGGAACAATATAGCAGAATGACAGACGAATGAATTTTCTTCAGCTGAATTTGGGTCTTGGCATCTCCAAAGGCGGTATCGAGCACAATGACATTCTGCATGTCCCAGCCCACAAAGCTGTTTTCCACTGTGGTCTTAATGACATTGATGAAGTCTCGATATCCAGGGAAGGTGGTGGTCACCAGAGAAAACACGTGCCAGTCATAATCCTGCATGATCTTCAGCATGACGATAGCTTCTTGCTGGATGGAAGCCCCAAACTGGAAGAACGTGGACATCACATCCTAGAATACCAAACACAGTGAAAGATTACTACTTTTGTACAAGTCTGAAGGGAATAGAATCTCTAATCCTTCTCTCTTTGTCCCACCATGGCTACCAAACTTTTGTTGCATTCAAATAACTTTCTATGCCTTACCATATTCATATCATTAATAAGCAAAACTGATCATAAG
The DNA here is from genome assembly GCA_003993805.1 of Himantopus leucocephalus. Lineage (NCBI taxonomy): Eukaryota > Metazoa > Chordata > Aves > Charadriiformes > Recurvirostridae > Himantopus > Himantopus leucocephalus. The sequence continues at coordinate 12,526,541 of RSEF01000014.1, read as the reverse complement.
TAAGTACCACAGCTAATTAAAAGATCTGACAAAAAGTGACAAACAGATATTCACGCAGGAAATTTCTGAGTGCTTGATCACTTGAAGACAGCAACTCAAATCAGTACTTACGGAGGAAGGACCCTAGAGACAGTCACCCACTGTTAAACAACTCATCTCCAGCAGGTAGCTTTAGATTCATCAAACTTACTAGGAATGCGACCCAATAAATTCATACTAATTTTCAGTTACAATGGAATTAAATTGCAATGCACATGAAGAAGCTCTGTACTTCCAGATCTAATGTCTGAGGGATACTTCATTTCCACAGGTTCATTGGACTTGGTGGAAGCTGTCAAACTCTGCAAAAGTAGATTTATCATCCCTGGGTACTGAGTTCACTATTGTTTGTGGGCTCACTACTGATCATGCTCCATTCAGAGCACGTGGCCCATTGATGTCTGATGTAGAATTAATGGGATGGGACTCCAGGGACAACCAGCAAGCTGCCGGTGTGCTATTAAAGGACTTAAATGGAAGTAAATTCAAACACTGGTCTCATAATCTGTAACTAGTACCTGCATTGCCTTACACAGCTGTGTTGTCAATTTGCTATGAGACTTGTTTCTAGTATTTGTCTTAGGCTTTTACAGTATCCATAACATTTGATACAGCTCAAGGGCAGGTACCTCTTATTTTAACAACATCTATCAGAACTAGGCAACACAATAATGTATGTTGTTGGCACTAAATTTACAGACTTTTTCATCAGTCTATTTTTGCCAAGTTGCTGTAAGATCTAAATTTATTTTTGAATTTTACATTCTAGATTTATATACATCACAATTACTACAGTACTAAAACTATATACAGTAAGCTATATAATTCTTTATTTTCATTTTACTTCAGTATTTACTCCTGACCAATAGTGGCAACTTATGTGCATCATTTTCAGATACAGAGTGCATAAACTTTTGCCGAAAGAAAAGCTTATCATTTAAAAATTAGATATTAACCATGCAAGATTTCTTATGTAGCCTTTACAGAAGAAAGACACATGGTGTTTTTAATTTAAATAATTTTATGAATGTGGTTATGAACTGCTATCCCATTTTACACTGTATACTTAAAAATAAACAAACAATCTTTTCATCTGGAGACACTTACAGCTAAAGAAACCCAGCACATTGAAAATCTGCGCAGAGTCAGCATTTAATGGTTTAGTTACTGATTTACTATTACAGAGTAAATTAGATATCTAGAGACAATGTAATGAATCCAAGTTAGCTGTAGCTTCCTAATTGAACATAAAAAAAGTATGTAATGCAAAGTCAATCACTTCAGTTTTCTTCTCCAGCTCTTATCCTGGTTTTTACTTGTGATTATGCTAAATAACAGTAAAAATAAATAAAATAATTTAGAATAAATGAAATAGATTATTTCCATCATATTCTTTCACTCTATCCTATTTCTGTATATAGTTTATGGCTACCAATGTAGTGGAATAATTCCTTCAAACAATCCGTACGCCTTGGTCCTTCATGCATCACAAGGAGCTTCTCCAATAAGGGAACTGAAGAAGTCTTTGAAGGCAAAAACAATGCACATGGACATTTCCAAGTGTGACCTTTCTAACTAGTAAATACAGATTTTCAACCTAGAGCAGTCCTTGTCATCTCCCCTGACCAAAAATGATGGTCTTATGCACAATAATCTGTGTCACCATCAAAGGAGTCCGACAACACAAGTGAAGTACTAAAAATAAATCCTTTCCTTTTGCAAACATTTTGTTAGAAAAATAGTTTATGAAAGGAGTTTTGCTTAAACATTTTTGTAAAGTTCACATCCATGTTACATGATCCTTTTCACATAATTGTGAAAGTGAACTTTAGTCAAAATCAGACAATATCAATTTGTGAACAGAATAATAAAAAAATTGTAGTTATATGGTGAAAACAAGTCTGGATTCAGGAAAAGTGGAGATACAAATATCACAAGTAAGATTCTCATCTGAAGAAATTCTGTGTAGCTCCACTGCCTTCATGTGATGCTTTTATAGAGCTGAAGATCTGACTGCATGTGTTTACAATAAATCTGAAACAGATGGAAGATTACAAGCAAACTGCAGCCTTAGGAACTTTGGCAAATATTTAAATGCCTGTAAGGAGAATATTCAAGGACATATTATCCATTAAGTTTAGGGGGGTTAAAAAAAAAAAAAAAGAATAGGGAAGAAATAGCAAATAAATACACCAAACTGTAAGGGATTCAACTACTGTATCCTTAAACATCTACAGAACTGTTCATTTTGGGGTTTTTAAAGCTTTACATTCTTCCCAAACAGCATTATTATTCCTTTGCTTTACACAGACTTAGTATTTTGTTACACATATAGAATTTAAGTTCTACTTTCCTATATTCAACAGCAAACTAAAGTGATGTTTGTAAAAAAAAAAATTATTCTATTACTTTCATTTAACTGTCGTCTTGTCGTCTATCAAGTCATCTATCAAGATATCCATCTAATTCATTGCTGAAGTAGGAATACCCAGTTGTAATACCAGAGGTGCTTTAAATGCACATCAGAAATATGTCCTTTTTCTTTCCTCCTGGCCCCACCTATTGAGATTACTGGTGGAGGAAGAAAGGAAGCTGTACCACTTTCCAATACAAGAAACTTCTATGAAAAATCTCAAACCATGAAAATCCCAAGATGTTACACAGATATGAGCAAAAATTTAGTTAGAAGTAGTTGTGGAAATGACTAAGTAAAGCTTTATTTGATTTTTCTGTTCCAGTTCTTAGCTGAATTCAACCACAGCCACGTAAACAAAAAACAGCAATGAAAAGAGAAGGTAAAGAACAAATGAAAACTTTTTGTTCCTTTCTGTCCTTGTATGAACAGACAGTTTATAGCAAAACATCCCCCCATCTGTTTCACACCAGAAGGAAGTAATCCTTCAATTGCTTCTTGTTTAACATTATTCTTGAATTTTGTATACAATATCAAATTCTGTCATTACAGGAGAAGGGCACTTCAGCATTCCCATGCTTATGCACAAAACATAGCAGCTCTCTCTGGTGCTGTCACTTCATAGATTAATATATTAGAGTAAGTTGCTTTTTAATTAGTATACCGAGTCTATAAATCTGTCACTGTTGTCAGAATTGCACATTTCACTTCCCCAATTCCAACAAATTACAGGAATATTTCTTTCAAAACCTCATCCTCAGCTATTTTCATGACATCTTAGTTTCCTAGCTCCAGCTTTTCCATGAGATCAGCAGGGCATAGCCACAGCTGCTGTAACAGCTGAGGTAGGCCCTGACACTAGTTTGTGCCTACTAGGGAAAAAGCGGCAATAGTTGGTTAGTTAAAGAAAGAAATATTTGTTATCTAAAATAATACACCTTTTGTTAACTAAAAATGAAATGCTAAACCAGAACAAAATAGGGTTCAACATAAAACCAAATCGATTTTCCACTTGGCAGACTTGTCGAGGACAGTTGTTTCGCTGCTAAGACAATATTATGACAGGAAGCAAAAACCAATATGAAATACGGTTTAAAAAGCAATCCAGAGGATGACTTTATTCAGCTAGAAACAAGATTATTATGACAGGACTACAAGTAGGACCTTAAAGTTATCTTAATTACTTCATTCTTATTCACTTTATATCTTCCACAGAGATCCAGCAAAAATTATTTTTCTCCTATTTTACACCACTGAAACTTAGATATCCAGACTTAGATATAACAGATTTAAGGCATGTGGTGCTAGGTCTACATATACACTGCAAGCTGTTTCCTAGTTAATGAATTATAGTAGTTATTTGGCATTTTCGTGAAGACTGGAAAAACTGAAAGCCAGAGATTAGTCATTAATTTAAGCTGAATAATGTAGCATCACATCAAAAATACATAGAAGGAAATTATTTGTACCAATCTCACAGTGTGTTTACCTGGTATCATTTTTCCTGGATTACTTGAAATGATGCAATGATCCCCCAGTAAAAGTGAGTGAATTGTGTTTATCTGTCCTGAATATCTAGGTTTCAGCCATACGGTCTTCCTTTGTGGAACTATACAGACCCATGCAAGACTTTCAGTAAATGCAAACACTGAGGTGGCAGAGCTGAAAGGAAAACCTTTCATCCCAAGATACCCTGCACATTTCTAAACTCGTAAGTTACTAAATTCCTGCCTCTATTTATTAACAGTATGTGACACGCAATTCCCAACACAAACATCTCACTGAGGCGCCCAGGGAGAAAACTCCCCCATTATCACCATGGGAGCAATTTGGGGGAAATTATACACAATTACGCACTTTCAGGCAAAGCAGAGGCTGTGAGGGCAGAAATAATTTATTAATCATTACAAACAGCAGAAAAGACTTGCTTCCCAAGGACCTGTCACCTCTCTGGCCTCACACATGGCACAAAGATGCAGGACCCCCGTCGGCCAGTTTCCCTGCTGATACTACCCTCTCCTTCGGGAGCAGCTCTTCTGCCCTCCCACAGGGGCTCTGGAGCTGCCCGGGCGCCAGGCATGCCCCACCGACCACCATCGCCCCACGTGGGACCCCCAGCTGCCATCACCCTGAGCCAAGCCCAGCTGCAGCGAGGCCCAGCAGACACTGACTTGCTCCTTGCACTCAACCTGGAGCCCGACTCGTCCCCCTGTCCTTGTGCAGCAGCGCCTGGACCCCCATGCCAGCCCTCCTGAGGTGTGGGCTGAGCTGACCGGGAGGGAGGCGGCAGCAGGAGAGGGGCTCTGCAGACGAGAGCACGTGGGCTCCCGCAACACCACGCAATAGATTTGAAGTTCTCCAAATCTGTCCGTGTCAACCGGTGAATGAGTTTCACCATTTGCCACTGAGAAGACTGAAGCCTTCTAGAAGAGCTAGAAAAGGGATGGAAATTTTCTTACTCTGTAATTTTACTGGTGCAAATGACCTGTATAAAGGTCAACAAAAAGGACGAACCGAGGCCTTATTTTTTATTTTAAAAGTTTGCTCTGGGAGAGGAACACTCAAGTTAGAAAAGGGCAGCGGCAAGCAAGGGAGTACATTATGGCTTTCCAACATCTGACATGTTTCTTTTATTATTTCAAGGAATAAATATCAGAGAAACATGATTTTGAAAGGTTAGCACCAGTTTAATCAAGCATGTTCTTTCCCTTTTCCAGAGGGAGCCTGCAGGGATTCATTTTGCAGAGGCTTCTGTATTCTCAGGTCACGGTTTTATCCTAAGAATTTTGCTAGGTAACAGATAGGAGAATTTTTTCTTTAACATATCCATTTAATTGCTTGGCTTATCTGGGCCTGCTACAAGAGTTGATCTTTGTCACTATTTTTTCTATACTAGAATAGCAAATAAACAAATGCAAAGGAACTAGAACAGGGTTTCTACTGATCACCGCTGAGTCCACTGAGTTTTGATCCTTTACATTCTCTGAATAATACAGTGTCATGTCTAATGAATTAAAGTAACTCAACATGCCATCACAGTGAAACAACATAACTTCATTATAGAAGATGACTAGTTTAGCACAGAGCTCATGAACCATTCCCTGAGCTGGAGCACACCATCTGGGTTTTCAACACATCTGGGTTTCCATTCACGGATTGTTCAAACATCAGAAATTGTGGTGTTTCACTGTAAGCTCCTGTTCAGCCGGGACAGGCAAGTGAAAAATGCTTTCAAAGGCTGAAATGACATCAACAAGCCTGTGACCAAACTTGATAAAATCCTGAAAAGATTCATGTGAACCAGCAGGGATTTTTGTGTGGTCATTTGATGAAAGGTTTACTCACAGTATGCCTCCTTTCCAGATAAATTTCAACTTCCACTGTTATGGAAATGTCTCACACTGTGAATATCTCAAGGAGGAAGGGCAAATTTGTGGTTCCACAAGAAGGCAGCGTGGAGCTGGCTCTACCACAGCTATTTATGAGCAACAGCTATTATACAGCTTTTGGGGCGAAAGAGAATTCCAACATGTAAGAAGAGTAGTACTGATGACCACAAGGAAGACAGGGGAGTCTCATAAATACATAAATACTCATAAAGAGTATTTTCAGACAAATTGTATTTACTTTGTATGTTCAAATATTTCTTGAATACAAATCAGTCATTCTCTAACCCATACAGGATCATGTGGTGCTGTACGTCAGTGTAAAGTGTTAGAATTATCCTAAAATATTTTTCCTTTATGGAGAAGATGAGATTTGTACAAAAGTTTATCATTTCCTGTAAGTATTTCACCATGAAAATATTTCACTGAAAAAATGTGTGTGACCTAATACATCAATTAGTTAGCAAGAAGGACAAATTTTATGCCATAGATTATAGCTGAGTATCATTTCTCTTATGCCCATTGTCATGACCGCAGACAAATGCTTTGCCATTTTTTAAATTTAGGTGTCTGATTTTCTCATGGTTTGTACAAGCAGCATCCTTCTGCTTTATTCATGTAATTAGTCAGCACTAAACTGATGCAAGTAAATAATCTCTTGAAGAGCCCTAAAAGACTTCATTTTCCGTGGGAAAATGACTTTAAATTAGCCATGCAGCACATCTTTCACCTCAAGGAACACCTGAGTTCACATGGAGAGCTCTTGAGTCTGTCCTTTCAGTGAAAACTCCTCAAATGATCGTTATGAATGATTGGAGAGCAATCAGGAAAGTTAATGACTTTTCAAAGACAGAGAAGGCAATTGCTGTGAAGATACTCCAGCAATACTGGTGAAAGTAACTGGCTTTCTGCTGTATGGAAACATTCATCTGCTGACAATTCACATTTGATACATCACAACACAGTTGTGGTGACAGCGTTAGAAGAAAATGGGGTCCTGTTCCTGTTCTCCCCACAGCAATGTGAGAAAGTTTGGAACAAACTGATGATGATCTATTCTGTCCAGGTTACCTACCTGGATGAGAAAAATAAACAATGAAATGACACGAGGAAATGAGGCCGAAAGAAACCCAAACCATGATTTTACCACAAAACTTTCAAAATGTACTTGTTGGAAGGAGGAAAGCTTAGACATACTTTCAGAAACAAAATAATTCCTTTTTCAGAATCATAGAAAGCTTTTCACCGGGTAACAGGAATAAAAAGCATTAAGAGAGCATCAGCAAGCGTGTGAATTAGCATGGGGAAAGGCCAACACTCAGGAAATCCAGCAGGGAAAGACACAGATGTCTGAGGAAAGGAAAAGTCTGGACAACTTTCCTCTCTTAGTAGTGGAACTCACATAATTTACCTCTAGAAATAAAGTACCACTAAGACATAGGATGTATGAAGGATACCAGCCAAACGAGCCAGATAGGTTTCTGGAAAATAAATAAAAATTTCAGTATATAGACTATCCATCCCCACTATCCCACTCTCTTATATTCACACTGGGGCATTATTTACCAGTGTTCATATTGTTTCGTATCGGTATTGAGATACTACACATATTGCTACTAAACGACATGCTGGGCTATGTGGAATTTCTTACCTTCCTCAAGTTACAGTCTTTGACTGTAGAGAATTATCTATCAAATCAATTAGTTCATTTACTTTGAACCACATCTGCTCCCATAAGGCCATCAGAGATGAGCTTCTCTTTATTCATGGGCAATCTGGGGAGCTTTAATGGATATAAAAATCAAAGCATTTAGTTTACAGTAAATTATATTATTTCTTGGAGCAGACAGCTAGTTCTAATTATAAATCTTGAAAACAATCCTGCTGTTAACAACCATGCTTACTGAAAACAACCTTGTGTATGGGATTTAACTGTCTGGTTGCAAAATAGGACCCTGATAGCCAGGTTTCAGTACAGGTAGATGGATCTCCAATACAAAGGAAGACTCTAAAATTTCCAAGGAAGTCCAAAAAGAGAAACAAATGAAAACGCAGTGGTTTACCTTTGTCTTTCAGTAAAAAGTGAAGCTTGCTAATCTCTTTTTTTTAAGTTTTCAGCAAATAAAATTTCATTCTAATAGTTTAGTCTGACAGATTTTACTGCCCAAAAGGGTTATGTCATTAGTTTTAAAAAGTGCAGTGGCCACATTTTATCTGATTAACAGCTTTTTACAGCACCAGCCTAATTCTTTTTTTTTTTTTTTTTTTTCAAAATGAGTCGTCCAAATCGNATCGATTTTGCTCTACCCCAGCCATAAGTTTAAACACACACACAAATTACTGTGAGCCATCCACAGAATCTGCTAGAATCCAATTTACTTGACATCTTTTTTTGGTACTTGCTAAATTAAAATACATGGATTTGGTAATATTTTTTTCAGTTTAATGGTAATATTTTAGCTAAGCAAAATTTCATGTGCTTATATTTCTATTGCTGTGGAATAAAACAATATAGGTTGTCTGAATAGCTTATAGAAATTTTCAAGAATCAATGCTATGCAATATAATTCATCCTTCGGACAAATTTTCATCCCGGCTATCTAACACATTAACCATTCCCCTTAACTATAAAGTGACATCACAGAGTAATTTAGATATGTATCATATACCCCCAGCCTATAGGAAAAAGAAGTGGTTCAGAACAGGAATTTAGAGTGGTTGAGGACAAGTATGATTCTCTTCAAATTTTCTATCTTATCTAGAACAAATATTGCACAGAAAAATTTTGCATAACGAACTTCTTACAGGTCATGCACCCACAAAATTTGCGAAAGGATTTTCATACAGTTTTTGCCATTAGGAGCTTTAAAACAAACACCATCCAAACTTATTAATCCCGTAAACAGAATCAAAACTTTCCTTACCCACAATAACATTTAAATATGCTGTGGCCAAGAATCCAGCATTAACTCCAGAATCAGTAATGATTTATCATTTAATGGCAGCTGAATCAAACCAAATACGCTTACTACCTACCGTATGTATTGCATGTGTGCATAAATGTCATACACTATACAGAAAGATATGCATAATTAAATATCAATAAAAATGCCTTAAGACATCATCTCCTTATCTGAAAAACATTTGGTCTCAACTGAATGCTAAAATACTTCTCACTTGTGTTGATGATGAGACGCCAGAAAACCATTAACTAAGTCATTTCCATACATCTACACTTAACAAGTAAAAATGAAGGCAACAAACAACCTCCCCCTCCACCCCCTTTCACCAAATGGTGAGTATAAAATATTAAGCAAATAAAAGAAATATAAAGCCAATTTAATTTTTTACTGTGTGATTGTAACTCTGTGCTTTGCCTTTATGAGCCAGGACTCTTGGACTAGCCACCTCTGTGAACCTAGTCTGCTTCAGCGGCATTGGACTGAAGAGAGAAATCCAACAGGAAGAGGCTAGCCAGGGAGGACAAACAGACACATGGAAGGAAATTTTTTTAAGAGGAAGGCTAAACAGAGTTCAAGGAGCTGTTCAGAGCGGCTTTCCACAGCAACAGAGATTTGTGGGATATATTGAAGTAGCAGAGGAAGATGATCACGAGAGATTCAAAATTCTTGATCTCTTTAAGAAGACATATGGATTTTGGTTCCCCAGGTAGTCTGGGTGCTAAACAAGAAGAGGTGCAAACTTGACTACCTGCCTTTGGAAGGCAAAGTCACAAAAACGTTGTAACTTATCCAAAGCATGCACGCTACTTTTAAATTATTCTAGAAGGAAGTGTTTCAAAATACTCAGTATGCTCCTCTCCACCATCAGCAGATCTGAAAGAGAGAGGGTACTCAAGGGAAATACCATTTATGCTTATCCTTTACATTCTCCTCTTTAGGCATCATCTCTGGCCTCTGGGCAAAGCTACAGCTGCTCTTCTGTTATGCTAATAGAAATTACATGCTTTCCCAAAGTGAGTGATCAGCCCATCAGCATAGCAGTGAATATCCTTTTCCATTGTACATTTAATAGCAGCAGGTGAGAAGCAAATTCAGTTACAAAGTTTCTGGTATGTATGAGCTATATCAGTACTTACACCTCACCCTAGCTAAAGAGGAGAGAGTGGCTAACTGCATATCTTACAACCAATCCTACTGATAGGAACATAGCTCAAAGCACACCAACAATGGATGATATTTCACTGGTATTCATTGCAGAGCCTTTGAATAATCATAGCTGAAGTCACAAAACAAAACACATTCGTGTTGAAGTTGCAAAGGCTCCAGTACTCAGAGGTGCTGCATCCATACCAGAAGGAACATAGGAAGAATGCGGAATGAAGAATGTGGAATTCAGCTGTAGCCAGATACAACAGCTTTGCAATATCCATGTGCTAACCAGATAAGGACATGAACATTTAATGTTGCATTCTGTGATGGATGGTAAGTAATGAGATATTCAGACAAAAAACTCTGTTGCACCTACTTTTTCTGACTCTAAACGCACTGGTCCACGCCTTTGACTTAAATCTACATTTTCTTTTCAGCATTCTGTTTAAGGACTTACGCGCAAGAATATCACACATCAAGAGATTTGCCAACCTTTATTCCCATGAGCAAATAATATTCTGGGCAGAAAAGCTTTACCAACATATATTCAAATTACTGAGATTTTTATATGGGCAGTAAAACTATTTCTTCTATGAAATAGCTTAGCTCAAGTGACTTTTCCTTAGTTAAGTAGAGGCAAAACATCTTTAAGTATGGTTCTGATTCACAGTAAATATCAGAGGGAAAACATAACTTCAAGAAAGGAAATGTTCAAAATGCTAAGTTTAGGTCCTTACAAGGTATAGTAGTTCTTTCCAGAAATTACTACAGATTTGACAGTCATACTAGATACAGTAAATACTGCACTGCTACAGCAAATTGAGTATCTCATTTCCAGCTATAAAGAAACATCTTTGTACAGTGTTCAGAGGAAGACTGTTCAATGAAGAGGACTGAAGCCATCTTCCTTAACCTGCACAATACCTTTATACTTTGAAGAGAGGCATTATAACCCTTGTACTGAATACAAATAAGTAACAAAACATATTATTTGCATCAATGTTTTTAATGTCAGAAATTTTTATTAGTTGCATTTGACAACACTATGCATATAGCTATTTCCTAGATGGATACAACGGCACACAAATCAATGACTTCTATAGAATCCTATGAAAATATAAAAATAAACATGTTTTTCTAACCTAGGTAGGAAACACAAAAAGATTTTTAACTAGTCTCAGTATAGACTACAACAGTGAATAGATTTCATCAAGTACCCATAATGCAACTAAATTGTAACTATGCTCACATCTAAATTCAACAGGATCTCAGGGTGCTCAACAGCCTCCAAAGGTGGGTATGCTCATGCAGAAAGGAACATCTGCACAGATGCGACAGTTTGGCCATGCCCAGTTTAAATATTTAGGTTACTACACATGTCCTTAGAAAAGTGTTTAAGTAGTCAGTTAACTGAAATAGATTGTCTACCAACACGAAGTGGGGGTACTTACTCGTTTTCGTTACTGGAACTGTGCATCAAAGAGATTTAGATGCCAATCCTTTGGGTTCCTTTGAAAAAAAGCCTTTTGTGTAGGACCGCTAACAAACAAAACACCTGTTCTTAGAAGTTGTTAAGTGCCTTCAGTTCCACACATAAAACATGAGCGTTCATTACATTTCAGGGACCTTATGTAACAAAGCTTGTTAAGAAAGCTGCAATTGCAGTTTAGATTTCAGTGTAATAGGCACAAGGGATTGTGCTGTGACTTTTAACTAGTGTATCTTGAGTTGTCTCCACTTGTGTCACCTAGTGCTATACCCTAGAATAGCAGTTTTAAGTTTACAGACTACAAGTTGCTCTTCTTTTGCAGTTCCTTTAGAAATAACCCATGGACCTTCTGGTGTCCAAAACCCTGTCTGAAAAATACTGAGACTTGAAAGCAGCATCTTAGCCATTTCCATCTGATACTTGCTCTTCACAGCAGATGTAATATTTTACTGTTATTAAACACCTTATTAAAATAAGTATTTTGGGATTGATCCTCAAACTTGCCATGGCTTACTGTGACATGATGTACTACCAAAAACGAAAAGAAAAAGCTGTAACCTGATTCTTTGCAATATACTCCACCAAAACTCCTGGAATATGGGTGAAATGTGGAAGAACAGAGGAATAATTCACTGCACAGCTCTCACTAGGCAGTTCTGGCACTCCTTTCCATGATTCATAATTCTTTATATAAAAGCAATGCAACTTTGAGTCTGCCAGATGATGATATTTCACGTTACATTAACAGATAATTAAAAGAAGATGAATAATGAAGCTGAAGTGAATCTCCCCCTTTTGTGCAACGAAGATAGATGTGTGGGCCAAGCAGGGATTGTCCCATGTTCAAGAGCAGATACAGCCATTTTAGGGAGAAAGGCGTTGATTTTTCAAATCCCTACTAAATAAGGCAGACTTCCTGCCCAGTGTGTATTGAAAATTGGGAAAGAAAAGAAAAATGAGATGTAAAAAACTATGCCATATTGCTTAATGTGCTCCATTTCACACAAAGTAGAATTGCCGCCCCCCCCCGAAGCTCCTCAGGAGATGGATACCTGGATGGATGGAAGTTCACATGAGATCCGTGAGTCTTCTCAGTGGACAGACATTTGTCACTGCAACTGCAACAGTCTGACAGTTCATTAGAAATCTCAGAGAAATAAGCAGAAACAAGCTTATGTAGAAAAAAGCTCCGTCCTGGTCCTCCCCAATTGCTATGGGAGTAAACTCGGTTGCTGAAGATCAGGACAGGAGCAGGTACTGAGAACAAAAGTGTCACTATAAAATATGCGAAGAACAAATGACCGTGTTACTACTACCAAACACATGCTGCAGGGAATGGGTCAACGTCCCACAACATGCATCTTTTTTTCCGTACTCAGCTTTCCTTGCACAGGGCAGCCTGGCACAGACTTCAAAATCACAGGCAAGGAATTCAGAATCACTGAGCTACTGCAAAGGACCTTGGATAACAGGAGTGGAGGAGAGGAGCAAAATCCTGTCCATTGAAAAGTGAGCAGCTCCTCAGCATAAACCTGGACAAGAAGGGTAGATGTCAGAAAGCACCACAAAAGAAGAAGAATCGGGTATGCAAGTACATACTGGCCCATGGGCTGGGCTTCCTGCTCCCAACAGACACCTTGCTAGGCATCCCACAAGTAAAAATGTCATCTACAGCACTGTCTCTGAAAGCCATTTCTGGTGACAGCTCAGCTATTTCCAACACATCCTATACCAGTTCTGCTGTCCAGAGCTGACACAGAGCCAAACATTCAGCATGTTGGAGACACCATCAGAAACAGATGAATATTGCAGAACAAATTCATTCCCTCATGGGTAGCAGCAGATATTTTCTTTCACTATTTGTGGATCATCTATTATTAATAAACATTTGGACAACTACCGATTCTTGATAAAAATACTACATATGAAAGTTTTACCCAATTTTAAAATGAAACACCTTCATTTGAAAACACAAACACGAAATCCTCTGTCACTTGAATTCGTACCCTCTTTCAGAAAATATAAAGAAAGCATAGAGCAGAAGTAATACAATGTGACAGGTGACTGGACACAAATCACAAACAGTTAAGGAATGCCATTTACAAAAGCCCATTTTCTTAATCATCCTTATTATTAAACAAATACTAAGAATAACACGATTTTAAATAAAATCAGTGAGGGCCAGTAAAAGTTTAACTCAGTAAATTACAGCAGTAATTACCCTAGCCAGCAATAATCTGTCTGTTGCTTCAGACTGTATTTGCACAATGACCGTATCATAAAAGGGCATTTTCACAAAAGCAATTCAACAGCTATCAATTTTCAAAGACATAACAGATTTCCTTTGTAATAAGGAGTACAGCCTTAGAATAAGCAAGTATAATGCATTTCCTTGTAAGTCTTCCCTCCTGGAAGATATATTTTCCCCTAGGGATACATAAAATAATTTAGCAGAAGTCATGGTGCAGTGGCGCACCTCATGAAGTATCTTGAAACCATCCATACAGAAATAGTTTCTAGTATCTCTTTCAAGTGACCACAAGTCTGGTGAAAAGGTGGTTTCACTATTTTACTGCATGGATGGTAATGTGTTGCTATACATACATGTAATACAGTATAAAACTATACTCATTTTATCTCGGTATATCAAATGATAAAACAATATCTGATTGTGAAATAAAAATTGAAGCTGAAAAAATTCTAACTTCTATTGTAGTCTGATAAAAAATTCAAACCTGTAAAATATACTATGTATAGAATTATGTACACTGAAAGACTTCTGCACACTGAGTGCTTCATCCCTCTCCAGGAGATTAAGTGGCACATTTTCCCTTTTCCTGCCCAACAAATCTCATAAAGGAGTTAGATTTATTATTATACAGTCACTCCATAGAAACAAGACACACTAACATTTTCGTGCTTACTATGACAATATCAAACAGCTTGTGGTGATCAGTTAAAATATTCCATTTGTTTTTTCTCTGAAAAATTGCTTGTCTTACAACCGCACCTAAAACCCCACGAAAGAACAGATTTTATGGAGTGCTCATGAGCAAAATTCAACACAAAGCACAGAATTGAGAATAAATAAAAGTAACATCATTAAAATAACATACAGATGCTTGGTGCTATGGCAGAAATAAGCATATATGGAAGAGTACTGTCTGCTCATAAGGAAGAACTCAAATTATTACTTGAAAATGAGACTACTAAATCAAAATGAGAGCTCAGCGGAGCACTGATATTTGTACATACTTTGGTGCATTTGGAAATTAATTGGATGCGTAAGGGATATTCTTACTAACTCATTCACATAAATTGGTGTACAATAAGTGAGACAATTTGAAAAGACAACGCTAAAAATGATTGTAGCTCCTTCAGCAAACAAGCAGAAGAGATACAAACGGGGCCTGATTGCTAACACTGCTATCTGGGAAGATTTTGCCATCTCTGGTTTCCTTCAGAGAACGAGTTAGATGCACACAGACGCATTATGAAGCCCGCAGCTAGGTGCATATTCCTGCTCAGGAATAGGAGGTAATTTCCCAAACTATTCAAACATTTTTCTCAGTTTCTTAACATCTTTAACAGACACCTCTTCTCAATCCCACCAAGCAGCAGCTGAAGAACATGGTTACACAAAACCAGGAGCATCTTTATTTACCGTAAAGTTTAGGATGAATTGCTGCCCAATTCAGAAAGATGAGGCCCATGCACTTAGACTCTTCAGGATCTCCAGACAGACTCAGGGTATTTGATGACTAAGAGGAGCAGAAGTTTAGTTAGTGAATGTGACTCATTTGGCTATATACTCTTAAACCAGTTTCACTTATTCCCTTCACCACACTAATCAGGGAACTCAACTTCTTTTATGCTCATCTCGTGGTTTTCAGAGCCCTGTTTCTATACAGAGACTAGTATGTGGTCCCGTACTCACCAAGAGCTTAATGCATTTTTTTGAAAGGGTGTGTTGATCAATTTCTATGTACTAGGGTGCCATAAAAAATTAGGGGGAGAGTGGAGGGATGAGGATGGATGGATGAGAAATCTAAAACATTACAAGTAAGCCATGATCTTTAAATAAGAGCTGTGGGAAGGCATAGCAGTCACAACATTACAAATTTATATCTCACTGTAGGACAACTCAGTTAAATGGAACTTTCTACAAATTTTGTTAGTCTTTGTACTATTTGAACTACCATTACTTTCTTGACAAGGTAGGTAATTCAACCGCTAGACCTTCAGAACAAGTATTTTAGCTTCTAACCAAAGTTTGGAAGAGCACACTGCCCAAAGACCTCCTCATTAACATGTTTTGCCGTCACACAAGTTCTGCACTCCAAGATCAACATGCTGGGAAATCTTGTAAATCATGAGAACAGATAGCTTGGCAGACTTTGCTCAGACTTCTCAGGCCAATGAGTGATAATCAATATTAAAGCATGCTGTGTTTAAAATTATTTAACCAATGGGCCCCATCCCCCCCTTTTTATTGACCTCTAATTTGTTACCTCCCATTGGCAGCTGTCATCCTTGTGGTGCAGCTGGAAGAAAGATTCATGTGAATAGTCCTTGGTTGCTTCAGTGCAAAATCAGTCAGGTTGTCTTAAACAGCCTCTTGTGTCTCATTCATCTTTAAAATGGCCAACTCTGCTCTGAAGATGATGAAGGGTGTGCAGTGATTTTCAGTGCTGCCAGAGCAGTAACCTCGAAGGAGAGGGACGCTACTGAACACTGCAGGGACTGGAGCAAGGGATGCAGACAGGAGTGAAATAACTTATTTCTGCAATTACTATCTGATCATCGACTTCGTCTCCTATTACTGAGATTTATTAAACTAACTACACCTCTAAAGTTTAGGTTAGATTCAGAGATTGTATTGACTTTAAAAAAATCACTTCTGGTTAGAATCTCACCGACATTTGTAATGATATAAGTTACTAACTGCAAAGCAAAGCAAAAATTATATCACATTCCAATTCAAAAAAATCAGATCAGGCAGACTACCTCAAAATCACATCTGCCTATTTAAACTCATATGCAGGATTTATATTTTCTACCTCTGATCTGTAGCATCAAGGGACTACTTGGAAATATTAAAAATATGCTAAGGACTTCAAATTTAAGCAAGCTTTGCATTTATTTAATGCAGTTTTTGCAGGTAACATGAATCATCTGTTCAGCTTCATTCTGCTTTGCACTCTTACTAAGACCTTGACATCAACAAATAATTATGTCATTTTTGGTTTTCCTGCCCAGCATATAGATATGACATCGTCTTTTCACATTCTGAAAAGGTAGTATAAGTAATGCTGTTACATGAGAAGACAACACAGGTCTCTAACTGTCCCTTGGTATTTCTAATGTTGGCCATGCAGACCAGAAGTGACTTTTTTGGGGGCTGGGGTTTGTTGGTTGTTTTTTTTTTTTTTGCTTGTTTTATTTATTTATTATTTTTTAATATCTTTGCAGAGAGATATGATAACCTGGACATTTAAGAACAAATACTAATGATGCAACCAATTAACGAAAGCAACCAACTGAACATGCTGGGTAAACTACATGAAGAGAATAAGCCAAGTGTAATTTCCATCAAAACAGATCACAAAATGCATACATCTTCCGGACAAGCACTGGTGACAGCTGTGATGTAAGGTCATGACAGCTCATTAGGCACGATTAGCATACTTCCCTCTTGCATAACAGAATGTTCTCCAGTATCCAATTAATTTGAGGGTTAGGAGTAAGTGACACCAGCTGACTGGAGTTATAGGATTAAAAGTAAAGACTACAGCTACAAGAACCTCTGGAATAATCTGCTCCTTGAGCAAGTTCTACCTTCTAAACGGTCAAAGCTGTTCAATTCCCTGCAGGATACTCTCAGTCTTTACCAAGTCATGTCATTATACATATCTAGGTTATTATTATAGGTCATTATACATATCTACATCCAACATCTGAAGACCACGTAATAAAAATTTGTTTCAGAACAAATTTGTGGACTCTATTTGTTACATAATGTAACGACTACGCCATATAAAAAATATGAACAATAACATGTATAGTATATACAATACACTGATAGAATCCCTATATATACCCCCAAATACCTGTATGTTTAAATACACACTGATATAGATACACAAACCCAACATATTCCTCCTGTCATATTGACTCCATCATACTAAGTGGTGCCATAATAGTTGATAAGTAATTTGAATAAACTATGAAACCACAGCAGAACTACTGTTCCACTGACTACTACTGTAGTCATTTAAAATAAAGTCTGATACTTAAGCTTTTATCAAGTGAGTTTTATAATGCCAAAACTATTTCAGTTATTTTCCAGCAGAGGGCAAGAACAGCAATTTCTAGTTCACTTACTACCAGAAGAACTTTACCTATAATTTACCCATCAGCCAAATTAAGCACTAGAATAGCAATTCTCATCTAAATGGATGTTTTGAAGACTTGTGATGAAGGTAAGCAGTGATAAAAGCATTTTGTTGCTTGCTTGTTTGTTTTTTTCAGAACCCAGGCAGAACCGAGGTCATGTTCTGAGCTGTGCATGTATTCCTTCTCCAACATGGGCCACAAAACCTCTTCATAGCCCAATTCCCTTTCCACAGTCCTGCTGCCTTCCAAGTCTCCTTCCAGATTACACCTCAGACTTGCCAAGGCCATTTAAAGTTAATGAAGGTGGACTGGCTGAAATTTTCTTCAGGCTACAATTCTTCCACAGTGCTTTCATCCCTGTCTCTCATGTCAGTAATACTCTATATACTGTCAGAAATTTAACTTAGCTTTACTACACTTGCACACAGGCAGACTGATGAAACACTACAGAAAGGAGTAGCAAATTTCATAACACATCATGCCGATCAAGCATACAAATACAAACATAAGATTGCAGGGATGTTCTTTCCTTTAGTGCTGGTAAGAAACTAAAGACTTCATCAATTTCCAGAATAATATTTCCTGCAGTTTTCCAGAAGCAAAATCCTAAAACAGTCAAGGCCTGATCCAAAATCGCAAACAGTGCGGTCAACATCCAGGGCTGTAAAACCTGCACTTCTAATAATAAAAGGAAAGCAAATACCCATCTTATTATCTGTTACATACTATGCAAGACTTTTCCATAGTATTTTAACCTAAATGACTTTTTAATTTCTAGATCTATGAGGGATCCCAGTAGAATCGTTATCATGTTAGAAGTATGTTTCTCCAAAATACAGAAGTCGTCTTCTTATGATCAGTATACCACATTCATCACCACTAATCTCAGAGGTGTTCAGCTATTCAAACTTGTCTCAGGAAAAAACAATCCAAAAGACGAGATACTGTCACCAGAAGGCAGCAGGGGTGGCAGTGGGGACTACTGGAGTTAAATGGTAAGATTGTCCCAGAACTGGCATGTGTTCATAACAACTTCCAAACATAACCCAAACACATTCTGAAGTTTCTTGACCAGGTAATTCCGTATTATGGTTCATTTATTGAATTACACTGCAGATAACCCATTTTTTTCAGATTTTACAAACGCATATGGAAACTTGCAAACCAGTATATATAAACAATAAGCAGGAAAAAAAAAAAAACACCAACAGTTTTTCTTCATCTCTCCAGATCTGGCATGCCCTGTTTTCCACACATGACAAATCTCAGATTAGAAAAATCTGACATTCCAAATTCAAATCTAAAGCCTCACAATACCCAAGTGCTTAGCTAGTTGAAACCCAGGAATAGAAAGCATTCATTTTTGCTAAAGAAAAGCAAGTATCTGTCTCTTTGTAACAAAAAGGGTGCAAACTTCTTCCATAAGACTTTAAAAAGGGTGAATCCTTAATTTCCAGATCCGTGAGGGACCGCTTCAGAATCTCCTGGCATGATGCTGTCTCGGGTGAGGAACCTTGCTGTTTTGTGGAAGGCATTTTCTTCTGTCATTAAAAGGCTATGATAGAAATCACTTTTGGGCTTTTTACAAATAATGAAGACAAAATTAAATTCCTCCTCTTTTAAATGAGTCATTTTAATTAGAAGTGGAAGAGAGACATAGCTCCCAAGGACCCATAGCACATGGATCCTCATTTGAGACAAACAAAAATGTCATTTGCAGCAAGAAAAGCCTGTTTGTGGGTGTTGAACCCCACGTGTGCTGAGCAATAATGATGACTTCTGGAGTGCTCACAGCTAATTTACAGGCTTTCCATAAACATAGCATTATAGTGTTTGAATGATTCCTAAACATAGAGGAGTTTATCCCAACACGTCTGACTGTAATTATCCTGTTGAAGGAAAGCAAAGCAGACAGAGTAATCACATCTTAGAAAAGTGATTCCTGGGAAAATAGCGTATAAACCTTTCCTATTTCTGTCCTCTCTTCTAAAGCCATTTCAAATTTTTGTTACTTAATACATTTTAAAAAGCCTCTACTCATTACAGTAAATCCTTGCTTTAAGTTTAAAACCACTTGAGTTTTGGGGGGGAAGCTCATTGCATAGGGAAAAGTCTAGCTAAGCACGTCCACCTTAATGATCAGCTTCGACCAGAATCCCCATCACACAGTAACTTCAGCAACCCCTTTTGCTTGACCAAAAATTGGCACATGCTAAGTTATCTGTTTCTTGTAGGTTAAGATAAAATGTCTGACTGGAATCCCTAATTTTGTAGCAAAGAGGAAACCTTCATTTTTAGACTAGAAATGCAGCACTGATTAGATGGCAGTGATTATAAAGTGGCTCAGCCACAGATGCAGTGCTTGTTGCAGATACACAGAAAACTCGTCTCAGAATTTATTACACTAGGCTGTCTGCATCAGCCTGCTCCCAGGCTTGCCGCGCTGTCTAATGGATCAAGAAAAAGACAAAGCAAGTTCTCAATTAATGACGAGTGTCCTGTAACTCCCATCCTACTCCGCATTAATCAGGGATCGAAATTCAGAATGCATGTCTAATCTGCAGAAGGCAGCGCTTTGACTGAAAGGCAGGGAGTAGAGGGAGTATGAAGCACACCAGGACTCGAGCAGCTGCCGCTCAACTCACCTCCTCCCCGTGAGGACATAACTTACCCATGTGGCACGTTATCTCTCACCTTCAGAGATAACCTAGTCGTGCTCACTACCACAGTGCTCTGTGCAGCATCAGCCTTAGTATACCTCCAGTGAAGTCCATTCAGAAAACTGCAGCCCAAATTTCATGGATTTATTTCGTTTAAAATGTAAACCAAAGGAGCAAAGAGATTATTTAGATCTTCTCCTTTCAGTTCACCACCCATTCTTGCGATTTTCAATTTACAATTGAAATTGTAACACAATGTGTTGGCAAATCTAAATCACATACTGAAAAACTTGACTGTCAGTTTTTACAGGGACTAAATAGTAGACAGTTAGGTTTCAACTCTGGGTCCTTGGTTTTTGGTTTGTTTTTTTTGTTGTTGTTTTTTTTTTTCTCTCCAAGAAAAAGTTCTCAGCAATTTCAGCATCAGTCAGATTTGCCACTGGTTTACCACTAAGGAAAATGTACACTCTTTTCATGAATGTGCAGCTTTAAAATTTAGGTTATTTATTACCATTTATGTATATTTTTTTAATACATATATTATTATTTAGTACCTTAGTATAGTACTAATTAAAAAGTAATAATAATGTATTATTTCTTACAGAATTACTACTATTAATAGAACCAATTAGTGTGATTTGCTGCCTTTGTTATGCACTGAGTTTTTCAGATCTTTAGTCTGGCTGCCCAATAACTCAGTATAACCACAGTTCAAGCTGACACGTCAAGCCAAAACACACACACTCAACACTGAAGAAGTCACCAGCTCTGCAGACAGAATGGAAGGAATCTCCTGCTAAGAAAACCTTGTAATTCTGTTCTCTTGCTGGCATCCTACTCTTTGGTTATTGCCCTCTTTCCACTGCAGTGGAAGAGACATAAGGAGCAGACAAAAAAAAAAAAAAAAAAAAAAAANTTCTGTGTTTGGTTGGGCTTTTTTCCCCAAATTTTGTTTGGGGGTTGTCAGTCTCTTTTCCCTAGTCACAAGTGACAGGATGAGAGGAAACAGCCTCCAGTTGCACCAGGGGAGGTTTAGATTGGATATTAGGAAAAATTTCTTCACTGGAAGGGTCATCAAGCATTGGAACAGGCTGCCCAGGGAAATGGTGGAGTCACCATCCCTGGAGGTATTTAAAGGTGTGTAGATGTGGTGCCGAGGGACATGGTTTAGTGGTAGACTTGTCAGTATTAGGTTAACTGTTGGAATCAGTGATCTTAAAGGTCTTTTCCAACCAAGATGATTCTATAATTCTATGTATTCATATACGTTTATCCAAGTAAATAAGCAAGTGTTTCCACTTAGCTAAGTACACAGCTAAGAAAACACAATTTTAAGCATGTACCTGTCTCTTCAAAACTGTGATCAACACACTGGTCTCTCCAATAAACATTCAAGATTCTTTACATCAGCTTGAAAAATTAAGTGGAAACAGGCACAAAAAAACAATTAGGTTGTATCAAAGTTTCATTATGAGCACGTATATCGATGCCTCTTTATTCAAACTCAGTTGCAGAGAGATTGATTTGCCACATTTTCACATGTGGGAAACAGCTATTCCATAAAACTCCCTGCATTTCTCTCCGAAGGTCCCAGCCATGGTACTCAACCATGGACTTTCTAATAGTCCACCAGCAAAATTGCCTACTTCAAAGCATACATTCTGTATTTACATACATAAGCTTTCCCTGTATACGTGAATTCTTTGTGGAAAAAATACTCTAATGACAGAGGATAGATTTTAAAAACAGGTAGTAAGTGTCCTTTTATAACTCTAAAACCTTCAATAACAGTCCTAAAGAATAGTGTCTCTGCAAACATTTTTATGACCGAATAAATTAATTTGGCAAGGTCTGTAAAAGAGTCTAAAAACTGATCTCTCATAATTTCAGAAGACACCTACATATTTATCCGTGCTTTTGCAAAATGCTACAATGCTGAACAGTGCAAGAATTTAATATGATATTAGTTTAACCTAGCATTGCCTCAATCAATAAATAAAATTAGAATTTACTCTCATCACTAAATGCTGAATTTAGCATTTTTCCAGATACACAGCCAGATGAGACCAGAAATTTAATTTCATTAGGAGTGCTTTTTGCTGCGCTCTTCTAAAACTAAATCTAACTTTTCCACGAATAAATGCAGTCATTAAAACTGCTTAGTAATTTTAGATAGCGGTGTTAGAGCCAAACTGTCCATCAGAATCAGGTTAACAGTAAATAGATCATATTCACTTTTTATTTCACAACATACAATTCAAAATAATAAAAATGTAAATAAATAATTCAAAGCATCATTTATTTAAAATGTTAAGGGGAATGTCACATTGGCCCCACTTGGCTATGATTGCCCTTGAATGAATCCTATTATCTTTGGATCCACAATACTTTAAATTGCCATAAGCATGAAGCACCACCAGGATCAGCCGTGGTTTGGATCAGGCCAAATGAAAGAATTCCTGTGCCACCATTTTCAGCATGGAAAGCTTTCCTCTAAAATAAGATGTTGGCTGTCACTTGGCACAGCAGGGAGACAAAACTGTCAAAGAAACCATCTATCCTTATCTTTTTCCTTTGATACTTCTAACTCTGTGCTTTGCACTGCTAAAGGCTTTAAATTCTTTCTCCTTTAGGAAAAAAGAGTGTCTTGCAAGAATAAAACATTATTTGGTTTAATTCACTCTACAGGAGTCAAGTTCCTCTGAAAGCCAAATGCTGTTCCCAAGGCTACATGCACCGTAGGAGGAAAATGCCCTATGGGCTCAAGGCTCAAATTCTTGAAGACGTTTAGGTAGGTGTCCAGTTCAGTTACATTCAAAGGGAGATCAGAGCCCAAACTCCCTTGGGATCCATTTCTTAATATGTTCCTAACACATACGGTATTTTCAAAAAGTGGTCTCTGTTTAATAATTGTCAGTATTCCTCTGAGAGAAATATCACAGTTAGCTAGCGTCATCTACGTGTATAATTTCAATAGAGCCAACAAAATACAGTAGCTGCGAAAGCTTATATATCCTATGGATTACATTGCAGCATCCAGAGCATTAAGCATATAAAGGCTATAGATCTTTGGCGAATCCCACAGCTGGCTGCTTTTGTAGCAGAGAGAACATTTCTGAAAGTTGCCAAATGGCAACTGCAGAGCCTTAAGGTCCTTAGAAACTTGAGAGGAGGGACTGGTATACCACCACCTGTAGACTTTGCTTGGGACCCCCCTGCCCCTTTCTTTACTCTCATACTCTGATAAGCGTAGCTTTACAGGTCATGACATCCATGAGTGCCAACTGATACCATCTATTGCCATTTATCTTGTACTGGATGTATGCTAGATGCTTGACAGGATTAATTACAGGTGGTTTTGTACTGCCTCAAGGAACTTTCAAATGAATTTTAAGTATGACAGAGCAGGGCTACAAGATAAGGAAGCACGAGCTTCAGAATTACAGCAATCATAAGCTGGCACAATCGGTGTATACAGAGAGCCTCATCCCCTCTTCGCCCCCCACCCTCTGCATTGACTAAACCTTAGGGAAGACCTGGAATAAACCTAAACAAAAATTCCCTGTGTAAGTTCAGAAACGGCTAACTCACTAACTACAACACCTTCTTATAGAGGTTTCTACACTCTCCCTGGAGGTTACTCAAGTTTGAATTACACATATAGGCATTTCTCATTCTCAGCCAAATCCACCACTGTTACTGCCCTCTGGCCTCAGCATCACTGCTACTAAGGGGACAAATTTAAGTACACTGTAATGTAATCTGTTCATTGGTGTGCTAAAATGGTTTTAGAATGAAAGACACCATTTTGTAACACAAGGCAAAGGAAAAGAGGCTTCAAAATGTTACAATCTGATTTCTCACTAAGAATCCTACTAAAAATCATTCCCAATAAAAAAACAGTAATTTCTCTGGGAAGAAAATTTAAAAAAAAAGGTTTTCCTGTTCAAAGAAAGGAAATGCTTAAAAGCTAAATTGTAAGAGGGAAAAGTTACCTTTCAATTTAAAGGTGAATCAAGTCACTGGATCCACACATTTCTGAGCATGCACAAAGACTCATTGGAAGACAGAGAAAATACACGTTACTGACTGAATAGCCAGGACCACTAAGTCGACCTTTAAATTACACACCTTCCAGCCAGGCAAAACAATTCCTCTGGAAACACTATAAACAGCTTGAAGTTTTTATTATCTCATTCCAGTTCCCTGGAGCCTTAAAGGTGAAAGGGATACCAAGGAGTGGATCATCCATGTGTCCTGTTTCTTGGATTTTCTGATTCTTTTTGCTAAGCACATTTTGAAACAAGAGCCTGTAACACACAAAACTAATGCACTTCCCAGCACTGCAACAGAGGCATATTTCCTCACTCCCACTTGTCACCATTAAAGCAGCATATGGTTAAGGGGGAAAGGACTTTGAACCTGCCACTTAAGGACTTCTGCCCTAAGCAGGAAATAATATATGTCTGAAAACAGTCAGATACAGGGGTATTGAAAAGCAGCATGGTAGAAGAACATCACCTGAACAAACTTCGCAGTCAGTCACCTCATCGCTGCGTAACTTTTATTAGTGCTGAAAATTAACAGGTTCTGAGGTTATATGGTTACATTAATCTAGATAGTTTGTATTTTCACGGGAAGTCACACAAGCAGGTTAATATTTCATGATACTTACGGGAGGACCAAATGTTAAAATCTCAAAATTCTAGGTCCTTGGGGCTGCAGCTGTTACCAGGCTGCAGCGTGTAAAACAAAGAGGAGATTTTGCTCCCTCAGCAGAAACAGAAGAACTTAAAGCAGCACAAATCAGATACAGTACCAAATCTTATTTCTTTTGCCTGGCAAGAACTAAACAATCCAGGCAGTACATTACCAGCTCCCTAGGTCTAAAAGGCTATGCTGGCTGCCAGCACTTCTTGACCTGTTTCTTCATCACTTGCCAGAAAAGGAGAAACAGTATGACACATCTGATTTACTGTCATGCAGGGTAGAAATGTTTGCTGACTGCACAAGGTATAAGTTTTCCCTCTATTCTTCATACATATTTGAAATTGCTAAATTGAATTATTCTCAGTAAGATAAATTGTGCATAAACAGAGCATTTGTGAATATGAATAGTCTTAAATAGACCATTTTGCAGTGGAATAAACAGTTGATATTACAAGTTTCACAAAATCATTCTCATCTGCCCAATGTCTGTCTTTCTAACAGCTGGATGCTTAGAGCAGAAGTCTTTATTCTGCTTTTTCTACTAAACCTTCAGTGAACAATTTAGCCTCTGATGTCATAGTTTACGCAAGAAGAAGAAATGTCAGATCTTTAAAGGGAAGTACAGCCTTGGCAACTATCTAGATAGAGAAGATCAAAGAGAACCTGATAAAGCAGTAGAGCCATGTAAGGCTGCAAGCCGCCTGATCTCCAAAGTCGCATTGCTTTGAGCAGGCGATCGGACCACGCAACCTCCAGAGGCACTTTCGAAGCTCAATTTTACTTTGATTATTCAATCTACATGTTAACCTCCCCAAAGACTAAGGAACCATTTGCAATTAACAGGATTTTGTTAATTTTAGAGACTTGTATACAAACATCTTGAGTCACCACGGTGTTCTGTTTCAAAATATTGCAATACTGCCCTATTTTGACACCGGCTGCAGTTTTACATTTACGTCATTAAAAAGGGACAGCTAATTGCAGCGTGCTTACACAGGACCATTCAGAGGATGGCACAAGAAAAATCAGTTCTTAATCAGCTTCCTAAATACTTCCTAAGTAGTCGTTACGTTACATCAGATTTTCAAATTATTTTAACAAAGGGAGCGGATATCAACAAGAAGCGGTGCATCATCCATAACTCCTATGAGTTGAGCTAGTTTGTCAACTTAAATTTGTGGAAGCCTTTTCAGGGCACAGAAGTTTAAATTAAAATTCCAGCAGCATGCAAGCTCTCTGCAGAAAGTTCCTGTCACCGAGGTGACACACAAGCCTCCACAACTCCAAGAGGGCTGGTGCTTCTGTCTCATTTCACAGCGATACAGCAATCATCTGCAATGCCTACATAGAATGAAGCCCCAACGATGATCAGTCCCTATAGACTAAATCTACTATTTTTGCTGAAAAATACTAGATTTCCCTCATGCAGTTTTTACAGCTATGTGCCTACATGGCTTCCAAAGCTTTTCATTCTTCCAGCCTTGCTCCCAGTTAGTTGAGGCATGATCAGAAGAATTACTTCAAAAGTCTAGCAATTATAACAAAAATGCTTGCTGAACTCCCCAGGACAGCAATTATTGAGTGGTATTGAGCCAACAGTATTCCACCCATCAGCAGATGATATAAATGGCTTAACACTTATCAAAAAATCACTGAAGGGAAAAATACAACTGTACCCGAGATGGGTGTCATAAGACAAAACAGAAAAAAAAAATTAGCTGAGAATGCAAAATGAATCAAATTACAGGTCTTGGATCTGCAGAGATAGCCCATAACTGTTGAATATATTGTATCAATATCAATCATGTTCAAAAATAATTACTTTTTCTTAAAATATCCATACAGATGGAAAGGCACAGAAATACAGACATAGATCAAAGCAGTGAACAACCTGATGCATTTGGGCTCCTCTCTCACAGGATTTTACCCACACGAGCTGCATGAGTGAACAACGTTTCAGTGACAGGTCCTTAAGCTCAGCCTCACCCCATCCAGCTCAGAAGATTAAACCGTTCTAGTCCAGTGAACCTGGGCAGCCGGGAGGCTGGCCCCAGGCTGCTGCCTGGGTTGGTGTCAAAATCAGCACGTGAAAACAGAAATCTGCAACTGCTGCTTTTACACTCTGTTCAATGAGGAGCAGAGCAGTTGTGGAAACCAAGAAGCAAGCATTGCCTGGCTGATTTTAAAAGTCTAAGAAGGTCATTTTGGAGTATCAAAGGAGACAGTCTGTAGTAAAGAGCTACAAGGGAGCAATGCTTTAATAGCGTAGAGGGGAGTCTGTGGTAGAGAAAGAGGTGGTAAGAAAATAGTATTTTTAAACCAATTAAAACATGGACCGGATCAAACACAGTAAATTTGACTTGTGATGGTATCTACCAACCCATTACATAAAACCAATCATAGCATTCAGACATCAGCTCCCTCAGGACTGCTGGATCCTACCAGGCATGGTAAAGAGAAAATTACCATTAGCAATGTAACATTATTTTTAATTGACCCAAAAAGCCAGCTGTCAAAGTGTTTTCAGTCTGCCAAATGAGTTTTTAGGTGTGTGGGAGGACACCTAAGGACTTTAATATGTTTCTTACAAAGAAAATATCCTTTGTAGTGGAAAAGGGAGTGAAAACTTAATCAAATAGATGAGAAAGTGAAGGAAAGCCTCCAGCATATTCGGATAAATTAAGAGCAATGTTCACAACGGTATTACACTGTGCCTATGATCAATTCCCATGTTAGCTATATATTAAAATAAAAACCAAACCAAAATACCCCCAACTCCGTGACTGTGCCATACTCTGTACAAAGTTACTCAAAAAAGAACCTCCAAAAATTTTTCTGTCTGTAATATGTGCAGCTATGAAACTTAGATTGGTTGAGGGGGGTGTGTGTGGGGGGGGGGAGTGGTGTCAAAACCCACAGATATACTCAAAGATCTAAAATTAAAATATTTCCTGAACAGACAATTTAGGAACTGGCACTACCCTGTGACATCAGTGGGTTTTGGCATTGCAGGGTTTTGTGAACATCTATTTTTGTAAGCATAAAATGTTCCAAGAAATTTTGTCAAAATGATAGGGTCATCCTCGCTGTTCTCATCTCAGAATCATCCAGCCTCTTCTTGTAAAAGAAGTGAATGAATTCACTGACAGCTGCATCCTCATCCAATGTTAACCAATTCTCCCAGCAAGTTATGGCATAGGTCTGAAATGCTTCTGGAAGAGAAGAACTTGTGCTTTCATTTTGATAATGAAACAAGTTCATGCCATACACAGGAAATACCTATATGGGCACATTTTTACACAGTCATTGCCTTTTGAAATTCATTCACATTTTGGAAAGAGGCCAAATACCATATAGTCTTTACAAGGTTGTTTTAAAAGCTAGATCAGTTCCTTGATCTGGTTCACGGCACAGCCGTACAAACATTGTGCTGGCACAACAGATGTCTGGGGGAAGGTGAGGAAACAGGCATGCTTCATGTTGTATTGCTATCAAAAACAACTTACCATGAAGCCATAGCCTCCACAAACAGCCAAGATACAAATGAATCCAGGATGAAGTAATTTGAAAAATTTACAGCACCCGACAGACAAAAGAAGAAAAAAAAGTTCTCTAATATTTTCCATTTTCTGTAAAGTCTTTGTTGTTCAATGATAGTAAACTGACAACAATTAAGAAGATTCCAAATATTACCTAAACGAAAAGAAGCTACACTACAAAAAAAAAAAAAAAAAGGAATCCAAATGCTATCCTATCATTAGCCAAGAGGAAAAACACTGCTGTAGGCATGATACCAAAAACTTTGACAACACTGCACATAAAAAGTGATTTGACTACAAATCTATTACATAACACTGATATTAAGCACAGTTCCTTCTGGCCTAAGACTGGATCAAAGAATGTGCTATTTTTGTTTTATAAAAGGCACGTCTATCTGAAGCCCAGAAAAGGCCACTGGTACCTAGCAGGCCTTCTCTGGCAGACATAGTCCTTCCTTGAGTTTATTCCTACTCGGACTGTATTACATACTTTGGAAGGAGACAAACCTAGATTCTCACATTTTCAGTATCTATCTCAGTCCATCCATCACATTAGTAAAATCTCCCAACTATTAATCACTCTGAGTTAAAAACTTGCCTATCTTCTGTACATTTAAGTTCAAACACTTTTCATTCCAAATCTTTGTTACTCAACCAAAGAAAAGGCTCTCTTGTCCATTTAATTACGTATTGTGATCAAGACATCAGCTCACTTTATCTTGGCAAATAAAATTGCTGAAGCAATGTTTCCAATTTTTCTAAGTCTTCTCACAGTTCTTGTGGGAGAGAAAGGTGTTGGCTGGTTGCTTTTCTCCCTAAACAGATTTCCTCACGACTGTCACCAGAACAGGACAGTCAGTTCTTATAGCAGTTAGCCTTGGCCAGGAACAGCTTCACTATCGCTACTCAGAAGTCCCTCACCAGCAAAAAGATTGTATTTGCTCTTTCACCCATAACATTGGAGTTTCTGGTAGATAATCGGCAAATGTGAACTCTCTTAAGAGTCAGAGAGTCACTGTTCTGAACATGAGTCCATAATTTTCTTCTAGATGTCCAGCTAGTCCCAGGCCTGCTAGAAGTACATCTACTGAACATGGATTTCTATTTGGAATTATATTTTGTCATGGACATCTGTAGGATGTCAATGTTGTTAGCCAACTGCATATATGACTGCTGGACACTGTGTAATTTTCCTCAAAAACTCATCTAGCATAACCAAATTAAAGGTCTTGCAGAAATAGATTTAATCAATACTATCACTTTTAATCTCATTACAAGTTAGAAGTAGCTTATTTTTCACTTTAATTGACACTAATTATGTTACTCCTAATCTTCTAATAATCAAATCACATATCAGCTGTTCTGCTGTTTTACCTGGAACTGATGTAAGGCTGAGGCAAGAAATCTCCAGGTCATTCTCTTTGCCCTCTCTGGTGTATATTTAGTGCTCCACAATTTATCAAAAAACAAACAAAACCAACAAAACAAAACAAAAATCCCTCTGCTTTAACACTGTGGAGAACTCCTTGCCCACTTCTTGGGTGTCAGATATGTAAAGCTACCAATTTTTAAATGTCTTTTTAGTAACTTATGTAGTTTATGAGTAGCTGTTGGTAAGTATTGCACCATTATATGAATGAGTTCACCCTGATTATTTTTCAAAATCAAAGGAAAAATTTCTGAATGCTTCTGCCATGAAGTCTGCATGTCCCAGGTTTCAGATCAAGCAGTGCCCCTAAAATACTACAATTGTACTCATAACCTAATTCTTTTGATTATACTGAGACTGATATAGATATAGAAGATGCATTTTTATCAGCCTTCTGTGCAATTACTCAAAATATAGGGCTAACCACAAAGTTTAATCATCTCAAATACAAGTTTCTGTGGATAAAAGCTATAGAAAAGCATCCATCTTCTTGCTGTTAACATGCTGTTCACAGGGTGCAGGAGCACCTCGGGGAATGGTTTAGCTGCTGTGGAGCTTCACAGCATTAAACCACATTGCTGACATAGTCCATTCGCTCAAAAGTATATACATATAATGGTAAATATACTGTTAATCAGCTATGGCTTAAAACTGTTTATTACTGATATACAGACAGCTGACTAGAAGACAGAAAAAGTATTCTGGAGAGGAACAAAGAACCACAGGGCACTTACCCAGCCTGCCTACAATGACAAGCTACATGGAAAAAAAAAAAAATCTACAGAGGCTCAAGCAGCTCAAGCAGAAGGTTCAGTACAAATTACTTGCTCCTGAACCTAAAATATAAAGTACTGTACTTTTATTTTAATTTCTGGGATGCTTAAAGGCCCAAACTTGAAATACAGAAATGAAATACAGATTAATCTCTTGTAAGCAAAGTCCACTAAGTGATCTCCTTTATCCAGAAGCAACTGATTGTACCCAATACATGCACCGGTCATAAGGAAAAATAAGAAGGATTTTCACTTATAAAACTTAAATGTACTTCATATGCGCTAACAACATCTTCATGGCTAGGATCTTACCTCCTATGTAAAGTATTTCACTACATAAAAATAATCCTGTATTTAGATGAATAAGGCACAGGATTTTTGGACTGTCAAATGGCAGGAAACTTCCACTGCTCTGCTTTGCTTCAGGTGCTAGTTATGCATAATTGGACCTCTGATAGATTCAGACAGTGAAAATATTTTTCAGTTATCAAACTTCATGCCCTTATTTAATTATTCTGCACCCTCAAGCATAAAATGCATTATTTACACAAAGTGCTTTTTATTCTCTATTGATAGTTTCCTATTCTACTGACTACAGCTTTACACCATGAAAAACTTCTGTTTGCAACTTCTTATCTATTTTCTGCAAAACAGATGTAAACTATAAGTAGCCACTAAGAGAATAAACATCTCTTGAAAACCATGTGTTTGATTCCTAATGATAGAAGGCTCTAAAAATATTCTGTACCTTAACTATAACTACTACAGCAATTGTAAGGGTAAATCAAAATCAGCTACTGAAGGCAGGAGGAATAAACATAGTAGAATCCTTGCCTGGAAGACCTTATCAAGGAGGGGCAGGAAAGTTTTTGAAGTAGTTTTACTCATCTGACACAGTAGTTAGGGTCTCTCTTCATGCTATGGCACTGCACTATGCAGATATGCCCAGAAAAGAGCCGGTCCTAAACTAACAAAATAGATCCTGAAAACATTCAGATGAGTGGGAAACCCTTTTTCCATCCCATCCATAACTTCAGGGCAAGAAAAATTCCAATTTAAAATTGGGATGAAAAATTAATCTCAAAATTCTAAAGCAGCCAAACTGAAAAATTTAAACTAAGTGCTCTGTTTTTATAATTGCCACACATTCCATGTTTACATTTCCACATAACTAATATTCATAAAAGTTATTTAAACTGAAAAATATTTATGTAGAAAGTGCATATATGATCTGTCTGGGTATTTATTAAACTTTCATCATTGCCCCAGGAAAACTGTTGAAACAAAGCACTGTCTGCTTTCCCAGCTTGTAGCACTTCCACACCATTGGCACGGAGACCGACTTTGCCATTTTCTGTGCAATTCTCGGAGGATGGAAGGTTGGGAGAAAGGGCTATTGCTTCCCTTCTTTATGTGGTTTTTTCATAGT
Organism: Himantopus leucocephalus; assembly: GCA_003993805.1. Classification (NCBI taxonomy): domain Eukaryota; kingdom Metazoa; phylum Chordata; class Aves; order Charadriiformes; family Recurvirostridae; genus Himantopus; species Himantopus leucocephalus. The sequence continues at coordinate 12,494,166 of RSEF01000014.1, read as the reverse complement.
CTCTACCTATACCTGCCATACTTTTTTTGCTACTGCTTTATCATCTTGAAGACAGTTTCCTCTGAATCACAAATAACTTCTTTATTTTGCCCAAACAGATGCTTGTTTTTGAGGCAGTACCTAACGAGGAACAGGAAGTCTCCCACTTCTTCAGAAAATGTCTTGAATTTCAATCTTGTGTTTCTCTTCCTCCTATCCTTGCAGCACCTTTGATCATTAATAAAGCCTCTATACAGTACATGAAGTGTTTAATCTTTCATGATTTCAAGAGTTGTGACCTGACCTAAGGATTCTCACTGTTCTTGTATTGTGCGGTGCATCATGAATATAAACCCATTACTGTGGTGTTTGGGTTTTCCATCCTCAGCTACTGCTACTCACAACTGAAATTCCCCAAAAGCATTTTTTTTTTTTCCTAACAGAGAAAATACGCCAAAACTCCTAAGCTTAACAAGTCTTTTTTGTCCAGAGTACTGCGCAGTCCTTGTACAGCAGCCTGTAAGCCAAGTTCTGCTAATCACACATTTAATTGTCTCCAGAAAAATTGACAGCAATTTCTTCAAAAAAAGTTGGCTGCATACTGTAATAAAAGGTATCTGAAAGTGTTACTGTAATTAAAGTCTTGGAGATACTGAAAAGATCATGTTGTGGCAAGTATCCAGTATACAACAATCAGACATTGACTTTCAGACTCGTTAATATGTAAAAGAAAAATAAGGGGACTGAGAGAGAAATTACATCTAAACTCATTCAAGCATCAAATAAATAAAAAAAAAATCCCTTTTAGCCAACTTGTAAAATATTAACAAGTTATTGCAAAAAAACCAAAAAACCCCAACACCCCAATGATGTGAAAAGACACCTGCTCTAGCTACAAATACAGATGAAGCGGACACGATTTCTTAGGCAAAGTATCAGAATGGGCCTTTTACGTTCATCTTGCATTTTCCTCTTTGCTGCTGTGCCCTTTTGGCACAAAGACGTGCCCCTCTCTCAGCCACCAGTCTCCTTATGACTGCAGTTGACGAAGAGACAAGTGCTTTCACAGTAGGATGTGAGCAAGGTCTACAGAGAGCACATCAGCTGGCAGCATTCAGGCCCCGCTCAAATGTTTGATACACAACAGCAGGAAACATACAGAACCACGCCCGGGTGAAAACAGGCGATTGAAAGAGATTTCCTTCCTTGCCGCTCAGCGCCTTCAGTGAGCAAATACTGTTCACTTCATTTAATGTGATAAGAATATTCCTGGGCATTCACTATCCTTATTTATCACTTGTCTCTCCCTACCAGCAAATGCCAGCTTATTTATACTGAGACCCTGATAAAATCTGTGCAACACCTGTCATGCTGGAGTCTTCCCCAACTTCATCTGAGCAGAAGAGTCTGACATGACTTGATATTATACAAATCTCACTTTCTACTCTGCTACTAAAAACTGCCATGCTGGTTAGAGAATTGCCCAGCCAACAACAGAGACTGCTTGAAAACAAGAGATGCCCGAAGAGCCACATTTTTTAACCATTCTGTGCTCTGTGCTGGATGGCATTCTACAGCAGTTGCCATCAAATGTGACAACAGCAGAAGTCAGCATCCCCCTGTTACACAGGCTTCCCTTTTAATAAAGCTCAGAGTCTGAGAGCCCATTTCAAACCAATGGACCAACATGCTAAGAAAATAAGGTGACCAAAAAAGAGTTATAACTAAGAGAAAACCACTTTAATGATGGCTGTGTGGGCCTGGGACCCAACAGACCTGTATCTCCTCCCAGTTTCCCATCCCATCCCATTCCCATTCCATCACATTAATAATTGCAAATTAACAGCTTCTACATAAGTTACTTCTAAGAGCCAGATTACGACTTCATGACATTTTATACAATTTAGCTTTTGCAAAACAGAAATGGACACCCCAAATGGACATTTGGGGATTTTGAGAAGCACAGGGTAAAAGGTGCAAAATGAACAGTGGTGCCACAACAGGCAATGATTATGGCTGCTTTTTCTCCAGGATTCCTGCAATTTAAGAGTTTTGATCACCAGCATCAATGTTTAAATTATAATCTTAGACTGCCGAATAGTAGGGCAAACTCCTTTAAGACTTTTAGAGTGGGGTTTTTTTTATTAATATTTGTTTTCTCAAAAGGAGGCAAAGCTGAGAACTTTGTTTTATTATAGTCACAGTTATATAGTCACGTGAAATGTCAGTTCTTATTTTCACCAGGCAATTCTGTGACAGGCCTACACTAAGAGACATGCCAATCCAAACAAAAATACCTACTGAGCATAAATGGACCAAATTACTTTGTCAGTGCTACAAAACCATTCCTGGGTATTTAATAAAGCTTTTTAAGAAAAAAAGGCATCCTAGACCAATGTCTTTTCATTCAAAATTCATGAGCTCTATTAATCTATCAAGTATGTATTTTTATTGGGTCTTACATAGCTCCCTCAAGGCAAGGACGTTTTAAAGCTAATTAAATAGAAACCATCACATTCACTGTACTCGGTGCTCAGCTGAGGATACTGCTCCCATGCTTAGTTACTGAGCCTTTTCCATTAGTATGCTACCAAACTTTTTCAAATTACATGTAAATATACAAACTGATATGAATTAAGAAATCCACAGGTATTCCTTAATTTTTATACATCTACCTATTAAAAATACTGTAGTGCTGATTTAACTGATAACCAGAAAAAGCTTTCCAATATTTAAACCAAATTTCCTCTGACATGTACTGCTTTCTAAAAGTACATATACAAATGCCATTCCAGGGCTCACGGGATATGGGGTTTCTGCTCTATGTGTAAGTTCATCTGAACTTCTGAGCAAACTCCAGCATTGTTTCAGAAGGCTGAGAAGACAGTACAGCAGGCTCACATGATATGATATACACATTTTCCTAGCTCCATTCTAGGTGATCGTATGTGAATAAGCAGGTGCTCTCTGTTTGGAGTAATCTTCTGATTTTGCTCAGGCCCAACAATAGCACTCTAAAGTTGCCAGAACAGCCATCCAAGCACTTAGTAGTTTATTTGCCTTAAACCCTATACCATGTAAAGATTTCAACTAGTTTAAGTATTTAAGCTTCTCTCGTGCTATTAATATTTAAGGCACTTCAAATTTTGTCAGTAGGTAACATCTTAAGTGCTAGTGCCAACGCCAAGATATCCACCACCTTGATAAAAGAATGAATATATGCAAAAAATGCATATATAGCAATTAAAGCTATATTGAACTCGCATAGCTAAAAGCACAGGAAATGTGGAATGAAACCAGCATTAATTCAGTTGCTTTGCACACAGTTCCATATTCATTTTTTCTAGATTGAACATGTAGGTAGACACATTAGTGTTACGTGACATTTTCACAGAGAATTTTCACTTAAATTATAAACAATGGGCCTGCTGTGGATCACAGGGCTTCACAAGCAAAATAGCCAATGAGGAGAAATTTGCCTTTCTGAAATCAGTCCTCGCGTAATCAGACTAAATCTCAAGGCAGTTTTACTACTTCCAGAAACTCACTGGCTCACTCAAAGGAAAAAGTCACAGTTCCCTAGCACGTATTATAGGTGAGACAAAAGTGCTAAACAGCTTACCAAGCAGCATCAGGCTAATTAACATCATATCAGCTCTAATTGGAAGTGATTCAGCAGTCTCAGCTTTGTAGTAGAAGTCTTTTCAGGACTCACTGATGTGAGAGGCTACTACTGACATCAAGAAGTGTATAGTTATCTAGCTCTCAAATCCCAGAAGAAAGCTGTATAGTAAGTTTTCACTGGAGAGTGGTCTGGAGTCACCGGCAAGAGATAATCCAGCCATTGTGTTGCCGTTTCCTTCGTGTTACTTTATTCAAACATGCTGTCGCAAGCACACAGAACTACATGGGCTAGCTGAATCGTCTCTGTGTTACTCGGGGAGTCCAGAACAGGAACAAGATCAGAACCTCACTGCCTTCAGTGCTTGGAGGTCTTCTGTTCTATCCAAGTTACTTCATGCAATCTAGGACACATATCAACTCAAGTGTCCAATTCTTACAGAGTAATATCCATCAAAATTGTAATTCTTTTAATGAAGATATAATTAATGCTTGCATTCATCAGGTCATGCAAACCTGACCTACTTCTTTGCACTGCTATGAGTAGTGAGAACCTGATCAGCTTGACAAACTAATGAATGATAAGTTCTGATGAGAGAATATTTGCCTGGAGTGTGGGTATCAAGGACGTAGCCAAAATAAGCCAAGAAAAATAAGACACCTTTAAAATGAAATTAACTTCAGCAGCCTCTTACTGCGTATCTTCTACTCATTACTGCTGTCCAGCTAAATAGAAACGAATGGGGAAAACTAACAACAGGTAGCGCTCAGGAAGATTATTAAGCAGGGTGTAAAACAACAACTTAAACCAGCTTCTAAACTCAACAGTTGGTGTGTTAAGGCATGTACTTAAAAGTGAAGGTATCTCACACCCCTTTCATCCCACTAAAGTGGTGCTTAATGTATAAAAAAAGAATTGTTCCAGAAGAGAAGGTCCAGAAGCACTAATGGAAGCCTGAGCTATTTTACCAAAGGGTATCTTGCGCTGAAAGAGTACAGGACTATAAAGATGAGCTCCAAGGACAAATTTCACATTTAAGTAGAGTCTATTATCAAGATATAACATTTTCATGCATCATTTTATATTGAGAGAAGCTGTGTAGTCTGAGAAATGGCAGTGTCTAGCTCTTTCTGGCATAGAAGTCCTCCTCTGTGCTGTGACAGCAGAGTAGTATGAGTCACAGATGAAAATTTGGTTTTTCTCTTGTACCTATTTCCCTATCAAGTGTAAAAGTCCATAATTTTCCAATTTATTTCAGAAACAGCAACAAACAGATGGATTCACATGCCCTGTGACAGCCTAGTCCTCCACTGGGGCGTCAGCGGCCCTTCCCTGTCACAATTACCCATGGGCAATGTGTCACACTGAGTGACATACCATCACAGAGCCCAGTTTCCTTTTCCCCCCCATTTCCATCATTCCACAGAGGCCTTAACTATCTACATTAACTGTCTTATTCCCTATTTGACAGCTATTTTAAGCTGTATTTCAAGATGAAGCAGTGACTTAAAAGACTGAGTACTGAGCTAAAAATCTAGATCTAAATTCTAATGCTCTGTCACTTAAGAGTAATACCTCTTGGTCCTGGTCTCCACTGCAGTACATTAAATCACTGTGATGGTAAAATATCCGAAGTAACAAGGAAGCATATGATGTATAACATGGTCAGAGTGGAAAGATTAGAAAGGAAATATGAAAAAAGAAATAATGCAAGTCCATTTCAGGAGAGGCAAACTGTGAAACTGTGAAAGCCAGACTGTCCCACAGAACAAGGGTGATTATTCACAGCTGCTGCGCCCTCCTCATACCGCAGCAGGCAAGCATCACTGCAGTGAAGAGGTTTTGGGTTTTGTGCATAATACTGATATAGCACTGAGGAAACAGTGGCAGAAAGCTATTAGTGCCTAAATAAATGAGTACTAATCATGCAAAATCATTTGCCATTTTAGGAAGTCCCATCCAATTGATTTAAGCAATTAGCTCTGCTAATATTAGAGGGTTCTTCTTTTGCCGTAGAATCATGCAAGGTATGCAGAGAGAGCATCGCTTACTTTAATAGGACCAGTGCTCTCTAGAATCATTCTGAGATTCTCTTCCTTGTTGTTTCTCTCCTATGACCTTAAAATACTTTAGCCACACTATAAAAACTGTTTTAGAAAAAGACAACCACTAGCCTATTGGACAAAAAAAACCTTTTTTTTTTTTATGATGAAGAGTTAAACCATAACTTTCCACTGGAAAATTTTGAAGATCTCATTGCATTTCCAAGCACCTAATTAATCCCTTGGGCAGAACACCTCTTGCTAGGAGATACAAGGAGCAAAACCGAATGAACCAAGAGGTAAAATTATGTCAGAAATTTTAGAACAGGGCCCTGCAGATCAGACTTCAGGAGAACATAGAGGGCTGGATGAGAAAATACAGCCTTTAATGCTTCATCTGCATCTGTACAGTATACCAAGAGGGGTTCAATATGCAGCATGCATGATGCTAGCTCACTTTTAAGCTGACAAATCCAGCTCCCAACATATGCTTCAAAACTTACTCAGGGTAACGTGCAGTCTCAGAGGAAAAGGAGTGCAAGTGTTCTGCACCAACGTACAGGCGATCACCTGAAAAACCTTTGCTCTCAAAGCCAGGAATGCCTATGCAAACTAAAACGAACACAACAGACTAACAAAAAATAAGTCTTATTGTAATGAATAAGATATTCTATATTTTAGCATGTAAAAATAAAGAAGTTAACATGACAATAGGCGACTGAAGTTGATTTATTTTTGGATTGTGTGTCACTTCAACTGCACCTAAAAGGTTCTTCCCTAATTCATATAGCTTTTTAGTAGTTTGCATAATGCAGAAACTAACAGCAGAAACTAAGCAGAGTCTATAATATGACTTCATTGCAGTTGATAGAAATGGAACAGCAAATGAAGCATCCATCCAATATCTGCTCTGAACTGGAAGATATTATGACTTACCAAATTATGTTAGATCTAATTTGGCAAAAAAGAAGTCACTGTAAGTTAAATCTTTCCTTAAAATTACTGTCAGAAAGTCCATGTAGGCATCAAAGCAGTACTAGGATGAAATCCTAAGTCCTGCTTTATTATTAATACAACTTCATTAACACCTTTTGTAGTAGTGATTTCTACATATCCAAAAAGGAGGCTTTTCATTTTTAATCTAAGTACATTACCACTACTCAGTCCATTCTGTGATGCTGTGGCAGAGCAACTGTTACTATATTGATTTTACCTTTATACCTATATTTTGTCTCACTGATTGAAAAGTCATCAAAACAGCTTTAGGCTTATTTGAGCCTAGTATCTAGGCTGCCTCACTTTTAAATGAAGGTATAAGCAGACTGTTTAGCATGTTAATATGCTAGCAAGCCAAGAACATTCCTACTTAATTCTCAGGGAGTCTCACACTCCAAGCATTTTCATCAGTGATTAAAGTATTAAGCTTCTATTGCAACAACACTTAATATTTTTCAGTTTTCCCACAGTATCCTGAGTCTTCTGTCTAGGGTTTCAAAGCAATTTACCGATACAAATAAATTAATTCTCAATACCCTGCAAGGTAAGAAGTATCTTCCAGGGGCAAAAGCAACATGCAGTCGTGTTCAAAACCGGCCTAAGTCCCGACTGCAGACCTGGAGAACTGGCACAATACTTAACTTCCAGCTATGGTTTAGGCTTTGTATACAGTCCACACTCCTGAGTATCAAGACTTATATTTATCAATTCACGCACTGAAAAATCAGAAATGACTGAGGAAAACAATCAAATTAATTACAATGTATGTAAGATTTTACAGCCAAGTGACAATTTTTTAATCATAAAACTCTGACCACTTTCTTACCTCCAACTCATTGTTATTTCATTTGCATTCTCAAAACAGATACTTCAGAGCAAGTGTAACTGCCAATGCACAATAACTGAGATTCTCTCATGAAAATAAAGTTGTGTGAATATAAGAGGTTGCAAATTTTGAAGCTTGAAACCAGAAAAAATTAGCTTCATCTTTTCAGCATTCATATTTTTTCCAACACACACTTAGGGGTGCAACTTTTTGCAGTTATAAGCATCCAAGAGAACAGAAACAGCTATAGTTTTTGATAACCCAGCTAAGTTTAGAAATCATATTAAGAACACAGTGCTGTTGAGATGATCCAAAAAACATCAAACATTATCACCATGGTTCCCTACCCTATAGACAGAAACAGATGACACCAAGCAAGAATAATATTTCTTACAAACAGATGACAGCAAAATTGACTAACTTCAGGCTGCTGTTCATCATTGCCACCACTAAATGCTGGATGCCCCACTGATGTTAGAGCTAAGCAGAGTCCTGAGTATAGATTTCAAGGCAAATGAAAAGGCCAATGTGACAGATATAAAGAAGACATCCCACAGAGTCATGCAACTTGAAGTGTCACACACCTTCTCAGTAAATATCTATTTAATAAGTCAACATATTTAAACAACTGCTATCACTACCTTTAAAACCTTGCTTTCCTTGTGCCCTTACAAAATCCTTCATGAAAGACCAGCACAGATAGAAGTTAAGGTTCAATGCAGACAAGCAAGGAGTGAGGAAACCAGAATTACTGCAAGGACCTATAATTTCAGTGTCCATGATATGTGGCTTCTGACTTAGCATGCTACATTACTAAATAAGCACTCTCTCTTTTCCTAATAAAGCTTGTATGATCCTTAGCAAGAAAAATGTCTTAATCAAGGTAGGGGAGCGGCATCTTGAAGGTCTAGGCTTTTAGATTTACTTTCACTATTGCTCACCAAAAAATAGAATGTGTGAACGCCTGACAATACTAGGTATAAAAGAATTCAGCAGGAGTACACAGAACAATAATGATGCCTGTGATCATGCAGTATGTAGAGCTATTTAAGGAGTTAAGCCAGAAAATCTTTCATAATATATCTAACCAAATAAGAGGACCAATAACTGACCTAGTTAATGCCTGCTTCCAGTCTCAAAAATAAAAATGATCATATACAGTTTGAAAAAACAAAAGTGTGTCCCACTAAAAGTGGAAGTTGTAAATTATCAAAAACCTTCTACCTACACTAGCTATAGCATTGAAATGAACCTTAAGTCACTGGACTATGAAGCAACTTCAATTTATTATGTAAGCAAAATGCCAAGTGCTACTTCTATATTTGTATTAAAAAAACCTACTAAGAAAAAGCCTTCAGTTAACCACACTTTTGCTGCTTCTCATTTGAAAGAGAAAGCAAGTAAGGCCTCATCAATGCTGCCATCTACAGAGCGCTTCTCCATATCAAAATAATTATTTTTTCTTAATTAAGACCTTGAGATTTTGCATTGCCTGATAATAAAGTGCTTGGAAACCAAATGTACACCACCTTGGTTTCCACTTTCAGCAGTCCCAAATAGAATTATACTCTATGCATTTCTTCCTTGGGGGGGAAAGGGGGAAGAGCCACGGGATAACAATGATTTCCAAGCAATTTCAGAGACAGTCACATCTGCCCACACTGCTGTGGCTAATGTCACCTGAAGTAGTAATGCACCACTCACTTCAGCAGTTTACAGGGAATATAAAAATCAAGGAAGAACAGTGAAAGATTTGCACATAAATGGCTGAACTAAAATTAAAAAAGCCTTCAGTGCATCCATTATGACCTTTCTTTTGCTTTTCCACAAAAAAGATAAGTAAATAAATATAAGTAAAATAAATAATTCATTCTGATAAAGGCATTCTACCTCAAAATAACATTTTCTATTTTATCTACCACTACAACTGCTTCATGTCACAATTTCCAACTTTCAGAAGGTACAAGCAAACCTCTACATAGAAAAAGCTGTGAAAAATGAGAAAAAAATAAATAAATACAAATGAAAGGAGATAAAATGATCTCTACAGCAACATTTTCTCTGGCTTTACAATACAGACAATAACTTACACATTTTGAAAGGGTATTTTGAATTATATTTACTACAAACTCAGGCAGCTTTCTTTAATATAGATTAGTCTCACTCTAGAAGATACAATTATGGCGAGAACTTTGCTTTGTCTTGTCTTCAGTCAGCTCCTCTGTAAACAGCAGGTTTCACCGTGTAACACCATGTTTCAGTCCCTAAATGCACTAAATCCCATTCAGCGTGTTCTCTTCTGTAATCACGAAGTGCACTCCAGTTAGGAAATGAAGTCATAATTGTTCATGCATTTCCAGTGCTAAACCTTTAACTAAATATACAGTGCCAGGTTAGCTCCACAGCCCCAGAAATGTTGTTTGTTCTGGCAGGGAGCGCTGGCCTTGCTCCAACACCTTGCCAGTCCATTACAGACATGCCAACTGAACGCAGAAAGGACTCATTTTCTTCTGTGTGTGAGATTCCTGACTATTTGACTATTCAAGCTGCACACATTGGCAGAACAGGTTGAAAACCAGGAAAGAAAATGAAGCCTTTGCCATAGAGCATTTCTGAATGATGCTGGGAGAGCACAACCACAAAAGCTTGGTGCTGCCAGAGCTGTTTCCACGACTTCTGCTCCTCGCGCAGCACAGCTGACTGTCGTCTCCCACCCTGCTATATACTGCAGTATACTGCTGTATACTTTCAAAGTTCATGCTCAGTAATTCACAAAATTCAGCCACTGGGCAGTAAGGTTCCAGTCACTTTTGTACAACAATGAGATGTTAGCGTAGATCAGAGACACCAGGTACACACGCATGAAAATATGATGCTGCTGTCACACATGCTGAGCCACTGGACAGTGATATCTTCCCACTGTTTCTAGCAAAAACAAAGCCTTACAAAGCCTACCAGGTGAATTTTTCTACCATTTGATTGTGCCAGATATACCTGAGGCTGTGCGAAAGATGCTTCTGCAGAGCATGGTGCAGGTACAAATAAACACCTACCCAGCTGATGTGCAGGGATGCATTTCCATTTTACTGCAACATTGAACAGGCTCTGAACAGATTTTAACAACTTGCCCATTTTACAGGCAACTTGAATGAAGAAATCCAAGCTACTAAAGGCCCTTTCAACTTCCATTTCTAGCTCATTCCCCTGCATTCATGATATACCACGCGACGGAAGGATGCAACAACACGAGCAACAGTGGAGCACGGAAAATGATGCTCCCTTGAGCGCCTATCAGGCACCATGTGGAAAACATGTCAGCAAGCTCAAATGAGCAAACATACGTTTCCTTTAATTTTATACATAAAGTTTTGTACACATCATAATTTGGAGAGAAGTTGTTTCTATTATAACTTCATATGAATTTCAAACACTTAGTTTTTAAAGACAACAGTTATTTAGAAACCAAAGATTTAGGCACCCTATCTTAAGCCTGAAAATACAAAATATGTTGAAAGCAAAACTGGCTAGGCCAGCTCTGAAATTACCAGCATTGAGGATACGCTTTAATTAGGTTTTCACCTGCAGGTTCTTTTTCACCTAAAAAAAAATTATGTAAGAAAAAAAAGCTGCCAAAACTTTTCAAGACATGCAGACATCACATGGATGAAAGGGGCAAATATTTTAAAAAGGTCATGGCAAATAATCAAGTTTGCTGATAATTCTGTAACCAAACATGATTACATACAAAACAGACATTGCTAGAAAAAACATCTAGGTAAAAATTCACACCACCTTTTTCCTTCTACTTTTCTTTGTGTTTTTACGTACTGGCCTCCCTGCACAAGCAGTAAAAATGAGACTGTCTAATGAAAGCCATTTGGGGACTACTTTATATATTCAGCCAAGGAGAAGCAACTTTTCCGTTTTCCTATATTCTCCCAACTATAATGGAACAACAAAATGATAAATCTAATGTTACAAACCACTGGTAAAAGTATGCCAGCCCTTATCATATCCATTTGTTCAATTTTACTGCGAAGGATGCCCTTTGGCAGTTTATCCCTCAGAGCAAACACCAACTCCTTCACGCAAGTACATGTGCAATCTTTCTTAACCTTTAAAAGGCTTTGAGCACAGGAATTTATAGTTACTAACAGCTTCACAACACAAAGTCAAATCATTTTGCTCCATCTGTATGCCAGACTATAATTGTGGAGGAAGCTGTAAAAGCAGATCTTTTGCTGAAGGTTTGGAACAGAAGAACCACCCAACAGTTACAGATATCTATGTCTAGACTGAACCTTACTTCTGATCCGCTTACTGAATAGTAGTTGTATTTCCAATGGCATTTTGCGTGTCCGTGCAGGATGATCCAAGAACAGAAGCCATTATAAAATGTAATTAAAACATATTATTAGATTTTCCAAAATCCCAAACCTATATGGAATATACACACCATCAAACAGCCTGCTACATCTCAAGCAGGTAACAAAAACTTGCATGTAATTCTTTTTGAAAATAAATTTAAATGCTCATTTTTTCAGGAAACTAAGTATCAGCACCAAGTAACGAGTGAGATCTCTGACACCACTGAATTACCATCTGCCTGTGGAGATAAAGCCTACACAGAAATGGCTAATGCACCAATGCGCAATGAGGGAGCATCCAACACCACGAGACACTTCATTCCCTGGGCATGCATGGGATGCCAGGTGCAGAACAGCCTCTGAGGCTCCCTGGACAATGTCATTACTCTCTTAGTGGGAAGCTGGTCATTTGAGTCTCACTGCTGGATTCAGTGTGACATCCAGTGTAAAACTTCTATAATTGCTCAGTCATAACAAAGTATCTGTAACAACATCTCTGCATTATGACAACTACTTTCCCTCTCACTTCTGATACTCACTGAAACTTCTTGGAGCTGGATATATCTCAGTTCTCCTTGACTGTGCGATCACTGCCCGCTGGTTCAGTAAGACCAAATCCTTCTCACTTTTTTGTAAACTCCTTCAAGGTCTCCTCCTTGAAGGCACCTAAGCAAAGACTACTTTAGGATCACTGCCCACATGGAAAGAAGCAGACCTGTTCGTTTCACTGCAGTGAGTGAACAGCCCTTGCATCCTTGAGATCTCTCAAACTAACACTTGCATCACACAGTGTGGTCCCACTAGCAGTCACTGAACCAGCACTTCGCCAAGTCATTGTCACATTCATGTTGCCCACTTCCCTTAAGAATATCAAAATACACTTGCCAGTATCCAGCCACGTTTCAAGAAATCTTTTTCATATGTTAGATGGTATCAATGCCCTAGCCTTATTTAAATAGATGCAGTATTAATAGGTTTTCAGATCAGAAAATAGTTTGATGGGTTTTATGTGAAACATTAACAAAAAAAAAGAATATTTATTCTAGTCTGCAACTCCTTAAATATTAGTGAAAATTCATTTTAAGAGATAAAGGAAATAGCCAAATCAAATATGTGACATCTTCTATAAGCAACCTTTTCATTTTTTACCTTATAAAATGATTCCTATATGCTGTTTGAGCTAACATAAGCTCAGACAAGTGACCAGTCCTTGCCTTCTTTCATTTGCCAGAGCAATGAAACTCAATTATCTTAATTGTATATATTTGCATCTCTGTGCTATAATAAAAATGCATTTGATTTCATGCAGAATTTATATGGTTCAGCAAGTTCAGCAACAAATCACAGTTTGCATTTAGGGTAACGTTTAAGTATTTTAGCAGGAAGCTGCACCTATAGAAGACTTTGAGACTTTCAAGTTTGGGACATGCCTTGCTTCTGCCTCTCGGGTGTCTTTACTTCCACAAGGTTGCACTTCATTGCAGGGTTGACTGAGCAAAGGCTTGTGAAGTTGTCCCTTGGGTGGTCCCTTGTCTCTGATCATGCCTGTCTAATAATTTCTTTTTTCTGAGACAACCACGTTCCCTATCTTTCTGTCATAAGGAGAAAAAAACCCAACCAACCAAACAAAAAAAAGCCCCAAAATCTTTCAAGGTTATTAGAAGTGCTTTATAATTAATTGCTATGAGTATTCTCCCCAGCATTTGCTTGCTTAATAAAAAAAAGCAAACAAAAAACTTCTATTGCCCTCATTTTTTATGTTGACTTCGAAGAAATCTCCAACATTTCACCTTTGCGTGAATTTGTTGAAAATAAAAGATTTAATGGTATCTTTCTTTACGTAATGGTAATACACCATGCAGTTATATAGCACATTTAGTTTGTATAATAGCTCTTCTGCATTTTTATCTGCACAGTAGTTTGAACAAATCTTTAATATATCTCAGAAAATATGAGAATTAACTGAGAGCAGGCAGAAAAACAACTCCTATACAACACTAGCTTTGAAATGAGACACTAATCTCCTAGTTCAGCAAAAAGGGATAATATCCACTGACCTTTCTACAGTATTTTTCCAACATAGAGACCATATTATTTTCTAGAATTTCTCAAACTTGTACATGTGTTATACAGGTTACCCATCTGGACAGGAAATCTAACACATCAGAATATGATTAATTTACTGTATAGGAACAGGTCATCTGCACAATTCAGTGGATATACCAAGGATTTCCAGGTGGCCTGGGCAAACATCCCAGATGCTTCCATTCTAGTCAGATAAGATTTATGGATTAAAAAAAGACATTGAAAGCCTGTATGTACAGTAGCCCTAATTATGGGTATTTTTTTAAAGAGTCTCTATTAAAGCAGAAAATTTTCTGTTGTCAAATGTTTAATCATTAATTTATTCCTGTTACAAACTTACAAGTTGTTTTTGTTTTGTTTTTTTGTTTTGTTTGGTGGTTTGGTTTTTTTTTTTTACAGATGTGCTGTGGATTTCGGGGAGAGAAGCTCTAAAAATTCTTCTTAGTACTTTAATACTACTGTTCTACTACTTTAACTATTTCAATGTATTTTGATTTTGGGAAATGGTATTTTGTTTTATATCAGATTCATATTTCCATTTTCAAGCTAATAATCCACAAATTTTGTGTCCAGCATCTGCAGCTTTAAAAGCCATTTCTAAAGCCAACAGAAAAGTACTCACTGATAGAAGCAGCTCTCCTGAACCAAGTGGACCTGGCTGATAGGTGGTACAGCAGCTCATGATCCACAACATTGATCTGTGAGATGCGGACACCAAATGAAGCAGACTTCTTTCAGCTTCCTTGGCTCAAAATGATTACTGAACAACAGATCCAGCAAGCAATGATCTGCTGCAGAAGCTGGGAATAACTTGGACTCCCTACAACTGCAGTTACACACAACAGCTCAACGACTTGCTCGCTTTCACATAGGAAGAAAACTCCAATCATTAGAGTTCTATTTTTAGAGTCAATGAATGCTCTGCCCTCTTCCCTCCCTGCCTTCCTTGATCTCATCCCCTTCATTTTCCCCCAGACATTTAAACAAATACATCAATAGAAAGGTCTCTCTCACCTCCATCAGGGACAAAATAGAGCACAAACCTCAATGTCTTCTCCGAAGACATGATTTTAAAGATTTGGAGTCACAACACAAAACACAGTCATAATTATATATAAATAGCAACACATTTTTTATAAAGCAAGAAGTCATAGTTACAACTGTCACTACATTTGCAGCAAATCAAACACAGCATGACTACTTTTGCTCTTCTAACAGAGGTCACACCAGCAAATTACATAAAAAAACCCAACACCATCATTTCCACTAATGGTATGTCATATCATTACCCTGATAACAGGAAAACTGCTGCAGCCCCACATGGAAACCTACATTTCAGAACAGAAACTCTTTCCAAGTGGAAAGCAACAATATAAATGATCAGCTCCTTAAAGAATTCTTTACTGAACGAAATCTTCTAATGATATTCTGCCACAGGTGGATTCTGGCCAAATTACAAATGGCCTGGGATAACTCTGCATTTAAAATTTTATTTTTTTTTTATTTTTTTTTTTTTGCAACAGCTGATATGTATGTAACAATGGCATAGGACTTGGCACAGTAGGTGGTGACATTAAAAACTAACTCATGTTGTTATTAAATTTCTATTTTTTAAACTTTTTCTATGAAGTCTTTGACATGAAAAAGATTCCATCTGCTCAGCTCTGTTGAAGTCTTCTAAAATACATACAAGCTTAACTCATAGTTAGAATAAAATATTTCAGTTGGAAAGGACCCACAATGATCATCTAGTCCAACTGGATAATAAGATGTTAAGATAATAACTATGGCGACTTTGGACCAGGAATCTCGTGATAATTACTCTTATAGTAGATTGTATGTGTCTGAACAGCAGATTAATTACCAGTATTTTAGTGAAGTACCTGGAGGTTTATCCAGAGAAAGAGGAGTCTGAAGGATTCATTCTTGTTCCACCTCTTCTCTATTATTTGTGCCACACTTTGTACAGCCCTCTGAGCAGTTCTCATCTATTTGTATAAGACAAGTACACTGCAGCTATTGAATAACTCAGTCCTACTATTATTTTGGTACAGAGAACATTAATACAGACCAAAACAGTCAACCGTAAACAGAATTTAAAAAGACAGAGACCTGGTGAGGTCACTAAGGTTTATACTGAAGAAGCATCTGCCTATGGTCAAGTACGCTGATGAAAAGGTTGTGTGTACTGCCTCAAAACTATTCATGATGACAGCAGAAGCACAATTCTCATTCAAGGGCAAGAAACAGGGGAAACAATCCACAGGCGAACAAAGCTGCAACAGACATACAGGGTGACTGGCCGTGCCCAGACAAATGAGAAAAGGCAGTTCTTAGCAGATCAGTCAGAAACATTAACCATATGGTTTCACTGAAGTTAGACAACCAAAAGCAAAATTGGCACAGCCTGACCAATGCAACACTCCAGGGTTTTGTGCCATGCGCACATACACAGCAGAAAAAAAAAACCCAGAAGTCTAGTTTTTGGAGTTATATTTATGCCATTTATTGCCCTATATCTGAGTGTGAAAACCATTCTTAGAGTTACAAAATAAACAGTATTCCACCTCCATCTGAACTGCAGCAAGATATTCTTTCCCATGCGATGAGAAAGAAGCCACCCCACAATGGCAGTCAAAGTACAGGCAAAGACTGTTCTTGACAGGAGTCAAAGTGAGGACTTAAAAATTAGTTTCACATTCACCTTTCCCCCAAGTCAAGTCTCCCTTCTTTGTACCAGAAGCAAGTGTTTTAAAAAAATTAAAAGATTCACAGAAGAAGTTGTATATGGCTCTGATCACTCACAGAAGGCTTAGCAGTACTTCTGAGAAATGTACAAATAAAGTATATCCTATGTAAACGAAGGAATGACAATCTGCATGGAAACAGACTTATTTATCGTATCTCTAATTTTACTACCATCAAACCTCTTAAGTAATTGCAAGGTTTTCATATTAACTCTGCCTTTCAAGCTGCAGGATTCACAAGGGGACTTGCTGCAACAGGTAGGATTTACAGTGTACATGGTAGGAAACTGATCTGGTTATTGATAAATGTTACTTGGCATTCTACACCCCAGGAAAGTTTGTTCAGGGTAGTTCATGGCTCTCCTGCTATCCATCATTCATTCACGGAATTAATTTAGTTAACTCCAGCTCCAACACGGTCCTTATTTTAACATTTCAAAAAGTTTTATATAACCCCTGCATTCTAGTATATCAGCATTACTTGGGTGTACGTACTTCAATTTTGTGCTGAATTCAGATACCTCAGAGACCAACACTATAGGAAAAAAAAAAGATAGTTTGGAAAGACTTTGTTCATACTTTTTGTGGCAAGAAAACTGTATACGGCTTGTATATGTGATACAACCAGTTTGGCAAGGCATGTTTTGCTGTAAGAGCACACCCTTAGCTGAATTATCTATTTTATAAACATAAAGGATTTTATTGCTTTAGTGACTTACTTACTGATGACATTTAGTTTTCTTCTCTTTCTTGTAGTGAAGGGTAGCACAAGAGATAAGAGATGCTTGTAAAAATATTTTGGCCAATTATGCACCCAAATAAATATCCTCAATTGCCAATAGCACATACATGTAATTAGACAATATATTTCTTCTAAGGCATAAGGCTGTTTAGAGATGTGGTTGAATAAGCACCTCAAAATATGGAGTTTCTCAAGAGCTGAGCTGGAAAGGTCGGGATAAAAGTATTAAGATCTGTGACTTCTTTCTCTTTGGAGAAAAGAGAAAGATAAACCATGGCAAACCATGGAGAAGGGGCAAAGAGGAGAAGGAGATGAAGAAAGTTCCTATTGTAGAAATAGGTTCATTTGTCAGAAGCAGAAACTGAACAAAAATATTTCCAAACTATATTATAAATTCAATCACTAGTATTAGTTTATCCTTCACCTGTCAGGCTTCTGTATGCATCATCAGGGTTTTGCAACCTCTTCCCCTTCTCCTGTGTGCCTGGTTGCCTGCACTCAGGGCCAGCTGATACAACACAGCTATGTAACATTGGGTCAGACTGGTGGGAAAAGACCAGTGGGAGAAGGAGCTGAAAGAAGCCTTCTTGGGGACTCACTTGCAAGTTCTGTTGAAGCTCAGGCTCTTAGCCTTTGAATGAGCTGTTTTCCAAGTACGGCTGCGCAAGCCACCTACCTCACTGATCTGGACCTGACACTGACTGCCAATTGACTTCCCAGCTTGACCACCAACCTGTCTGGTCACCATGGACTTATCTCAAAATGACCATGGCTGAATCTGGCTACTATCACCAGATCTGCTCTGCCATTCTTGTTTGGCTGCTGTGGGATGGCACACTTGGTGAGGACACTGCCTTGCTCTCATTCTCAGCTCCCCTTCTGTCCCGGAGCAGCCTGCCCTTGCTGCTTGCTAACATCAGCTCCCACGTAAAACAACTGGTTATCTTTGGTTTGGTTTTCAATTAGTTGTTAGCATCTACACAGTGGTATCTTCCTATAGTTGGTAATCTCCTGTGGCTAATATAGATTCTGTCACCAAAACCATCACATGAGGAGAATGGTTTCTTGAATTCAACAAAGTTGGTGGAGAAGAAATTGATTGTGTTTGTATACTTCTTTATGTAATCAGGACTTGAATTTTGGGTCGATTATGGTAGCGTCTAGTTGCAGTTATAATAAAATGGTCCTATTCTGGATTTGTGTACAGCACAAGTTTTCATGTGCATCAAATTATGCAAAGGCCATGAGGAATAGAAACCATATTTATGGATACGCAACATGCTCAGAAGACTAGTAATCAAGCACACATGAAAGCTGTTAACATAAAACCCAGGTTCAGGCCTGCTCTTCTGAATACAATGAAGATGTCTAAAGAACTATTGAGCAAGCTGCAGAAAAGCTTGTTCCACATTCATATAACCTTAATTTCACTATTCTGCAAACTAGAAAGTTTGGTTTAGTACATTCCTTACATCTGTTATTTGCATAGACAAAGCATGGCCAACTTTTTTCCCTTAAACAGTCAGATTTTTATTTTATGTTTTTACCTGGCTAGTGGCTTGTATTTTCTGCCTAGTATTCTCTTCTGGTTCTTTAAACTACACAAAGAACCCTCCCCAGAAAAGGGGGATACACACATATTCTATACAGTGTTCCAGAGCAGCAAGTGTGCTACAATGACCATCCCTCTGCTACCACTGAGGGAAGTGAACATCTGCACGCCCAGAGAGTAGCACATTTGCTATTACAAGCTTGAGCTGAAAAGGTGAGATTCATAAACAAACACCAGGCCAAGTGGATAGAACAGTACACTGCTTGGTAGATTGCATAAACACCTCTTGAAATACTGGATATACTAAAGAAACTGTGCTATACAATGATTGTCTTGAGAATGCTTATAAGCAAATACAATTAGAAAAGTAAAATCAGGGGAGAGAAGACCAGTGTGAATAATTAACAGTTCCACTTAAACCTAAGAGAGGACTCGTGTGGAAGGTTTGTTGGTTAGGTAGGTAAATATATATCATGGAACATTCTGTATTCTGCTAAGATGCCCAAGTCCCTTAAGACATTTCTCTTTGCCAGTCACTTCTATTTCAGATCAGCAGTCTATAAAAAGAAAGAACTAATATATACTAGCGTATACGCAGCAACAGAGCTAGTATCTATATAAATAACCCTCAGAAGATAATTGCCCACTCCCTATCATCTCATGCAAAGACACACAGGGAAAGCGAGGAGTTTGGAAGAAATCTGCTTCAGTACAAAATTCTGCTTGAAATCTTTTTGAAGTAGGTGGGAGGGCAGAGGTACAAATATGAGAGAAAGTCACCACTTCTCCATCCAGTAACCTCTGCAACACTTTCAAATATTTGAATCACCCAAGAAGCATGCTGCGGAGCGCCCACTTCACAAGTCCACCACAATACCCACAGCTAACAGATTTGGTTCAAAAGAGTTAAGAGCAGTACACCAGTTAAACTGAGCCATCGTGGAGGCAATGTTGAAAATAACAGAAATGTCTTGAGCTGAAGTCATTTACGTGGCTGCATTTTTTGGTGTTCTCAGCTTTCTCCACAGTGCTAGACAGATTTTTCCAGCGGCACAGAATGGTCTTTTCCTTGAGAATGCTTGATCAAGCCAGTTCTCAATAGCATTGAACTCTGACACAGCCATGTGGACTGCCAGCTAAGCCAACAATGAGAAGGATCCCACCACAGTATGGAATCAGCCATAAAGAAAGATAAATTTTGCTTTAAAAGCCTCATTTCCTTCCAGAATTTAAACTCCAGCGGTTTGTATATTTCATTCTTTTGAAGTATTCTGCTTTTGGCAGTTATAGTAAAGTAAAGTAAAGATTTTTAAAAAAAAAAACCAAAACAAACTACAACCAACAAAAAAAAAAACAAACGAAAACAACAAAGCCACAAACAAAAAACCAACCTTTAAATTCCAGACCATAAAGTAGAGGAGTAACCATACCCTTGGAATGAAGCTATCTTCTGGAAAGATATTTTCTGTAACATCCTGAATGCTCTCCAATGGAGTTTATGAATTCCCTCACTATTGAAATGGGTAAGTGCACTGCAAAGAGGTAACTATAAAAGCTGTAAAACAAAGAGTTCATTTTTCTCCAGTTGTGAATTCCAAACAACAGTATCGTTAAACAGATCTTTTGCCCAGCCGAGATATTGTTTTATTGCATACAATAAACTCTGTCCCGGTCACATCAAGAGATTTCTTAAATGACCAACTTGTCTAACTCTCTAGCTACTAACCTCTGTGGGATTTTTACCTAACTTGCCTGAGAAGGGTGTTTTTCGGAGAATGCTGAAAGACAGAGGGAGCTTTACTAATAGCTATAATTACATGCTCAGGGTAATTTAGTTGAAAATGAGCTGCATAGTGTTTTCATGTGGCTTTAATGTTGCTATGTCTCACAGTTAGGAGAGAAGCAGGAAGTCACAGGGAACCTACAAATTAGATAAATTGGATCAAAGCTAAGAAAACCATCTGCAGATTTACCTGTGATAACCTGTTTGACAACAACACAGGCAGTGATGAAGCAAACAAGCAAAGCACTAGCATGTGTTGCTCAAGAGACAGCAGTAAACCACAGTGGAAAGCAAATTTTATTGCTATGTCCTGTTCCTAAGTACCATCAAAATGTTTTCATATTTCATCACTGAGAGTGTGCACTGCGTATTAACGCAGTGGCAGAGCACCACAAGTTAGCACTGTGGATGAGGCTTAATCATCCACCTCTACTGCCCAGGCAGGCAACAGGTTCAGAATATTATGAGGACATGTCTGTACCTACTGTTCAGTCTTAAAATACAAAAATTGTATCACTGAATTCCTGAACCAGGTTAAAGATCTCCAAAACCCTTCAGCCAAACATCTCCCTTATTTCTCTGCTAGTTGAACAGTAAGCCTTTGATTCATGGTTACTTAGAAATCAAACTTTACTGGACGCTCAAAGGCAAGAGGGACAAGGGTAGAAGGAGCAGCGTCAATACAAAAGAAAAGCCAAAGCAGAAAGCAGCAGAGGTCTTCCAAAGAAGGCTTATATATATGCAGTGATGGCTGCCTGCTGTCCTACGTGACCTGAAAGAAGAAAAAAAAAATAATCCTGCTCCCTCCTTCTCACTCCATAGAGGCTTCATTTGCTTTTCAGAGAGGAATGCTGCAGCAGATACTGCTGCAACAGCCTGTGACATAGAACATTTCCCCCAGACCCCTTGCAAGCCCCACAACCTCAGGGCTGTCCAGTACACAGGTCATAAGGTTATCATATGATAGAAGCAGAGGGAAGCCTTTCACTGATGATGTTTCTTTTTCTCAATCAGCAGTCAAGGGTTGTGCAAATGCCCTTCTGCCCGAAGAGTTTTTATATGGATTACCACTCAGCATATATCCTATCATCATTGTTTATAAACAAGCTTAAGAGCCACCAATGTGTCTGAAAAGATGCATCCTCCAATAGAAAGCACATTCCCATCCAACTAGAAAGGATCACTGGATGTTTCCCATGCCCATCTCACCAAGCACAGCAGCTATCTCACTGTGTTTCCCATGTCCTGTAAACAGACCACAGCCCATAGATCCTCCAACTCAAATACAAATTGAAATTGATTCCATTTCATATGTCATATTTCATTTATCATTACGTTAAATATTACTGAATTTCCTTAGTGCTGCAAATATCTTGAACCATACTCCTCCCTTGTCAGGAGACACTGCAGCAATATCTTTCTATGGAAGGGTCAGAGATTTCTCTAAAATGTATGATGATTTTCTTCAGCTTCTCACTAGGTACACTTAGTATGTTTCAATCTGTGGCAGGTGCTCTAGGCACACAGAAGGTATTGTACTCATATTTGACATGTAAACTGGCATGGCTTGTGCAGGTACCATAAAAAATGGACAACACAAAAAATTAAATATCAGTGTGTACATTGGGAAGGACAAAGGTCTCATCAGAGAAAATGACAAAAAAGTGAGAAGCTATCAGAGGAAGAGGATGGTAAGAAAACTGCATCTCCTTCAGAATAAATCATAGGCTTTTGCGTATCTGTAAAGGGCATTGCTAAACATAATAACTAACATTTGTGAACAATTAGGTAAATCTCTACTGAGATTGCTCCACACGAAAGCAGCTTTGGAGGTTAAATGTTTTCATTCCAAGAGAAGGCTTAAAGATTAAGCAAAACTGCATTGTGAAGTGCTTTGGGTAATGGCATCTTCATAAACAGAGACTACGCTTGCGTAACTGGCTGTGTGCGCACAGACAGGTGTGCTTGTGTATGTGTGACTGTTGTCCTTTCTGTAACAGAAAAATAATTACATCTGTACATTTAGAATTTTCTTCCAATTCTTAATATAAATATTCGCAGATGTTGTTACCTTTGTTGTAGAGAGATTAGTCTTTGGCAGGTTGCAAACTTGGAAGTTAAATGAGAACACTTCAGAATCATGGGAATATCAGCACTGGGAAACAGACTTATATAAATTATCTAAAATTAATTCCAAGCTTTCTAAATTACTAGAACTGGGAGGGTTTTTGACAGCTTATTATTGAGTTCTCATGTTGGACAGTGTCCTGGAAGACCATCTAGAGATCTGGCTTCTGCCAGCTTTGCTTTTGCATTGGCCAGTATTTCTGCAGTTGGTGACAAAAGCGAATCCTACACTACATCCAAAATGATCATTCTAGCCAGTGCTAGAAAAAGCTCTTTACACTAGCCTTAACGAAAAAAAGAAAAGGGTCAGATTTTTACAGTGAGTTGAGTATAGTCAGGAATCTCAGCATTTGTTCATTCATTTTAAGGACTATAAGGTAAACGCTTAAGGATGGAGCTTTTTTTCGAGCTTCACCTCAGACCAAAGACTTTCTGATGCGTTTTCAGTCACAAAAGCTTCAACATAGCTCTTGGGCTAGAATGCAGCCCTTTTTAAGCAAAAGGTTGTTCAGGGAAATGCCACTGAAACATTTCTATGGACTTCATTATATTTTTTGGAGAACAAGACAGAGCCAAATCTACAGAATGGACAATGACATAGGTAAAAAGTTCCATAGAGAGAATGGATGTGCCTTTTGTTTAAGGTCTAGGACTCAAATACTCATATTATTATTCCAACAGCTGTGCATCAAACCACTTGCTTTCTCAGCACTATGTAAAGGCTAAACAACTTTGGCTTTTTGAACATGGGAATATTTCAGTAGCTATTTAACATTAGACCCAGAGTCAACAGTATAGTCTCAAGCCTTGCCTTTGCATGAATCAGGACACCTTGTAGATCTAACCTTAAAAGGCAGAAACAGAACAGTAGAGGCTAGACAACAGCTACAGAGCAATCCAGCCAAATGCCAATGACGGCAGTAAGATTAAAACATAAAACTTGGAGCAATTCAATAGGCAATAGAAAACAAGATACTGAACTTGGATTGTCATAATGAGAAGCTGTAAGCCATTTTGAATGGTGGCCCATCAGAAAACTATCACTGAACATGTCAAAAAATGAATTATCTGAATATTAATGACAGTCAGAGAGAAGTTCTCGTTTAAATATCTTTCTATTTTTCAACCAGCTATAAAAGAATGTACCAAAGGTAGGAGAAAACCATTATCATTTTGTGCCACTTTTACAGACACAGAACAAATCAAGAAAATCTCTGCAAGGCACTGCTAAGATTTCACCTATAAAACTGTCTGCTGTTTCAAAACTCAGTGGTAGAAGTGTCAGACAAAAGAAGGACACTTAAAGAACAGAAAATTACTTAAATGGCTAAAGAAATTGAATTATGAGGAATACATTAAAGAAACACATTTATACTTCTGTAGTTAACAAAAAGGCTAAGTGGGAACTAAAATTTGATTAACTGTTTTTCAGATCTCCGTGTGCTTCATGTACTACATTACAGAACCGAATGGAGCTTCCCTAAATATGTTCTGATCATTATCGATGCTTCAAAAATACATCTTTCTGTCAAGAAAAACAATCCTGGCCAGCCAGAGAAAAATTATTTCAAGCAGTATATTCACCAGTGAAAAAAAGAAAAAGCATTTATATGATAAACACAGAAATGAATATAATATAAATCCTCCACTATTGATTAAATTGAAATCATATTAAACTAGCAGCTAATAAAACTTTACAACATTGAATTAAACTCTACTAGATTATTAGATTTTCTTTGTGCTTCAGTAATCAAGTACACTCATACACACTTCAGTCACTAAGTTCCTATTATACTATGCACTTCTTTAAAAAAAATTGGAGTTCTGTTTGGGATTTGTATTATTTATACATTTATTTCTTCACACATTCCAAAGTATTAAAAACATATTAGGTATATCCAGAACCCATGGATTTTGACAGCTTAGGAAACTTCTACATCACCGTGTACATGAGGACGGAGAGAAAGGAAGAAAGTTTAGAAGTTATATTGGAGCAATTTTTTTGCCATACCAAAAGGGGGTTTTAAGGTCTTTATGGAGTCAAACAAAGGAAACAGTATTTTATTTAATGTTTCTGTTAACGAGTACTCACATATATGCAGATAATCTTTACTTGAAATTTCCTGCAGAGCCTGTTGTCATAGTGAGTTGACCTGAGTGGAATTTGATGATCCAATCTACTTTTTAAAAGCTGTTATTATATTACTATTTTTTCTCAGAGATTATATCATCTTCACCCAGAACTTGTCTCTTCTACAACTTTTAAGATCACCATTTAAAAATATACTTAGATTAAGTTATTACTAAAATATCAGATTTGGGGGATAGTCTTGCACTTTTTTTTTTTCCAACCTTTTAAATTTCATGCTCTGGAGCCTAAAGTTCTAAGCTATGAGCTCATCCCCTGTGGCATTGCAATACTCCAGCTTTTGGCACACGATACGCAAATAAGACCCAGTCTGTACCATTGTATAAACCAGTCACATCTAACTTTGCCTTGGACACTGAGTTTAAGAAAAGTTTTCCAGCCAGTTTAATGTTCTCCAGAATTCAAATGGAAAAAGTATATTGAAAAACCCTCAAAAGTAGATAGATAAATAAGAAAATATCCTCAGGACTCATACAGTTCTTATTCAAAGTCACCTGCAGTCCACTTTATTTACATTCCTGCTCTATATATTTTCAAAGAAAACTGCTTGAAAGACAAAGGGAGGAAAGACTTGGTTCAGGCAACAGTAGCGAGTGAATGCAGATGCCTTATTCTAGGCATGGGGGATTCATTCCTTGGTTAAGATTGCATTCAGTTGCGTGATTTTTCTTTTATGTAAATAGATTTGCAGCACTCACCATATTTCAATCCTCGCTTTGTTTTGCTGTCTCTCATTGAAAGCACATCATGCTTGAAAATGCTCAGACAAGAAAACTAGGACAACTGTAACACTTGATCATTCCTATATGATAATCTCAACATAAACAGAACAGTGAAAAGATAAAAATACATTCAGTTCTTATCTTAAAATCTAAGGAAGGTGTTGCCATCTGTATGTATCAAATACCAAATACTAAGGTAAAACCAGATAAAGACCTCAAGGCAGGCAATGTTTATATCCCTTGAAATGCTGAAAACTTTCCCGCACCAATTCTGAATTAGCTGCAAGTGGTATGACAGCAATATCCAGCTTCCTCTGTCCTTCCACTTTTGTTTCCAATCATTTCTTAGTAACGTTTCTAATTGTTTCTCATTAATGCATATAAATACCTGAAGGGAGGGTGCAAAGATGGAGCCAGGCTCCTTTCAGTGGTGCGCAGTGACAGGACCACAGGCGATGGGCACAAACTGAAACATGGGAAATTCCCTCTGAACATCAGGAAACACTTTTTCACTGTGAGAATGACCAAGCACTAGCACAGGTTGCCCAGGGAGGTTGCGAAGTTTCCATCCTTGGAGATATTCAAAAGCTATCTGGTCATGGTCCTGGGCAACCTGCTTTACATGGCCCTGACGGAGCAGGGGGGTTGGACTTGATGACCTCCAGAGGCTCCTTCCAACCTCAACCATTCTGTGATTTTGTTTCACTGATCCTGCAAACCCTCCAAATACCCATGCACATGTCCATGAATGCTCTATGGTTAACAGTGCAGCAGTATTGAAATAATGAAACCACGGCAGATGAAAGCCATGTTAACAGAACAGAATGAGGAATCATCAGTCCTCTGTATGGCAATCTCAGCCCATGGGCAACTTATTATTAGGGCAAATGAGGCTAACAGCTGAACTGCAGAAAACACTGATTTATACAGGGCTCTTAGTCTGTCAATAATATGGTAAAATACATTTGTTCTGAGGTGTGTATGTCAGAGGCTATTTCCTCAAAGTATCTAATGAATAAAAGGGTAGGACAGTGCTGTCATTTCAACTTGGATCAAAACTCACATTTTATATACCTTGCAGGATTCTTTATAAACGTAAGCAACAACAGTATTTTGTTATCTAATAAATTAGGTATCTTCATTAATTTAACTGAACAGTGCAGAGGCCTAAAGAAAAAGGTGGTACATTCATAGATGGGATATTCTTTTCCAAAAATATCTTTTATATGCTGTCGGTCATGCTCCTGCAATGTGTGAAACTATGCAA
Source organism: Himantopus leucocephalus (assembly GCA_003993805.1). Lineage (NCBI taxonomy): Eukaryota > Metazoa > Chordata > Aves > Charadriiformes > Recurvirostridae > Himantopus > Himantopus leucocephalus. Next base: position 12,467,160 of record RSEF01000014.1, on the reverse strand, counting down.
ATGAGCACTCTATAACCTAAATTTCTTATTTGACATCTAAGTCAGCTCCAAATGAATCAGAACAACTAAATTATTTTTATAATAAGAGTGACCACAGAATAAATACCACCATCGAATAAATGATTCTGTAAGTAAGCTGCAGCCACGAGAGAAGACTGATGTAATGCACCCGGAGCGCTTCTCATTTACACACCTGAATTACAAGGAAATGTTCTACATTTCCCCTTGGGGAAGAGGTGAAATATGCTCCACTGAGCCGGAAACTCACTGCTCTTGATTTTTATGCCTCAGGTTGACTTGGATATTCCCTCTGTAAAGGGAATAGCGGGAAGTTCCAAAGGAAACAGTCACATTTGTTGATGTAACATCATAAAGTCATGCTTCTCTTTTTTTGCGTGTGTGTGTGTATACACATATATGTGTATGTTTTTTTACACACACACTCTCCAGTAACACTTCATATTCTGCCTTCATCCCAGTTCCCCTATAAGGAGGTTCAGCACTGGGCTGGGACTGCAGCATTCCTAGCATTCAGTAGCTATTTCAGAGCCAACAGACACATACGTCAGCCCATAGCAGAGAAAGGGGAGAAGCTCCTCACAACCACCTGCCTCCTCAGGCTGTAGACAGCATGACTTGCACTCCCACCCCACACTGCCCCGTTCATCGCAGCTGTTCTAGTTGCTTCTCCATCAAAATAGCTTTGCCTGTAGCCTTTTACAGAGACCAATTTTTCACTCTTTTATTCTTGGATCTCTCTCACACTTTGGTAATGCTGACTGAGGTGCAGACCTGCACAACACATCTATCACAGGCCAAGAAGCAAAATATTCCAGGACTTGTTCCAGGTTACACCAAAGTCCTTCAACAGTTTGGCCTTATTCAGTACTTCACCACTTTGCTTTGACACATATGCCAGGCTTCAAAAAGTCATCACTAGTCAGCATCACATGTCCATAGGAACAGATGTAACCTATATTGTCACCAATACTGTCTGGAAGAAAGAAGAAATGGTGCCAAGCCCTTTCTTCTACTACTTCAAGACATTCTTCAACTTGTGAACAAGAGCTCATCAAAACAGCGCACAGTTTCATGTTACTAAATTGGTGAATGATTTCTCTAGGAAACTGTCACATTCTTAGGATGTGATTTTCCTTATGACTTCATTTTTTATTACTGCTAGATTAGACTATGGTACCTCTGTACTAACAAGAGGAGTTTGTAATATTCTAAAGGAAAAAAGTCAGTGAAGATTCTGTTGTACAGAAGAACCATCCACCGTGTAAAATCTTGAGCAGGGAAGACGCAAAATTAAGTGTCCTACACTGTCACAAGAGAAAATCCATTAAAACAGTTATCCTTCTCAATATCTGTTTTATAGATAGGAAATCTAGGCATAAATTATCACAAATATCCAGGGCTATATATCCACCGTGGTATTGTATGTATGTATAATGCATGTAACCTACTCTTCTTGTGCAGTTGTAAAATATTTCCTCTAAATCCATTAGCTCTTACTCTACTAACAAAACACCATTCTTTTATCCCTCTACTGAAAAGGAAAAAAAAAAAGTGAAGATATAAATCTCGCATCTGAAAGCTTAAAAGTTATAGCACAGTCTTTTCCCCCAAAAGGTCCTGCTATTCTCTCTAAATCACTCTGTATTCTAGGCAGTCTGGCTACACTGCCAACACATCAATTATACTTTGCATGGTTTGATTGCTAGATTTATTAAATTCAATATAATTAAGTGTGAACCTTTTAGCCTGAAACCCATATGCTGTAAGTACAGGAACAAGTATGTCCGAAACTTTTAAAAAGTTAACCATTAGTAAAACAAATGTATTATTTTAGATCTTTAAAACAGTTATACAAAGTAGGCTACATTTAACCTGATAAGAGCACAATGGGCCATGAAGTACAAAGCAAAGATCAGTCTTCCACGAAGTTATAAATGAGGCTAAAATACAGACAGACATACTGACTCCTGGAAGATCCAAATTTAGTCCATTACAGATCTTGAGTAGACTAGAATAGTAACTCATTTTTCTGCTAGAAATAGCTAATTACAGATTCAGAACAAAGTTCAGCAAGCTGTGCAGTTACCAAAATACAGACAAATTGGATGACAGGTATAATTTCAGTTGTTATGCAACTGGCGGAGTGCAGGAAAGACCAAGGAAAGCTGGTCTTAGCACTTGCAGAACTGTTTTAAGACAGATAGTCCCATTCTTGGTAAACAGCCATTAGTAGCAGTTTGACTGCCAATGACAGAGTTTGATCAAAAGAAATACTTATTAACATAAAGGTTAATTTGGTGTTAATGACTGTTTAATTTCACCAAGCTTGTCTGTATGAATATGAATGTGAATATGAATGTTAGCTTATTAAAGCAGCTATATCCATGTTTTATTATTTCTTCCTCGTAACCTTTACACTATCCTAGTGTTTTGGTTTGGTTTGTTGTTTGGTTTTGGTTTTTTTTTTTAAATCTCAAGATTTCTGTAGGAAATCTTGCAAAAGAAGAAATAGTTATATTAAAAAGTCATAAAATTAGTTGCAGCAAGGTGGTGGTTGTAATCAGTGATGTCACCACTGTGCTTTTAATGAAATTCATATTTTGCCCCTTTCAGTGGTAGTTATTATCATTTTTGTGTCAATATTTTAGAACAAAAATGGTCAGCACGATTCCCTTTTAATCAATTACGTTTTACTTCAGCACATACTGTTGATAAGTATAAGACATTAAAACTGAGAATTTAAATGATTTTTAAATCGCTTTAATAATAGTTCACTATTTCTCTAAAGAACAAAACAGTCTATTCTTTTTGATACATCTTATCTGGGTTTTTTTTAATAATAGGAACTTAGCTCTCATCATTTAGAAAAGGGAGGACAGAAACAATACTGCTAATTTTATAGCCCTGACCAATCCACTTTGTGCAAGCCCACAGATCTTTTGGAAAAAAATATGCCCCAGAAAATTCTAAGAAATTATAATGAGAAACAGATAAAAAAAAACTTTCATTGCTTTTAAACAATTTAGTGATTTTAAATCACCATCTTATTCTCACTGTTCAGCTAAAACCATGAAGGTACCATGAAGTTACAGTACTTTAATTGGGGAAAACAGGCTGCCTTTACCTGACACTGAGTCTTCTGGATACCACTCTAAATGCACTGAAAAGGGTTATGTTGGGTTTTTCAAATTAAGGATAGGAACTGTGTTATAAATGTAAAGGAAAAAAAGAGGACAATCTGAAGCAGAACTAGGCTCCCAGTTTGCTCCCTCCAAATAAAAGAAATCACAGCCTCTTACAATGCGCATTTTCCTGTAGAATATGTTGAACTGAGAGGAGAACTGTACATATAACACTATCTAACCTTGAAAAAACACACTTTTTAAGTGGTCAAAAAGCTACTCTTGGTAAATAACATTTATTGCAGAAATAAATATTTTATATTTGCCTTTGTAGACAAGGTAAACAATATTAAGATACCTCACATTCATATAACTGAAATAGCATGCTCTTTTATCCCCAAAATGTATAGCCTGGCATGAATTATATTAATCACTGATCATGATGTAACGTAGTCCTGAGAAATATGTTCATCTCGGGATGCATCAGTTAGTATTTGCAGCACAGCAACAGAAATATTAGTGCTAGTTGACAAAGTACTGGAGAACAATCATCTGAAATACTATTTTGTACAGGTCTTGTTACCCACATTCAGGAAAGATACTTGAAACTGTACAAGCATAGAAAAAGAGTTCTAGGAATAACAGGGTAAGAACCCATCACACAGGCTGGTTTAGCCTAGCAAAGTGAAGACTGACAGAGAGACTCGTCTACTGTGTGAATGGGATGAAACAAGAGCCTTAGAAAAGTGTAAGAGCTGTCTAAATTTAAGAATGCTGCTTACACAGTCACAGTGTGATGAGGTAACCCTGAATAAACTTAGGTTCAAAAATAAAGAAAGGTGTCTAACCATGAAAATAAAGTCTATCAAACATCATTCTTTTAAAAGGAATATCATGTGCACCAAGCAATCTTTAATGTAATATTTGCACAATTTATGAGGGATTTTGTTACACAGTTCTTGAGATGGAAGCCAAGTGGAGATTTTGAACAGGAGAGGAAATTTCCTGATAAAAAAACTAGCAAGGTTGACAGGTAAAGAGCTAACTTTGCAAAGAGGTTCTTTGACTGTAAGGCACAGCCCACTTGGAAACAAGCTCATAGTTGACCACTGTCATAGTGCAAAGGTCTTCCAGACCAACCAGAAACATTCCTTTCTCATCTGAAGAGGAAAATTAAAAAAGATGCTATCAGCCCCTCTGAACATTCAGCAGCACGCAGAATTACAGAACAGCTAGTCTAGCACTATGCTGTGCTATTATATTTAGATTTCGAGCCAGATGGATACTATCTAATACTTGAATATTAGAGTTTTCTACTTGAATTTTAAACAGATCATCTCAGTTCTGACTCAGTCTGACAAGCGGTGGCAGCAACACTAGAATTTACAGAAAAGCAAAACCAAAATAGATTAGAAGTTCAATGAGAGGAAGACATACTAAACACAAGGCTGAAAATTTAAAAACTGCGCACAATAACCTGAAACACAAGTAAAAGACAGAGCTTTCATCCAAAGACATTATTTCACTATGTTGCGGAAAGTTCTTGTCAAAATCAAAATCAAGTTAGAAGCTGGACAGAAACAGGTGATGAAATAAGATCTTATTCTGTTCTACTCAGAAGACAGCAGACAGAGCTACAGAGAAAATCAAGATGCAAAGTTTCTGCTTGCACCTTAAAAGCCTTTCAGATTTGCTTCCTTCCTCCTTCAAAGTAAAGTGCCCTTAAACTGAAATCATACACAGATATATTTGCAAATAGATTGTTAGTTGCATACAGAATTCTGTCCAAGGTCGAGTTTGGCAGAAGCCTGATAACTCCCATCTCTAAAAATTCGTATTTTACAAATGGCCTTTATTTTAAGAAGTGAAGACATCTGCTTGTACAAAATGACTCAACCAGCACACTTTTGCAAGCATCTTTTCTCAGACAGCTTTATTGGTTTTCTTTACATTTAACATAATGTTAAGAAACATAAAAAGTTTTCCTAAGTTTGTTAAGTACATCTGAAGGAGTATATATTTCATCAAGGTTGCATCCTAAGCCAACACTAACATCACTCAGTTTCCACAGTAATTTCTGACACACTAGGAAATACGTGCACTACAAGTAACTAAATGCTGTACTCTAACAACTACTGGTAGGCAAGGCCACAGCTTGGACACTCAATATGTGCCCTAACAGACATGTAAGGGTTGGGGGAAAGGAAAGCATTAATCAAGAGCAGCTTACCATGCTTTCTTATTATAATATCAACCAAAATCATTCCTTATACTAATGCATTGTCTCATGTGAATTGCAGCTCTATAGGCAAAAAGTCTTATTTTACTGATATGCCCAAATCAACAGCTAAACTAATTCTTCAGCAATCAAAAGCTGTCTGCCCTCCAACTGGTAGCAGATACAATATTGACTATTCATTTAACTCAGGTTTCCGTGGCCTAGATCAGTGCTGTGGCAAAACTGGAGATGAAAATAACATCAGACATTGCAGGAAAAATCCTTTAACATTTACAAAAGAAATTTTAAAATTAAAGAAATTCGTTCAGCCTCTTCTAAAGTGATTACGCAACACACTATAAATTTGAGCAGTACCATCTGGTAGGAAGATGTACAATGCACATGCATCCATTATTCGCACATTTTCACACTGTACCAAGCCTCTGAGGGAATATATTTTACCATGATATTTGAATTGGAAAAACATCATTTAAGAACAAAATTTGAAAGGGAATGGTTTGCATTTAAATGCAGCTACAGAATTAAAAGCTAAACTCATAATACAAAGTAGAAAAGTACATTTTCTAGTAAAATGGGTCAGGAGAGAAGGGTATTTACATCACCATGTTAAACATCTGGTTTAAGTAGTTACATTTCCTACATGGACACTGCACGAAGTCTGACTTAGGTCCACCGAATGACCTACTACTCTTCAATATCTGAGGAACATGAGTTCTTAACTCAAGCATAAGCAAAATAACTAAAGGAACTGCAAATACTACATATTAATTTCATAGTACTGAAGGCTTACTTGATTTTGAGATCTCTTTCCTCCATTGTGCAGATACGTGAATTGGCGAGTACAAAGCCAGTCTAGGGGATAAAGACTAGAAGAGATTATAAGCATGCATTGCAAGACAGAAGGAAAAGAAAGGCTTCTGAGAAGCCTGAAAAGATCCTTTCTTCATATGAGATTTATCAGAAATATGGCTGGTATTGCAAACATCAAAATGCTGGGCAATTCTGTTTCTCGGGATACAGTCAGATTCCTTAGAATAACATGGGACAATGAGTGAGACTTATTCACCACATTCCCAAATATATTTGTAGCCACACACCCAGGATCCAGCAAATTTCAGTCTGAGTGTAGCATCTCTACTTAGCTGACTAAACCATGTTCTATAGATGCAGTTAATTATCACTGATGAGTTTTGCAGATAGGAATAAGATCTTCACATGCACCGTTCGAGGTGACTGAATGAAGTAAACTACTTTTAGAAGCAGATATAATAGGAAGATAAATCATTTTCCTTGCACCACTCAAATTATCCCTCCATTCTTTTATCTTCAGAACTCAGAAGCAGAAGTGGATTTATGGTTGACTGATGTCTCATTCAAAAGTAGAGAGCAAAGAGTAGGAACAAAAAAGGCTTCATTGGAAAAATCCAGTTTCTATTTACAGGCAAGATCTAAACTAACTTCCTAGATAGATGATAGACTTTCATAAGCTCCTTTGTTACAAAGATATGATCCTTTGTCAGCAATTCTTCTTCCTTGGTCATTGCACAAGTATAGTAACCCAACACTCTCTTAAAAGGATCATGCTGAAATTTTGCACTGAAAACTAAAACATGGGGAATTTGGGTTCATATAAAAATTATGTGCCTTACTTTCCTGTCTATTTTTAGACAGCAGTTCAGAAAAAGAAAGCTATTCAATGAACCTATAAGAAAGTTACATATGACATTTGCAGCTATTTTGTATGCAGCTAATTGTTTCAAAAAGTTTGGAATTAAAATTAATTTAAAATGTACGTTAAAATAGCGGATAGAGCTTTTCTTCCCTGATCATTTCACCATCAACTAGTATCCAGTTTATATTGCAGAATCCTACAAACAACTGTAGAGGCTTAAGGAACAAATAATCAGAATAGCCATGGGTTCAGCACCTATTGTAGCAGCCTCAAGGCTAGCAGTCTTCATATCTTTTTTCCTATCTACATTAAGAAACTAGGCAGGACCAGGTGGCAATTTTGATGGATGTTTAAATAACACTTTGCTATATTTATGAAGTTGCTTATGTATTTCATCTACAAGCAACCATTACTTAAGATTAAAATGCATAGCTTGCATTAAAATAGGCATCAGATGGGAGTTCTTGTTGTAGAGTCATGAAAATTTAGAAGATTGTGAGAATGTGTCAAAGAACCTCTAGTGACTCTGGCCTATTTCTCTAGAGAAGGCTGCTTCACACTTTGTTATAGAGTAAAGAAAACACTATGAGAAAGCTCAAACTCATCTCTTCAAGAAGGTGTAAAATACATTATAGAAGTGTGAGAAGAACCAGTAAGAGAACTGTTGGGATTTTCTCACTGGGTGCATTTATTTGAATGTCAGCAACTTTAATCTAGATCATTCATTATACAACAGGACCCTACATGTTCAGTGATATTATTGGAAAGGGACCTTTTCAACCTGGTTGCAATGCTTCTCTGTTAGTTCTCAACAAAGCTTGCAAAGCCAACCATCTTTATAAAACTCAGGAGTCACACAAATTGATGAGTTTTACCATTAAACACCCTTTTAAAATATCGCTCAAGGTCATGGCTAAGACATGAAATGTTTCTCTACAATGTACATTTTGTTTGCATAAGCATATTTGTCAGGTAATCTCACTCACAGTACAGTGAGCTTCCTTCATCAGCTCAGGTTTAATTGCTTCCCAACACACACACGCTTTCCCTATTAATGCTTTTTGACAAATTCACTGCACATTAATTTTCATTACTTGTTCTCTCATGCAAAACGGGCCATTATTTCTCAATCCCAGTAAGTTTTCAAAATGAACTAGTTTCTAGTTCAGATGGGTGCAGGTGTTTGGAGTATAGCATTTGGGATATTATCTAATTATAGCTGATACAGTTACAAGTTTGTCAAGCACAGCTGAAGTCAGAGTAGTAAGCAAAACAGAGTGTCTTTACCATGACATTACTTCAGAAACTACAACCTACTGTTTTTAAAAGTAACAGAAGACCAGGGTTTTTTTTTCATAGACAAGGCTTTTTTGAGTCATCCAAATGGAACTGAAGAGGCTTTGAGGACTATTACTGCATAACCCTTCAGAGATAGGGAAAACATATCTGACTGTGGAAATAGCAGAGTGAAACGGTTTACCACAAAAGGTGATTTATTGAAGCCTTTCTTTTGCTGTTTCTTTAACTCAGGTGAAATTCCTGGAATTAGACATGCTTTCTCTGTCCTACCAGGATTCAGTTCCTACTTGATGCTAGACAAGGCCTTCCATCTGCCACTCAAGGCTTTTTCTCTACAGGAAGGCTCCAACTTTTAGTCAATGAGTATTTACTTATACAAAGCCGAACAGCACTAGAGAAATCTCTACAAGTCCACCCACCACCCACCCCTGCCCCCATCCTGGAGCTGATGCCCGTTTCTGAAACACAAGTAGAGTTAGTTCCCAATTCACTTTCTGGCACGCCAGGTATGACAGGCCTCTTGCTATTGGTCAAAAGTCACTGATATTTAACAGAAGAATACTGTGAGAATCTTTTAGAAAACTACAGGAAAGTTTTGTAAGAGGAGGATAACTGAGGGGAGGTGACTTCTCACGCATGGCATGTGGTACTGGTGTGGAGTTTGTAAAACTTTAAAATTTTATGAGAAATTGCACAGTCAGTCCTTTAAAGCTATGGACCCCCTTCACCTGCAATCTATGCATGAAATACCACAACTGTAGTAATGCAACCGGTATCTATACATTTGTGTAGACAGATAGAAAGTTTAAGAACTAGGGTCCTAGACAAGGAAGGTAAGTTCGCACTGGTTCCAATCTCTCAGCAAAAGCAACAGTCACTAAGATGTTCGTAGAAGTATCATTCTTAATTTAAGCTGCAAAATAAAACCTCTCCAGTGATCCATTTCATAAACAGCTCATTTGAATTGATTCAGACTTGCTCCGTTTGCCTTCTGGTCCAGAAATATGACAGCAATGAAGCTTTCAATGAGGTACTTCGGAAACACCAATAATAATTTGCACCCAAAACAAGGCATAACCTATTTTTTATATAGCTGACTATAAAGCTGCAATTTTTCCTCTTCTGGAAACTTCACGTACTTATATATAGTACTAAAGTATCAAAAAAGATTTTAAGAAGTTCTGCTTTTCAAGTATCTTTTTCTCAGCCATTTTAACAGGTGGAATTAAAATCAATTTTTTCTGTGAAAAATGAAAACATACCTTTAAAGGGAAATGCTCAATCTAAACTGTTCCTTGATCACAAGAGTTACTTTTTAACATTAATACTAATTACTAGACAGTCTTCATTTCATCACATTAATAAAGAAGGCAACCCTTGAAATACCTACAGAGCCTATAGGTAATTGTTTATGTTCTCTCAACTACAAATTAAGTTTACTTATACATACGAAAACTCACTCAAAGGTAACAGATGGGAGCTTCTGTGGGAAATATGCACATAAATTTTAGGTTTCATGTGAGCTGTAGATGAAAACAAGCATACTGCCTCAGATTGAAATCTCCCAGCTGTATTGATTTTTCAGAATGGAACATGACTAGAAGTTATTCACAGACGCTTTCCTCCCGCAGCAGCAAGCTGCTCTCCCTCCTCTCACAGGAAAAGGGGCACCAAGGAGAAGAGCTACTGATGAAGTTGGGGGGGGGGGAGACTCCAGGCACGACCTGCAATGGACCTGAATGAAGAAAGCAGGAGGAAGACAGAAGAAAAGCATTTGTTCACTAGTCAAGGAACTTTTATTTTTTTTATAAACAATTTCATTCCTCTTCTCCGTACCCATCTCATTCCCTTCATCATTCATGTACATGTAACTCCACTATGTGGCCTGTCTCAAACAGCTCTCCTCTCATCATATGCAACAACCCTATTTCCTCTGTCTCTGCCCCACCCGAAAAAACCACCCTTGGTCCCAACTATCAGCAGACACCTCCTCCATCCTCTTCATTGTCTAGTCCCCTGCAACTTTCCCAAGTGCCATGCAATGAGGTTTTCCCCTGCCTATCCCAGTCCCAGTGTCCACTGCAGGTTTGCTGCAGCTCACGCAGTGCATTCCCTACCTGAGTTTACTGCTACCCACGGCAGAGGCAAAACAAGGACGTGGGGCTGTCCCCAGGCAGACTGACAGTCCACACCAAAACAGCTTGCAAAGTAAGACAAATCCAAACTCCCTGCAGCTCTCTTCAGGTTGTCTTGTCTCCCACCTTCACAAAGTAAAATGTTACTCCCCTTGGATGGTTGGCAGTGAACTTTTAAGAAGGGAGTGTGCAGCCAAGCATGTGTAGTAGGAAACACTGAAATAATACTGGAGAATCACATATGTCCCAGGTTTGGTAGGCTTACGGAAAGAGAATCCAGCTTAGATTCATGGCCTGGTGATTTACGCTGGGATAGACACAGCTGACCTTTCCTTTTTTTTGGATCAATGACCTCAACTGGCAAGCATCCCAGCAACTGAACAAGTAGGGATGCATATGCAGTTAATTAACCCCTTCTCAACAAAATCCCTGTACCTTCAGGCATCATTCATTAACATTATTATTCAGTAACTCTGTCAGTGGGATGTCCACATGTACCCTGCACCAAACAGCATGCTGTAATAGTCTGCACGAACTGCATTCATGATCTGAGGACAAAAGGAGATTCGTCAGCAACAAATTCCAAGCAGAAACATTTGATACAGTCACGACACTCTGCCAAGGAAGATTTACTTCTTTAACGAGGCACAAGATTGCAACCACTAAAATTCTGTCTCCTGGGCATTCGAAGTCTATAGCACCTCCACAAACTCTAAGTTTACTCAACTAGAAACACTAAAAAAAAAACCCAAACATTAATGATGTGGCAGACTGACATTCATAGATGCTGAAATCCAATGCACATCAATGCTGACCTAGAACAACCAATGCTACAAGGGAGTATATTTTCATTTCACAACCCATAGCTTGCCCTATGTAACGGAGGGGCACTTTACTGGCCATAAGTTGCAAAGAAAACGAGCAGTCATAATTGCTATCACAATTACAACTCCTTTTTCTCTTACTGCATTCCTCACAACAGACAGAAATGAAAACACACTGCAATTCCTCCCAAGGTTATTCTGCACACTCCCACACAAGAGAATTCCTAATTCTGTGGGTACAGATCTGATGAAATTATGACTCACACAATTTTAGAAACAACCAGGAGACCCTCAAGAGTTGGTACACGCCATTGGTATAAACACCGATCAATAACAGTGTCCCTTTTAACTCTGCTGTCAGAGACAGAGTTCCTACCCCAACACAAAGTCTTGGGCTATTATCACCGAGACTCCAATGGTGGAACCAGTCCACTAGACACTGAAGCCTGGCATCTGTGCCCAGTACCAGTACAGGTCCCACACCTGTAGACAACCATTCTGGTGTTATTTATACACATGGACAGGAGACCCACACACCAGATCACCTGCTCAGAAACAGTAGACAGTGGCTCCTAAGCGTACAGAGCATCTACAATTGCAGTAGGAACAAATTCCTATAGACAGACTGATTCAGATGTTCCTACTGCATAGTACTTTAATTTTTCCATGAGACAAGCAGTTCTGACAGTCCCTGAAGTTTGCAGCTGAAAGCCTCACACAGGCAACAAATGAAGCTACTGCACAGAAGTGATGGCTGCTAAGTCATCATCTTTAGAAGGAGGAACCACAGATGTAGCACTCCCATGACATCATGCTGAGACACCTGTGAGCTCTCAAGCAATTTGTGAAAAAATTAACTGTAAGATAGGTCCTCACTGTAATAAACCAGGGGATTCCTTTTGTTCACCTTCAGTATACAAAAGGATGCAAAACAGATAGGGCAAAGGGAACTCTTCTGCACAAAAAATTCATCATCTTCTGCAAAATACTGAACCCAAGTCCCAGATTTCAATTTTTGTAAGTAGTTTTATGGCTAGCATCATACCGACGAAGGCATCCTTAAATACATCAAGCAGACGTAAAATGATATAGTAATATCTTCCTGAATATTCAGAAGATCAGTTAATCAAAGCTGCTTATCTCAGAGGGATCATTAGGAAGTGCAGTTCTCATTTCTGAATTGTAACTTCCAATCACTACTGATCATTCTAGCAAATATACCCAACTATTATGCTTATCCCACAGTTTAAGTCATCTCCCAGATGATTGTTGCAGCCTCCAGTTTCACATGTTATCTCCTCAGTGGTGCAGTTATGCATGAACATAAATAATTATGGCACAAAGAAAACCAAAGTTATGAAAAACATCAACTAAATGGGATTTATTCATATCAAAATAGTTTATATGAAGCAAGCAATGAAGTTATGACATTAAGTATAAAGTCATATCCATTTTCAATTTTAAAAACCCTATTTTTAAATAAACCTAAAATTGATCCATAATGTTTAGTTATTCTTAATGTTAGTTTTTCACAGCCTCAATCTCCATTTCAATTGTTTAAGCGTACAGGATGTACATTAAATGTGACAAAAGATGCTTATTAAATCAAAAGTACTGCTTCTGAAATAAAGCATTAGTTACTTTTTTGTGGAAATCTGCTCACTCCCCTTGAATGCAAACCGTAGTACACCTTGATACGCTGCCCAAAACCTTGAATATGTCTGCAAAGGAACTTGCATAGTTTATAAAAAACCTCCTTCTGTTCAGCCACCCTTGACTGCACATGATAACGTGCTTACCAGCACTTCACCAAACTTTGGGAACAGATAATAGTGGAGAAAACAAGCTTGTTACCACACAATGTAGCTAGGAAAATTTATAGGGGAGATTAGGGGGAAAAAGTCTATTTATCTGAGCTCTTAATTCACATTAAAATTAAAAGTGAAGCACTCCACCTGCCACAGAATAAGTCTGGCTAATCTTTAGGGTAACTGCATATGAAAAAAGCAAGATTCATTTACATATCTTGACAGAAAAAGAGAGGCCAGAGAAATTGCCCCATATACCACAGACAATTTGCCCCAAAATGGGCTTCTGGAATAAAAAAAAAAGTTGAAATTCCCAAGAAATAGGAACCAGAATAAACTACAGCCGGAAGTTTTACTTTCCTGACGCTTGCATGCTTCCCTCTACTCACCATTATGTAAAATGCTTGAACACAACATGCTTAAAGCGATCTCATTTAGTAATCTCTAGCAGTGATCTAAAGGATGCAAGAGCTTTTTTTACAAAATCTGTCTTCAAGCCATCAGCTAAATATTCTACAATCCACGGGTAACTGCCTGGAATGAAACAGCAGGCGGTATTATGGATTTGGGACCCTGAAGCTTTAACCAATTATTTACATAGTCATGAATTTTGGAGATGTTGCTGCAAAAGAGCTATACCCCAGAGAGCTGTCATTGCAAACTCCTGGGAGGAGGGAGAGAAAGTGTAAAACCCCTATGTTATGAGAGTCAGTTGCAGGAGACTAGAGGAGAAAATGAAGCGAACCCCTCGCCTAAATAACCTCCTCAGGTGCAGCCTCACAGCATAACTAGGAGGTAGAGCACAACCACAACCAACAGCAAAAAAAACCACTGGAGTCAGAGATAAAGGTGGAATCTAACCGCAAGGCGATAATATCTGAATTTTCACCACTTTGAAGCGCCTTGGCAGAGGAATCTAGTGAATTGCAGAGGCCTGAGGCTCCCCATATTGTAGGGGAAATGAAAACTTCTAATGCTGCAACAAGAAATGCAAAAGAAGTATTTTAAGGAAAGTCACTCTAACATGAAAAGGAGAAAAAGTCATCCCACATTTTCATGCCCTGTTCTATACATCCTATCTGAAAAAGCTATCTCCCATGCACAAAATCAGAGAAGGATGGTCTCACTATGTTTTACAAGTTAAATTAGGCATGTAATAATCCTGACTTCTTTGTTACATATTTTAAATAACTGAGCAATGGAAGTTACTAGACTTCAAGATACCCATCCCAAGTATAAATTGCAGCTTGTGCACAGCTGTGCCCTCAAGGTAAGTTCCATGTAGACCAGCCCTGTGTTCTCTGTTAAAAGAGGGTAACTGCTCTGAAGAAATTGTCACTGTTTATGTCGCTGTAACCTCCACTTTTGACATGTCATCAATTTGAATCACCAGAAATGAAAGTTAAAGAAAGCACGTTTCACTATGTTTACAGAAGAACACTTTATAATAAACCTTTGAAACAGAATAACCACTGGCCAGTTGTTATTTTGTTCCTAGTCATGTCTGTTGAAGGAAGGACTCAAGCACCTGTTGACATGTCATTTTAATACTCTCTACATTTCCTACAATAAGCTATGGATGTGCAAACGACAAATGTCAAGTGCTTCTACTTTTTTCAACTTATACAAAGCATATGAATCATCATGCTATCATGCACATGCAAAGCCAAAGCCAAATGGAGTTTACTGTTTCAGATCCCTCACTAAAGTTTATTTTTAATAAATCATTCTGGATGTCTTTCCCAAGATTTAGCCACATCTCAGCTGCCTCCCCTTGACACCTACCTTGTTACAAATTGTGAACAATGAAATATCTGAGGTTCTGCCCCATCTCAGAGACTGTACATATTGTCTAATTTTCAAGCATGTTCAATCTTGCTTGTCAGTACATAAGCTATAAATAAAAAAATATTGGGATAAGTTATATATTACCTGTGTTAGCTGGCAGGGGCTTGAAACCTGCTGTCCAGGAGCTACCAAGGCTGGGTAGTAGGTTCTCACCCACTATTTATATTTGACTGACAGCCATGCCAAGAGGGAATCCTTTTCAATAAACCTAATTGTTTTACTGAAATACTGCCAGACACCTCCATTACACCCCTTATATGCCAGGGGGAATTGTAGCTTTTATTTGCACTTTCCTGAAAATAGCTCAGTAGCGCATGCCAAGATGGGGATCTTGACATTATTCACAGTTTGAAGGAGGCAAGCTATCAGTTATCTTTAAACAGAGCACTGTTCCTCTTTTAAGAAAAAAAAAAAGTTATTCCGTATTCCAAGAACGGGATAGTTAATTGTAACTACAACTTCAAGGGTATTCCAGACAAGAAAAATCTTTTGTAAAGCCCTAAATTACCTGCCACAAGCACAAAAACAGGAGGGATCAGTTGAGATCCTTGTTTAGAAACGTCTTTGGCGAGTTGTTGTTGATTGCTCTTTTATGTAGATACAGTCCATCTTCATCTTCTTTTAATATGACACAGAGGAAAACACCTTTAAAATGGGAAGTACTGCTTATGTTATAATGCATCTAAATACACTGTGCAGCTACATGAAATAATGGATTTCACAGCATGAACTATATAAAATACATGGCTCTTAGTAACTGTAACACCTATTCATGTGATAAGCAGAAAATGCATATATGCATATGACAATATCAGTGTTTTTTCTCCCTCTACAACAGTACCTCACATACCCATTTCCCCCCCCAACAACCAAATATTTTCCTGTAGTCTCACCAATGCTACCATTTTTAACTTGATTTGATAGGATTAACTAATATTAATTACCATTAATAATGACTAGCAAGTTTAAGGGAAAAGTATAAGACAGACAATAAGAGGAGGCAACAAGATACCTGTTTCCAGACTAGAATCATTTCATTCAATAGCATACTATTCGCAGGACTTATTTTGCACACTGCCACATTGCAAAAATTCTCAGTTTTGTCTATCTTCTACAGACACACTCTGCTATTATTCACTGATGAGACACAAATTGTCTCTCCTTGAGACATGGCCACCACACAAACAGCTCAGCTTGGTTTTTAATTTTGCACACATCCACTGTCGCATCAGCCAACTTCAGTTTGTTAAGCTGTCTTACAAGGCTGTTTGCTCTGTTTCAGACACCAAAGCACCACGATCTTTCCTCATACTGTGTTTTGCCCAGCAGTTCTCCTGTGCTGTGCTTACCCTCAAAAAGTAAAGAATAGAAAGAGAGGCAATAATATAATGCAAAAGCTGATTGTTGTGGACTGTGTTGGAGTCTGTATGGGACTAACATGTAAAGTTTTCCGATTAATTTTAGCTAGTGTCACACATGATGTTATGAGCTTGCCCTAAACAATTCAGTAAATTATTGGTATTATGCAAGAATAACAACCGAAGATCAGGGATGAGATTTATTTCTAGTCTTTCATAGGCCAGTCACACAGAGATAAATAGTCTTGCAAACATAAAAGGAATAAATACTTTAAATGGAAAAGCATCATTCAAGACTCCAAGTACTATTCTGCTTTTACTATACAACATGCATATCTACAATTTAACTCGCAGTTAACACATCCCATCAAAGGTATTTTCACAGACGAGCATGCTAACACTTGCTTAATAGCTTACAGCATCAATACCAGTATATTTCAATATGTTTCAGCATATATCTCTAGCTCAACTGATCTACCCTAGTAAGGTGTGCCTCAGTAGAAAAAATACATTTTCTAAGTTTCTTCTCAATGCACACGCAACCATGTAAATGCTAAGTTAAGCTAAGGAGAAATAAGCAGTATTTTGGTTTGTTGCTTTGTTTGTCTTGTCCAATAATGAAAAGCTTTGCTGTCCACAATGAAAGGCCCAATCAAACATTACAGAAGGGGAGCATTTAATTACCCATACATTATTTCATAGGTACTTGTTGTGACACTGATTATTCAGACAGGAAAATCAGGTTATTTGAACAGCTAGTGGATTACGTGTCTACTGGGAATACTTGGTAATGCAAAATTAATATTCAGACCCAGTATCCTATTAGGGCATTTGGTCTCAGGTGGAATTTCTACCTTATTTACCGACAGTCTTTTTGTGGCAGCAGGCAGTTCTTGGTTCACCACTCAAAATTTCACCAAGGCACTTCCCAAAAAGAAACAGATCAGCAGGATTTCAATCAACATGGCAGGTATTCTAAATGTGAGAGTAAAATACAGATTTTTTTTATATACCTGGTGGGGTCAATAAGAGACTGTCCTCACTGGACTAACTTGGAGAAAATGGGAAGTTAGAATAGTAAGTGCTGGAGTGGAAAGTATCTTGGGTTATTGATTCCGCCCGCCCCAAAAAAGAATAAGATCATACAATTGGCAGAAACTACTTTTCTGACAGCATGAATAATAGGATCCTCTGCTGCATTCTGTCATAATGCTTTGGCTATTTACTTCTTCCAAATCTGTGGTCTGCTAATGTCTACTGCTTCAACCCTAAAATATTACAAATATACACAAAAATTGTCTATGAGCAGAGAGTACATTGAATAAGCTAACGCTGCAGCATGGTTATTTCAGGGTTGGACTGTTGAACAAGGAAGTAAAAATTACTGCTATTCCCAAACCACAGATGAAGTTTGGGAAAGCTGGTTTACCATCCCTTGGACAAAGTGCCAGCCTGAACTTCAGGGCTCTTGGTACCTACATGAGCAAAGGAACCTGACCCACATACCATTCTCTAGGACTCTTGCCTGCAACCTTTCATATTGCTCCCTCTTCACAGAAATACCTCTTCATTAGCAGCACCACTTCTTAAGCACATTTATCACTTACCAGGACTAGTTAATCACCCCTTAGAGAAAAGCAACAGAAAATAAATACACCAATAGAAGATGACATCAAAGGCAGCAACAGATGTATCAGTTGTTCATATGTGAGCAACAGTCATTTACACACTAGTATCTGCCTTTGTATTGTACTTAAGTCCTTTGAGGATTACAAATTTTCTGCATGTCTATTCAGGCACTTGGGTACTTACAAACTTAAATGCTTACTTCGAGAGCAGTCAAGTTTGAAAATCAGGGTCTGATTTTGAGTGCATATTTTAACTTGACAAAAAGTAGAAACTATGAATGCATGGGGTTTGGTTGGGTTTTTTTTTCCCCAAAAAAAGTGCCATTGAACAAGAGATGAGATTGCTCATTTGCTGACTTGCTACATGTTTCTTACTGTTTTGCTCTTTGCAGCATGTTGATCTTCACTTTGGAAAAAGCACGTGGTGAATTCTGCCAATTTTCTGTCCAAAATAGCACACAAAGCACAGCTGCCATTCCAAGGCATTTCAGACGAAACTGAGGCAAGAGGCCAACTCTCACTTTTAGCAGAGGCAGACCATAGGCAACCCAGCTGAGGCCCTGAGGGCTTCTGTGTGCCAGTCAGACTAGATCAGATGCAGCAAAAGAGCAAAGCAATGTAAAAGACAACTTAAACTCAAAATACCTTTCCAAAGCTCTCCGTGTATCTGCAGCAGAAGTAGGTCTAGAACACTAAGACACTGGCAGCATGGGGGTGGAAGAGCGGTGTGAAGGCACAACTGATATGAAGAACGTAAAGCTGAAAGCAGATGGTGGTCATCTCAAAATCAAAAACCTAAATCTTAATTAATAAATGAAACAAGGGGAGAAAAAAATCCAAAATGGTGAAAGCATTCCCAACAGAATGTTTGTAAGAATCACAGGAACTATAACATTACACCATGCCATTAGAACTACAGTTATGAGGAAAATCACATGTGGGCTCAAGTTCATGAAGCAGATGCTTTTGTGCGGAGGTAGAACTATTATAACAAAAATGCCCCAAGCAGAAAGATACCAACTGCCCTGCAGAGTCAGGGAATGAAGCCCTGGGTGCTCAGAGGAACTGGCTTTATTGGTGCACATGAAGGCAGTTCCAGGAGTTTTGGCTGCGCTAGTAACACAGCTTTCTGTCATGACTCTGCACACATTCTCTTCTGTTAGGTAAGTCAGAAATGGTCAGATAGTGGGTTCGCTAACTCAGAGATTAGGCCATGTATTTCAAAAAGAAATCCAGGAATTTGTGCCTGGACAAGGAATTCACAAAACTACACTAACTTTTTCCAGCATTTCATACCGCCTTATTGAATGAGTACAAACAGAGCACACATCTGTTTTCTTTTTCAAACTGAGATGTATCCTTCCTTTTACATCACTCCCACTGCAAGAAAGCAAGGATCATCACACAAACAACAACACAACACTAAAGCCAAGGATGCTGCTCTGACTTTTACTTTTTTCTTCTCTCCCAAATCACAGCTAGGAGTTCCTTAAACTTTCTGAAGCTTTTTTTTTTTTTTTTTTTTTTTAACACCTGCACTGGCCTTTTCTTTCCACGTGGCCATATATTTTCATTAGTAAGCACTTTATCACAAAATAATTGGTCCCTGAAAATGAAACAGCTGTAAGAGGTAACCAGATTATGATAATTCCAGTATTAATGAAGACTGGAAGAAGTCTGAATTGCTTCAGGGAAGAAAACAGACTTGATCACTTTGAAACAGAATTTTATCCTGTTTGCTGGTCAGCCTTTTTTGGTGAAAAAAAAAAAAAATATCTTTATAAACAGTACTACCTATGTGTTGCAGACCATATGTAGCATTCATTAGCACATCACTTTAACCTTCCTCTCCAGCCACAGTAAATTATCAGTACAGACTCTGGCCATTTCATTAAAGTATTTCAGGAACAATACTCTACTCCTGCAAGGACACCATTTCAGTTCTTTAAACACAGCCACACAGAATGGCAAACAAATAATGCAGCATAACTAATGTTTTTATAGTCTTCCTTTGCTAATGTTCTGCTGTATATGTATATCATGTCCTGCACTTGGAGCAGAGCCTCTCTCTGATACTGAGAATACATCCTTACCCAGCTTGAATCCGCACAGAAATTATGGATTCTGAAATGCATTACCTTCTGCAGCCTTTTTGAAGAGCTATTCAATAATAACATCAAATTCTCAGTGATAGTAACACTCATTTCCAATTGCTCAACAAGGCCAGACGAAGCATGTTGTCTCTGAGGAACCCTTCACAGTTGAACATTGCAAGCTCTGTGAGCAGACATCTGAAATATCGGTTCCTCAGGACAGCTGTGTAGAAAAAAACACAGTAGCCCAGGGGAAACAGCTAGGAGAGATTTTCAAATGTAAAAGGATATTTATTAATATCCCTAACTCTCATTCTCTGTCTCACAGTCTTTGAAACTCTTTCTCACACTTTAAGTCAGCCACAGATAGAAGTGGCACCACCAGCATTACTGCCACTCTTGAGCCACAGGGCAAATGCCGGCCTCCAGATCCATGGCTGCGGTCCCCTTTGTGCCTGTGGGAGCAGAGCCGCTACACACACATCACCTGCAAGGAGTACACCCTTGAGCAATCTATCCTACCTTTCATGCTCAGGTTTCCACCTGGAGCGAAATAGTTAGTTTGCTCCGGGTACAATCTCAGGAGTGAAGTAACACCAACAAAGCGTGGCCAGACAAGGGACTGGGACCAGGACCCTGAAATGAAATGACAGAGTGCCTAAAATCCAGAAAAATGCTTATCTGTACACTTATCTAGAATTTTTTTTAAAGTATATGCTTCCCCAGATATGAAGAAACACAGTTCTACATCTCTTCACATACACTAGTCCATCAGCTTTTCTCCCTCACCAAAACAAAAAAAAAAAAAAGTCGTACTTATACAGCAGTTTCTACTTCCTTGACCTAGTTACTTACAATAATCACACTATCATTACCTCTCTGTACATTCACTACGTACGTATTAGCTCATGGCACGTGACATATCCCCTGCATGTCATGGCACTCACTAGAAACCCTTTCTCCAGAGCACAAGGAAGAGCTAATGGATTTGGTCTATGAACCAAACTTTTGAACACAAGTCAGTCAGCATTTTCAGCACATCAATTCTCAGTGCCAAAGGCAGTTGGTTGATCTAGAACTCCTGATGATTTACAGAGACAGAAATGCCACCACAGACTTGAACCTGAAAACACTTAATTGAGCATTAAGAGGTTTTAAATCTTTCTTTCTGGTATTTGGAGATCATAGAATTAAGATCTTTGGAAGAAATTATCACAGTAACTCATAATAGGCAGAAGCAATTGGATGGGAGTGAGGAATTGTTAAACCTGGTAATCTGCAAGAACATAAAAAGATGAACAGTTTATGATTGGCTTCTACATGCCTATGTAACACAGAAACCAAAGAGAACAAGATTAAAAGCATCCTGTGGAACACTTTCATGCAAACAGGGTACTAAAGGCTTGGTTTTCCAAAGAAAAACAAGGCCACTGGGCTACTGGAAGAAAACACATTTTTACATAATTATGTACACATTGCCACCAACCAAAACATCAGGCTTTTTCATGTTTGTCCCACTTCCATCTTCAATCCACAGAATGGCAACGAATGTCCAGCACAGCCATTAAAAACTGTAGCATTTTGGGTGTCCAACTGCAACTGCAACCTAGACCGCCCACAAATTTATATAATGTAAATGCTGCATAGCATGTCTGACATGCAGGCAACATCATGCAGAGATTACAGTGAGACTAGACCACAGAACTCAAGGCTTTCACCGTTACGAACACTATAACCTTCCAACCATGCAGCTCTATGGCTGTTAACAGGTTCTCTTTTTCCCCTAACAAAACAGGATGACACACAGCAAACAGCACCATTTTTCCAAGTTAGAGTGTCTTCATCACATCTCAAGAATGCTGCTGCTGCCTGAGGCACAAGAGACTAAAATACAAAAAGGCAGAAATACCCAAAGAATAGTCAAACTCTCCTACTTAAAATAAAAAGGTAAAATTAACATTTCCCCAGGAAATAAAAAGTATATCACTTTCTAGGAGCTGAGGCTGTAGAAATTCGTGGACCATAGTTTACTATATTCCTACAAGGATCCCAAGGCCAGTCTGTCTTTCAAAGGCTGATAAGCACAGTCTTTGACTTTCTGATCAGCTGTACTTCAGGATCCTACTCATCCCACTTAATCTTCACCAGATCTGGCATTTATATAAGCGTGGCTAGATTTGGAGGCAGTCCTTTTTATGGTATTGTATGGTTATCTCAAGCTTTTCATAAATGTAAATAAGAATGTAGGATTAGAAAGAACTTCATGCTGCAAGTCCTCATCCTTCTTCATTCATTGACCAGTTTCCATCATAACACTAACTGGCTTCTTGCCATTCCCGAACTTCTTAATTTCCCTTCTAAATACTTGCCCTGGTTTCAGCTGGGATAGAGTTAATTTTCTTTCAAGTAGCTGCTGTGTTTTAGATTTAGTATGAGAATAATGTTGATAACATATTGGTTTAGTTGTTGCTAAGTAATGTTTATATTAATCAATGATTTTTTCAGCTTCCCATAGAAGCTGAGAGGGAACATAGACAGGACAAGCTGGCCAAAGGAATATTCCATACCATAGACATCATGCTCAGTATATAAATGGGGGATGGCTGCGTGTGGGGAGGCAGGCAGGAATCTGGGATCACTGCTCAGGACAGGCTGGGCAACCAGTCATGAGGTGGTGAGAGCAACTTGTGTTGTATCACTTTATTTTGTATATTCTTTTACCATTATTATTATTTTCCTTTTCCATTATTGTTCTATTAAACTGTCTTTATCTCAACCCACAGTTATTCCCCCTCCTTTTCTCCCTCCCCTGCTGGGGGTGGGGGGTGGGAAGTGAGCAAGTGGCTGTGTGGTCCTAGTTGCTGGCTGGGGTTAAACCACAACAATACTATTCACTGCTTCCAATTTCCCACCCAATGATGCCCACCTTAGTTTCATTCCTCCTGTCAACTCATTTTGTGTTGTTTAATCAGCTTATCTTCATCCTGTATCCAGCTACCATATTCCCTTTCCAGGCTCATTTTTACTAGATTAAACAAAACCAACTCACCTCGTCTCCTACAGGTGAGACTCTCCATTCCCCAGTCACTGAAATAACTAATTTCTAAACCCAGTACAAGATTAGCCAGGGCTTTTTAGAATGTGGGAGACTAATGGCAATGTTCCAGAAGTTCCTCAATTTCCTGCACAATGGAGTGAAATTGTCTCTATTTCTAATAGCACTAATAAAAAAAATACAGGAACACACTGCCAGCTTTCTGGTCCAGAAAAGTTTGTTGCATGCAACCAGTTCTTAGCAAGATGTTGCAATTCGGTCCTATTAAACTTAATGCTATTCTTGTTTTACCCATTTATTTTTTTTCCTAAAATATCTATTTTTAAAATGTCTCAAAGCTGATAAATTTATTAATACTGCAAGCTGCAAAATTAATCTAGAATATGTTAAACTACATAGTGTGGTCCTGTAAACAGGCAAAGCATGTTTAGCGTTTGGGGTTTTTTTTAATGAAATAAAATGCAATCCCATGAATTCAACATACTGTCCTTTAGCTGTGCTCTTATGCTCAGAAAATTTCCAGTCCCAGTCAACAGACATAACTAACATTCAAAAACTGGAATAAACAGCCACAATGAGCAGCACATAGATTTTAATCCTATCCACCCAGTCATGGAGAGAGCTGCTAAAATCTGGGTTAATCCTTCCAATCCTTAGTCAGAAATGAAAGTCTGTGCAACTGAAATAGTATGTCGGAATTAGATTTGCTTGTGGTAAGCATTCTATTAAGCCAAAAATTAAGATCTGAAATGGCTTCAGTTAAAATCAAAGTAGTGCAATTCTACCAACAGGTATTATAACCCAGAGGCCTCATTGTACTGAGACCAAGCTCATAGCCCTTCTCTCCACAGGAAATTAATTTGGGACAAATCCCAGACACACTGATTTTCAGATAGGAATTTTGTCAAAAAATAATAAAAAAAAAATCAGTATTTCTCCAAAACTATGACAACAACTGCTGGACTGGAATGCCACAAGTAAGGCACAGCCTCCAGTTAGGAAGACCATGGAAACAGATACAATTACTTATATTGCAATTCTCATAAACACCCTAGTGTCAATTTTAACTACTTTATATTTGTTACTGTACTCAAAAACATGACATACCCATTAGATATAAAATATTTATCTCATATCTATTTATCTGTATTGGGCAGGGATTGTTTTTATTTTTAGCAAGCTGAGAGATTACACATGTCAACACGGAAAATTTTAAAAATGAAGCAGGGAAGATAGCACTCTCCCAGGAGCCTTTTCACTTGAAGCTTCTTCATCATTTGATTAAAGCCTGCACAAATCAGGCTGGATTAAATCTGAAATATAACAAATACTCTGTATTTGCTGCTGCAAGTCTTCAGGCTTGTCTATAGACAATTTATGTCAAGCCTGAAGTTTACAGTTGTTTTCTTGATGAAGTTACATATGTGACCCTCAAGACCCAGAAAGCCAGTGCTTCCCTTGAGCCTTTGTAGGCATTTGTATGCCATGTCTGCGCACCCGCGTAACAGATCACACTACGCACAACACATCACACTATGCACAGTTACTGCAGGATGCAACAGCAAAGTGGCAGTAAAACTTTCAGTTACAAACATTTGAGGTCTATAGTTACAGAATAATAGAGGCAAATACTCAGCTGTAGCTTCCATGCCAAGATAGCCAGAGGTTTCTAGCTTTTGCATAAGCATATTTCTGTAATCTTTGTTGCTCCAAAGTTGGAAGCTTTTACTGAGGCAAGGCTCTTTGAAGTTACTTTGGGAACTGGCTCTCTGCAGATGGAAAAACAAATGATTAAACCAGCTCAATAGGGAGTCAGACTTATTGTACATACTTGATTTAACAAGAAGCTAAGGGAGGGAAAATGTTCTTCTTTTTTGTTAATACAACACTAGAATGCTTGTTAAGAAGGAAAATATACCACCATCTGAGCTGAATCAAAAAGCTGTTTTAATAACAGAGTTTTTAACTGGGTCAAACGTGCAAATAAAACCTTAAAGTGACCTGGTAAGACAAAATTCTAATTACCAAAATGAAGGTTAAATAGAATATCAGGGTTAACTTAAGTAAAATCAGGTAGAATGTCAGCAAGATATTTCACCAGCAGTCCAGCAAGTCATTTGAAAGAGAGCACCCCACGTACCATTATAGTCCTCAACACGCCAAATCATTCCTTTAGCTAAAGATGGCTCTTGTAAGCAGAATATGCCTTAAGTCTAATGTGTTGCTTGGACTTTCCACCTCAGGTATTAAGAGGCTACGTCTGCATCCTTATGCCTTTTATATAAACATACTAAGCCCCTTATTAGAAAAGCAAAACCCCCTCTATCTTCTCTTTACATTGCAGGATTCAAATCTTCAGGAAAAGCATTTAAGTAGGCATTAAAGGACTAAATATTTAAAGTATTTCCTTACTTTGCACTTGCTCCTAGTCCTTTACTTCACAATGAAATCAATCATGCCACAGCCAGGATCCCACAAGCAGGATTTTTGCTTTCCATGTGGGATGCATGCATGACCTGGATGCTATCGTTTCCTAGTAGAAGTATGCTCCTCAGCATTTAGCAATGCCTTTGCTGACCTAGAGAATTGATTTCCGTTATTTAAAACTAAGGTTTTGCATGACTATAACTTACTTATCAGGCAGTAGAAAAAGAAGTAGAGGGTGGGAAATTAACAAAGTTCATTCTTATTTTGGCTTAAGTTTTCCACTGCTTTCGGGCAGTGTCCACTGAGGTGTCCACTGCAGCTTAACAAATCAATAGGACTTACATTGGAATAAGGATTACTGAGCTGGACCGTTACATTTTATTATTGGATGAAAAAAATCACTATTTTAGGGTCTCTGCCTCATCCTGTGAAAGAGGGAGATAGCAAAATAGCTCTTCTCAAGCCAACAGTCATCTCATACACGGAAACACACTTAAACAGAAAGAAAACAACTTAAGCAAGCACAAAAAAAAAGATAGGTAAGGCTTGCAATGACCATTAAAAAAAGGCATACACACTGCAGGTGACAGCTGGCCACCACATAAACTTCCCACGTGTTCATATAAATTTTAATTCAGACACCATGGGATGTGTTTTTATGAGGAATTGGGAATCTGAAAATATTTTTATATAGTGAGAAGCTACTGAGCAGCTGTTCAAGATAGTTTGAATGTGAGCATTTTTTATTATTTACACCTGTTTTAAGTCAGCTATTTAGTGTCATTTCACTTATTAACTGACCATTGGAAATATTCCAGTAATTCTTATGCTACGAAATGGTAATGGATAGTAAAGAACAACAACAGGAAAGTGGAAAAGATTGTAGCCAGAAGCTTGTATCCTGGAAAAGGTTAGTAAAGGAACCCGTGTGACACTACTTTTAAAATTGTTAAGACTGGAAAAATAAAGGGCTATGAAGATCATTTGTTGACTTCAGCCAAACCTCAGGGGGGTTGGGAGGTGGGGTGTCATTTAGGTAACATCAGCATTTACGTAATTCACAATCCATAACTTTGTTCTGTGCACATCACCACAATTTAAGTTATAAGTGCCAGTAAACATAAGGCTCACAATAATATTTCAAAGCAACAGCAAAGCTCATTCAAGTACAAAGGAAACTCCAGAATCAGTGACCCACCTAACACTGCGGAACACAGTTTGTTTTCATATATTTTAACTGTCAGTCTGTCATGTCCCCAAGTATTCTGAAGCCCCTAATAGGAGAGCTGAAACTCAGATTAACTGAATTGAGAATCAATTATAAAAGGGAACCACAAATATATTTTCAAATGCCAGTTCCTAGAACTCCAAGGTAGTAGGCACCCCCACAAAGCACATTAACACAGTGAACATACATAGATAGAAAAAAGTACACATTACAACAAATCAGAGAATTTTAAAAAAATCTTTCAATTTTCTATAGAAATTGATGATTACCTAGAAGAACATCAGTGCTGGACACAGTAGCCAGACAAGTGTATAGCAAAATAAACAAGGGGTTGTATATTTAAGGAAAGCCTATATACTGACCCTGTCTCAGAAGTTATACTAAAGAAAAAAATAAAAGGGAAATTTTAAATGACATTAGAGGAGAAACACGCAGACTCCAACACATTAATTTCCAGATGCTTCACTACAGCCCGGACTCCCTGCATTGCACTAGGAAAAGCAAACATCCCCTTATATGAGTATATATATGAGTAAAGCTGGTCAATGAATGCAGAAGGAATCATTTAGGACAGGAGAAGTATTGCCCAAAATCCCAAGGCCAGGAACCCTGAAGAGATACCGAGATGGAAACTGTTCAGAGTTTTGAACACCTTTGGTTTTCTTTTACACAAATAGATCACTCCCATCAGCAATTTCTGTTGCTGGTTTCTCACCACCTCAGTTCTCCACCAACATTATCCTAGCTCACCTAGTTTAGTTTCTTATCTTTTCTCTATTTTCTGCTTTTTAAATATAAACAGGCTTGGCTTAAACTCCTAACAGTTTTTACTCTCTTCTTGGGATTCCAGAGAATTTTTTTATTTTCTCCAATTAATCTTATTTTAGCACAGCTATCATTTGTGATCTGTGTACACTGAAAGAGTCACAGTACTCCTAATGTTAAGGGATACATAATTTTAAGCAGAGTGGTATATTCTCTCCTAGCCAACGTTGCTTCTGCTAGAAGTGAACTAAGGCAATAAATAGGAAAAAACCAAACCACCCCACCCTAACTATATCACTAGGGTGACAACCACATATAAAGTAGAACAGCAAATAGATGGAATGCAGATGAAGGCAATATAACAAGAGGGTGTTTGGAAGCAGCTGTTTGGGGGAAGGAGATTTTAAATAGAATGGACTGGCTAAGAAAAATGCAGTCAAAGAGCAAGCAAAGGAAGCAAGTGTTTCTTTTTGTAACTTCTGTACCAGTTTGCTGTTACATAGTTAAGCAATAGAGCTTAACGTTTTGCATGCGAAGGACATCTTTCGTAGAAACCAGATTTCATAACAGGAAATTTCAGCCTTTTTGCAGATAACGACAGTTAAAACGCAGGCAGAGAAAGGAGAGGAAGGGATGACAAACAGATCAAAATGAACTGAAGGATGGGGTTAGCTTATTTACTACAAAGATAACATGACTATTGAAACTAAACCAGACCATCCTGAATAGTACTTGACTAGAATACAGACACTTTCCAGAGTTTTTGCATCTGCTTTCTTATGATGAATTCACAAGCCTTATCTCATCCCAATTAGGTACTTCATGCAGTTCTGACGCCTCAGCCAACACAATTTACCCAGAACTCTTAATTAGCCTCACACACAAAAAATAACATGTAATTTGACTGGTAATTATATGTTTCTGTAACTCCTAAAAGCAACTTATTACAGGAATGTCACACACTTAGAACAGATTACCTTAATTCTATTTTTTGTTTATTCAATTATAACTGTCATTCCTAATTGTATTGTAAATTATGTTGAGCTGGGAGGTGGCTATAAAATCCCTGCTCTTTCCTCTTTCATAGTGGTTCTACATATGCAGTGTGTTTCCACGAGACACAAAATCAATGTAGTGAAAACAAAGCAATCCTATTGTTAATTCCAGTCACTTGGAGCAGAAAGCTGGTCAGCACAAATAGACAAAACTTTGTATCAACAAAATTACAGGCAGAAATCTTGAACCAAAAGTTAGGCCACTTAAAAAAAAAAAATAAAAACACACAGAACCAACACCCCACTGTCAAGAAAAGGAAACAAGAAGAAAAGATAAGCAGCTTCTCACCCAGCAATCCCTTGAATGAAACATAGAATCATAGAAGTATCTTGCTCTGAGAGGCACAAAAGGCAGTCTATAAACAGTTATGCACACTGTGCAGAGGCCATTGAGCAAGTCTGGCATTGGCATTCTCAGTTATGCTGCAGCAGGAAACAGTCCAGCCTATCTTCATTAAAAGCCCAAAAAGAAATTACTTTCCCAAACCTATGATGGAGATGGAAAGCCTGTAACACTGACTGAAGAGTCATCTGGTAGTGAAGCACCTCTCCAAGACAGTTTACTCAAAACCTAGAGTAACAGATACATATTTTTAAAGTTGAAAGGTGTATGGTCTCAATCTGAAAAAATATACTTTATCCAGGCTACTCAAATTTCCTATTGGGAAATTACACTATGTCAGTCAATTCAACATACCAAACCACTATTACTTGTAGGCCCCATCCTGAGGAATAGGTAAATCAATGTACTTGAAGAAAAATATTAAAAGCATGACGACAACAACCTTTTATTCTCTCATCCTGCCTTCAGCATGGGAATCTGGAAGAAAGCAGGGAGAAAAACCTGCAAAAAGAAAATAAAGAAAATAAACCTAGCTTTCTCAGACCTGACCATGCCTGAATAGGAAACAAAAGAT
Organism: Himantopus leucocephalus; assembly: GCA_003993805.1. Lineage (NCBI taxonomy): Eukaryota > Metazoa > Chordata > Aves > Charadriiformes > Recurvirostridae > Himantopus > Himantopus leucocephalus. The sequence goes on along the minus strand of RSEF01000014.1, from coordinate 12,437,666 downwards.
GACTTCCAAAAGAAACACAAGTCATTTGAGTTGTATGCAGAATATTAGTGTTTTAATCAAATCACATCCACAGCCCTTCAATGTGCTTGTGCTGTGTACTCCTCAGCCCACCCCAGTAGGCAGCAATGGACCCTTCGTGCCTGAATCCCAGAAGGCACAGACCTTTCTCCAGAGGAATTTTGCTCTTCCCTAAATAAGAGATAACTTGTATACCTGGGACCTCCTTCCTCCAAACACTCAGGCTTTTTGATCACTTAAGCTTCATGTGTATGGAAAGTACAGAGAAAATTGCTGTTTGGAAAGGTGAGACAGTGTTAACTGCATACCACAAGCTTACAGCTGCTGGACACGAAGTAACTTCCATATGCAAACATAATATTCCAAATTGCATATCAGCAAACAGGCTAGTTTTCCTGTTGGTGGTTCAGATTTCATACTAGATTTCTTCTACGCACTTTAATTTCTCTTCAAAACATTCCCCCTTCTAACCAATCTTATTTCCAGTTCTGGTTTCACACAGAGCCTGTAAATCTCAACTTTTCCCTGACCCAATATATCAAGTCTCAGGATAGAGGAAGATACATCATCACCATGGGCCTTCTAGCACAGCTTCTTTGAGCGCAAATACTCAAACAGAAATGCTTGCTAGCTGCTACACAAGAGTGCAAAAATCTTTTCCTAGAAACAAGGGGGAGACCCAAGCATAATCCACGAACAGCACTGCCTCTCAGGGGCCAGGAGACACCCTGCTAGGTCTCCATCTTGAGAGGCCAGAGGGGCCCTCAGTTGGAGGGTGGACATGCAGCGTAACTGGAGCTCTGCACTAAGAGAATTAAACCATGTCCATTTCTACAAACTGTGCATCTAGCTCATGCACCTCAATTGCAAGCACAGGGTTTTTCTCCTAAGGACATTAAGTCTAAATCTAATATAAATAGCCAATGATGCTGCTACAGTTTTATTTATTTATTTCAGTGAAGCACAGAAGAAAATATCTCAAGGATTTAAACAATATGGTGACAGATGGTGTGGAGACAATCCAGGCTGGGCTCCCTCAGTAAAATCCACACAACTTCATAGCTTCAGGAAAGAGGGTAGGCAGAGGAGGAAGAGGAAGGGGGAGGAGGGAAGAGGGGGAGAAAAGAGTACATGCAAAGCTGGCCCAGATGACCACAGATTTCTAACAAAAAACAGTTGCAGACTGCAAAGTTTCTCTGTTCATTATACAAAGCTCTTTGTACCATCACTGATGCAGGCAGATCTACCCCAGATATCTTCCAAGCAAGTCCAAAAACATTATAAAGAAATTCTTCAAATTAAATTGTTAGTTCAAATTAGTGACAAATAAAAACACACTATTAAACTGTCTATTCAAAAATCTAACCATCCTCTCCAAAATAATTCATAGATGAAACATGAAAAATGTGTTTGACATGATATCGAGGCCCGTCTGTTCTGTTCACTGCATAATTTTATTAGGATAAATATTTTCAGGTATGTTCTCTGGACCTATTCTGATTGCTAGAAATGTCTTATGTGCTTTATAATATTATTTTGCAGCTTAAAGGGAATAATTTTGGATCTTATATTTGAGAATGTCCTTGGGGGGGGAAAAAAAAAAAATCTAAAGATGCCACCAGGAATGTCTGCAAGCAGAAAATTATGCTGAAGGTCTGGTGTCCTACTTTTACAGCTCGGGAGTCTGCTGTGTTACAGTTACCTATAGGCAATAGTTTGGAGAGATCGCATAGATGATCTACAACAGTGACTTACTAGCAGTTTTAAAATGTTGTTGCTCAAAGACACTTATGGATTTCTGTTTTCAAGAACTGTAAGAACAGAGTTTGAAGAGAAATAAAATTGTACCTTTGAGATGAAAATATATTGGTTTTACTGCAAATGATTAGATCCAAGTGAAACCAAACACTCCTCTCTCCTAGATAAGAGTGGTTTACGGAATCCCATGCTGCACTGTGGGCTCAACTTCAACTGTGTCAACCCAAGCAAGCTAAAAAAATAAAAGGAACTTACCCACACCTTAGCTATATAAAAAAAATATCAAGTAAACTCTAGAAGATTTCCATTTCCTGCAGTCCGCTTATTAAATACAGAAATTCCCAATCTCTTCCAAACTATCTTCCTTCTACTTAGGAAAATTAAAGCAAATATCCCTCCCTTCAACTGCACAAGAGTGACAATTCAAGTCTACTCTCACGGTACTTCAGAAAATCCTCCATGCTTTCCTTTGCTAAATTAAGAAAGAAACTTTGGTGTGGACAAGAGAATAGCTAGGAAAATCCTTTAGAAAAGACAAGAGACTGGGAGACAGAGAGCAAGAAAGCAAGGCTCACATCATCAATATAATGCTCCTCCAGGTTCTGCGAGACAGCTCAAAGCAGCGAACACAGAAGCTCTTGCTGTTAAAGCTTTACTTTCTTATAGTGATGACAGTACAAGAATAGTAATGTAAACCAGCATACTGTATCATAACCACCTCACTCTCCCAGAGCACTGGCTCCTGTTGAAGATACTGTATCCACTCCATTCACCTCAGTAAGACAGATTTCAAGCATGTTTTTAACCATTTAATAACAGTGATTATGGCATATGTGCATAAAAGGTACAACCGCAGATTACAAGCCTAGTTCTAAAAATCTTGATGGATGTGCAGAACAACTTTATTTTTAAAAAAACCATAAGGATATGGTCAAGTAAACACAGATTTGCACAATGAGGTCAATGCTACATTTTTGTTGCAGTTCAAAATAAAAATGAGAATATCTGAAAGTTATGCTTCCCGCAGCGGCATTAATACAGCTAGAAGGAAAGAAAGTCAAATTCAACTGCTTCTTTAAAAGAGGCAGAAGCTGGAAGTATTGTGTGCAATGGAATAGTGCAAGCTACTATATCTAGACCTGAAACACCAGTTACATGAATACAGGTATTTTTGCACTAAAGCATTTATTAAACTACTGTTTAATCTTCCAGTCTTTTGCAGTACCAACCAAAGCCAAAGTTAATATCAATCTCAGGAGTACAGGGCCATACACATGCTAATATCAGTTATCAGTAAGGGCTTAAATTTAAATTTAAGATTTTCTGTAAAAATACAGGACTGCTTTTATGAGCCAACTTAGATGAGCTGGACAGAAGTCTATATAACGCATATGGAAGGCATGCAAATTGATGAGCACATTCCATGAAGTATGATCTCCAGAAAAGATTCTACACCAAACCCAACGCCCTGCCCATTCATCACAACAATTTTTAAAGCATAAGAATCGAAGTACACATATGCATAGTGCAAAGGTGAAGTGTGGCTTTTGAACTTTTTTCCCCCCACATGATCACTGCACTATGAGGACACACAGCAAAGAAGTTTAGCATGTACAGGAACCTTAAGAGCAGCTTACAAAGTCATATATAGATAATGGAGTGTAAATTCTCAGCACTAGAGCCAGGAGCCTAGGCGTGCTCTGATCATAGTTACAAGGCTGGGCTAAGAGTTCTGGTTTGCACAAGCGTGGTATGGTTTTTGTATCTCGGGAATGAGGAAAAACAGAGCAATTCCAGCTATGTCTGTAAGCTGAAAATGACAGGTAATGCAAACAGCTGCAAGTATTTCAGTAAAATACCTGAAAAATATCCCCCAAAAGAATGAATAAGATTTAAAAGTATAGCTTCCCTCACTACTTATTCACAGTTAGATGTCTTAGTAAGTATCCCAGCAGCACTATAGGACACGGGGAGCCTGGCGGATGAGTTGAATATGAGTCAGCAGTGCACCCTTCCGGTGACAAAGCCTAACCAGGCTGCACCAAAAACAGCACAGCCAGCTGCTCGAGGGCAGGGATTATTCCCGTCTTTGGTACTCCTGAGGCCATGTCTCCACTCCTCTGTCCAGTTTTGTGCTCCCCCATACAACATACCTGAGCAAGTCCAAAGTACTGGAGTGCAGGAGGTGCAAGAAAAGGCTGAGAGAACTCTTTTCCCCAGAAAAGGGACAGGTATAATCGCAGCCTACAACAGCACAGAGACAGAGTTGGACTCAGACTCACAGCAAAAGAACAAGAGCCTGTGGTCGTGGTACAGAGGGAAATTCTAATGAGGTATAACAAAAATATTTGCATGGCAAGAAAGGTTAAGTACCAGAACAGATTGCCCAGAGAGGCTGTGGTATCTAGATGCATGGAGATATTCAAAACTTGACTGGATGACCTGATCTGACTTTGATGTTAGCTTGTCACTGAGCTAGGGTTGGGTTAGAAAACCTCCAGTGATCCCTTTTAATTTCAATTGCTCTATGATTCTATGTTTACTATTTTGGAGGAGGATGTGGGTAAAAAATGGGAAGCTGAAGGTGGTGGTAGATGCAAAAGGGATTTTATACTAAACAATTAAAAGCGTTTATTGTCAATATTATCAGCAGAAAGAATATTGAAGAATGATAATTTAACCATATATAGCAAAGCAAAGATTTATTTTGCATAACATTTCCAGAGCTATTTCAAGAAGCTTCGTAATAGCCCTTCTGGAAAATTAGCCTCACCTTTAATGCTGTTTGGCTATGCATTATAACTGTCAGTACTTCCACAACAATAAAATGCTTCAAGTTACATCTTTCAGAAAGATTTCTAATGAGAAGTTAGAAAGACTTAATTTTTGCAATATGCAAAAGCAGTATGGTTCAAAGACACTAAGTATTCCTGGGTGTATTTATAATACATAGGAGCTTTTCTCCCCCTTGTGAAGGAAACAAATCTTTTATTCCTATTGCAGAACTAACCATGATGTTCTGTTTCAGAAAAGTATCACAAAAACTATCAATATAATGATAGCATGTGGTGAAACAAACGTAACTGAGTTTAAAACCAAATGCTCAAGTCAGGAAACAGTTCCTAAGTAACATTCAGTTTGAGATCCTTCAAATGTCAACAGATACAAGATGAATAAACAACCAGCCTGTTTTCAGCATCCTCCAAGGGATGCTGATGCACAGCAGGTTGGCACAGAAGCCCCAGACGCAATTTTCATTTTGTTTCAGTAGACTATCCCACATCTGAGTATGTTTTAAGTCTGTGGCAGAATTGGGGACCAAAGCCAAGGAGCAGTTCATTGGCAGGAGAGTTCCTGCCAACAGCAGGTGATAAAATCAGTTGGAGGCACAGCACGCAGCACTGTCCAAAGGGTATCTCTACAGCGCAGTTGGAATCAGGTAGGTACCATACATCCTTAAGTGTCACCTTGGTTTATTGGTAGGGTTTTGACAGCAGATGTCAGGTGAAGGCAGATCAGCTAGGTTCAGAAAACATTCCAGTTTTGTTGGCTTTACACTGCTCAATACAGACTACAAAAATTGACAGGCATGTATCTCCTCAGCTGGTGCAGGCAAACTTTAACAAAACTGAAGCAGAGTACAGCCAGCTGGGCCAACGGAGGAGGCAGTCTAAACTATGCAGCGTTCACAGCAGATGTTCGCACACGGACTCAGTACTTCAAAAGCTGTATGTCTTACATTCATCACCGCATACGCCAAATGTGGGCATAGCTCATATTTAGAAACCTAGACATGGCTCTTCCTGTGAGATTCACATTGACATAGTATTTATTAGCTATAGAGAATATGGTAAGCTTCTCTACTCTGAGTCACTCCAGTAAAGTCTTTAGCAGTACAGAGCATTACAGATGATTTCTCATTTCTGCACCTTTAGTTTAGTTCATGTTTAGGACTGTTAAGGATGTTAAGCATCATATAACAACCACCTGGCACAGAATTCACTGAACTGTTGTGCCACCTTTGTGTCACCTGCGCTTGGTAGACTACAAACAAGCAGGTACTACACATACACTCATTTTGAAGTAAAAGTCATCTAAAACACAGTGCCAGCATAATGCCACAGAGGAGGAAAACACTGTTAGAGCCACACAGTAAGGACATAAATGAAATGGCCTTGTTAGAGTACCAGAAAACTACATCCACAAGTAGGATTAGGACCAAGCACCTTTGCATATCCAGCATCTCAGTGTATGAGACAAAACAAAAGACTTTATGCACTGATCAACTTCACAATTTAGCCAACACCCATGTGTTTCAGCTAAAATCCTGACACTGACTTGGAAGACAGATTTTACATTTGCAGTCCTTCTCCCTCAGACTTCATCTCCTCTGCCTTTATGACAGCAATGCTAATTTCACCTTCAGCTCCCCAGAATTCATTCCTAAATGAATGGTTAATTGAGTGACATATGCAAGTCTCATTACTGCAGTGTTCCAAACCCAGTTGCAAGACACTGCACATTGCAAAACCCAAGTTAAAAATGACAACAATTCTAGTTACACGAACAAACAATTCCTTCAGCCAATTCAAGCTACTAAAGACAGTTCTGTTAGATCATCTTAACACACAAAAGAACAATTCTGATTTCCCAAGTGGAAATCTTAGAAGCCAAGTTTCAGCACAAAAATGTTTTATTAGCCAACTGTGATAACCCCTAAAATCAAAGATGATTATATAATAACGACAATGTTAGCATACGATGAAAATAGTATTAACTTACTGAGACAAGAAAAATACAATCTAATCTATTTCATTTTCTAGAGGCTCCTACATAAAAGTAAAAAATAGATCTGTATCAGTAACATCCTGCATCTGCTACCGAGCGTGAAGCCGATTCCGTAAGGATTTCTGCCAGTGTTTCATCACTCAGCTCTGGCTGGGATCTTCAAATGTTCTCATACTGGCATAGAAAGTTGAGTAAAATATGCATCAAATAAAATTCCTAAATACAGATAAAGCCAGCTTTATAAAGATGGGTAAATCTGTACAGTAATTTAAAAGCACATGATATAACTGTCTCTAACTTGGTCACTGCAATTCCATTTAAGATAGTAGCACTGACAGTAATGATCTTTCCATATAAATCAAGATGTCAAAGCCATTGTTATAGAATCTCTGCTATAATTCAGCATTTATTGTCGTCCCCTTGTATGACATAAGTTTTAAAGGAAGGCCATTCAAAATAGCAAGAGAGACAGATCTCTTATTCCAGAGGAAAAAGTCTTTCCCAGAGATAAAAAGTTTGAAAAGTTCAAAGCTGATTCCTCAATTGTGACTAATTATTGCATCTTTCCTGCTTCTTTTTCCCCTCAAGTTATGAAACAATGTATCTGGACCACTTCATTTTCAGATGGACTCAGAGAGCTCTTTACTATTCAAGTACTATTCAAAAGCTACTTGTAAGGAATAACAATATTTAATGAATAAGAAACCCTAAGGGGTGCAAATATCAGGTAATAAGTTGCAATTAACATTTAAAAGCCTTGTGTGCTGGAAAACCAGTAAGTGACTTCCCACCCTTGAACTCCCTCTTCAGCTTTTTCCTCTTTTACACCACAGCAGGATCTCCTCTCAGACCTCCAAGCCAAGCAGCAGCAGTCCACGCCAGAGAGCTTAGTCCTGCGCGGTGCTAAGCACCTGTTTCAGAAACAGCATTGATCACTTTACAAGATCAATGCTGCAGCGCCAGCAAGGATTTTTAAAAAATTCTTACAATATTAAGGAACAGGAGCTAGGTACATGAGTCACTTTTGTCATTCCACAGTCTCACAACAGATTACATAAAGAGATGTTTTCTAACAAAACAACTTGTCATTATCTCCAGAGTTCAGACAACCCCACTGTGGATTTGTCATGAACTGTAGTAGGAAGTTAGAAGCAGTCAGTTAGCAAAAATCTATTTTAATAAATATAACGAATACAAGAGCTGGTTCAAGTTTGCAAGACTACTTAATTTATAGACTGTAGCGAATCACAAAAGTCCAGCTTAATGATTGTCCTATTACTACTATCGTCCTCAAATACATTCAGGTGTATCACTTGCTATTTCTTATAAGCACCGCAGAATACCTGCTTATAATTTTACATCTTATCCCTGAAATCATTTTATGGACCTAGTATTTTGAGGTTGTTTTTACAGCTGTATGTCATATTTGCTAGCGAAGTTTCTAAACTGACCAGCATTCTGCTGGAGAGTGTGCTGGAGAGTAAAATTTCGTTATAACTGCTTTTACAAAGGACAGAAAGTTGAGTTTCAGGCATGAATTCCAAAATATTTCATAAGATTTGATGAGAGATCAACAAGGACACTGCTCTGTATATTTTTTTATCTTTTTTAAAGTACAGAGAGACAGTTAGAAGCATCCTTTTTGAACTGCTTGTAGTGAGAGATTCACGGTAGAGACCAACACAGTGAAGTACATTAGACTAGCAAAAGCTTTTAATAGATTTTCCTACCTTATCTGCCATTATCATGGAGGCCCCGCCATGAATTCCAAGAATTGGAATAGAAGTCTGAGATGAAATAAAATCCAAAATCTGAGCTACTGCCTCCTGATCAGTGTCATCTCCAAAAACCACTCCATGGATCTTGGTGCCTGACATCAAGTCACAAACATGTGTTATGATGCTCTTAGGATCAGTCTGGTTCACCAGAAGGGTCACCACATTGACATCAACAGTCAGGTCTGCTGACATTTCCCTGGTCCAGAGAGCTCTGATATCTCTCTCTGTAATAGACTTGGTCCTTCCCAGAATCACTGCAATGTTCAGGATGGGATAACTTTTCTCCGCTCCACGAACAAGATCCAAAGGTGCCAGAAGAGCTTGGAGTACCAGGAGAGCACAGCCAATTTTCCTCATCTTTGCCAGCTTTATCCCCTGTAAAAATGATCACATTGTATGAGAAAAAACAACAGAGAGGAAAAAATAGATACTGTTTATCTCCAATGAAGGTTTTAAACAGAGGGCTTCTGGACACAATGCAAACTTTAGCAGCTTTTTATAATGCGTTCTTCACCTTAGTTTCAATTCAAGCCTCTTATATCTCCTCAAAAAGTTGGCTTGCCCATGACAGTATTACAACTGGTCTCCCGCAAGCAAGGCAAAAAATGTAGTACAAGTTCAGAGGAAAGACCCATTAAAATTCTTCCTGGATGGCCAACAAAATTAAAATGACTGACATCATTAAAAAAAGACATTATCATCCTTGCCGTCCTAAAACAGGTAAACCACAGAAATCTATTTTCCTTTGTCTTGAATTTCTATTTAAAATTTAGTCACAGTCTAACACGAAGAGGTGCTTTAGCTCAAAATGAAAGAAGCGAGCCCAGAGGGCTGCTGGAAACCCCAGTCCATATACTCCATACGTTTCACAGCATCCCAGAACCATGCTGTTTTATTTCTGAAGATCTCTCCTAGACAGCTGCTGCTCAAGCACAGTCTACTGCATTTCTGGAACAGATTCAGAAGCACAATATTCTGTCTTAATTCTTCTCCCTCCTCTTACACGGCATTCACTTGAGCATCTCAGAACTGCTGATCTCAGACACAAAGTTGTCACTGGTGTTGAAGGGGAGGGTGTTCCATAAATGAGCATCACTGCATTGGTTTACTTCATGTCTTCACTGAATCTCTGTAGGGGGCTGAATATAGACAGAGTAGGACGGGGAGAGATATGAGCCACAGAAGTGATCTGAACTATCTGAAGGAGGGAGAAGAGGGAGAGCAGGTCTGACTCTGCAAGATCTCCCTCTGTTTCTGTGCCCCGGGGGATTTCCACCCCCATAACTGGCTCTCTGCTAGCTGCAAGAAGGGAGTCCCTGTGCCACATAAAGCCAAGCTTGTTGCAAAGCGTCACGCAGAAAACACTAGCAGGGTTGTCCAATCAGGGGTGGCATTTTTCAGATCTCCCTCTCATCCTGCCAGCCCTATCTCCATCATCAATCAGCATCATCAGCTGCTGAAACAGACACCGAGACAAGGGCTTGCTGTATCATCACCTCCTTTCAGGGCAGACAAGGAGATAAGCACTTGAGAGACCATTTAATTGCAAATCAGTGCTACTGTGCTTCCCGAGTCAGTGCACTGCGGGACACCTTCCCACCGCTGCAGCGCCAGAGGTAGCACGGAAAGCGGTAGAAATAAACAAACCTAAATGCCCGCAGACACGAAGGCGCTTCAGCTTCCTTCAGACCCCGAGAAATAATAATTATGACAACGCACACCACGCGCACGGCCCCTCTTTGCCCGCCACGGGCACAGTCCGCTCCCCGTCACCGGCCGCACCGCACCGCGGAGCGCCCCCGCCTCCCGCGGCGGCGCGGCGCGATGGCGCCCCCTGGCGGCGGCGGGGCGCCGTCCCACGTACCCAGCGCCTCAGGAGACGGAGCGGCGGCGGGTGCCGGAGGTGCCGGTGCTGGTGGTGCCGGTGCCGGTGGTGGTGGTGCAGGGCATGCCGCGGCCGCGGGCATGTCGCGCCCCTCGGTGCCCGGGCTCAGGGCCGGCCTCCGCGCCGCTGGCCGCACGCGTGATCCCCGCCGCAGCCTGCGAGCGACATCGCGTCCCGGGAGGGCAGCTAGGCGGACAGGGAGACAGGCAAAGGGGGGCTGGGGACGGGGAGGGGGGGACGGGACGGGACAACGGGACGGAGAAGAGGAGACCATGAAAAGCCGTTAGTCAGGTTGCAGACTTCGCGGGGGAGGAAAAAAAAAAATATTTCAATCTCATGTGGCATGTGACCCGAAATAAAGTGACTAGACTCCAAAGTTCCCCCCCCCCGCCCCTTACTTAGGAAAGAGCTTAAATTTATTTCTAACAGAAGCGCCCCTGAGCCGCAGCCGGCCGGGAAATGTCCCTCATCCTATCCAGGTCAGGAAAAGCCCGGGCTCCCAACTGCTCGTTTGCTTCCAAGAGAAAGGCACGGGTTTGAGCTCTAAGGGAAGAGACATCCGACCTGGGAAGAGCAGCTAGAAGCAAACTGATTCACATGATCAAGGGCAGGAGTTTTCCTGACAGGTTCAGAACAAGCATGATCTGGAAAACAGCTAAATCGGTGTGGGATAAAGCTCTTTTAGATCTTGTAACGGAACAGATTAATTCTCAATTTATCAAAAACAAACCCAGGGAGACACGCTCTAGCAGATCCTCCACGAAAAGCTCGGATAGCTTTGATTTTTCATTCACTATTTGCAGTAAATACACTTCTTCAAGCAAGCCCAGTTAAACGCAGGACGGCGGCGCGCCGGGCAGAGGCGGCCGGCATTCCCTACCTGCTCCTCGGTGCCGACTAGGAACTAAGAGCCGGGCACCGAACGGCCGGAGCCGGCAACGCGGGCGTCCCTGCGCCGCGGCGGGGCTGCCAGCCCCTGCCCAGCTACTGCGCGCCCCTCAGCGCCCGCCAGGAAGGCAATACTTACTGCATTCTCCCTCCACATAGTTCCAGTTTAAAGATCCTCAAAGTCATTTCAGTGGATTCCTTTGCAAACAACGAAGTGGAAAATAGGTCCCTTAGTGCCTGGATTTCATCCTGCAACTTGTTCCCACCGCAGTAAATGCAAGCCCGGCAGCTCTTTATCGCTTGAAATCCCGCATGATCAAGTTTCATCAGAGCCATCGCAACTGAGATTTGCTCTCTACTTTTGGCAGGAGGCATTTAAGCGTCTTCATATTTTTTTTTCTTTCTTTTTTCCTCCCCCCCCCTTTTTCCCCCCCCCCGTTTAAAGGGCAATTGCAATATTGCTGCAGCAGTTCCCCAGGACGGCAGCCTCCGAGCCCCCGCGCTCCCTCAGCTTCCTGGAAGCGGCGGGGACCGGCAGCGCCGGTTGCTGAAGGTGCGGCGGGATCCACCCGGCGGGATCCACCCGGCGGCGGCCGCGCGGGGGCCGCCTGCGCGCCGCTGCGGGGACTGGCAGCGCCGGCCCGCTCCGCTCCGCTCCGCCGCCCCCGGCACCGCCGCCCTTGCAGGGGCGAAGCTCACGGGCGCCTTGTCAAACCGAGACCAATCGCGGCTACTTTGAAGGCTCCCCCCGCCCCGTTCTGCTTCCACGAGCACCAGCGAATGAGTCAGACCCAGGCAATCGGGGGAGGGGGTGTCAGATCTGGGGGAACAGTGAAAACACAAGGTTTGGGGCAGAAGAGCGGCAAACTTGAGCACTCTTCCCACGTTAACAGCCCCAGCGAAAGGTTGGTAGCCCAGGAAACCCCAGAGTGTTCTCCTTTCCCTTGGTGCAGGGGCATGTCAGCCAGAAGTCCCTGCCATGGGCTCAGGGGAACAAATGTGGAGCAGCAGCTTCCACGCTAAAAGCAGCCCTAAAAGCTCCAGACCGCAGCCAAATATCACAAAAACGCTCTGTAGAAGTTGGCTCCATCTGGGCATCCCCGCTGCATTTCAAAGCATTGTGCTCGTTTCTCCATCTCCCACTCATCTGGCACAGCCCTGGTGTCAGACGCACCTTGCTGTTGAGCAGCTCTTTTCCTCCTTGCCCAGACCCCACACCACCACCACCTTCCCGCACCACGCACTCCCACATCTCCTCCCTTGCTCCATTGCTCTTCTGCTTTCCCTTTGCCACCATCCTGCTCCAGATGCCACAACTTACTTGTTTTTGCACGAATGAATAGTATATTCAGCTAGCTACCACATAGGCAATGTCCTCGTTTCTGCTCCATCCTTTACAATCCTATGTATTTCTATGCTGAATACCTCAGAGTAAGGCTAATTCACACACTTTGACAGGCAGAGGCACCTATGCCAGAGGGAACTTTTGGGTTCAAATAGGATAATTCCAAGTCTCCACTCAGTGAAGTTTGCTTTTCACCACATTAAGAGACAGAATACTGAGAACTCGCCCTCAAAGACATTTAACAATCCATCAGCTTTACTGCTCGACAGTCTCTTCATAAAATTCCAATAGGTCTACACCTTTTTTTCTCCTTTAAATATCTCATCTCCTAACTTATTTAGAGATTACTTCCTTAGACATTGCATTAGTCTTTCTAAGCAAAGCAATTAAACAGCTACAACTGTGCTTTTTTTTTTTTTTTGAAGTTTGAGGGTTTTAGGCACTTTTGCATTTCACCCTCGATGCACGCTTTTCTCCTGTAAATATTACAGCAATGTTTGTCACGGTTACTGGAGATGAGGTTGCACCCATTCTTGTGTAAAGGTTATTTCAGTGTTATCATTCAGCAGACTTATTGAAACATCAGCAAAACCGGGGATTCAAGACCCTCAAATGCAAGTGAAACTCACAATGGTGGAAAAATGTGGCTCTAACGTTAACATATCTTTAAAATATTAGAAGTGACATGGTGTCTTTGGAAAATACTTGGTATACAATATGTTGTGCAAAACACATCGACTGAATTTAATGGTTTGAAAGACTAATACAAGAAATAGACAAGTTTTTCAACTTCAACAGCGCTATATGATTTTCATTAATCTAAATTTAGACATACTTTAGCATTATTTCAAATATTTTTCCTCAATTACTCTTATAAAAATTTGTGAAATATCACATTAAAACTTACTGCAAATTGATTTACAAATTAGAATTAAAATAAAACATATTAAAAGTTTGCCCAAACACATTGGGACCAATCTTGGCAGTACATATGCAGCCTTCCCAAAAGCCTCACCAAATTCAAGCAGATTACTGCCTACAGAGTTGAGTAAATGCTGCAAAATTAGTGTGCTATTTTAATAGACATCCGTAGTCCATTTCTAGGTATATTTGCAGTTTAACTTAAGATTAAAGAGAAGAGCTGCAAACATGGTAAAAAAAAAAAATCAACTTCACTCAGCAGAAACAAGAAAACAAAAATTGGATTTAACTGTCTTTAACTTACCCTTGTAATTTGTGTGTAAAAAGAGAACACACTTCAAAAGCAGCATAACAAACACTAACATCCCTGCACTTGGGAGATTAAGTTACAAATTCAGTATTTGCATGGAGAACATTCATTCTGAAAGGCAGATGGATTGATACATAAGTGATTGCCTTCTCCACACAAACAGCTGTGCACTTACGTAAAAGAAGCTACAACATATCTTCAAAAAGTTTGGAACCCTGCATCTCTGAGGATATTTTCCAGCTGGGGTTTCCCTACCTCCTGCCTGCTACCTAAACCTCTATTGAAAGATCAGAAACTTTCTTCTTACTCACTCCCTTCCAAAGGAACACTAAATTACAAAAAAGGTTTCCCTTCTCTAAAAATTACCCATTGCAGAGTACATTTGTCAACAGAAACAAGCAGCCAAGTTATCAGGTACAAGCAACATTTCCGAAGGAGGCAAGAGAGGCAGTGGGCTCTAATGGAGTGGCACAAGGCACATTCATCTGTCGCTGACTCATTAGTGACACTGGGTCTGTTACTTTCTCTCCATTTGCTTTACTTTACCAGGTGTAAAGTGACAGACCTCAGACATGTTAGACAGCTAAATTAAAAGCCAGATTTAACCCCCAGATTCCAGAAAACAGCTCCATCACTTTCCTCTTGCTCTTAGAAAGAGCAGCATTAAGTAAGGTAAGTACCATCACCCTTTTTAAAAAGGATTTGTTCTCATGCAATGACACTAAAGTTAGCCAAGAAAAATACTGCAACACATTAGATATCAAATTATTGCCACTGTATTTTCAATAGAGGTAGTCTTTGTTGCAAAAGTTTAAGCCATGATTCAAGAGATCTCTAAAGAAAACTGCAAATCTACTCAGTAATCCTTGCTACATGGGAACACCATTATACAAGACTTCATGTTTTCTGAAACAAAATGATAACGAGAGATTACAGGTAACTGGCTAGGTTAAAGGAGAGAGGCTTACTTAGAATTAATTCCAACTTTAAAAATGTTTCTAGTTCCAGCAATAAACTCCTTTTACATTTAGGGAATATTGCTGTAACCAGTAACAATATATTTACGTGAATTTATCTTATCTGCCACAAATATCTGAATTTCTCCACTCAGAGAAAACTCTCCAGCAAGAATCAAAAGCGACATTGATGCAAAGTCATATTTCAGTACCACACTGATCAAGAATGAAATGAAACCACTTGACTCAACAAAAATTTAATGCATAGCAAACAAGGATACAGTAACATAAGCTTATTCTTGGGGGCAGCAAAGTTATATACGTGCTAAATGAACCCAAAGTAAAAGTGGGAAAGAACTCAATTGTTTCCAAACTTACTAAAACATTTGGTCACAGATGGCCCTCTTATTGAAAACTGGCTTCACTCCTCATTTGGCAGTGTCCTTTCTTGCACGATTTACCAAGTCATGCATGAAATGATGGCCTTAAGCTACTCTCAGTTTTTCAAAGGACATGAGCTGGCTGCCACAGACAAAAAGGAGGCAACATCAGTGAATGGAGCTTGAGGCTGTTAACCGCACTTCAGCTTCCCTGCAAACAACCCACAGCAGGGAAGGAACACCCCAGAGACAGTACAGCCAGAGTTCCTCCTTCCTACCTCATCTCCGATTATCACAGTTATTCAAGATTCACCAGGATTGTGTCTTTCCCTCTTTTGTAATCAATTTCCCATATCAAATTAATCTTTAGCTTTATTTCCAAACTGTGCTACGCAGTTTCCAAGACAAATTCTCCTTCTCTGGGAAATCACTGAATTAGTCAAATCTAACTCTGAGGGTCAAGCCAGAATTCCATGTTGAACTTTGTACTTCTTAATTAAAGTTGTTCTATTAAAGAAATCTGTGTCACAACACTGCGGTCCTGTGAAGATTGTGTCAGTAACAATCCCATTACACATCCAACTGCCTGCCCAAGATCTGGGCTTCAGGGAATCAAATCAGGCGTATATACCTAATTTAAGACTGCTTCTCATCTCCTCTCCCTGCTCTCTCCCCACAGAAATTGTGAAATATCAGTATCTCTCTAATAAAACCTTCTAGGAACACCCAAGAAAACAACTGACCCTGCATAGCCAGTACAGCTTGTTCATTAATACCTAGAACAGTAGAGAAGCAGTCAAAAGTTATTTATTTAGAGCCAAAATAGGATCTCCAAATGCTCACTGAATTCAGTAAAAGTGACAACCCTTTATGAATCAGAGTTTTTTAAAATACTATTTTAAGTCTTCTTTTCACTAACCCCCTGAACCATACAAATCTGTCTCTTCTGTATCTATTTCTGGACAGCATAATGGGCCTCCCAGCCAAGTAGTTACTAGTTTGTATTAGTCTATCTAAAGGATGCTCAGACTCCTGAAGTGTATAATGACAGGAGTAGTTTTGCTCTTGCCTCACATGGAACATTCTTGGTGTCTCCACATTTGCAATGGTCTACATTTATACAGATTTTTATATAGCTAAAAAAGCCCCTCTGTATGTAGCTGGTGTATATTTTCAAAAGTTTCAGCAAAACATCTGTTTTAAGTCAGAGATTACTATCATTCTGGTCTTCTGGGGAAATGATACATGGTTCTAAAGCCTAGTCCCTTGAATAAGTATTAGGTATTCAAGGGGCTGGACAGACTTAGCTTTGAAAATATTAATCAGAAAAATACCTTACGAATCTTGAAGACAGGTGAGCTACTAGTCTTACCAATATTAATATTACTTGTAAACAAACTTCCATGCAATATTCTGAACTTACTTCACTCAAAATTTGATTCAAAGAAAATTACTACTTATGACTGGTAAGAGACAGCAGCGACCTCTCACACATTGTTCTTTGGTGGTACTTGTTGCTAAAAGAAAGCTGTACTGAGTGGGAAGCACCAAGATGCCTACACTGCATCTGCTTCTCAGTGCTTCACTAAGCAATTTTTTGCTTAGGGAGTTGAGACTTTTCTAAATCCAGAAAATCAAGTTTCATAAAGGTCAATGGAAGCTTCCTATCAGCATAAAGTTACCTCAGCTCTAGCCAGAAGATATTTTTAAGATGAGTAGTAGTTTGTTCCTTGCATCTAACCCATTTCTCAGTTGTAAGCACTAGCTCTATTAAAACTAGGTGCTAAAGGCTTATGAGACATCTGAGCCAGTAGGAATAGATCCAAAATAGAAAAATCCCCATTGGATTTAAATTACAGTTCCACATAATGAGTCAAAGCCTTCTGTTACCTATTTCTGCCATACATGTTATGTGGCTTTTGTTCATACACAGGAATGCTATTGAGACACTTGAATATTGGTTTTCCTTAAAGTGCAATTGTCATGACTCTTCTAGGTTTTGCATTTAGTCTGCTCTTGCTCCAGTCTAAGTAACCCCATTCCTTGCTTCCTATAAAACAAAGCCTTTTGCTTTTCCCTGACCAAGGAGAATTCTGGGCTGCAGTGCTTCCTACACCAACTGTGATTATTAGTAGATCTAATTGGTTTCATTCTATTGGATTTTCAAACCTTGCATGGCTTCATCTCACTGGTGGAAACAACAAATAAGACAGAGGGGCTTTAAATAAAATAACATATTAAAACACACTTGTCTCCTACCTAAAATGCAGGCTTAGCTTACCCAGATGACCATATTTCTAGGAACTGATATCCAAATCAATTATTCCTACAGTTCTGGAATCTCCCCCCAAGGAAAGCAAATGCTATTTCACCTAACTTTAAACTTTTGTCTGACTGACAGTAGCTCTTAAGCCTGAAAGAACTGACTTCTTATGGCAGGGGAGGTCAAGTTGGGTGGAAGAAGGAAGAATTCAAGGAGTTTTTTCAGGTTGCATGTGGTAGAGTCACCATCCCTAGAGGTATTTAAAAGATGGGTAGACGTGGTGCTTAGGTATATGGTTCAGTGGTGGTTTTGGCAGTGTTAGGTTGATGGTTGGACTTGATGATCTTCAAGGTCCCTTCCAACCTAGACAATTGTATGATTCTATGAAATACAGGAATTGTCTGCTTTCTCGCCTACCTTCAAGGTGACTCATATGGAATTAACCCTTAGGAGGGGAAAAAGCTTTTGCTTGTGGTGGTTTCTGTACTGTCAAAAGTTACAGGTTTAAATAGGCCTTTTCCCAGAAAAGTTACTGTTGACAATTCTATTCTTTCCTCCTCTCCTGCCCTAAGGGGACAAAAGAAAACAATTCATTCCTGTATGAATTCTGCAAAGAGAGGTCAAGGACTGTACAGGCTCATTTCTAGGTTTTACACATCATTACTTCTAAACCTCAAAGGTCACACTATTGCTTTGAACACTTGACTGGAGATGGGAAGCTTCTAGTTCTCCAGGTGTCACACAATACAGTTTTACGTTGCTTTGAAAAGGAAGTCGAGTTCAGAGGTTGAGATTAATGTGAATCCTATACTTGGGAGCCTCAGTTACACCAGGGAAGGATACTGCTGACTGCAGACTTGGCTTGCAATATTGCTACGACCTGATCTTTCCAAGCTGGTTCAGCATTCAAGACAGTTCTGTTCACATTCAATGATGTAAATCACTTGCACAAGGATTTGTGTTGCTTTCATGTTTGAACAGACACCCAAATGCATTTTATATTTAAAATACACATGGGTGCATGCTTTCTGCTAAATTTCATTATGATAGCCATGAAGAAATACAGACAGGACAAGGGGGAATGGCTTCCAACTGGAAGAAGGTAGATTTAGATTAGACATTAGGAATAAAGTTTTCACTCTGAGGGTGGTAAGGCACTGGAACAGGTTGCCCAGAGAAGCTGTGAAAGCTCCATCTCTGGAGGTGTTTAAGGCCAGGCTGGATGGGGCTTTGAGCAACCTGGTCTAGTGGGAGGTGTCTCTGTCCATGGCAGGGGGGTTAGAACTTTATGATCTTCAAAGTCCCTTCCAACCTAAACCATTCTATGATTCTATGAGACTGAAAGCAAACCAAAAAGTATTTTTTTTCCAAATAAGGAGCCTTCTGTGATTTACTGGAATGAATACATGATCATGACCTCTTTATAGCAACTTAAATGGATATGAATTAAATCTTTGCTTACATTACTGACATTCTTTAAATTGAGCTCAACTACTCTGAAATACCATCTGCTAAACAATAGCACTAATATATCAACAAGTACTAAACCTCTTTTTAAGCTCATAAGATAGACTCAGGTATATGCTCAAGTATATATTTTAAACTGTATCCTCAGTTTTGATTTACCTGACAATCTATATACTGTGCACACATTCAATCACATTAAAATACATGCAGGGTTGGGGTTTTTTTTTTAGGCAACAATTACATATGCGGAATCATCTAGACAAATATAAACATCTGAAGGTATTTCACCAACCTATTGAAAAAAATTGGTCCCGGACCTGCTTTCTGGAATTAATATACAATCACTTAATTGTTATAAGCCAATTAACTGGAATCTCACTTGGCAGACAGTTGTATGCAATCTACTTTCACACAACTATTTCTGTTCCCACCAGTCATTTCTGTAACACAGATTCCAAAATAACTGTGATATATGTAGGAGCAAGAATATTTTTCTAGTTTAAGCCTGCCAGATCTTATCTTTCATCTGCAAAAATCAGACAGATTTCTTGCTTTCTTGATTTTAGCCAGAAAGCTAAAATACTGGAAAATGATAACCAAAAGGTAAGACTTTTTTCTTAGACCTTCTTCCTAAGTAGGGAACAATGAGCTCTTCCAAGGTACAGAACACTGGGCAAGGGTTCATGAGCTACTCCATCTGTATTTACCTTCTGTTGTGTTTATCTTTAAATAGTTGATTATTACTCCCATACCAAATTCCACAGAATATGTGAGTATTTGCAGGAGAAACAGTATGTGCTTCTGGAGTATACCAAGTTAAAGACAAAGAATATAGCTGTTTTATCTTAAGAAATTTAAAAACACATTAGGTTTATATTCACTCCTATGCAAGTATTAAAGTAATAACTGCTTGACCTCACTGACCTCACTGTTGTCCTACTCCATCACAGATTTATTTCATGGTTCCAAGTTCTCCTTGATGCAAGTCTGAAAAAACTTTAAACACCATATTTTTTACCAATTGACTTTTCATCTTTGCTGGTTATCAACATTCATCCTTGAATGATGGTGTAAGAGCTGTTCGTTCTAGACAAACACTTCAAGGTTTAAAACCAAAATGAAAAATAGACTCGTTGTTTAGTCTTTGTAGATTTTCCAGCCTTCATTTTTACTCCAGTTGAACAAAACAATCTTTTTAATAACACCAATTCCTGGACTAGCTGTTTACTCCAGGAATGAATTATAAAGTTGATGGGGGGAATTTTCCCTCAGTAACCCCATGTGGGGGATGGGACAGGGACATCTTAATGCTCTGAAGTAGGAGTTGGCTCAGTTTTTAAATAGGGGGCATGGAGTGGGGTTTAAGCAATTCATTTTAACCCTTCATTGTTATGAAAATGTCTTCCTTCCATTTACAAGTGTTTGTTTGGTGTCTTTTACCGTCTTTCAAACCTGCATCAGCTCCACAAGCCATCAGCACATATACATACATAAGGACAGATTTACAGATGTTCATCTTAGCTCATCTAGAACATCTGTTTCACTTACTAGAGTTGCTTTGCCCTTGCTAACATTATGGCATTTGAAACATGCTCACGGTTGACAATTTCCTGATGTTGACAATCCTGAGAGCTTTGATGTTTGGCAGGAGCCAGTTTCTCTAGATTTAGTGTCATTAAAACATCACCACCATCAATTACACAGGCACTCAGAAAGTTAAAGATAGTACTAACAAGAGCAGTGTTATTAAAGAGAGTATAGGAGGATGGAAAGAAAGACTTTCCAGAACAGAAGTTTTTAATAGTCAGTGACAAAAACAAGTTCAAAGGTAACAGGGAGGAGACTGTTTCGATATGCTTTCTAACCTAAACCAAGCATCCTGGTTTTCATCTACCACCATTCCAAGTGATACACTTTCACCCTTCCCTCCATCATCAGCTGCCTCACTCAATTTCAGTTTATTTAGCTTATGCCAAACAAATACAGAAATGTAATAAACATTCTCACTAATATCTTGCACTGTAACTTCAAACCACTGTCACTTACTGCCACACTGAAGTGGTGCCTCAAGCCTGCACTCTCTCTCCACTTTCTTGTTCTTCAGAGGAATATTAGATCTTAGATCTTAACTACTCTACAAAGTGAACATTGTCAGTTGTGTGTCTGTAGAAAGGTAACCAAATTTAGCTTCAAATTAAAAAAATCACAACCTTCCACCCATTCCTCCACACAACTTATTAGCAAGTACATTATTTAAGAGAAGCAATGAGAACCTGAAGACCATCTGACTATCTTTGCACAATGTCACCTTTCCAGGGCAAGGTAAGAGACAGGTGTGCCTTCTATTACATCTCCTTTTTTCAAGTCTGGGGTCAGTTTGAAAAAAAAAAAAAAAATAATCACAAAACAGAGCAATGTATATGACAGTACAGAACACCGATAATTACTGTACAATTTCATAAGAAAATAGCCAAAAAACCCCATTTTTTCCCCTTTGAGATGAATTTTGACCTGAAAGAGATGTCCTCCTAGAGTCTTAGTGGGGCATATTCTGAAGAAAAAAAGAAAAGCCCAAGACTCAGCTATCTTCTTAAAGAGAGAAACTTTTGGTTCCTTAAGAAATCACCCAAATAATCCATAGACAAAACTGCTAGACATTTACTATTTCAAATGATGTCTTTTCATGCACACAGTATGGTGTATGTATTGTAAATATATCGCATCAGGCAAGATTGCTGAATAACTTTCACAATTTTTCTTTTCTTCAACCAATCACAATAGGTCCATGAAGGTTTGGTATTTTCAACACATATTAAGCTTTTATATTTCTTTCTTCTTATAAGCTTTGAGATAATCTGCTTCTTACTGCGATTTCATCATATGTTTTGTCTGCAAATTGTTAACTCAATGCAGTGAAGCAGTAGCAGATCCAATGCCTTCAGAACTACAATAGCACTTTAGTAAACAAAAGTGTATTTTGCTCCCTGAAGATCAATTAACTGCTGAGTTAAACCTTATCTCAAGATCATCAATTAAGGCACTTAGACTGCTGAGAGAGAAGAGCACAGGGAGGAATGAACCTCAATTTCTAGGGATAAGTGAATAGTATTTTCTTATTCAGACTATTTTCCAAATAAGTTCATTTTATAAGTATGAAGAATAAACTCGTGCTTCATCTGACAAATCAGCACAGATCCAGAACATTTCATTTTATATATAGATCTATAAAAGACACTAGCTTATGATAGGAGGGAGCATTAAGTCAAAATTTTAACCAAACTTACAAACATTATACTATGAATCACTCAACTTTAAAAGAAAGACTAAAAAGGTAATCAATAATTTCTTCTCTAAAGGGCAAGTGATCAATCCTCTATAATCCCAGTAGGTATTCTACTGAGAAACTACACCAAGGGGATTGCTGCAGAAAGAAGTTGTTTCCCTTATATTTCTTATATTCAAATTATTTTGTGTGTTCCTGCAGAAAAGGGCTATGGGCCATAATAATCTGATTTATCAATTAAAATAAGGTCCAACCTGAGAAGTTGTTCACTTGTCCCAAGATGCAGCCTATATAGCCGTATCTCAACAAACCATGCCCTGCTGCAGCTAAACAAACACACTAACAAGCATCACACAAAGATGCATTCTAGTGACTACAGAGAATGCTGAGAGTCCACCACATGTCATCTTCAAGAAGCACATGCAGACTGAAACAGATTGTATATGTGTCACCTTTGGAGCATGAGATTGTTAATCTAAGTACATGAAATCATGTCTATTTTTAGTATCAAGTATATCACTGTATAAATTGCTCCTCAAATTATTCTGAGCATATGACACTTCACTTCATTCACAAGGGCTTCTGAATAGTTAAAGCTCTGGCTAAAACCCAGAATTCCACTATGACTACTCTTATCAAGCTGAACAGCATCCCAGTGTTCAACCACCCTCTGAGAAAAGGAAACGGAACAGCAGGATATAATCCACTCCCTAAAATGGATGGAAAGATGGTCTAAAAGTCAAAGGACATTGGAACTACTCAAGGGGACAAAAAGGAACTCCATACAATGCCTTGAATAGCAGTTACCTAAAAAAATGCTGCATGTCAGAGTACAGCAGTCTTGCATAAGACAAAACAAGTGCAGGCTGCACATTGTTCTATAGGAAAGGTAAACTTAGACCATGAAAACAGCTATTTCAGCAGTTACCATGCCTTCCAACTGCAGCAGAAGAATGACTAAGCTTGTTAAAACTGTGTACTATTTAGGCTGCTTGTAGTCATTGGTACTAATTCCACCCAGTGAGAACTCCTCTGTTCCCATGTGGTGTGAATGTCAGTCTTCAAGTTTCTTACACTTTTGCAGGCAGCAGTGAAATGATGTATTGAAATAAACTGTGCTCAAACCAAATGCTTAAGATTGTCTCAGACTAGGTTTAAAATCCAGGCCTGCAACTGTACTGCAGTTTGCCCAGTTAGATCTAGAATACTAGTCCATAAAGCTTCTTGGTTGGACACTTCATTATAATTCCTGTTGCACAAGCTAAGAAAATATTTCTCTGTGGTTCTGTCCAACTGTCCAAAGAGTCAAGTCTAGAATGATACTAAACATATCATAGAATGGTTAGAGTTGGAAGGGACCTTAAAGATCATCTAGTTCCAACCCCCATGCCACAGAGGGGTACACCTTGCACTAGACCAGGTTGCTCAAAGCCCCATCCAACCTGGCCTTGAACACTTCCAGGGATGGGGCATCCACAACTTCTCTGGGCAACCTGCTCCAGTGTCTCACCACCCTAAGACTGGGTGCCTGTATGATTGGGGCATATTTGCTCTCAGAGCAAAATTCTAGCCACCATGTAGAAGAATTCCCCCAGTCTGTACTCATATTTGCAGAGTATCAGCTGGACAGAATACCAAGTAAAATGTTCTAATTCTAATCAACGGCATTGTTTTGCAAAATAAAGTCTATCCTGCATGAAACAGCCCAAAGGTAGCGTTCTGCATAAGCAAGTTATTTTAGTTTGCTTCTGCATGGAAACTACATTCAAAACTGGGTTGAAGATTTCCAGTGCACAGCTATATTTATATTGTTTACACAAAAACTCTTTGAGAAGCTATCCACATACTGTCCACATCAAATTACTTTGTCAAGGTATGATCTGTAACTACTCTTGAGTCATTAGCATGCAACCCTGATTACTTAGTAGGCATCTAACCACAGGAAACGAAAACAAATCATGTAACCTTGTGCTGATTTAAAAATTGTTACTGGTGTAATGTGATGTAAACTGACAATGCATTGCAGTTCCAGCACTGCATTGCATCAGAGGTGAAACAAGCAAGCAAAGAAACAGAGCTAAGAATAGCACATTTAACTCTTCAGAGATGGTCACAACAAATAGCAAAAGCATTGCTAGCATTGAAGAAATCCCCTTATTTGGGTCTTCACCAGACTAATCTGCTTGGGGCATGGGAACATTTATAAAACATAACAAGCATGCAGTCACAGCACGTGTGCATGTGAAGTGCCTTCAAGTACTCTGGAGTATATACACAAACAAAACAAATTACAGGTGATGCTTCCTTTCTTCCCTGACCCTGGTAAAAAACCCAGTCTCAAAACCTTTCTGAATAGATACCAACATTTCAGTTCACTGCCTGGAGATTTGACATTTTTTTGCTTTGTCAAATGCAGCACTGGGATTGCTTTATTTCTCCTGATGCTCTTCTAATCAGTTTGTGAAGGCTGTGGGCATATATTCCGATCCTGGTCATCTATTTAAGAGCATGCCAAGTTTGTAAGTGGAACCGTAGCTTCTTCCCCTTTAAAAGTTTACAGCTACATTGCTTCCATAGCCTGCCTGGAAATGTCTGGAGGGGGAAAAAAAAGGACAGAAAGATACCATTCTCTTTGTATCCCTTTTCCGTCCTCTACATACACAAAGAGCTCAGATCAGATTATTCAGGTTTTGGCTGCCATTCCCAAGTCATAACTGAATTTGTACTTCCATTCCACTATATAGGTTTTAAATTCAGGTGGGTTTTCCTTTATAAGATTTTAAAGAAAGACTTGAAAGGGAACCTAAGGTATAGCCAAAGCAAGCTGGGTTTCATTGAAGCACCGGCTTCAAATATGTCACAACTTTTTGAGAAGTGTTAGTACCATCACTTGTGAAGAACCAGCTCTGTCTACTTTGTATGCCAGGACAGACAGAAGAATGGTTTCACCACTTTTATCCTAACATTCTTCCCACTGCTTCAACACTGGGACCATGGATTCACTTCAATGGGTTTGAGTTTGTACCTCAGTCCCAACTATTCCCATCTGTTTAAATGGGTGAAAAGGCACTAAACAGAAGGGAAAGAGGTGCTGCAGCACAACCAGGAATATAACCCTCCTATAGATCCTAACTCTTCCACATCACATCCTTCTTTTCCCAGCTTACTAGCATTTCTGTATGTGTAATCATTGTGAGCTAAATCTATATTGCCTTTGTAAAAACTGTAAAAAAATCATGGCTGACATAAGCTAAGTGATCTCTACACAAAAGTCAGGATGGAAGAGAAAATGTAATGTGTGGGATTTTCCTCTAACTAGAGATATGTCCCCCCACTTGTTGTATTTCAGCATCTCACAATCTCTTAATACGGTTATCCACAGGACTCTTGGATGGAGAAAAGGAGCAAATGTTTTTCCAGCAGCTTTCTTGGTGATGAGTCATTTAATCTCTTTTTTCCTCAGCTCCTTTATCTTTACATAATATTACATAATAATATAGAAGTGTTCTGTTTCCCATCAAGGAATATCTCACATGTTTTTTAAACACATTAAAGCAGATTTACTTTGAAGCTTTGAATTGTTTGTAGCTTCCTCTAACAGAAACATCATAAATATTGCTGTGTGAATGAAGGATATTTTCAGTTCACTGATTAATCCAAGACAGGAAAACAATTTTGTTCACTTTAAATCAAAACTTTACTTTGAAGGAAATGCTGGAATCTTAGCCTTTTAAATGGATATCTAAGCAAGATAACATTATTTCAAAAAGACCAGGTGAAAATGATTTCTGTAACAACTGGACAAATTCAATAGGATCACATTGTCCTATCATACCTTTGGCTGACCCAAATCTGTATTTTCTACTGAATAAATAAGTGGCCAGAAAAATACAGCCCAGTTCTACTCAAAAGTAGAACACATTAGAAACTTTCCATTTTGTGTGCTCTTTTACCTGTCCCAACCCCTCAAAAGAACTGCTGGTCCTGTAGGATCTCAGTGCCTTCAGTGAAGGCTCCTCTGCCTTCCTCATGAAGTATTTGAGCAGAACAGAGAGAGGATTAGTTGCTGTTAACCACTAGAAGTACACCACCATATCTACATTGCTCCCTGGGAGGGCAACCTTTTTATGCACTGACTGTTAAATAAGTCTTTCTACACCAGGGCATTTTTTGGAATATTAACCTATTATATGCTCTACAAACACTGCCTCTGATACCAGAGAGGATACATAAACAAAATTGCACATAGATATGTATTAGTTGTAGAAGGAACTTACACTTTAGATTATAAAAATATTCCCCAATAAATTCAATTCAAATTAATATGACAGATCTCATGTCCCATAGAGGGAACGCATTATTTGTACAAAATTTCAATAGAAGACAAGGTCTATGTTATAACTTCAGAACAGAAGCAACATCACTGTTACAAGTTCAAATTTTTAAACAAGTATGCAAAGTGAAAATAAATTCAACATTTTCTTTTACCCAGAATAGCTATACTTTACATATAGACCTGATAATATTAGCAACTCCAAGATTTAATAATGTTATCATTACAGAGGGGACACAGGATTGGTTTATTTATAACATTATCATGGATACTGACAACACATTTAAAAATATTTACCTGTTTTAATGTATAGTCACAAGAAGTTAATCTACCAATTAGCAGATTTTCACTGTTCATAGTGTAGACCACTGTGCATTAAAGGAGGTCAGATAGTGCATCTTTGACAAGTTCATTTCTGCTCTTTGAAAGCTAGAGCAATATTTGTGGATGTCTGTTCTCCACAAATTGAAAGGGAAAGACTAAGCAATAAGGGACTAACAACGGTGACTAAAGAAAAACTGCTTGAGTGGGTCTGTACAGGTTCATTTGGTAAAGAGCAGTAATATCTTCTCTCAACTCTTGAGGTGACAGCTATTTTGTTTGTAATGGATTAGTCCCCTCTCTCCATACTTGAAAAGCTGCATTTATTTTCTTGTTTTGGCCTAGTTTCATTATTATAAATTATTACATTTGAATTGGCTTCTGACCTAGATCTTAAAAAAGAGACTATTTCCAAGCTAGAATTCAGAGCTTACATATTCTCAGTGACAGCCACAATTCTGGGATGCAGGCTTAGATTAATGCAGGGAGGGGAAGTATTAGAAAGTGGGTATTGACATTTCTTTCAGCCAAGTGTTTGAAACCAAAAGGGACAACAAGTAAACATGGAAACCAGTAGACCCATAATGAAGAAATGGGCGAAGTCAGCTAGTTAACCGGTTGTACTAAACAGCTACAAGCTAGAATGTTGCATTCAAGGCTGGATAGAAGAAATCCCTGCCCAGCAGGAACAAGAAAAGGTCTACAATAAGAGCCTTTTTTTGTTTTGTTTAAAACCTAAATCATGTATGACTAATTTCCAGCGCTAACAGGATAGCAGAAACAGTCAGCCATATTTCAGTTTGTTCAAGAACCCCAATTTTCAGCAGCTAAAATAAGACAGTTTCCACACAATCAGTTACGATACCCAGCAGATAAAACAGATGGGTAACTGGCCATTCACAGCCCATTTCCATGATAGGCATTCTTGTGGTCTATAAATACCTGGGTAGGGACACCTGCTTCTTGGCAATGCAGTAGAAATGCCCCTATTCTCTTCTACTTTCATCTTGTTCATTATGGATAAGGATAAAACAGGATAAAACAGAATTAAACAATAAAACTTTTCCCTTGCCAAGACAATGCATATTCTGCCACTGCAGCCTCAGCACAACTGGCAAACAGCAGGTGCCATCCATTCACTTGACTGAAAACTACTCACCATCTCCCAAATTAAACACAGTCTGTGGGAATTCATGTTGGTTTTTTTATTTTATTTTTATTTTACAGATTCCCATTCTGGGAATTGCACTGAAATCACTATGGAACTGCTACTTATCCTTCAAGTATGCACATTTATTCTACTAAGTGTTACTTGTTTTGCTTTTTAAATCTGTTTAAGTCAGAAAATGTCACACAAAAAAATTTGGAGAGTCACTCTGGCCAATTCATTCATTCCTTTTCAACAAAAACCCATAGGAGCCACCCTCTAGGGTAAGAGGATGGATAATTTCTGGTGGACCTGCCAAAGGCGACTGTGGCCTTCTGTTGTGGACACAAGCAAGCTGGTAATGCAACCTGCTCTCTCAGGAGAGATTTCATGATTCATTCAGTTCCAACCAATTCACTCATGTCTCTGTGAAATTTACAAACATTAAGTAAAAGAGCCCTTGAAATCCACTGAGCGCAGGCAATCAGAGGAGAGGAAGAGATTTCTGCCACTGAACACAAGTGCGATTCAAGAAGAGACTCTTTCAGCTGTGCAGGTCCCACAGCTGCATTGTCCAAAAACAAAAGCCAAGAGACAATATTCTTTCGCAATGCAGAAAACCAGCCAGCACTATCTGCCAAGAGCCTTTTCTATGTTTTTGTATTTCCTTTATTCCTATCACTTGCATCTTCTTTGCAGATCTGGGTAAAATAAGTCATCCCTTTCAAGATTTACCACCTCATAATTCATCAGCCCAGCTTTTCAAATACCTCATCTGCCACTTGAACATCATCTTTTTGCTATTTTTTCCTTAGATGCATTTGTTTCAAACTCCCTAACACCACTTTCCTCTATTTGTTTTCATTATGAACTAATCACAATTTCATTTCCCTTCTGGTTGGTTTTCTTCTCCTAGGTATTCTCAGTATCTACCTACCCCTCTCACTTCATAACAGAGCAAACATAAGAAATTTCTCAACAGGCTACTCTTCTAGAACATAAATGTTTCCATAGGGAGTAGTAGCTTTAATAAAAAAAAACCACTGCCGAATTTCCAGTGAGAACCAGAAAGCGGCCCAGAAAAGACAACAGTTTACTGACGCTGACGTGGAATACAAAACCCCTGACTCAAAGTCTCAATTCACATAATGCTGAAGAGAATTGCTCCCAATTCAAGAACTTCATAAGTTGATTTATCTCCATGCAGAACAGGAAAAAAGTAAGGATCAAAGCCTAAAACCAAATTATGCAAAATAAAAAAAAAGCTTCCTGTCTTGCTACACTAACAGTTAACTGTCATTCAAAAAGAAAACAGAAAAGGAGGATTGGGGCAGGGTGGTGATAGGGTGTAATCAAAATCTACATTATTCATAACCAAGGAGGAATTTAGTCTTCCCTAATGACTCCTGTGAGTCTCCCTATAATCCTACTCTTGCCTACTTTTTTCTCCTGTTGTTCTATGCACTGTATCTATTTGTTCTATGTATTTTATGAATTTTCCTAAGTAGAATCTGTTTTCTCACACACATCTATGAAGTTTATATATAAATAAATATATATATAAATACATTAAACTTCAGACCACAATTTCCATGTTTGCTTCCCAACTCTAGCATTTTGCATCAGAAGCTGCCCTCAAACAAATCCGTCACACACTTAGAACCAAAGTCATTACTGTCATCATTTGGGCTGTCAGCCCAATTCCATGCAAAATAAAATGACATGCAACTAAACCCCTTAAGACTAACTACGCTTAAAAATAGCCAGCACACATTCATTCACACCACCAACAATGGCATGAGACCAATAAACTCAGATTTGCAGACTAATGCCCTTCAAGAAAGGAATTCTGGCCGAATTTTGATTTGAGATCAACGGTAATACCCTATATTGCAAAACATGAGCTTGATTTTCCTGCTTAATTGTTTGAGCAAAGAGTAAAGTCTTTGACCTTCAACAGTTTTGTGTTAGAAATGTAAAAGATTACTGTTCTGTTATGCAAAAAAATAATCTTGTCTCTCCACATTGATTATTATATTGAAAATTTAAATGCTCAGATCTTCAGAACCACAGAGCATGAATGTCATGGTTAGAAGTCGGTTCAAATAATCATGATTGCTTTAAACATTCTTGATCAGGTACTGATTTAGCAGCAGTAGGAAACATTTCTTTACCGCTAAAGCAGTTGTCAAACAGGTATAGTGAACCATTTTAATTAACACTTATTCATCACAACAAGGTAGATAAAGCATTTTCAAATGTTTATTTTCCAGCTCTGAGTTTATTTTTAATTTTTTTTTTAGCTTCTCTAAATTCCTTTAAAAGGTAATTTCCAACCTACATTCAATACCCTGTCTTTACGGTCATAGCTGAAATAATGTTTTAAATTAAAAGATGGATAATGACCTTCAATGAATGATGGTGCTGAGCATTGCAGTTGTGCATGATTCACATCACAGACCATGCTTCAGCTGAATTTACGTTACTTCCTGGAGATGCTAGGGACACACATAGTAAACTGCCACTGACTAATGGGCAGTTTCTCTATTTTATTTGCAGGACAAGTAATAAAGCAAGTAAAAAAGGAATTAGTTTGCATTGCCCAAGGATTTTACTCCCTAGTTAACTCTCTCTCCCACTTGGATACAGCTACCTATATGGAGAGGTACCAAATAAAGAAAGCTCACTGAAAAAGGTTAATCAATTTTACAGCTTCCAGAGTCATGCTTCTCTCCGGTAACTGATAAAGCAAGACACACCCGAGTATGCATCTCAGCCCCATACCTATCCAGACAAAAGTATATTAGGAACTGCACTTAACAGAGCATTTATATTTTTGCTATGTACAATATGAGGCAGTAGAACTCAACATTTCAAATCAGAGCTTCTTCTCAAATTCAATATAAATTTCACCTGAAGTAACAATTGAAATGTGACACCTTGACATTTCTATACACCCTTTCCAGGAAACAGAACTTGTATTTTCACTAGATGGGGTTTTATGTATTTTTCAGCCCAAACCTTTCTTGGCCTATGATTAGATTTGTGATTTTTAATTTTTTATTTTTATTTTTGGCCTGGGGTGGGATTTGGATGTGGTGTGGGTTTGGAGTTTTGACCTCCAGCTATTCCAATAAAGGGAACAATGAAGATTTCCACCGCTGCATATTCAAGAATTAACAAAGCTTAGATTCACAATCAGTTAAGAACTCTGATATTCAAGAGACCCTGATTATATACTCATGCAAAGTCAAAGAAATTAAGTAATAATTCATATCTATGGCTAGGCCCTCAAATTTGAGGGCTGATCTAAATTTAGTAGTTTGCCTCATTCTACTGTGTACTACTTTTTTTCCACTTGCTTCATTCTGTTGCAAGTTACAGCTTAGCTATTTTCAACATTTAAGTATTAATTATAAATTGACATTCTTCCAAATTCTGTATCTAGAGACCTTTAAGAAGCATGTCAGAAATGAGTGCCTCATCTAAAGCATTCATGAGATGAGATTTCCACAAGATGTAAAAGCAATGGATTTCTGTATACCAGAGTTAATCAGATGCTTTATTTTAGTATGAAGAGTGACATAATTTAGGATACATTAAAGTAAATATTTCACTAATTGTTCTGAAATTCAGTTGTCTTTACTAAAGGGTAGAAAATGACATCTTGCACAAATCTCCTCCTCTTGTCCCTGTGCTCACAAACCCGCAGTTTAAAGGAACTCTCTGGAGTCTTGTGTAAATACCATAAAAGCAGCTGTCTTACCTGGGAAAAAAAGGTGCATTACACAGATTTTTGCAATTAAATTTCCTTTCCCTGGATAGGGTAAACTTCCTCGGCACTTTGTGGTTTGTTTGTTTTTTTTTAAAAAAAGTGGAAAAATGCCTAAAAACCCCAGATGCTTCTAGTAAGCTTCCAACAGCTGATGCTGCATAGTGTAGCCAGAGGTAGAAAGCCTCAGTGGCACCCACGTGACATTCTACAGCAACGTCAGGAATCTGGTATACAGAATCCTCAATAAAACCATCACAAGTTGTGCAACAGTGAAGTCTCAATGCTTAATTAATCTCTAAAGCACTTCTATTAAAATGTTTAACTCCACAACCACTGCAAATAACATTTACATCTTCATAGCAAAATCAGAACTCAGGCAAAGCAAAAAGCAGTAGAAAAAAAATGGCCAAAAGCTTAACCCTCATGTTTTGAACAATTTACAAGCGCAAAAAAACACTGGAGATTGATGTCTGAATGCTTTGAACCCCTCTGCCCAGAAAAGAAAATGGATGGGAGAAAACTGCTAATGAAATTTCATTGATAAATTAAGACATCCCTACTGCTCCCATGCTGTGAGGTACACATAGCAACCAACCCCATCTGAAGTACACTGAAGTCCAAGGAACCATTGTTTCCTTCTAGAACTGTGGAAACATGAAATTGTTATTCCCGATACAGAGAAGTTCTATATTTACACCACAAAACTCCAGTCTAATCTCCCATCAGTCACCTCATCCTTAGCTTCAATCTTTGAGCAAGGTAATCTATAAGTGAACTGCTTTATGTTAATTCTGAGACATTAAGATGAGTCAAGGAGCTTGGCAGGCAGTCAGTTTCTCACTGACCTGTAAGCACAAAAGGAATTTTAATACCCACTTTACTTATTTAGCTGACCGAATCCTCAACAGCGCGCTTACTAATTGCAGATTTAAATCCTATAAAGGTTATCTTTTATTATAATAGCTTATTACAAACACCAAGCTGTAGTACTGAACATTTTTGGAAAACTGCCTCACTACTAGTTTTTCAGACAGTATCTGCATTTCTTCCATAAACACTAAAGCAGTGTTGGCCTCTCACAGCTTATTAAGAAAGCATATAATTAACTTTGTATCAAAAGCACAGCCAAGACCTTCAAAAAGTAGTTAGCATTTTTGTAATGAGATATGAATAATAAAATATTCAGGATTTTTCCTAAAATGCTCTTTCAGTGCATCTCCAAACAGGCTCTAAAGAAACAAACACACTGAAGAAACACGACTTGTTTTTCAAAGAGCTCCTAACATGTCCAGATTAAGTGAACAGAGATCAGAACAGAGATGTCAAGAAAACCAAAAGCATCAAGAAGAGGATGCAAAACCCGCTTATGGACTGTCTCTTCCCTGCAGAATTTGAGGGAAAAGGTACTTTTACTGTCTCATGTATCTCACATTAAAGAATGTAACTATCCTTGCACACTCTGTATTGTATCAGTTTTGGTTTTTCTTTTTCCTGTTATTGACAAATGCACCAAAATTGAAATAAATCTCTTTAAATCTAGGTGCTTCCTCTTCAACCAGCCCCAGACAGGCAGAGAAAAGCACCCCACCAGAGCACTCAGCCAGCAAATAGGAGCTGTGAGGATGAAGCCCACACGTCCTACCTGCCATGGGAGCACCCCTCTACCAGGCTGTAGACTAGTCTGAACTCAAAACAATGTTCAGCAAGATTCTGTAAGTCTGTAGCAAAAGCAGCACACTATTTCCATTGCTAGTCACAGGCTTTCTATTAACTCATCCTTGCAAACCTCAGGAACTGTCAGTCTTTGTCTGGACTTGTCTTGGTCTATCTGGAGATCCAACAGGAGCTGGCTATTGCTCACCTTGTTTTAGTTTAAGCTTAGGGAGTCTCTTGCTCCACTTACTTCTCTTACCTTTAAAGGGCATGAACTCTTTTTGTGCTTCTAGGAGAGCATTCTTAAAATCCCTTAGTTTTGTGCAATTGTGTGGTGTAAGACCTATTGTTACAGTAATTGTGAGATATTGCTGTGATTAATGCAGTGTAATATCAAGTAGTTATTCTGTATAGAATAAACTATTTATGACTCTAGAATAACAACATATCATAGAATATCAGGTTGGAAGGGACCTCAAAGATCATCTGGTCCAACCTTTCTTGGCAAAAGCAGTCTAGACAAGATGGCCCAGCACCCTGTCCAGCTGAATCTTAAAAGTGTCCAGTGATGGGGAATCCACCGCTGCCCTGAGGAGATTATTCCAATGGCTGATTGTTCTCATTGTGAAAAAATTTCTTCTTGTGTCCAATCAAAATCTCCCCTGGATTAACTTGTACCCATTAGCCCTCATCTTTTCCATGTGACACCTTGTAAAAAGGGAGTCTCCATCTTCTTCGTAGCCAGCCTTTAAATACTGGAACATGGTGATAAGGTCCCCCCTAAGCCTTCTTTTCTCAAGGCTGAACAAGCCCAATTCTCTCAGCCGTTCCTTATACAGCAGGCTTCCCAGTCCTTTGATCATCTTGGTGACCCTTCTCTGGACCATCTCCAGCTTGTCCACATCTTTTTTGTACAGTGGGGACCAAAACTGAACACAGTATTATTCCAGGTGTGGCCTGACAAGTGCTGAGTAGAGTGGGATAATGACTTCTTTATCTCTGCTGGTGATGCCTTGTTGATGCAACCCAGCATCCTGTTGGCCTTCTTTGTTGCAGCAGGACACTGCTCACTCATATTAAGCTTGTTGTCCAGCAGGACCCCCAGGTCCTTTCCACAGAGCTGCTCCCCAACTGCATAGACCCCAGCCTGTGCTGCTCTCCTGGATTATGTTTTCCCAGGTGCAAGACCTTATACTTGTCCTTGCAGAACTTCATAAGATACTTGTTAGCCCACTCTTCCATCCTATTCAAGTCTTCCTGCAGGGTGGCTCTCCCTTCCAAAGTGTTCACTTCCACACTCAGTTTGGTGTCATCAGCAAACTTTGTCAAGGTACACTTGATCCCATCATCCAGATCACTTATGAAGATATTAAACAGCATTGGGCCCAGTATCAACCCCACTTGTTACAGGTTGCCAGATTGGAAAGGAGCTATTTACCACCACCCTCTGGGTGCAGCCTGTCAGCCAGTTCCCCACCCACCACACAGATCACTTGTCTACACCACAATGTGTTGGTTTCTCTAGGAAGAGGCTGTGGGGAACCATGTCAAAGGCCTTGGAGAAATGCAGGTAGACAATGTCCACCACTCGCCACTCATCAACTGAGCAGGTTACTTTGTCATAGGAGATCAGGTTTGTCAAGCACAATTTGCCCTTGATGAATCTGTGCTAGCTTTTCCTAGTCACATGAAGCATGTGACTTGGGATAGCCCCCAGGAGGATTCATTCCATAACTTTCCTGGGGACGGAAGTAAAACTGATGGACTTATAACAAATGTTTTGGTTTCAAGGTTTTCCTGCATATGGATGAGGTATCTAAAAGTGGTTAAAATCACATGTAAAAGGTTGTATTTTTGTTACTTAAGAACAATTACCCAAACCACTTATCATCACCAAAATTAAACTTAACATTTATTTATCTCTAAATGAAAAAGAAAACTTGATATTAGAAGTGAGGTGAAGAAGTGAAGACACTTATTAAAAAACTAAAATTAATTTACTTCCCATGCCATAGGTCTATAAAGTACTTATTTTGGAGACACACTTAAGTATATCTTGATTTTCTCACCCTCCCAAAAAGTTCTCAGAAAACCAGTGATTTACTGATATCTGGAAAGCAGATGACTAGAAACACCATCCTTGAAACAATACATAGGACTTTGTGGAAATACCTAGCAAAGTTGTTCTTTGAGTAGGTGTTCCTACTGTTTGAGATATAATAGTTAAGTCATTAGCATACATATGAGTTTGTGCTGACATGAGCATTTATACTACTAAGTACAAAAATGAAATACAAGAATGATAAACAGTGTTATATTTACCTTTGCTATTCAATTATCAGTAACAAACAGTACCTGAATAACACAGAGATTAGTCAAAATAGTTTTCAGGTTGGTGGATTTATTTTTCCCCCCCCACCACAGTGGTAGAGCTAATGGGCTTCTGTTTTCACAGGCGCATCCATTTGCTCTGCAAGTTTTGTTCAAGCACCTCAGTTTCTGTTTATCCAGTTACTCAGCTATTTAAACACTCCTTCAGGTCAAATAACACTGCACACAGAAAGTAGCTTCCAAATGATTGCCAGAGGTTAAGGTACTTTAATATGTGCAGAGTATGGGCAGTAGGACAGCATAACACAAACAGTAAGACCAGTGCCTTCATTAGCTCCACAGCAATTTAGACATGACTTGAAAGCTGCATACATGGGCACTATATAGTTCTTCCATATATATTTGCATAATGAAATCAAACAAAAATAAGACAGTCATGTATGGAAGGAGACCATCTTAGGAAAGGCAATTATGCTTGGAAAATTTAGAACAGTAATACTGAAAACTGTATTTGCTGATATATGCCTTTTTATATGCATGCACATCTGTGGTAGACTTGTGCTGTGCTCTTTCTCCCTCTTAAGAGTATCCCCCATTCAGAGCGAGACCTACCTACCCATGGAACACTGGGTCTGTAAGGTCTGGCTACAAAAAGTTGGGACCCACTTACTTAAAGCATAGTGTTGTGAAGTATTCAGTGTCATTGAATTTCAGGAACCACTTCTGAAATGAAGGTGTTTTTAACATACAACTTTCACAGACAAAAATTATGGGGTTTTTCAGTCTGGATTAAAGTAGGACGAAGGCACAATTACAGTGGTTTCACTACTACAGATGTGAACCCTCAGTTTCCCTGATATTTTGCTTCCCGCATACCTCTAGTGTGCCCAACATTGAAGCTTCAGTGCATCTTATGCATCAGAGGGCAATCTTTATGCAACGTAGCCTTTCAAACTCTCCAGGAAAAGCAAGCTCTAATCTCATTTTGGAGACTCTTAAGACCACAGCAGAGAAAAACAGGCAAGAAAAATATACAGATTTAACTAAAACAGTAACCACTGTCAAATGCAAGAAGGATTTAGCCCATGGAAGCTGTGACAGAGCCAAGATGCTCCCTACCCCAAAGTCACTTAGATTTAAAAATTTGGATAGAAATACTGGATGGCCATAGCAGATCTCTAGTATTCGGCACTCTGGTTTAAATAGCATTAAGATAATTATACAAAACAAAAAAATTTCACAGAATTTGCCCTTACCAAGAAGAGCAATAAAGTTGTAAAAGACCTATATATGGTGCTAAAGAATTGGTTATTTATATACAACTCTATTTCGAGTTCTCTTTCCTGCATAAAGTCATTGAATATTCAGTAACAACTGAACTCCCGCTGTACCTGCCCTCTGCTAGCATCATTAAAGCCTGACTTCAAACCAATTCAACCACATTTACTGGTCAATCTATTCTTAGCTGTGAACTGAAGGGGGGAGGTAGGGCTGAAGACATACAAAATCCTAAAGAACAGACTTCCTTAATTCCACTGTCACCATCTGAAGCCATGAAATACAGCACAAAGATATTCTCACCACACTCCTTGCTCACTTGCAGTTGAGAAACCACCGTATTATCTTTTGATCAGAAATTCCAAGAGTATATTGGGATTCTGCAAAATCCAAAGACATCCTGAACCTCCCCAGACACTGCAATGCACAGAACAGATAGTCCACAGTGGGAATCCTGCAGTTAATGATTCCCGATCAGAGACAGTACAGATCCCTTAACCTACCTACTCTCTGATTAAGATGCAAGCGTTCTGCAATTCAGTGATTCTTTTTTCCAGAAACCTTACCTTAGGATCCAAGATTTGATCAAAAACAGGTAAGAAATAGGGGGAAAACAGAGGAGGGCAGAAAAGATACATAGAGTTTAAATTATATTCATCTATTTTGTTGTGGGGTTTTTTTCCAGCTCTGAATTATACTAAAATTTAATTATCACTGTTGATGAATACACTAAGTAGCAGAGATTCTACCAGTCATCATCCAAGATGTTTCCTTATCGCACAAATGAATCCTTATATTTATTTCTGTTTACTGAATTTTTGGCTCACCTGCAACAATCCTGGTTCACAACTTCACTGCCTGCAGGTAGGACACTGTCCAAGCAAGGTACTGAGTCCTTCAGGACTTCAGGAAATCCTGTCCCTTATAATACTTGATTAAGCCCAGAGATAGATTCTGAAATAAAAGAGTAAGTCTTATAAGTACAACAAGTACAAGAGGATTTTCTTGTTTTGATGCTATTGCAGCATAGATCATAAACACCCAAGGTACAGCAACTGCAGACAAGTTAGCACCATTAATACATTTGAACAAATGCTTAAGAAGTATTCACTATCATGACACTATGAGCTAATTTGACCAGAAAGAGAAAAGAAAATCACCTGAAGCCTTAAGAAAATTATGATTCATCCCATAACTCTAATTATTCTATATAGAAAAGCACTTTTTTTGCCTAGAACAATAAGTATATGTAACTGTAAGCATCTGAAAGCAGGATGAGAAGGAAATCACCTTTAATTTCTCCTGACACAGATTTAACATTAAAGTTTAACCTGCTGAAAAACACAGCAAACAACTGCAAATACAGCTCCAAGATGAATGATGGACTACACAGTGCAGTCTTATGATACAGGAGCTGTCACACAGTCTGAGCTATTGATAAAGGAAGGAGGACTCCGCCCTCTTCCCCCACAGCTGTTAAATCCAAATTTAGGACAGGCTGAACTATTTTGACAGAAAAAGTGCCATGCCAATCTTTATGTTGTGTATTAAAGAAGGATTCATAAATCTTCGCTCAAGACAACTGCATTATTTATGTAAAGAACTAGATTATGCCGTCTTACATTCATGGAAAGGAGGGCTGTGACAAATCCATACTAATGGAATTTTATTATTTTAACTGTCATCATAAAGGAAGTCTACCTG
This sequence comes from Himantopus leucocephalus, assembly GCA_003993805.1. Lineage (NCBI taxonomy): Eukaryota > Metazoa > Chordata > Aves > Charadriiformes > Recurvirostridae > Himantopus > Himantopus leucocephalus. Next base: position 12,399,084 of record RSEF01000014.1, on the reverse strand, counting down.
ACTAGCACAGCCAAAATTTTCTTCACTGACTGCAAATGTTTCATCTACTGAACCACATAAGATGCAGTAGTAAAGAGTCTGTTAAACTGCTTTATAATTTGCAATTAACAGATTAACTGCTAAGTTTCACTTAAACCTCTGGAAACCACTGCACATTCTCCAAAAGCTACAGCCATTAAGCAGCAGAAAAAAACCCAACTGTATTTTTAGTAACATGACAACGTATACATAATGTTATTCTTCAACCAAAGCTCCAGGAACAGGAATGATAAGTAAAAGAGGGAAATAAAAAAAAAAACCAACATTGTTAATAGGAAAGAAAACCAGGAAGGACAGCACTGAAGAATGATGAATAAGCACAGGAAGGTATAGACAAAAAAAACCCCAGAACATGGCTGCTAAAACTTGAGGGAAAAGGACAGAATCAGAGGATAACACCCATGCAAGTGCCACAAGTTAAAAGTCATATCTTTTTGACAGGGGCAGCTGTTCCTTGCTTCCTGTTTGCCCTGAATTCCAAGCTTCACAATATAGAGGTACCAGGAGCCACCATCCCTTACAAAGGAGCAGGTGCCCACTAGCTGATCAGCAACGTAGCATCTCACAACTGGCCAAGCCAGCAGCTCTTGGCTAATACCAATTTCAGGAGTAAGCAGAAACCACTTTGAAGATAAAAATATAGTTTTCCTCAATGCCTTTGAAGCTGCCAGCCTCCCTACTTTTGGATTATCACTCCAAGTAACACAATACCAGTCTTAAGACTTTTTTAAAAACTAGGAAAACTGTAATAGTCAACAAAGCAAGCCAGCCAGATATTCTTTCCAACAGCAAATCATATAAGGACTCTGGAGACTGGTGAGTGAGGACGAAACTAACCTCATCACAGCCAAGAGCAAATGGTCTGAGCTCCTCCTATTTCTGCTCCCAAGACTCTTTGCTGAATTGATACAACTTCCTACCCCAGCAAAAATATTTCACTTCTCTTGGCTGTGCAGCTCAGTTAGCTGAATTGGCTCAGCAAGGGGTGTGACAGCACAACACCAGAGAAGACGAAGGAACTGCATACCTTGAAGAGCTGGTGGGTGGAGGGGGAACATCCTTTTGTCAGGGACATCGAGCTTTTAGATCAGCTGTTGTGATAATGGAATACTTCACCCTTTGAGATCTACAAGAAGATGACAAAATTGCATTATTCCCTTGCTCTATGGAGAACAGTCACAGTAAAAAGGTGACATGATTAAATGAGGGGAGGAAAGAACATTGAAAATATTACCAAGATATCTGTTTCACTATCATATACTTTCAATAATTCATGAACAAGTTAATTTAAGTATTTTAGAGAGGTTATAATCAGCCAACTATTCAGTGGCAAGTCACTACATCCCTGCAATCACATCTGAAGTAGCTTTTATTTATCAGCAGATGATATGTAATGAACTGACATGTCAAGTTTTTAAGTTACATTATCAATGTTATGACATTTCAGTAAAATTGGGACCTGGTTTTCAGTCTTTCCTATGCTGCATCTCATGGGGAGACACATGGTAAATTTTTTTACAGGAATCTCAGTATGGTTATGCCTCCATTGCAACTGACCAAAAGACCCAATTTTGAAAACATTTTCAATCTTTCACCCCACACAGATCTTCTTTAGGATCTGTTTATTCTAGAGTGACTGAAATTACTGTATTTAAGGTAACTCTGCTTATGACTTTCCATTTTCTGCAATATGAAAGTAGTGTATTGCAAAAAGACTTTTAGTTAGTAACTTCCCACAAAAGACCATGACCTAGTACTACTTGAAAAATCTAGAAGGGTAGAGAGCAACACAAAAAGCTCCCTATTCCTCAGCAGCACAAAAGAGAGCAAGCTTGCAAACTTACTCAAACTCTCCACTATTAATCTAAGAAACAACTGTACTTCACAAAGGACAGTGAATAAAAGGAAGAAGGACAGGAAGCCCAAGAACAAGTTTGCAAGTTACTTCAATCTCCTAAAGCATAGATAAGGAAAGCCAATCTGAGCTCAAGATCCTGTACTGGGATCCCAAAATAATATTAAGACCAGCTGGCAACAAAATATAGTGTATTAGTCTGGCTCAGGTTTTATTCTGTAGGTTGGCAGCCCAAAAGAAAATTGCCTAGACTATCTTCACTATTGCTTCCTGTAGAATCCCAAAGACATAAGCCCAAAGTCCCCAGGTCGTAGCACAGTTTCCAGGTAGTTTGTTTCCATTTTGAATTTTTGAGCTGTGGTTTTAATAAAGTACTTTATTAGTCACTTCTAGCTGATTCTAACTTGCATAAGGCAAGTTCTTTCTTCTGCTACAGCTGATGACCTTGTTAATGCTCTATACCCTTTTCCCCCCTCCACTGTAATACTTATTGGTAAATATGAGTATATGGTTTATTATTCAGGCAACAAACTAAGCAAAGAAGTTTGAAAAGTGGAAATGCTTTGTTGCATTTACACCACTGAAAGAAAATGATCCCTTGTACTGGCTTATTTTTTTTAAAAGGCCTATCAAACCAGCACAAGGCTGAGGTTTTTTTACAGTGTTAGTTCACTTTCTGACATTCTCTATTAGAGATTTGAAGTTCTATATAATTCCTAGAACCACCCTCCCATATTTCACAGGGAGACGAGTAAAACATTTAGTTTTGTGAGTAAGCACATAGCTAAAGCCAAGAAATAATTTAAGTAATTGCCCATCTCTGCAACATGTTCATAACATAGCTGAAGCATGCACTGCACCTCTGAAAATGGAGGATAAGCAGGCTCAACTGACAAGGTCAGACTACAGATAAAGCTACCATTAGATCTAAACAATAGCTACTGAGCTAGAAAACACACTGAAGTCTAGAAATGATATTCTGAAGTACTGGTACTCACAATGTCAGAAACAGTAGCAGTTAATGAAAGCAATTTAACCAGTACCTACATATAAAACAAATGCTTAAAAACATACATTAGATATTGTATTTGTAATCCTATGCCCTATCTTAGCCTTCTAAATAGAGGACTTGCAACACAGAGCCTGCATACCCAGCAAAAGACTAGGGTCATGGCTGATGCCTCTGCTATTACTTCACCATTTATCTTCACTTTAATGCAGGCTAGTTAATAGGATGGTTTGATCTATCATTTGGACAGAAGAAGCTGAGCAGAAGTATCTACTCTGAGGAATGGAAACATTTTTTTGCATTGTGTCATTAGAAGCAATAGAAAAGACATTGAACGTATCTTAATCAATTGAAGAAGTATTTCATTAAGCATTTAACTTAAAGTCAGGCACACTTCCTTTAGAAAGTAGATATACTGTAAATGCAGGGAAGGAAACTGGATGTAATATCAAGGCTAGCTCTTCTAACAAAATAAAGAACAAATGAATACAGTAAGTTTTTTGCAAGGTATTTACAAAGGCTAAAAGTCATACATTACTAGAAGAATAGAATAGACTATAGAAGTGAATCATTGGCAAAAAGATTTCTGTATAAATGTTAACTGTCAAATGAACTATGTCTCAAGATGTAAAGTTTCTCCAAATTAGTGTAACTTATGCTTAAAGAGTTAACATTAATAATATCTGTTATACAGTTTCAGCTGAAATCGCTAAGGATATTAAGAATACAGTTTCAAATACCAGGTAAACTGTCATAAAGCTCAGTACTTACAAATTCTACTCTGATATCATTGGCTACAGTACCATTACTACCTACTGCTCTACAAACATCCACCATTAAATTCCTCCAGCTATTACAACAACATACCAAGTCACATACATTGGCATTAAAATCCAGATTATTTTAGCAGAACTGTAGACCTAGAAGGGGTGATTGTTTTAAATCAATACCAGTATTTGGGAAAATCATCATATACTAATCTGATTTTTTTTCTCATTTTATTATGCAAGAAATTACTGGAAAGAGAAAAATTGGTTAAAATGGTTCATTTCTACAAATGGGTAGATTCTCCTCTGCCATCCTAACACTTTGAGAAAATACCTAAAGTGGAAATTGGTGATTTTCCTTGAGCCTACCATATTCCAGCCAATAAAGCAATTGTGAAGGCACAGCAAGGGATTACTGCTCCCCATAGGGAGCCAAACACAGCAGCACAGCCAACAGGGCAAGGCCCTTCCCAGTCAAAGCCAGCACCCAAGCAGGGCAGGTTCAGCCAGGAGCCCAGATCATCAGGCAAATCCAGCACAACAACACAGGTCTGAGGTCAAACCAAGAAGTCAGTCTGCACATCAGGCTCAGGCCCAGTGACAGCCAGGTCCACAGGGTCAAGCCAAAGCCAGGACATTAGCCCACAGGTCAGGGTCCAGCTCCACAGGACCCACAGCCAGACTGCACAGCCATGGCTAAGCCTGAGACCAGCACTCCTAACAGCACAACTGGAATATGGGCTGAAGGCTGAGTTTAAATGGGGCCTGGGTCCATGGCTGAGGGTGGAGGCCCCAGGTGAGGCTGGTCAGGGCTGTCAAGGTCTATTAGTGCTCTCAGGACCCTGACAACAACAGTTAAAGCACCAGTTCTAAAACCTGCACTTTCCTCTTTACTGGTTTACTTGTTTCTCTTTAAAGACTGCCTGCCTTCTAAAATAAGGCAAAGACAGGAATCTCGTTTTGCCTTTGATATTGCAGCTATGGCATACTCTGGTGTGTCAGCTTGTTCTGACTCATCTGCATTTAAGTTTGTCCTGGATACTGTTTGCTTGCTCCACTTTGCACTTTATTTGCCTATAATTTACTCACTCTTCATCTACCAAAATCTGTTAACCTTTTCTGATCTTCCAATTTCCCCTACACATATATTTTTCTCAGTTTTTGTTGTTGCCTACAGCTACACTCAACCACTTTCTGCCTTAAATGTTTCCTGCCATGATCTATCTTTCTCTTCTTACCCCATCCTCTCTAATAATATATATATGCTGAATAGGAATATGAACTTCTTAATACACAGGTGAAATACACTTTGGTTTTGTCTCCTCTTAAAAATAGCCTTTTTCAGGGACACTCTTAATCATACCCCTAACAGCAACCTGCACCACTGATTCTTAGTTCTGAATACCAATTCAGATGCTAAATGATGCAGTAGGTGGATTTTTTTCTCACTATTTAAAATAACCAATTGTTAACACAAGTTAGTTTCTCCCACTTCCAAGTCTGAGATACATTATCCTATATTTCAAGAAATTAAAGACACTGCTAAATAGTAACTGAGTGAATTCACATTTCACCTTTTCTTAACTTACTGTTCAAGCAGTTTTGAAAGCCCCAATGCTATTTCAGTCTATAAAATTCAACAGACATAATTTGGCAACTATCTCATATAACAGCATCTTAGTTTGAATGGGCTGAAATTATACCTGAGGCAGACTCCAGAGCTTTGCTACGAATGGCAAGTGTTTTCCTAAGAACATGAATCTTCTTTACAAATACAGACAGTCACACATAATGGCCTTTGTATTTTCTTTCTCTTCTGAGTGATCAAATTTCAATCACTGAATGCAGAAAGCACTAACATTAAAACAAATTGTCCTGTGCAGTGGTAATTTATCTAAGGCAATCGAAAAGACTGTTCTGCCTGAACCATAGACACAGCTCAGGGATTAGAAGTCAAGACTTTTATTCCCAGACTCTTGCTCAGCCCATTAACCAGTGTGCTTCCATGTTTTTATTTTGACAACATAGGGTGAAAGAACATACAGTGCAACATAACACCCAAAAGCATACAGCAGCCTCAACTCAAAACAGTGGCTTGAAACTGAAGATAAAGACACATATGATCCCGCCCACACATGCATTTTCTTGATTGTTCCACAGTATCTCCCAAGAAAGGTTTATATTAGACACCATATGTAAGTGCTTGCCTTATTTAGCCCCCTGTCCACAACAGTAGTGTATGCTTTGATGACCACATGATTGGGAAACACTGAGTCCCTTGTAGGAGGAATTACAGCACAGACCCTTTGACTTTTGCAGCCGAAGCGGGACATATGCTCTCAAAAGCAAGCAGCTCTGATCCCAGGGTTCCCTGCAAGAACAGGCCAATCATGCCAAGCTGATTCAAGGATATCTTTCTCATGAAACTTGCCTGGTATTTTTCTAGTAGAAGATCAAAGTTTTTTGATGTAGGTGTTAGTGGGAGATGAGAATTTTCATCAAACAGTCATGGTACTTTCTCAATCTTTAAAAAGAGGTGTAAGTCCTTCTATCAAACTTTTGAGTGGAGTACTACCTTTTGATCACCAATTTAGACAAAACCATCCCACTTTGTTTTACTTTAATACATCTCAACTTTTGAAGGTAAAAATTTTTAAAAAAGAAGTTAAAATACTTGCACTTTTTCGTGTCCTTAGAAGTGATTGAGAGATATCTATAAATCAAAAACCAATCAAGATCATTGTTCCACTGTACAAAATAATATGCAAATCAGCATAAGACCTGGGGGTCATGCCCATAACCTCTTCCCTGCTTTCCCAGAGCCAAAAAGCATGTCTCAACTGCAACAGTACAACAGTATCCTTATTAACATTTACGTTAATACAGGTCACACACACACAAAGTGATTCCACTTTGCTAGTTGTTATGGTTTGAGAAACCCACAACAATTTATTGTCATTTAGACAATTATTCTATCACTCAGTGACCACTCCCCACCTGGGAAGGGGAATCAGAGAAAAACAAGGAAACTCGGTGGTTGAAATATAAATAGGATAAGACTAAGTAATTAACATTAATAATGCTAAAGAACCAATAGTGATCCCGATACCAATATAAAATATACAAGGATTATACTCAGCCCATTCTATCAGTAGGAAGCTGTGCACTCCCAGCAGTGGACAGCAAATGTTGGACACTGTGAGCGCTACGGTTTCAGGAGGAAAAGAAGGGCTCAGGGGTTCCACACTGGGGCAAGAAGTTCTCTGGATCGCTGCCATCAAGGAAGAGAGAACACTTCACAGCAAACTTTCTAATTTATATTGAATGTGACATTCATGGTATGAAATAATCCTGTTGGCCAGCTTGGGTCAAGTGCCCAGGTCTCGCTCCTCCTCATCCCTGCACCTGGCTAACTTGAAAACACTGAGACCTTGAAACCCCCATACCATAGCTGGCTAGAAAGCAAGTATTTTCACAAATTCAGACACTAGACACTAAAAATGCAGTTTTCCCAAGCATTAGAAGAGAAATTAGTCCTGTGTCGCTCAAACCAGGACACTAATGAAGCCTACGCAAGGCAAAATGGACTGGCATCTTCACACTGTGCAACTTCTGGCATGAACGTCTAGTCAAGAGGAAAACATGGAGGATCGAAGATATGAGCGATGGGACACCCTAAACATAATAAACAGGCAGAACAAGTCGGAACTTATTTGAACACACAGTATAAAGTGCTAAGTTAACTGTTCTAGAATCATGCATTGTCTTTTCTCCATTATGCAAGGACCAGCCTTCATGTGCCAGTAATTCATTACCTACCAAATTGCACAAGTTCAAAGCAAATAAGGCAAACAAGAAAAAGCAGAGGCCTAAATCACATTTATCCTTCAAAAGCCAGAGTGTCTTTTTTGGAGCAGCAAGTAGCCCCATCTAATAATGCTTTGTGACACTATTGCCTTGAGATTTGACTTCACAGTAACTCATGGGTTTTGCTCATGTTGCTTAATAGATCTTTTCACTTGCTTTGAGACTTACTCTGAACTGCTCTGTTAAGCCAGAGGCCAAATGTCACTGATCTGACTACCCACACTCAAGCTATGAGTACACATTTCTTAACTACACTCTACCTACTAGTTCACTCTCATTCAGAGGTACAATCCTGTTACCTCCTTTTCTTCCTCCCTTTTTTTATTGCTTCTGGAGTTAATCTGAATGTATGGTAAACCATGTCACCCTGCTAACATAGAGCAAACTACTTAGCGTCTTAGGTTATTTTTCTGCCTTGTTGGCAAATTCATCAGCACATCACACCATCAGACCAACTCCAGAACTGACAATGAAAGCAGGGAGGGAACACAGCCAAGTTTTTGTCTAGTTGGGGGGCAGGGGAGAACTACTACTTCTTCCTTCCTCCCAGCAGCAGCAAGCTATTAGATCAGCTTAGCCATTCATGCGTTTCCAAAACAGCTATGATAATGTAAGTCAGCATTACCACAGCCTAAATCATCAGTCTGTCCATCACATGGGTGCTGGCTCTACATTGACCCAACAAAGCTGACTTGGAAAAAAAAACTACAATGCACATCCTTTTGGTCAGCTCCCTGAACAAGCTCTGCATGGATTATACAGGTGCCCTGTAAAGAGACTATGAGACTGCGTCATATGGAGGCAAGGGGAAAGGTGGAACTGCAGCAGTATTGACTTGAATTAGTTTAAGCTGTTGTGTAACGGCAAGTATAACTACTTACTTAGTAGCTTAAAGTGATTAGACTATAAAGACTTGAATTAATCAGATTCTGTCAGGATGCATACATAAAAATTGCACAGATGATCTCAATACACACTTAGGCTACCCTCAGGCTCAATGTTTAATGTTACCTAACTTATGGTATTAAGGACAAGCTACACTGTGCTTTCTAGATTAGACAAAAGTCTTTCATTTCAGGCCTTTATTTTAACGAAAAGTGTGTTGTCCACTGCTATTTCCCGAGCCAGAAGCCCCAAGTTTTAAATGGCTATCAGATATTATTGCCAGAGGAAGCAAGTTAATGACTGAAAGATTAGATGACCTGGAGGAAGCAGCTACAGCAATAAATTAAAGAGACAAAAACTTGAGAAAATGATGAGAAGGTCAGGAGAAATTCTTCAGCCTGGAGTACATCAGATAGCACTAGGCTTCCCCAAGGAAGGCAGCCATAAAAACCTAAGACAGAGACCATGAGACTCAAATTCTCACTGTGGCCATGTAAGCCAAAACAACTTGAAGACTTGCTAGGACCTCAAAAGCTAGTGACTTCTCCCCAGTCTGCCAACATCCTGATGAACCAACACGTTTAAGCAGGACACTGGGCATGTGGTTTTCAGGAACACTGTCAAGTCCTCTCATTAATAAAGCTGCCACATCCCCATGGTTATTGCTCATCTGTACTGTGTAAAGACACCACACCTAGTCTCCAATTGAAGGTGGCCAAACAATCCCAAACTTCATAATTGAAAAGACTTTTACTGATTATACTCTAATTTAGATGGAAAAGGTATAGTTATTTTGAAATTTATGCACCTGCATAGCACGTGTCTTTATCACAGCTTACTGGTACTTGCAAAATGAAGGCAAACATACTCTCATTTGCTTCTGTCACAACACTAAGAGATGTTGGAAGACAAAACAAATGAACAAAACATATGGTAAGGCTTGGAAGCTGGTCCCTAGAAGAATGATAAATCTGTAAAGACAAGCATACCTTGGAGCATGCCAGCATCCACTACTGGTGTAACAACAGCTCCCAGGGCTACCATTTGGGAAGATGTAAGAGATGTGATGTAAGTGCACTTACACAGATGAGGAAAGTAACTTTTCATATTATAAGCTAGGAATGCCCAAATAGAACATGAAGGAGTCAGAATTATACAGAGACAATGTGACCGATTTCTTTAAGTTGGCATAATAGCATCATGAGGTACTCGTACCATATTTCATTAGTATTCTCAGGGGTCATTCAGTCTTGGCACAGTCCAGTTTGTCACTGCAGTTCAAGGAAGGGCATGCGGTCAACAAAAACAGCACAATGAACTCTCAGTTATTTTTGTACTGAAATCTCAAGTTTGCAATCCAGACAGTGCTGATTTTAAGCCAGAGTTAATTTTGCTATTCTGCAATTCCAAAGTCCACCTTCCATAATATTTTGACTCCCAGCACTAAAAACAAACACAGACACACTTTTACTGTAATAGGTCAGAAAAGGTAGTTTTGTTTGTCTCTCCTAAGTAGAAAAGAATGAAAGTATGTCCATAGTATGCTGTAATGCAGGAACCCAGTATAACGCCTTTTGTTCAGGAAAATGTGGCCAATTAAACTGATTGTAGACATCACAATGATGTTTCTGACTTCACAAGAAAATACCAGCCTTTAGGGATAACATGAATTTTCTGTGTGCCATCCTATGTGCATTTAAGTGTAAACTAGGATGAATAGTTACAATTTGTATTAAATTTTGCTGAACTTGTATCCTTCCTTGTATATGTACTTGTGCTGTAACTTTTTCAAATTTGGGAGTTCCTGTATGAAGGAGGTGTGGGGATTTTTTCCCCTGAAGATAAAGGTAATTGTGAAATACCATGATTAATCAATGAGCTGGTCTTTTTTTTTAAAAAATAGCAGTGGGATCCAAGAGTCACTTTACATTTAAAATTACAGTATAGATTTACTGTAATAACTATTGTTGTTTATTTAGTTAGGTCTGCTGTCTGCAGCTAGCATAGGGGAAAAGAAGCATATTAATACAGCAGTTACAGAGTATATCTAAGTTTGCACATGAGAACTGATACTCTTTGCAAGTGTATTTCATGTAAGAAGTTCATATTTTAGCATGGTAATGGCACACTTAACATTCATGACAGGGAGGATTGCAAATATCAAGTCATTAAAGACTGTAATGTACCAAACCAGATAATATGCACCACAGAACATCTAAAGAATATGCTGGAGAGCTCCATGAACTATATATATTCATTTTTAAATCATTCTTGAAAAAACAAGGGAACCTCCAGATTATTTCCAGAAGGAAAGTGGACGGAAGCTTAGTGTTGTGTTTTTATGAAAGGCAACAAACAGGACTTTTCTAGGAAATCATAAGTAATTTTGCACAGAAGTGTTGTTAAAGCAAGCAATGAAATTATGGAAGGTAATCAATAAACACAAAAATAAATCAATTAAGCAAAATTATGCTATTTAGCACAATTTCAAGGAAGGTTACTTAATATGACCACTAACTTTCTGATGCAATAAGTTCTCCAAAGTTTTGAAAAAAATATCCATACCCTACAAATTTATGTAGGACATTTAATTATTAAAAATAATTATTTTCACTTTTTAATCTGGCTAATCAATATAGTTTTTTCAATTAGTTCTCCTTTAGATGTCCTTGTTCTATTTCAGACCTGTATTAAGGATTTACACAAAAAAGTTAAGAGTTGGTAGACAACAGCTACATTATTTATCACCTCTCTGCCACCACCTCTTGACTTATTTCCCTTTCATTTCCCATCTCTCATCTTAGTATAGGACACTTGCTGCTTGTTAAAAACCAACAGCACTAATTCTAACTGAGATACTTGACAGGCAAAAGCATTATGTAAAGATCTGTACTGAGCTACTGTACAATTCAAGTTCTACTTTTCTACTTAACATTTAAAGTTTATTTTCTTTCTCCATCTTCCTCCCCCCAAGAGGTAAGGAGGAAAAATCAAATACATTTTCTTATCAAAGGTTCACACTACACTGAACCGGACTTTTGCAGTTAGTGCAATTTGTTCCAGTTAAGGAGAACAGCTGGATATCTTCTTTTTAGTAATACTCCAAATGTCTCCTAATTTTAGAACAAGACTATATTCCCGAATAAATCTTCATATATTTGTCTTACATCTGACAGCTCTTTATCTGGAAAGTATATTTTTACAATTTGGGCAGATTCACAATTATTAGTCACATTTAAGCATCCACTTCTGCTCTGACATATAGATGCTGGCAGCCATACAGACTCTTCCTGCAGACACTACATAGTAAAGTGCTAAAACATACAAGCCATAAGTGGATGTGGTCAATCTGATTTGTGTCTCATCCACACTTGTGCAGCTCATATGGTAGGGCTCAGAATCAACGGCTGATCACCCTCCCTACTACTATACCAAAGTCTCCCCTTCATGACAGCTAAAAACAGAAGTGCATGTTATACCCTCTGTTAGATATGTGGAGTTGAGGGGAAGAAGAGTTATCTGATTTTCTGCATGGAAGGCTTTTATTTTCCCATTTTTTTATTGCCCTGTGCTGTAGGGAAACAAGTTTTTCTCTAGCTCTTAGGAATATTTTACTTAGCTCTGTGGGTTATTTAAATCTGTTGGACAACGACAAACTTTAGCATAATGTACCTTTGAGAACCTCTTAAAGATAATTTTGAAAAAAGTTTCACATGATACTACACTATTTCATACGTCCTTTTGAGTGTCTTTTTTAAATAAAAGCTACACAAAATTATAACTTCTATACAAAACTATTCCATTATCATTTTATCCCTTTCCTCCCACACAAGAAAATACCTCAGTACTTCTAATTTCAGCACAAGAATTGGGAAAAATAAGATGTAAAGGTTCATCTGAGTGATTGTATTTCTTTCAGGATGTTGAATGCTGTCTTCAGTCCTGGTAAAGAGAGTACCTTCAATCTTTGGGCAATTCTGCTAGTTCATTCTTGACTGTTAAGATCCTATTTTGCTGTAAATATTGTTTCATAACTAGTGCTCCCTATATGAGATTAAATTTATTTTATTTGTTGCAGGGTGGCATTTCTTTCGAGCTGTTTTTCAGTAAAACAAGAGGATGACTCGATTTAGTCCCTGCTCCCCGCCTTTTAAAAAAAAATCTTGTATCCAGCCCATGCAGCAATTGCACCACCTGATGGAGCTATTAGTGGAATCCCAATTACCCTGCAGATTTTTCCCAAGAGCAGATCAGAACTTACCTCCAATTATTAGCCTGGCTAAACATGGCTTCAGAAAATTTTTGAGCTAAACTCAATTTAAGAATAGACGTGTATGTACAAAATGGCATGTAGTAGATATTGCTTATATTCTTGATGTCCTGCTTGTCATTACAGTTGGTAATCAATTAACATGAACTTGAAGGACAGCACATACGTTCTGCCACATGAAAAGATGCAGTATAGAAGCTCTGTGCATTAAGGCATGCACAAGATAATACCATGACCTGTATTTAAAAAGTAGAAGTCAAGAACACACATTCTATACCCTGAATTACGTATATAAGGTTAATGTGATTTTAAGCCAATTTTTCCAGATCTCTGTGTAAGTACCACATCACAGCACTACTCCATATACCCAGTGTTCATCTGCTCTTCCATGGTGCGAACCAAGTCTGTTTCTGCTACCAAAGACAAAGAACAAAAAGCCATGTAACTGAAGCCACAGTAGACAACCACTCCTGGCTAGTTGTTTTGTTCTGTTCAAAAAATATTAACATTTTGAAGTGTTATGGACCCAAGCATATCAGACATATCTTGCTTATCTATTTCCACAGTAAATTAAGCACAATTAAATGAGGTCCTTGGACTGTAACCTCACCACAAACTAAGAATTAAAACAACTATCCAATGTCAGCAGTATTGCAAGCAACCTCTTGAATCTGAAGCAATATAAAAATATAAAAATCTAAGAGTGAGGATAAAAATTCCCGTTTTCTGACAAGAGCAAAGAACTTAATCCAAAAGTGACAGTACCACAGCAAGCACTAGTCAGCACATGACAGGACAGCCAAATTTGCAAAATTCAATCAAAAGAAAATTTATTTACATCACAAACTTTAGTTATTTTGCCTAAGTCATTTAGAAGCCGTCTGTAACTTACTGTTACCAGCGGCCATTCGGATTCACCCACTGTCAGACAATATGACCTTGAGTAGTACTTCATATTCTTAATATTCATTTGGAAAATGTAAAGAACTGCCTGCAACTACTGTTGTAAAATTAATTTTCTTTGCTTCAGGATTTTTTTTTTTGCAGCGTAGGGGAATTATGGTAGCATTCAGGAACTCCATTCAATTTTATTTAAAATGTTCTTTCCATCAAATTCATGTACTAAGAATTGACCTTGTTATTGTTTCTATTTTTCCCTATGGAGCAGGGCAGACCATTATAAATGTGTCAGAATTTGGGAATGAACGGATGGTGTTGGGGCCTCTGAGGATCAGCTTAACTTCATAAAAATGACCTTAAACCCTAACTTCAAGACCCAGGTTTGAAATGTGGTCAGAGCTGAAATTTTCACTACAAAAATGGTAATAACTTTGGGATTTGGTCCCTGAAGCTGGAGACAGTGGTAATACTGCCTCACTAATTGATAGCCTACGCCTACGTTTTTAGTTATACTTATTTTTTCTTTACATCATTCTTCTTCTTTCACATTTTGTGACTGGTTGAACTGACTGGAAACTGACAAACATCTGCTTTCTTACCAATGCAAATTCAAAATTCTCTGGCACTTTTTTAAAACCTTGCAATCACTAAAACACTTGGCTAGAAAGATAATATAAAGGAAAAAAATTCCATTGCTAATTTTAAAGACCTCTCTAAAAAACAAGCAAGCAAACAAAGAAAAAGCATTTAGCTAATGAGGATCAAAAAACCACATATAGTAGGAAAGGAGGCAAGACAATGTGGATTACTGGTAAACAAATTTCTCAATAGAAACCCCCTAAGAACATGTTCAATAGGACTCATAATTTTTAGATAAATAGAGAGGAGAAGACAATGAGACATTCTAAGCCTGTTAAATGTCACCTCTTCTCCAGAAGATGGAGCATCATGCTAAAATATTACAAACCAAAAAGCATAAATGAACTTCAGAAAGTATAACGTTATCCCATAGATCTTTGCCTGTTTCACTTCTGCTGAAGTGAATATGGCCTACAAGGTAAGCACAACGCCTCAATGCACTGGGAGAAAAGAAGAGGGCCTGTAAGTGGTCAAGTTGGTCTGAGCCTGCTGTTAGATCTTGTCCTTCCAGCCAACTTCTGGCATTGTGCAGTGGGCAGGGTGCTGGGCCAAACTTCTTTTCTGATGCGTCATACAGCTGCCCCAGCAAATGCTGCCTAGACGTGGGGATATGATCACTCTAGAGGGTAATGAAGCACCTCCAGTAAGAGCTCCAACTACTCCTATCACCTCTCCAGAGCTTCTGTAGGCAGATTCAGAACGTAATGGTCTCATCAGGCTTCAAAAATCATTCGGAGCAGAGCTTCTGGTTTCCGTTCCTTTGAAAGGAATCTAATTTATACATGCAAACACTGCTTTAAGAACTGAACCAACATGAACAAAATTGGAATAATCAGGGCATTCCCTTCAAAACTGCACTACTGCTCTGAACTTAATTACTAATGCAGACAGAAGCCGAAGTCTGAACTGAAGTACACTGAGGAGACACAAGTGCTTTTACCTCCCTCCAGAGGACAGAGAAGAGGAAATGACTGTGTAACAGATTAAGATGAAAAGCCAACCCAACTTCAGCTGATATGAGCTTATAAAACCTCTGTGATTTTAAAAAAAACTTTGAAACGGCCACTGAAATAATGTATTCAATGTAATTGTGAATTATGCAAGTTTATCATGCAGTGGGCACAACACAGGTGTAACATAGCATATGAGGTTGCTAGTCCATAAGCTTGTATACTTAAAATGAAACAAGTTCTGAAAGCAGCAACTTGAATATTCTTCCCTGTTCTAGTTAAATTTGTAAATCAAAATAGCAAGTAAAAGGGTATTGTAGTTCAATCAAGGAGGAAAAAAAATATAGCATAAACTGCACCTTGCAAAGCAAATTTAGCAAGAAAAAGGTTATTTTGCAAGGCTAGGAGTAATATTGAAAACTGGCAGGTGTTCAAAGCCTAGCCTGTTTCTTAGAGACTTTGATTGCCTAGTCAGTCTATCGTATACCTAAATTGAACAAGTCCAAATACTGGCTCGTCAGCTTAGCAAGCAGAGTTACTCTTCTGCTGCTTACAAATCCTTTCTAAAGACATTTTCTTCTTAGGTAGAGTTAAAACACCTCTATCTTGTCTGTTCCAGTGTTCATTCCCTATTTGCTAAGAATGCCAACCTCTCAGCTTCCCTTCCTAGAGAAAAGCTGTAAATCACATTAAGAATTATTAGGCTGAATTGGTTTAGGTTTCACTGATACGACTTTCTTCTTTTATTTGTAGGTTCCGGCAATGTTAATCACATAGCAATATAGTTTCTGAGCAACTTTTCTATAAAAAGATTTGCTTTTAACAAAAGTTATATGCTGAAAAAAATTCAAGTAGACCTGGATGGCCGTGGTCCACAGAAACACACTTTGGTATATGAGCCTGATAAGACCATATGTAACAATGCTCATGTTAACTGTTTGCTATATAATCCTAGTAAGAAACTGTGACTGAATGAAAAGAATAAGCCTATTTAATTATTTTATTTATTTTACATTTAGCCTGAAAGTAAACACTACTGTCTAAATTCAAACAACTTGATGAAGAAGGAACGGATTACAGGAACAGAAAGAAACTATGGGATGGGTACTAAATATATTTTAAGCTGAAATCCAGATAGCCTGAAAATAGTTTCTTTTATTACCTGGAGATATCAGGCCATCCCAGATATATGTAGTTCTCCAATCATTTGCTTATCCAGCCTACCAATAACCTATTTGTCTAAGGAATTTCTAAACCTCTACTATACCTTGCAAAGCAGAAACAATGCATTTTTTGTAGTTATTTTTATTTTGTAGTTAATTTTTTACACAGGAATAGCCAAGCTAAAGTCACATGGGTTTCTCTGTATGTGGGGGTTTTGTTTAATAGTCACTGAGGAAAAATACATGACATTTTACGCTCTAAATACACTTCCCTGGGAAATGAGAATTGCCATGTAAGATTGTAGTCTGAGCAATGATGGAACAACTAGAGAAACTGGAAACCTAATAAATCATTTTGATTAATTAAAATCATGCATGTTATAGACCTTTCAGAGAAAAATAAAAATAAACCCCAACCTCCTCTGTATTTCTAACTGTGAGTTTGTGACTAAACCCAGCAAGACCAAAGATTTTAACTTAACAAAGGTCATCCATCATTCCTCTATGCTGCTACTTTTCACCTAAGGATAAAACAACAAAAAAACTCTGAATGCAAAATATGACATTTTTAAGTCTCCAAACAGCCTTTCACCCCAGCTGTATTCATCACTGCTACTCACAGCAGACTCCATTTGAGAACCTCAAATAATTTTCCTTCCAAAAAAGCTTCACAAGCTGCTTGTGAGCTAATAAAATACTATGCATAGCTATGAATGGAAGACAAATATGCCCTCAGACTTACACAGTCTCTAAGTTACCATTCTAATGTTCATTAATAGCTTTTATATAAATATATATGAAAAGGTGTATAAAATTAATGTTGCTATTGAAAATGAATGGCATCATTTTAGAAAATGAAACATTCTTCATTTTAGAAAATGAAACAAACTCTTAATGCTTTACATTCAAAAGACAGCATCAAGTGACATTATGTTCTTCTGAAACTTAACCCCTGTCCGTCCTCCTCCCTGCAAAAACATACAACAGCAAAGCTTCGCCTGTAAAAAGTAAGTTTCTCAAAGTCCTGCTTCTCATGGAGTTCTATGGAAAGCTTATGCCACTTAAAAGAACACCAGATAAATCAAAACTAACATGAAATTACTCTGAATATCAAGGGCAAGGTTGAAGCAATGAAAAGACTGGGCAGTCTTAATTTTTCAGATGGGGGGGGACTGTCTGAAAAACAAGACTCCTGCATACAAGGAGAGAGCTATACTTACGATGGTGAGCTGCACCGGACAAATGTTAGACCTGTATTTGTTATAGGAGGTTGTTCACGGGACAGGATTTACCAATTTGCTGCACTAGAATAAAGAAATGCCCAACTTGAACTGAAAATCAGTACATAACAATTGCATATATTTATTTCCAAGGAGCAATAACTATTATTTTAGAAAGAAAAGACACAAAGTATAAGAAAAAATGTATTCTGACTTGTCATACACATCACGAAAAGCACCATCTTTTGTATTCACTTCAGCCTTTCAGTAACACTCATTTCTAGCAGGACAATCACTGAGGAAAGAAATCGTTCCTACCACTGGGCTTTGTCATAAGGAAGTTACATTCTCTTAATTCCTCCTCTAGTGCATAAGTACCTCAGAAAACTTCCTTCCAAGTGCTGGGTCCCTTCTCCCGGATCACACAGCAAGGGGCAGAACCCACGAAGTTGGGCAGAGCTTGGCCCTGGGCGCCGGCGAAGGGACAGCCACGTCCCCGCTCCCTCAGGGGCAAGCGGAGCCAGGGCCGGCCTGCCTCGGGGTAAGCCTCCACAACACGCGCGTTGCTGACCAGATGTGACAGAAAATAGGCGCAAGGAGACTCCATTTTGCTTCCAGTTTGTGACACGGCGAGGCAGGCATTCACCTTTCAGTGATTAAGCCGGCTCACGATCAGTCATCATCTTGGATGCACCGACATTTTAATCATTAATTCTTACAGGTAAGAAGTAATGCCCATGGCTACAGTAAAGCTCGAATTGGTAACCAACCGCTCATGAGGCTGCCTGGGGAAATCGGCGGAGTCGCGACATGTCCCGGGCGCCGATGGCGGGAAGCGCCAGGCCGAGCGGGCAGGGGCGGCACGGCGCGAGCGCCCCTCAGGCGGCGGGCGCGCCTCAGGCTGTAACGGTCGCTGGGGGCTGGTTCGGCGCCTCAGCGCCTGAGCGGGACCCGGCGGGATCCCTCCCCAGGAGCGAAGGGGAAGGTCCGGGGCAGACCGCTCTGACTGGCCGAGGGGGCTCCTCGCCGCCTTTCCCCTCCTCCTGCCCCGTGAGGGCGGCGGCGGCGGCAGCGCCCCTTCTCCCGCGGGCGGCTGTTGGGGAGGCGCGGGGCTGAGGGAGCAGCTCGGGGCAGCGCTGCTTCTTCCGCCGGTGAGTGCTCGGGGCGGCCCGGCCCGGCCCCAGCGGGCTTCCTCGGGCGGTCAAGCGCAGGGGGGAGCGGAGGAGAGTGAGCCCGTGGTTTCCCGTCACGACCCCGGAGACCGGCGCTGGCAGCGCTCGCAGCCGCCTGCGGGCTCGGCCCTTCCTCCCCCGCCCGCCTCCCCGCCGGGGCTGGGCCGGGTCTCCTGCCCCAGCCCTGACTCCCGTTTGCCGCCTGGGCAAAGGGGAAGAGGAGAAGCATCTGCCGGGCTGGCCGCATCTCCTGGGCCGAGGAGGGATTTTGGCAGCTCTAGGGTCCTGCCGAGACTCTGGGGCAGGGGACTGTGAGGACAGTGAGAGAAGGGGCGCACAGGCAGGGAGCACAAGCTCGGTTTGCTGCTCGATGGTGAGCCGTGACTCATGCTGTCAAAAAAGGTTATGGCATGGGATCTAACTTACACCAGTAAGGTGTTGTGAATACTCAGGCGTTTTGTTGTAACTGACTTGTAACAAACTTCCAAAGTGGATGTGTTCACATCGGCATGAGGACGTATAGCTATTCCTGTATGGAAGATGAATAATGTACTACTACATAAGTGTTAAGTGTGATTTTCATAAAAAATAAAATACCTGTAACTGAAATAGGTAACTTCAAATGTGAATTTCAGATACAGGTTGAGGACAAGAGTCACTGACCACTGGAAAACTGGTGAAATGGTGACAGCAGGGTGGGGAAAAAGTTGTCAGAGGGAAAAGCATGCAATCCGCTTATTTTGCTTTTCTTTGTCAGAAGATAGGGTATTTGCATCAGAGACTGAACAAGCACTGTTCAGATGATTTCAGTAAAATCTGGCTGGGTACACAGCAGAAAGGAAACAAATGAAGGAGTGCAGGGAGAGCAAGGCTAGGGAGGGTGGTTGGCTGAAATGCTGTGATGTTAGTTGCAGTTGTAGAAAAAGTGTGTTAACATGATCAGTTTGGCTTGTCTTTCTTCACTCCCATTCCCAAACCCTGATTTACTTTGCATTGTTCAGATTGAGCATGTAATGGTTTCTTCATGGGCCTGGTCTAAACAGTACAGAATAGGACTTAAGCATATAGCAGAGAATCATAGAATAATTCAGATTGGAATTATTATCAGGAGGTCACGTAGTCCAACAACCCCCTCGTAACTCCACCTTGCAATTTCTGTAAGTGGACTGACCCAAAAACGCACCGCATGGGGTCTAGAAAAGAGCTCAATCAACTTGTTTTGCAGTGTAGTTGTGGTCAGGTTCAAAATCTGCTAGCTCTGAGGCCAAAACCTAATCGATTTTAGTTGTCCGAGGAGGCTGGGATCTCTACTTTTGTGCAGTTTGCAAAAACAGTGTGGGTATAGCATGTAATGGAAAATCTGAAAACTGTAGAAGAAATAGAGGAAATTCTTCTGTTTTTTTTAGTGTTGCTAAGATGCTGCCTCACACAGTGTGTTCACTGCATTTCAAGAAGATGTGCTGCCAAGTGGCGCACATCCAGAAGAGAAAAATGAGAATATTTAGACATGTCTGGAAAGTATGATCTACAAGAAAATACTGAATACATTGGAAAATGGAAGACTGGATGAAACATTAATCTTCAATTGTATAAGGGGGCTTCTGTGCACATGGAGGGAGTAACTTAATGGTCCTAGAGGATAGGATGGGAGGTAACAGGCTTAAATTGCCAGTTACTTGTGAAGCATAAACATGTGAAGACTGAAACGTGTGTTGAGGTGGTTGTGGAATCGCAGCTTGTGTTGAGACTTTGGACAAATGCTTGCCAGGGATAGTACAGGTATCGTTTATCACACCATGGGCTGGGGAATGAGCAAGTGACCTCGTGAACACCAAGCAGCTCTGAATGCTTATCTTTGTCTTCCTGACTTCTCAGTCATTTTGTGTTGAATCATGTGGAAAATAGAATTGAATGTACCTGGACCACAGAGATAGGGGCTTCAGAAGATGAGAAACAAGTGCCTGTTTACCTTTGAAAGTGAGATGCTAGATAAACCCTATTAAGAGTATTTTTAACTAGCTGAAGTTAAAGGCAAGCAATAGAACCAATACAGGTGCAAGTTTCTATCAATCGCATATTTATCTTTATTATGAACAAAGGTTTTCCAGCACAACTAGTGAGTGTTCTATGCTGACCTGAGTATGACTGAGAAGTCTGAAAAAACACCACTGAGCACTGTTAGTGCTAGCTCTTTGCATTTTGTTTAGTGTTCCGTCCATTGTAATTTCTAAAACTAATGGGGGAACACTCTTACTTTGTTAGGGATAACAACTTGATGACGGTGTTTTCCTGCTCTGAAACAAGAAGAGAGATTTAAAATAGGATTTAATAAACTGCCATAATAAATGTTTTATAAAATATTGTGCATGTGCAAAACCATAAAAAATAAAGACTTCAGATAAGAGTTACTCCATGTATTTGGTTTTAAAATCCAGTTCTTTGTTGTAGGGCATGAAAGATGGAGTATTTGTGTAAATGTTTGAGAGCAAAAAAATTTCTAAGTAATCGAAGCCAAGTAGAAAAGCTGAATAAAATAAAGAATACTTCAACAGAGGAGATTTTATATGGTTGCAAACTAAAGATCATTCTCTTCAGCTGAGTACCTTGGATATAATCTGCAAGAGTAAGGTTTATATCAAAATAAAAGTGTTTTCACCAGTGCTCTGACAAACCGTCAGAACTGTGGCTAACAAAATCTTCTTTTCATGTAAAAGTTGATCAAGATATTACTCGAGTGTCAAAATCCTGTGCCTTAGATAATTTGCATCAAAAATTCAGATGCAAAACAACTTTTAAATGCTGGATGTTTAACATATATACTTCATAAAAGATGTAATGATGTAAGCATACCACCATCAGCACCAGTTGAAGTGCATTTTTGCTCAATGGCCCATTGATCACATGAGAGAGAGTGCTTCTGTGGAGGCTGCAATTGACAGTGATAGTACCGGTAGGAAAACTAACAGTGCCATCACCATCCTACAAAAGGTGAGCATAAAACATGGGACAAAATCTGGAATGAAAAATTCATTCCGATGTTAAAAAAAATACATGAAATAGTTGCCTCAAAAAAGAAAAAAAAGATTTTGCTGTCTTAGTTGCTTCCATAAAGACTGCAAGGCAGAGAGTGTGTAAAGTGTTGGGTGGAAATGATGGTTCAAATATTTTGGAAAATGATGAAATTATGCTGTTGGATGCATTGTGTGAGTCTTAGAATAAGTCAAGGAAAATACAGTCATAAACTAATTCCAGAATAATTATTTTTCACAGTTTTTTCTCCTAAAGAAATATGAGATTAGAAAGTCCACTCTTCCAAAACCACACCCTTTAAGTGAACATTTTCTCTGCTGAACAAATTATTATAGTTTATTATTTGAAATTCTCTGCCCTTTAACCAACCTATTCTACGGGAATTTTTGTAGCATTTCGTAATAGTCATTTTACCTAACATCATGAAATATCTTCACCTATTGTGAATACATAGGTCAGGATAAATTGCGTTCAAGCATCAGGCACTAACTTACCAAGTCAGGTTTAGGATTTCCTAGAGAGAAGGAGTTGTTGGATTTGGGGCTTGCAGTTATAAGGACTGAATTGAATTGATACCTTTATTCACGTTTGTGATAGAAAGTTAACCCTAACACAGCTTAACAGGTATTTCACGTCTTCATTGGTTAACAACTTTGCATAAAATACATCAAAGCAAATCTGAAACAATAGAGTAGTGAATAAAATGTTTACAGATTAATTTGGAGGTTTGAGGCAAAACCAAAGCAGTTTTCTCAGCTTTGCTTTGCTTTGATTTTGCTTTGCAGCTGGCTGTAAGCTTTGTTCCTAATTTATGTTTCTGTAGTTTTTTTCTCTTGAATCTTTGAAATGCTCATGAACTATCTTTTACCACTCTGTACTGTGTTGAGTAGATCATATTTCATGGATACAAAAAAATGTATGCATGCTTTAAGGGGAAACTTGCTAGGATAGAAGAGACGCTGAATTTCATAGTTACCCTGTTCTGTGGCTGAGTGCTTTAAAAGTTACTGTTCAAAGAAAATTAAAGTATAGGTAAACAATTCAATTGTTTTCTCAATCATTTGAAAGGTATTTGTTACATGCTGTCCTAATTACCTTGGTTTGATTGTGTTTGCCTAATAGTACTCTGTATCCTAATATTATATTTAGAAAAAAATAAGTAAGTTTTTCACCTTTCACATTGTAATGGTAGCTCAATTGCATTTCTAAATGAGTAGAAATGCAAACTTTCTTGGTGGCCAATGTCCTTACTAGCTTTTTCATATTCAGCTCATTGGTGTTTACATTGTTCGGGGGTGGGGAGTAAGGTCCAGCCCTATCTGTTACTTCATAACTGCATCTACTGCTGGTCCTACTGCTTGAGTGATGGTCAGTGGAGTGAAACAGAAATACTCTGTTCTGCTTGGTTGTGGTGCAAAACACCTCTGGTACAGTCATAAAATACCTGTTAAATTTATATAGCATCATGGTAATAATGAGTCAGGAATACTGTTCTTTTTGGCAGGATAAGTACAATCTTTAAGTTGCAGGTGCAAGATTCTTCCTTGACTGCAAAGTATTACCTCATTAGAACTCCTGATTTCCTCTAGGTCATTCTTAATTTTAATAAAAAGAGGGGTAGGAAGAGAGACATTTCATTTGCTGGTAGTAAGAAAGAGCGTTTCTAAAATGAAGATGATTCTGACATGCCTCTGAGGCCGGCTTCTCAGCTGGTAAGGCTTAAAGAATCCCTAATCCTGGGAAGGGGCTTTCTATGATATGTCAAAAAGCTCTGAGGTAAAAGAGAGGTGAGAGACACTGGCCCAGAATAGGGTAGGAATAGCCTTCAGGCATATCTCAGTGTTGAATATTTCAGCAGAAAAAGCATTGCCTTCCTTTAGAGAGCATGTTGTTGTCAATGGGAAAAAAAAAACCCCAGAGGGTAAAATAGCTCTCAATAAGTATCTCTAATAAAGTTTAGTAGTGAGAAAATTAACAGCAGCAGCCTGATCTTGTTTCTATCCCCTGCTCCCTCTCTCCACGCTCTTGCATGAGTTTTTGGTTTCTGTCTCTTTTTTGCACAAAATACTATGTCCTAACCCTATTTCAAGATCAAACTGCTGCAGCATTTTTAAGGAGGAACATCAATGATTTGAATGACACAACTCCTCCCTCCACTGCCCTCAGCTGTAATTATTTATATTGCAATATAGAAAGAAGTTTGAAAGGTTGATGGTGGCTTTTTTTTTTCCCCCTCAGGGAGCACTCAAAGGAAGAGGGTAAGCTCAGTAAGCAAAGAAAATACCCAGAGTAAATGTATTAAGTTTTCTGATGAAATCAACAAAAGAAGTATTTGTACAATGTCAAAAAAGGAAGAAAGTCTTTTGGGAAAGGTAATGTGCAGTGATTGGAATGTTTGAATTGTTGTTTGATATGTGTTTTAAAACAGACAGGGTCACCCTGTTTATAACTTGAGGTGTATTTGTGGTGAAAACCGATGATTTAGGTTAGCAATGTTGGTAACTGTCTTTCTAGAGAGAATACAAATGGGTGTTTGGAGGGGAGAAAATACTGAAGTTATTTTGAATGCATTCTCCACTTATCCAAAATTTAAAATATTTTGATTGCTATATAAGACAAAATTTACATATGAATGCATCCAATTCTTGCATGTTTTAGGTGAAGTAACATTTGCTTTGTGAGTGGATCTGACTATAACTTTTTGAAAGTGTGTCAGACTGCAAGTCTGCTCCTGCATTTGATAATTTGCTTTAGACAGTATGGACTTATGCTCCTTCCAGAAGATAGAAACAGGAGGAATTACTCAGAGGGATGATGATGTCCTTTTCCATTGGTGGAGAATATCTGAAAATTCTCCTTTAGTTCCTTTCCACTTTAAGAGAATATTTCTTTATCAGCTGCTACTGTTTGAGACCTAGAATAAGGAGCACACTGTCTAAGATGGATTGGAGAACTCTGAACCCTTTATGCAGCTTCAGTTAAGGGAAAAACTGCTACTTGTACTCAGTTGGTCCTGAACAAATTTCGAAGTAAAAGAACTAAATGAAACACTGATCAGCTGTCTTGAAATTGCTGTTATACTCCCACTGTGTTCAATAGGAAGCATGTTTTTATTATTTTCTGCGGATTTTCATGAAATGTATTGTCACGTGGAAAAAAATTATAACATGTGACTTGAACTCCAATAGTTCAACTATGTTATACTGCTTAGAGCATCGTTAGGACTACCGTGTATCACTGAAGTATTTGAATTCCAGCACTTTTTTTCCATGAAAATGAAATTGAACTTTCAGTCTGGGGATTCCCAAAGTGTATTACCCCTGTGATTCTAGCAGTCAGTCCCTGATGATGCAGAGATACTTTTGGGTAGAAAGGTGGGAGGAAAGTAATGAGGAGCTGTGGACATGGAACTTAGGTAATGTTTGGTGCTAGTAGGAAGGGATGAGGAGCCAGACTTGGGTGAATAATTAGAAGTTCTGGCAATCAGCAGGATTGGAAAGAAATATTTGCACACACGCATACACAGACGTGAGAATGCAGGTAAAATCCTGAATTTTGTATGTAGAGAAATCATAAACATTTAAAAAATGTTTAAAGCTATACTAGTACACTAGTATTGATTAATATAAACATATTAATTTTACCTCTTTAAATTTTAGAAGGTAGGTATGTTTTGACAACTCCTTTATGCAAAGTGAGTTAAGTCCAATGGAGAGTACCAAGGTACAAAATTCTATTTTTTGTACCTGCCAGAAAAGCCATATAAACAATAAAAAGAAAATGACCCTACTGTCCTGAAACTTAGCTAAATTTTAAATTTAGCACAGTGTTTTTATAGTCATTTCAATGTTTTTAGATTTCACAGACAGCTTTTCTTTATTATAGATCAAACTTATGATTGGTGAGCGGATGGATATTTTAAATAATGACTTCTTTAATCAAAAACTAGAAAGTTTAAATAGAAGAGTTGAACAAGTAGAATGCAAAAAACCCCACGAAGAAATAGCTAAAACATTCCTAGTAAGTTTCTTTGCATAACTGTATGAATATTTTGCATGTGTATCACATATGACTATTATGCTGCCTTAGAGAAAGACCCCAAAAGTATGCAATCTTTTAATCTTCTGTGACATAAAGGTAAGTTAATAATAGTTCGATTTTTAGCCTTTGTTCATTGCAATTGCTTTACTGACTGTTCTTCATATGATAATATTATGTAACTTCCTTATTGCAGGTGAACTCTAAGTGTTTCTTAACCCATGCTGTGTTTCTTTTCTTTTGCAGAAGAAAGTATCAAAACTTGAGAGACATATTAATGCTGTGATATCATTTCAGGAGGAAGTGTTCTCAAAAATGGCTGTTCATCAGGTATGATGCAGATGCATATGCTAATATAGGCATTAATGCCTAGTTGTAAACTAATAGATGACTGTGGATGTTTCCACTGAAACCTGATGACTTTGACAGCTACATTGCTCTTGCTTGCATTAAGATCAGAAAAAAATCTATGTAGAGCTCTTAAATTGGTTGATCTTTTGAGAATTTGTTTTCAGTTTTAGACTACAACATAGTTCTTTTCAGTCATCATGATTAAACAAACTCAAAAACAGGGCATAGGCACTACCTGCATTGACAACTTTTGCTTTGATGTTATCCTATTGGAGAGCCATTGGAATTTTTCTAGTGAACAGTCAGACCTCTTTATTACAAAGTTAAAGCTTCTTAAAGCATGCTTGCCCCTTTGAATTACCTTTCAACAGCCATTTAGCTATAATCCACCAGTTGCACAGGGGCCATAAACTGTAAGTTGAAAACCACTTCCTAAGGCAGTGAAATTGAAAATGTGATAGAGTAAATGAAAATGTTAGTAACATAGCTATTAATACATGAGCATTTTTCATGGTATCGATCCATTAGTACTAAAATGATAAGATTACGAAACATCTTTTTTTGTGGGGACATTTTATTCTTACGAAGGAGAGGGATTTCTCATGTCCTTAGGATCATTGTGTTTTGTTGTGCTGAAATTCTTTTAGCTAATCTTAAGGGAGAAGGAGTTCTGTGAACTGTCAGCCTCCTGTTTCATGTTGACTGTATATTTCATGAAAAAATCTTACTTTTACACAAATATGGTTGTTTAAAGAAGTCTTTGTAGTCCAAGTCTTTTTGTTCTTTCACATCTAAAAGTATAAAAGAATTGCATGACAAACATGCAATCTTGTCTTTTTGTTAAAAGCTTTCACATGTTTTACAAAATTAGTTTCATATCTTCTTGGCCTTTTCCCAAAAACTTTCAACAAAGCAGAAAACAGGATAAGGTCAAGTAAGATGCTTACAAGCCTCAAAATTTAAATAAGTGTTCAGGATTTTTAAAAACAAGTTAAGCTTCATGGAAAAAAAAAAAGTTATTTGGTATTACTGTGGATTTAATGTGATTTTCATTTGTTGTTGTGTTTAAGTACACCTTAATTACTTTAGCACTTTTTTCAAATATGACCAGGTTTATACTATAGGTTTTATGACAATGCAGTAATTGTTTCCTCCTTTGTCAGACAATGCTTCCAAGTCCAGACTATCAAAATACAGTACTAAACCAGCTTGGACCTTCTGCTTTCTGTCCTGATATCATAAATATACCAACAAGTTCCTCAAATACACTTTTGCTACCAGCTTACAGTGGTTTCACTTCAGCACATGTTTCAGAATATATAAGGTATGTATCTAGAGTTGAATAGTAAAATGTAGTAAATGTCCTTATATTGCTTCAAAGCATTTATGAGAAAATTTACTCTTTCTCTCAACTTTTTTATTGGCAGTTCAATTCTAATAGTTGTATTTAAACTCAATTGTTGTTAGGTGTCCAGTGCTGTTGCTGGTATCTCCAGCTCATTCATTGTAGCTGAAGCTAGATGATCAATTCTTAAAGAGCTTCAAGGTTTGTGAGGGCACTGATTTCTTACTAAATGACAGGGAAAAAAAATCTCTGCAAAGCTACTTTAGTGGTCATGGAGGAAAAAATCTTCTGGGTAACTTCTTAATAGAAAATGTAAAAAAATGACCATCACAAATCCTATTTCCATTATTAGGACACTTCTAGAATGAAAGAAATCCAGATTCCAGATAAATAACTTTATTGTTAAATTCTAAGTCTGTATATACTCTGGTGAGACCCCACCTGGAGTGCTGCATCAGGCTCTGGAGCCCTCAGCACAGGAAAGACATGGACCTGTTGAAGCAAGTCCAGAGGAGGGCCGCAAAAATGATCAGAGGGCCAGAGCACCTCTCCTATGAGGACAGGCTGAGAGAGTTGGGGTTGTTCAGCCTGGAGGAGAGAAGGCTCCAGGAAGACATTATAGCCCCTTCCAGTACTTAAAGGGGGCCTACAGGAAAGATGGGGACAAACTTTTTAGCAGGGCCTCTTGCGATAGGGCAAGGGGTAATGGTTTTAAACTCAAAGATGGAAGATGTAGACCAGATATACGGAAGAAATTTTTCACAATGAGAGTGGTGAAACACTGGCCCAGGTTGCCCAGAGAGGTAGTAGATGCCCCATCCCTGGAAACGTTCTAGGTCAGGCTGGATGGGGCTCTGAGCAACCTGATCTAGTTGAAGATGTCCCTGCTCATTGTAGTGGGGTTGGACTAGATGACCTCTAAAGGTCCCTTCCAAACCAAACTATTCTATGATTCCATAAATAACATTAACTGGAATTCTAAATAACATTTTCTTTTATAAGTAATTACCTAATGTAGTTTAATTTTATGTTCATGTCAGCATTCCACCAGTTACAATGCTTTTCACATGTGTGTATGTTGTGTGCAACTTGCAAAAGGTCACCCTAAGTCCTCAGTTTGAAGCCATGAACATGTGCAGGGAAAAAATGAAGGAATCTTCAGATGCTCTGTCACAGAGCTAGCAGAGAGTTTGGGTTTATTTCTGTCTTGAGACTGAGGTTTGCACCCATCCTCTGGCACTGGTTGAATATTTGAGTGTCAGCTCTGGAGCAATATTCCTCATCCACCACTTACAGGGTCTTCCACCTGTGTTATATCCAGCTCCCTGCAGTGGAAGGGTTGGAGACCAGATGTCCACCTTTTATTTTTCTTCTTCTGTGTTATCCAATGGGATTTTTCTGCACCAACTAGTAAGAGAATAATAACTAACTTACCACAGAACTTTCCTGATAAAATTTTGAAAGCAAACAGAAATCACTTCTAATTGGATTTTTCTGTGTCTGGATTTTACTACCTTTTATCATATATTATTTGTTCCAAATCAGAAACGTACAAAATCTTTTAAAGTGCACAAACAAGGTGTGTACTGAAACAATTACTGTGCAAGTTGCAGGAATCCTTGTTGTTTAGCTGGGATCTGATTTTCAAGCTTGTGAAGAAGCCGGTTATCTGCTACATTATGTTGGTTTTTTGCTTTATTCAATCTGGCAGTAAATCCATTGTATTCTGTGTAACTGGAATAGTATGGAATCTTATTTATGATTACAGTCCACCTGCAATTTTTAATTTAATACTCCCTTCTCATGGTAGTTTCAAGTTTTTCTGAGTGTTTGCAGTCACTATGCCCTGTTCACAGGTCTCATTCACAGTGATTGATATACATGTAAGAGGTTTAGTATGAATCATGAATAAAAGGGATTGTATGTATTG
Organism: Himantopus leucocephalus; assembly: GCA_003993805.1. Classification (NCBI taxonomy): domain Eukaryota; kingdom Metazoa; phylum Chordata; class Aves; order Charadriiformes; family Recurvirostridae; genus Himantopus; species Himantopus leucocephalus. The sequence continues at coordinate 12,369,654 of RSEF01000014.1, read as the reverse complement.
TGTCATATAATTTGCCAATTATTTGGTTGCTGTTTGCAAGAAGCAATGATTTATGAATGTGCAGCTGAGTGATATGAGACTGGGAAAATATGACAGTATGGTCTGTATGTCCAGGTGCTGGGTGAAATTCCTCTTAGCACGGGACCACACATCGCTGACATTTGCATGGCTGACACCCAGTTTATATCTTCAGCCTTTGCGTTTTGTTGTGAAGTCAAATTTACATTGTTCAAAGCATGCACAAGATTTCTTAGCTTTCTCTGGAAGGTAGTAATCAGCATTATTTTTCAGTATGTTCACTCCCAGTTGGTTTTTTTTTTTTAATTATTTTACAGAAAAATGTTTTGTTTTGTTTTGTTTTTTTACTTTCTGAATAGCCAAATTAATTTTTTCCTTATGGCAAAAATGAAATCAGCAAAGAAAATTTGTTGGTTTATAACTGAATATGAATAAGATCCAAAACATTAATTTGATACAGCTGAAGTAGTTCAGTTATAAGTTTCTTAATTGTGACCAGTAATCAACATACAGGGTATCCAGAGGAAAGAAGATAACAGCTGGCATTTGTGTGGCTGCAACTATCACAAAATGTGGCTAGGATTCCATTTTTTCTTTTTGGGACATCTACAGTGAGTCTACTGTGTTAAATTGCTGTTCTTTTGATCAAAACAGATGCAGTAGATCTAATGCACCCCGAGTACTTAAAATTTCCTCTACTTACACAATATCCTGATGACCAGCATCAGGAAAGCCTAGACAAATGCACCACAATATGGGCACCATAATACAGGCAGTGCAAATGTCAAACAAATGTCCTCTTAGTTGATGTTACCTTTTTCTCCAAGTACAATTATGCTTTGTCCCTCTAATCTTAGACAGATGTTTTGTACCTCAGATCAACTGGATTATGTTACCCATTAATACATATATAAAGTCTGCAGGAATTAATTTACCATCCACACTATAAAATCAACCTGTTAGCATGTATACAATTCAGTATGCCTAGTAGCATCTATTGATATTTTTGAGTATTAGGTGACCCTGGACCTGAGATAACAAAATGTACATGAGTAGATCTCAAAATGTATCTCAGTAGTGCCATTTGTTGTGCAGTCTGAGATCATGAAATTGCCAGGTTTTGGGTAATGTGAGTAATTGATGGTTACAATTTTGAGAGCATAGAAGTGTAGTAATTAATGTCTGCCCCTATTTTCATAAATCAAGCAGAATAACTTTGTTGTTTTACTAAGATAGGAGCAAATAGGGTTTATTTCTATAAAAGATGTCTAGAATACGCATGTTCCTGATGCATGATACTGTTAAACAGTAAAATGTAGCAATGCACAAGTTAGTAAGTTGAGTGGATTTAAAATTTTTTCCCAGTGCCGTAATTTATTAAGTGGTTTATTGAAGTTTGTTTACTGTGCCATTATTTTGTTATTTTAATTATGTCTTGATTAAGAGTGTCCACGAGTCCATGAGTTCAACTTTGAATGGTTGATATATTTGTCTAGTTATTTTTAATGCTTTTTTTTTGGAAAAGAATTCATTCTTGTGTATCTCTACACAAGTTTTATCTATTTTTTGCTTTATCAGTTCTGATGAAGTCATACTGGTCTCTGTGGAAAACCAAAATTCAGCAACTGCAAATAATTCAGGTATTGAAATTTAATGTTGAATCCATGCCTACTAATGAATTTGCTACAGAATATACAAAGTACATCTATAATATTGCCAGCTACTCAGGTTTTTTCTTTTTTAAAATGTCATTAAAATCCAAATGTGATTCTGAAATGCTTAAAGATGTGTCAGGTTTTTGTGTATGTGGTTTTTAATTGATACATTAGCATGCTTTCACTTTATCAATATGTCTATTTGTAGACTTGCATTATTTTTAAAATGTTTAAATTAAAACAATTAAAAGTCTAGTATGAGGTGCACTAATGAAAACTTTTTTACATCCAACCCACTGTTTTATTATTACAACATTCTTTTCAGGGAATACCATAGAAAGGGGAGAAGATTAATTTAATTTTTTAAAAATCAAGTTATTGTAACTTAATACATATTTTAAAATAGTAAAAACACTACATTTTTTTTACCAAGCTTGATGCTGTCACATAAATAATGTAGTGACAAAGTGAGGATTCTGAGCAGCTCTTTTCTCATTCTGATAGCAGTTGCTGCTTAAACAAAACAAGTGTCACCCTTCAATAAAAAATAATACACAGTAGGCTGTTCATCCTCTCTAGTGATGTATTTTGTTCATTGCAATTGGACTAATTTACTGGGGAAAAAACCTCTAGAGAAATGCTAGCCCACAAAATCTTGAATAGCATCTCAGAATGCACACTTTCCCATACTGCTTCCTTACAGAGATGTCTTTGATATTTAGAACACCTCTAAGACAATTCTTGTCAGGTTCAGTTGACTTGCTAGATAGTTGCTTCTTTGACAGAGGCGATACTGAGCATTCTTGGTGAGTCTGTCATTTCTCTAAGACTGTTGTCCCATGTGTTTTGGGAGAGGGGATTGGTAATACTCTGCTGCTCTGACAAGGATTAAAAAGTATTCTTGTAACAGTGTAAATTAAGACTTTTAGATAGAACACGTTTACATATTTTAAAGTTCTGTGAAAATTGTGTTACAGCTATTCCAGTTAACCAAATGTCAACACAAGCAGAAATATCGGCAACAGTTCAGGTAAAAAGTAAACTAAGGATATTTTTCATGTTTTCTTCAAATAAAGCCAATTGTTGTTGACTGTATATAGACTGCTTCAATATCCTGGCTTCTGAGTTACTATTACAGGTACTTAGAATTGGATCAAACATATGAACACAGAATTTAAGTATGTGGACTGTCATACCTTTTGCTTTTGTTATTGTTCTACCACCTTCTTAAAGCTGTACTGTGAAAAGCAATGATGAAATATCATGCTGCTTTTCCCTTGGAAGTGGAGATCTTGTCTCATGGGTGATTGTATTGCATGGAAGCTACAGAGCATAATGCAGAAGCATTAGGCTGCAAGGCACAAAGAGTTGAGCAAATGAGAGGGGAAGAGACATTTGTCAGTCTTGAACTATGTTAGTTTTGCAAGCACTTATTCAGTTTTATTCTTCATTTTTGATAAAACGTGAATATTTAAAGAAAAAAATAGGTCTGACTCTCCCAGCACTGACAGCTTCGTCAAGCTTGCTTTTTGATCCCTTAAACAAAACTAAGCTAATGCTTTCCCATTTGAAAGGACACGTTTGTGTTAATACGTGTTCAGAATGCTTTTTGAGGAGTTTTGATTCCGAGTAGTCCATCTCTGAAATTTTTTGATTGCTTGGGGAAAATAATCATAGATAATTGCAAAAATCCAAGTCCTGAGGAGCATGTTTTTTAACATGGTAATCTATACATCCTCAGAGAAATCTAGAGATCATGATGGGACTGAAGTGTTTTTCATAACCTCTTTCTTCCTAGTGTATCAAGCCAGTGCAATTACATTGCCGACAGCAGCTCAGTCAATGGGAAAAAGTTAACTGTGGGGTTTTTTGATGGGAGGGGGGAGTAGACAAAACTTTGTTGGTGTAGATTTATGTAAAAACTGCTACAAAAACATGGTGTTTAATGGTTCGTTAAGTTGAGTAACTATTGAATAACTATTTCCCGTAAGAATATCAAAGAAAAAAAATATTATTAGTGTATCTGGTACTAGGTCTGAGTGTACTAGAAAGTGTCCTCAAACAATTAGATGATGTTCTAAATAGTTTGTTGTGAACAATCAAGTAATGCTTTTACTTGCTTGAATTTCTGTATATATACTATGACTGGCTCTATAACTTTGCATTTTTACAAGATTTTTTTTTCTTGTAAGAAATCTAAGCTAACAGATAGTGTTCCATTCTGCTAAGTGTTAAGTAGTCTTGGAGATACTTGATAAAAGAGAAGATTTCCAGTGAAATTCTATATTGTTTTATCAGAGTGAAATGAAGGAAAGGAAACGCAAAGTGATCGATCTAACAGAAGAAGAAAACCACAATTGTAGCAAAGGTAAAAGAGAAAAGTATTTTCATTTACTTTTCAACATCTCCCTAAACTTAATGTAGGAAACTTTAAGGAGGAGATAATTCTGTGGAATCATCAAACTGTATCCATTTCTGTATTGGCTTTACCTGACGAGGTTTTGGTAGTGGGGTGTGGCTTCTGTGAGAAGAGATCAGGAGCTGGATCAGCTGGATCAGCTGGATCATGTTGGACAGAGCCCTTTCTAGCCAGCTCCAAAACAGACCTTCCACTGGCCAAAGATGAGCCAATCAGTAGTGCTGGTGGCACTTCTGTGATAAAATATTTACGAAAGGGTGAAAAACGCTGCACAGCAGCTGTGATAGGGAGGAGTGAGAAAAATGTGAAAGAGAAAACCCTGCAGACACTAAGGTCAGTGAAGAAGGACAAGGAGGAGGTGCTCCAGGAGCTAGAGCAGAGATTCCCCTGCAGCCTGTGAAGACAACCATGGTGAAGCAGGTTGAACCCTGCAGCCCATGGAGGACCACATCAGAGCAGATATCCACACTGCAGCCTAAGGAGGACCCCACCCTGGAGCTCGTGGATATGCCTTGAAGGAAGCTGCACCCCATGGAGAGCCCACACTTGGAGCAGGCTCCTGGCAGGAGCTGTGGCCCGTGGAGAGGAGCCCATGCAGAAGCATGTTTTCTGGCAGGAGCTGTGGCCCATGGGACACCCATGCTGGAGCAATTTGCTCTTTATGGACCGCACATGGAGATGATCCACATTGGAGCAGTTTGTGAAGGACTGTATCCCGTGGGAGTGATCCCACGCAAGAGCAGGGGAACAGCATGAGGAGAAAGGAGCAGCAGAGATGAAGTGTTTAAAAGGCAGTATTTAAAGAATGTGTCTTCTCATAAGGGACGTGTGTTTACTGACTACAAATTCTGTCTATTGCTGTCACAACCCCTACTCCTACATGGAAAAGTTACCAACTTAGACTTGGTCACTAAAATAAGCTGTTACACTGAACAGTCTTGTTAACTGCTTGGTAATAAAGCTAGTCACACTATGTCCTTGTAAAGGACAGTGTTGAATACAAACAAAAGGGACTTCTGTTCTTCATCCAGCTAAGTGAAGACTTGTTCTCAGAATGATAGGAACTGCCCAGATGTGTCATACTAAAAAAGAGCCATTGCCTTATTAGTTCCTCAGAGGTTCATGCTGAGGTAAGAGATGGGATTCTAGAGGTTTGGGAGACTCAGATTATAGAACTTTGCAATCGAAGTATTAAGATTGGTATGAAGGAAACATGAATGGAAATTTGTGCATGCAGAAGTACCAGAAGAAAGAGCAAGAGAAAGAAAGAAACAGAAAGGGTCAAAAGATAGCATGGGTTGTGAGCAGAGCTTAGCATTTCATGGACCACAACCTCTCTGTATGCATATACGTTTGCAATTTCATTCAGTGACCAGAGAGCAAGAAGACAAAGAAAAAACTGGAGCCGTAAGATATGACAGGAAGACAAGAAGTAGAGCCATAGGAAACCTAGAAGAGGAAGAGGGGGACAGTATCTGACTCGGCAGTTTTGTTGAAAACTCACAAAGAGTGAAATAAGGTACAGAGGCAAAAGATGACATTAACTTTCCATTTGTAAAAGGGTATAAAGGACCAGTTCACACTTACCAGAAAACATGTCCAGGAGATGCATTGAGAACGTGATCGCTGGTGTTCCCTCGTCCTCTGTTGTTGCGCGCAAGTAATCCTGACTGGACTATTTGGATTCATATAGCAGTGGTTGTGTTTGCGTGAGTGCAAGTGGGCAGAGTCACCTTTTGCAGGAGGATAAATAAAGTATCACTTTTGCTTTCTGTATGGTCTGGCATTGAGTTTTGTTACACTGACTGCTACAAAAGGGTAAAGTTAAATTATACTGTATGAAAAAGGAATTTTAAAATATTACAAAACCATATATGATTAGGTGGACTTGTTAGGACTAACGTAAAACCACAGTTTTTGTCATGTATGTCAGACAAGTTTTAAATTTGATTTTTGCTTAATGAGCTTCACATAAATATCACTGTGTCCCTATTTGCTTTTGTTTTGTTTGTTTTACCTTTGGAGTTGGCGTAATATAGAAGTTCTGTCTGTGAGCTTTCTTCCTTGAAGATGATGGTGCATTTTAATTTTTGTCAGGGACAATTTAAAGAAACAAATCAGTAATGATGAATTCATATTATAATTATAATAATTCCCTCGATATTTCATGTGCTCTTTACTACATTTACAGGGGTTTTTTGCTGATCAATCTGAATTGGAAAACACTTGAAGGACAAGTGCAAACCAGGCTGGGGGGATCCTAAGCTGTTTTAGGAAAAGCGGATGTGTAGGTTGTGATGTCTATACCCCTAATAGTTACACAGATTAAGAATGGCTTTAGGATTAAGAGGAAGTACTTGCAATCTCTATAACTACCCTTCTTTGCAAGCATATTTGAAGAATAACTGTTGTACGCTCATAGTTTGACATATAAAAATTGTTTAAAGACTCCTTGGCTCCTGTCTTTTAAGTTGTACCTAAATGAAAGGGAAAAGAGAAAATTTGGCATCTTCCTCTACACTGTTTGCAGGTACTTAGGTAGATTCTTATTCTTGCTATGAACACGTATCGAAAAAGTACTTCTGGTGAAGCCAGGCCTAGTTTTTGATGGGCTTGTGTTTTGTGCTAATCTTAAAATTGAATCCTGATTCTTTGTAATCACTACTGGTCACATTTCTTATTAGAATACTTTTTAAATCCAATGACATGAAAATCTCATTTGAACAAGTGTGTCACTAAATCCATTTCATAATTACTGTATTACTTGAAATTAATTATTATTTTTTTAAACTGCCCCATCAGTATTGTGCCATTCAGTTGGTTTCCCAGTTTTGGTAACAGGTATATAGCTTTGAGAGAAATTTGAAAGCTTTTTTGTCAGTGGAAGAAATTTGCTGCTAATTCTGTGTGGGATGAATTAGTATCCGTCTAGTGTCTATAGGATTGAAAGATGAAAATCAGTGGCCACAGGATTCAAGATTCTGTTCCAGTTTCATCTAATGATAATCTAGCTGGAATAAACTGAAGTAATCTTCCCATTTCAAGAAATTTTCACTTGGTGGATTGCTTTGTAAAGATCTTGGCCTGTAAAGTCTTGGCCTCAAATTAACATGTAATAGGGAAAAAACCCACAGCACGTAGAGAAAAATCATTCATATACGAAGTAAGGATTTTAACAAAGCTGTCTGTTGATAGGTAGAAAAACAATATTTAAAGCTTCTGCATCTCGTTTGCAGGCAGAACAGAAAAAGATCAGAAATATTTATCAAACAAACAGAATTCAAAGCCAGTGTGCCTCAATTAAAGGGTTCCTAAAGCTGAGAGAAGAAACATCAGATGAGGTACTCTATTATTCAACTTTTGTACGATATTAATTTTTAAATTGTAGATTTTCATATTGCAGGATGGCTTAGAACTTGATGGAAAGTTAGACTTTTTAAAGACGTTTTCAAATGGGAAAGGAACAGTGTTTAACCAGTTGGGCTTTGAAGGCGCAGGCTTCTCTTTCACCACGAGGAGGCTCTATTGTAACGGCATTGGAACAGTAAAACATTTTTCTATAACATTTTTCTGTAGCAGTAAGCAAATAAGTAATGTCAGGATATACCGTCGTCAGAAATAAACACACAAAAACCCCTAACCCCAAAACTTGTTCCAGTCATCCTTCCCCCTTTATCTTCTTTTTCCTCTACTTTGTCTTTTTCCTTCCTTTCCCTCCCTCCCCCTCCAAATTTGTCATGCCTACATAGGCATGAAAACATTATTTGCTAACAGGATTTAAACTTTCACCCTGTGAGCTTTTAGGTTCCAAAAAAGTTTTAATTCTTCAACACAGTTACTTTCAGCATAAATAAGATTTTTCTGCTGAAAATATATTACTAAAAAGTATATAGAAATATCTAAAGTAATGTAAAAAAACCCTCTCAAGAGAAAGATAATATGGCACCTTTTTGATTTCTTGCTGATAATATATTAAGAAGGTTGAGTCTGTGAAACAGTGCACACGTGTTATATTGTTACCCTTTCCTTTGTAGTAACGTGCATATTTGGTTTAAATGAAGTTTTCTGAACTTTAACATATGACAGCAACACATCTACCTTTTTTAGAAATACAGTTTCACTTTTGGGGTTTTTTTGGTTTTTTTTTTTTAAGAGAAATAGAACACTACTTCTCCAAGAAGCAGCAACAAAATAGACCAAAATCTTTAACACATGACAGAGTTTGGATATCATCAGAATTGTTTCATGTCTGTTGAACTTTATTATAGTAATTGAATTTAATTAAGGCACCTGAAATTTTACTTATCTGTGCAATGTACACCGGTTTTAAAATTAAGCAACTAAGTCCATGCACAGGTTTGTGGCTTTTTGGCTAATGTGCAGGGCGAGGAGAAAAAAGAACACACCCCCCCATCTAGAAATTCAGTTAGTGCAGTAATGACCCAAAGTAAACAAATATCCCTCAAGATGTAATGGTAACCTCTTCAGCACCCCTTTGGGTAGCAGACAAGTTGCTGTTCTAAGTTGTTATTACTAGCGTGTAAGGAGTATTTTCTACTTGGGGGAAACTCTTACTGGACAGATAGGAAACAAATGTCAGCAACATGCTAAATATTAATACATGAACATCAGGTAATCTGTGACACTTCTGCTAGTTTGGAAACTATACAGGCAGTAACAATTCAGAAGTTTATATAATATAGTTACATGAAGCTAAGTTAGTATGAATAAGTAGTGTAACTGGCTTGTTATTGTTGTTGTTTAAATAACAACTGGTTTTGTCTTGGTGCCTAGACTTTCAAGCAATTTCCATATATTCCTCCACTGCCAAGGATGCCTCTTTGTCCAGAGCTTGCTGAAGAATTCAAAGACCCTCCTCAGAATCCTGAAACTGAAAGTGGCTGATGTGCAAAATCTGAAAGGGATTGCACCGTCATGGACCCTTGCAGAAATTGATCCAAAGTGTGCTTCCCTACACAGTTACCACTTTTACCTGTTCCACAAAAACCTTGGTAACAATTCTACATCACATTGGAAGAGAATGGGCAAAGTAAGGGCTTTGCCACCTTGGATGGCTTGCTGTTTATCACAGGTTATCATCCCAAAGAAGTTACTTTGTTATTCAATGCAAAGATATAGGTGGCCATTACAGAACATTTTGTGATACACAATCTATAACTCCTTAAAAAACTCTTTAGGAGACCCAGACGACCTTAACAAGTAGTCTACTATTGTTCCACTGTGAAGTACTATATTGCTACTTACAGGGAGTTTCCGAGTCAAAGCATTATTTGTACAGCAGACGGTATTCATTTCCTTATGTTTCCGACTTGTTACAAATCTGTTATGAACTTTATTCTGTTAATTCTGTAAGCTTGTTTCTACAGCCTTTTCAAACTAATTTACTTCCACCCTTCACTTTCTTTCATTTTATTACTTCAGAGGGGATTATTGCACATATGAAAGAAACGAAAAATATAATAAAATTTTCAGCTTCATTATTTTCTTTATTTCAGTGGCATTGATGAACCATGAATTTAGGGATCTTAGCCCTCTTTAGTGTTTGGAAAAATAGTTGCTCATCTTACTCCTATTTTTAGAAATTATAGGAAGGATTCTTTTGTTTTGCCTGTTTAGCTAAATGGCACAAGCTTCCACAATGCTTAAGATAAGACAACACTGCTGTAGTCCCTCTGTTATTTTGAAGCCATTAAGAACCATGTAAAATGAACTGTTGATGTAGCTAGGGTAATTAAATAGTTAATGCCTAAGCAGCACAGTTCCTATCACCTACAATGCATTTTTTAAAAAATAGATCTCAAAGCAAAGTAGTGCAGAACTTCATTTTTTCTTGTACATACAAAATACATATTTTTTTAGAAAGAAAACATATATTGACATAAATATTCTAGATTTGTTTTCCAAGATTGTATTCTGTACTTCCTTTCAGATGGTTACTTGCTGGGTAAAAAAGGTCAAGGTAGATTCACAGCTGCTAGTGAATATTTTAATAGTTTGGACTTTTCCCTTTTGTTCACTATGATTAGAAGGCAGAAATTTTATGGGGTTTGGGAAATTGTTTCTGGGGAGTTGGGGGGGTGGGGGGTGGATCAATCTGTACAAACCCATCTGTGTTGTTATCATCTAAGTGCAAAACTGAAGCTTGGATATAGAAGTCACTGGCCTGTTTCTAACATTATTTACTCACGTGGTCAAGGCACTCAACCTAATCTTAAATACAATGCTGTTTCTGCAAACGATGAAAAAACCCCCTTACAAGTAAACTACTTATCTGAGCATCTGTGGATCTTGCATTACTCAGTAGCTATTCTTTTGACACCATACATTTAAATGTTCAATACACTAATATTTTCTCTGCTTACCCTGAAAGGTCTTCAACAACAAAGGACAAAAATAAGCAGCTTGTGGTTCTAGTACAGGCAGGAAGAATTTAATTTTACCTGTTCACACAAATACTCAACTATTTCGCATCCAACATTGTGTAAATATAGCCCAAGCTTAAAGACAAGGTCAGATTGCTAAATGTATTGAGCTTGCTATTACAGTACAAGAATTTGTTTTAACTTTATTTTCATGTACAGTTTCAGAATATATAGAGCATAGAAAATGGTATATTTTAAAGGCATATCAGGTAGAAAGAATATCCTAAAATATGTTTGTCCTGTTAAAACCCTAGTGCAAACTGTTTTGGCATTTGTTTTCTTGGTATGCAGAACATTCTCATCTGTTTTACGTGGCATCATGCGTACGCTGCTGTTTGTACACCGTGGTTTGCGTGCTTTTCACTTTTAATTAAAGGAACAGAGCTTTTACTGTGGAATTAAGCTGCGTGATCATATATATATATACATCTTTATTTTAAAAATTTGCTCTATAAATGACCCAAGCATTACCAAGACAAAAAACTGAAGAAGCATCTCTTCAAGTCAGTGGCATAACAGCTTAACTTACAATTTTACAGGACTGTCTTCCAGATGCAAGATAGTTTTAATCTGTATTTGCTTAAGAATTTCCCTTACTATTTCACGTTTGAATAAAAGTAGCAAAATGCCTAGGTAATAATCTGTCTGCTTTCAACCTTAAGCCTGCATCTGCTTATTTAAGACAAATTCTGCTTGCTAGAAAAATTCAGGTTTTGAATCTGAAATGTATTCAGTGAACTGTAGAAACACTTTTTTAAAATGTAGGGTAGTAATTCTTGAAATTCACAGCATTCCCACTAAGAGAAAAAAAACCTGACAAAATACTAGCATCACGCTAGACTGGTGAAAATGCATTTTGCTCAGACTGATTTGTGGTTTTTACTATTATTATTACTTCTAATGGGTTGTCCTGCTTACTCGCCTAATTTCTTAACAGCTTGTTGGGCTTGCTTGGCTCCCAAAAGACTAGTAGTACATGCCAAAGCATTTTAGGACGTTCAAGAAATGGAGATGGAACTATACAACCTCTTACTCATGTTGGAGACAGTTCCTATATAGTTATGCACCTGAACTTTGTGTCAAATCAAGGATGAATTATCTGAAGGAATGGGTCAGACCATCTGCTGACGTATAATGCAGTACGTATCGACTTCAGTAGAGCTACACTACTTTGTAATAATGAATTTGTTCTACATTAAGTGTAAAACCTCATTCAAAACCTAGTTACTTTTTTATTGCCTGTGTATTGGGCCAGCTGTAGTGAATATACTGAAATAAATAAATGGTTAGTGCTTTTACAAAGTCAAATCTATTTTTAAGCATCAAAGCTGTGACTAACCAGAAAAAGCCACTTCATTCATTCTCCACACTGATCTCCCAACTCCAAAATCACCATCAGCCAAAGCCAGTATGACATCGCTGAGCAGTTAAGCCTGATATTAGAGTACAGAATTACCTCACAAAATTATTGAAAAATAAAAATCACAAAGTCATTTTATCTTGAAAAACTATCCCGGAATTCATAAGCATAGTAATTGCACTCTGATTTATTTAGTAGGAGTGTTTAGTTCAAGTAAAATCCACAAAGGAATTTAGAATGCATTTTTTAAAGGCCAATTTCCTAATGGGCAGACTCAGGGAATGCTTTTGTAAATGATATATTAGCCATGAAATCACTATATAATAAAAGCGAGGTGTAATAAACGTGTTGAGTTTGGCTGTAAAAATCTACATTGGCATTGCTTGATCACTAATTTGCTTAGAAATTTGCAGATGTAGGCAAGGTAATGTGCTTTTTTTTCCCTTTTCTTCCTTCCAGAAAGACTATGCACAATGCAAAGCTAAAGGGATATAGGACTCGAGTGGGGTATTTCTTACTGCCCGGACTATTTCAGTCCCAAGTTGTGCAGCGAATTTGCCGGTAAATTCTCCCACCAAAGGCTCTGTATGCTTAAATTAAATGTGAAAGAGAATCAAGAGAATCATTTGCTGGAGTACAAAAAGGAGTTGTTTACTTTTGCAAAGCAAGTGGTTTTGATAAAAGCTTGATGACACTTACTGCACATTATAAATAGCAGAACACTAGTCCTCTGCCAGAACAGACGCACCGAGTGCAGCTTTGGGCTTTTATAATTGTTTGCTTTTCACTGTGACCTGGGCCTCATTTTTTACTCCCCCCATATTTAACCCATTCCAAAGGGATACATCCGGTCCAGGAATATAGGCAGCACATTGCTTACGAATTAATGTGCACGGACTTTATTTGTAATCTACTAGAGGCCAGGAACAAACTGTTAATGTCTAGTAAAGGGAAAACCACTTATGATGATGAAATATGTAAAAGAGACAACTTGGCTCTGTCCTGCTCAGACCCCTGACCTGTAGGCGCCAGGCATTCCATTTCACCTGACGGGATTTTTTATTCCGTTTCATATCAAGAACACAATACATTTTTAGAGAAACAATACCTTTACTACAAAACCATGTAAATGATTATATACAAAATGGTTACTGGAATTTGGTTTTGTACTGTAGTGACAGAAATAACTAGCTGCTGACATTTATTTACGCTTCCTTAATACTAGGTACATAACGCCACTGATCAGAGTAAAGGCAAATGCAATCCAGGCTAAGACGAAGGAATAGCCATATTGGCCTTCAGAAACTTCAATGCTATATTCTCTGCTCTTGTGTAGTTCTTCGTGCCTATCTGTGTAAATGGAAGCTGCGATCATAACACACAGACCTGGAGGAGGAAGAAAATAGTAAAGTTTAGCATCTTAAAATGTTATCAATACGTGTAACAACTATTCTGTCAGCTGTTTCCACCAATGTCCTTTTTTTGCAGACACTCATTTTCCATCCTCAAACTAAAGTCAGAGCATTTCAGGACACGTTTTCAGTTTCTTTGGCATGGATTAAATTGCAAGTGCTGTTGTGTATTTATGTCATTTGCAATGAGCACAAAATGATTCAAAACATCTGGATAGTTTTAAAGACTAACAAAAAATTAAGGAAGTACCTGCCTGTAACAATTACAGGCTTATTTAATTTCTTCAAGCAGTTCCGAATCTCAGATTCCTTCCCTTCAAAGTTTGAATGACTTTATTCTGAGCAGTGATGTCATCCATGTTTTAACTGCCTAAATAGTACAGAATGGAGCAGTTCACTGTTTAACCAAATACGAAGGATAAGCTATGACCTCAGGAGCCCTACAAATTTCTCGTGCAGCTCATTTTGTTTGAAACCTTTTTCCCCTTCTCTTTCCTACTTTCATGTAAACATTATTATAAGTCACAAGTGTTGAAAAATCACTCACATGACAGGAGCTGGATAATAGAGGTTAACACAAATCTTTCTCCTTGCTTTAGACGGAAGAGTTGAAGAATGAAAACCAGAAATGCCACACAACAGAAAATAGTAGATAGGATCATGGTGGCCTGAACAGCCTGAATTGATTGATACTCTGCAAAAACAAAAGCAGCCTTAATTAAAAATACAGTTTCTCTCTTTGCCTTCTTCTGCAATGAGTAGAGGGGCAGAGCTGTGTTCTGTAAGCAAGAGTTCTGCAGATAACAGCAAACCAGTTGTGCTTGCGTTGCCTAGCGAGGTTCTCTGCTTCCTTCGTATTAATACAGCCAGTGGTTTAAGGACTTTAAAAAGCTTTTCATAAAACTAAATAAAAATACTGAGGAGACTGTTTTTCCCACACCACATCCTTTGCTACCATCTACATACTCAAAGCACAGTGAAACCACCAGGTGTCCCAAGTGGCTTACAGACGCAGACCTGAGCCTCTCGCCAGACCTGCAGACAGCTCTATCCCGTACGATGTAACCAGACAGGATATCCACGCTTGGCACAGAAGATTCCTTTGGTTCAGGTTTGTCATCCTCTCAGTTACTCCCCTATAACTAGGAGCTACAGTAACCACTACATTTGTAACTGCATGTAGCTGCTCTGTGTAACTTTGCTGCATTGACATGGCCAAGCTGAGCTCCACAGGTAAGCTCCTTTGTAGCACCTCTCCTCTAGCACAGATGCACTCCAGTTAGCAGGTCTGTGAACAGCTGACATACCTGAGCTACTTGTAATCTAGCTACTTTGGGTACCTCAGTTCAATGAACGCATGGTAATACAGACATCAAATGCAAATTTGATAAATTCGTGTTAGCTTAGATATGCGTAATGGATCACCTCCCTGCAGCACAGATAAGCTCTACACCAACTTGATGCCTGGAAAGCAAAGTCACTTTATAGGCACATGGCTCTTCAAATCATCTATAATACGATCTTTAATATACACAAAGATTGAAAGTATAAAGTAAATTTAACATTTGAGACCTTTTTTATTTTTTGTAAAGCAGGATGTTAGGCTGTGCTGTATATTAAGTCCTCTTTGTTAAAACTTCAGCTTGTGTTCCGACTTTCTTCTGCTTTTCCCCCATTCCTGTGCACAGTGTTTTTACATTCTTCTTTGAAAGTTCAATTCTGAGGCAAATTCTATCACTTCAGCCCCACTCTCAGATGACTTCACTGTTTTTACCTGATGTAATTTTTTAAGAACTCTTTAGCACTCATTGTTAGTTGTTTGTGTTTACTCAACACAAACACTTGGGCTTTCAGGTGTACCTGACAGTTCCCTCCGTTTTCCTCTTACAGAAACTGGTGGAACAGCTTGCCTTTCCAAAATGACCAGCCACTATTAAAGTTTTTAGAAGACCTTGGTAGTTAGAGCATGCAGATTTTTGAACAACTATATTATTGCCCCTGCAAATTTCATAGCAATTTCATCAGATCTCCTGGTAAAGGAACTGAGACATAGGCATGGAGAGACACTCACCTCTGAACTGATCGGTAATAGCCATACAGGTGCTAGTATTTGTGGCACACATTCTCCAGACATCTGTAGAAAAATTATCTCCTACCCACCAGGCCTGCAAAATAAAAGTAAAGGCCTCTTACAGGGAAAAAAAAAAAAAACACAAAAGCACAAAACTCCTTACTTGTCTGAGTGTCTCCTGATCAGATACATCAGCTGCAACAAATTTATTCATTTTTGATACTTAACTGTTTGAACTAAATTTGAGGTCTAATCACATTTTGGAATGAAGGGTACATCATTATTCACATGTCATTTTCATTTTAGACCTGTGTAAAGTGGACAAGGGAACAGATGCCAAAGCACAAGGGCACTTCTTTGGGCAGAAATTTTGGATAGTCAGTGATTGCTCACTCCTTAAGATACCTAGACAAGATCTGCTCTGTTCATCCAGACCCTGTTTAGGATGCACAACTCTTTAAAGGCACAGCATTTTTTAATTTGCAGGAAATAGCAGGGTATACATCTATGAAACAGAAGCCAGTTATAAGTTTTCCGGTTCCTGACATTGAATTGAATTAATCTCAACTCAGTGTAGCTGTGCTGTCAATGTGCGAATGCAGTACGCACACTATGGCATCTGACTGGAAATGGCTAGTAACAAATTAAGATCCTCCTGTCGCATTTCTATTTTGATGTTTTAAAATTTATGGCAAAATAAATACAGTACTACGGTGACTGAACAGTTTTTTACGGTAGCCTGGGAAATGCTGCAAGCACTCCACACAAGTGGCATTTCCTCAGGAAACCCATTCCCGTTCGATAGCTACCCAGGCCTTTGTTTTGACTAGAGTTGGAAAAATACAACTTTTAAACATGACTCCTGGTAGCATCTGCTGCTTAAACAGACATTCCAGAAACCTCACCGCTTGCTGCGCAGCTTTGCAAAGAATACTGCAATAAAAACTCTAATACGTTATGATAGTAGGCATATGTGTAATTGTAACATTGTGTTTTAAGAAAAAGCATTACTTTCTCAGGACACCATTCATTTGGATTTTGCCGTCCAAGTTCAATATATTCTTTTTTAGCTCTGAGCACTATATAATCCTTTCAGAGTTATTTTCATGACTATAAAATGCCTCTGAAGATAATAAAACCTAACAGAAGGTAGTTACACAGTTTAAGTTCTTAATTGTTTACAAGCAGCTAATGACACAAAGCAGAGTGCGCGGGGGTTTGTTTCTATAATAATTTGATTTGTATGTAGCAAATCTGAACTAAGAATAAGTTGCTTTGTCCACTGTCCTAGCTTTTTTAATATTCAAAGGAGCGGGGTAAGACAACATGCTTTGGTGCTCAATTAATGACCTACTTCAATGTAACAAATCAACGAGCTGACTGAAAGATAACATCTGAGTTTGTACAATTTTGCAATAAAAAGTTGTGGGTAACACATCATTTCACTTGGAGCGTAGTCTTGGAAAAGACTACGGGATTCAAACCAGCTTCGCTCAGCACTGTTAAGTATTTTCAGCAGACAATTTTTTTAATCCTAAAAGCCTGTACATACACCAAACCTCTTTGAGAAAGAAAGACTCCAGTGCACAGTTAAGAGTACCAGTCAGGATAGTGGGCTGTTTCGGAAAGAGGAAAATTCAATTACGAGCTAGATGTAAATATTGGAAGGTAAATTCTTTCTGGTCACAAAAATAAAAAGGAAATTTGAAAAGAATGCAACATACATTATTCGAAAACTTTGTGCTGAAACTGCTCCAACTGAAATGAAACAGATACATTCATGGTGTCTAATGATTGAATTGGGCATCTTGGACAACCACTTCTGAAGCAAAGCATACCTTGACTGAAAGAGCACATTAATCATAAGCTCTTTGACTTGATGTACTTGACACAAAAGGACGAGAGATTTTCCCCCCCCTTTCCCTCTTATCTAGCTGAACCAAGTCCCATAGCTCCACCCTGCGAGCACGGCAGTATTTGTAAATACACTCCCTGGCCAAGTATCTCACAGGGCAGATTAGCTGCGTAACATGGCCTTACAACATCATGCCGTACAAATGTACAGCATGTACTCGTATAGGCTTATCCATGTATACCAGCAACACGCGTATTCAAGGCATTTTGGTTACAACAAGGTATAAGGAGACCAGTGTGCCTCATAAAGTTATGTGCTTTCAATAAGCAAGTTGAAGACAACTGGAGAAGAATAGCTTAATTTTTATGAAGCAAAGAAACACCTGTCTGTTTGAGAGAAAAAGAGAATGAATGAGACTTACATTGTCAATAGTTGAGATGAACAGCAGTGCTGCTGAGGTTATGTGAAACACAATAATGAAAGCCAGAAGAATCAACATTCTTGATCTGTAGAGGCTTTAGTCTGAGATAAATCTGTTAAAAATAAGAGCGTATATGAACAGTCTTTAAAAGCTGTCAACGGATCAACCTGTCATTACGCTATTTCACTGTGGCTGTGAGTAGTCAAGGTCAGCCTGAGTGCATTTCAGAGCGAGGTGCTGTTAGTCAGGAACATCGTATGCAGTTTGAGTCCACAGCACGCATTCTTTCTCCAGAGATAAAAGATTTCACTTAATCAGACCTTACATCAGCACAACAGCTTTCTGTTTGTTGTATGTGATACGTAACTAGCATCGCTGCTAGTGAATCACAACTTGAAATGAAGCCAAGAGGTGCATTTTGCAACCTGCCAGCGGGATGGCTGCAGTGGATAAACACACGGAGAGGTTCTCTCTGTGTGCTTCTCCACCAAGGATATAAATCTCCTTCATGTTGACTTTTAGAGAAGTAGTTTTCAAATTACAGCCTCATTTGCATGTGATGCTGGATTTTCCACTGGCTATAGTAATGTCTTTTTTCAACCATGCTTTCAAAGTTGGAAGAAACACAGATTTCAAAAGGATGCTTGTAGAACAAAATTAAGTGCGTCAAGAACTACTTCCTAGATTTAGTAACAGCCATGTTCTACCTTAGGTCTCATATAGGTTGTCCTTTGTTCATCTAGTTGCAAGTTTTATCCATTGATGAATGACTTAGGGCTACCATTTTCTCCAATATATTGCTCTCACTGGTAGGGTTCAACAAACCCATTAGGCATGTAATAATCCAGTTAGTTATTTGAAGTTCAGTCACCTAATACTCTCTCTAGTCTACCTATTATCTTCATACCTTATCTAACCCATTTATTACCATTTCACATCTCAAATGAAAAAAAAAAAAAAAATCTTATGTACAAAGGAGCCACCAACTTCATTTGAACTCCAATCCCCAGGAAATCTGTGGGTACAATAACAAATAGGTTAGGGAAAACTACTGTTACTAATACATAGAAATGTACAGTTGCTTGGTATATCTATTATCTTTTTCTTCTTGTTGTGTTAAAATGCTTGCCAATTAATATGCTATATTCTCTAAGGAATCTGCATTCTTACAGATATTTTCTCTGCATTTCACGTGCACGATTCTGTAGTATTATCTGCATGTTATCACTCATCAGTACAGTAATACATGTTTCTCCACTTCCTTTGCTTTGGACACACTCCCGTATGTCAAATGATCCCATTAAGCAACACAGCATATATCCAGAAGAAAAGGCAGTTATGATTTTTTTTAAGACTTCCATGATTTTTTTCATGTCTAATCCTCTCTCCCCTACTGCCATTTACTAGAATCACGAACCACATGGAGAATTTAACCAAATAAAAGGACTACTTTGACAGCATTTTTAAAGCAGCTCCACTGGCGTTCTCATCAGGCCAAAATACAACTACTCTGCAAAACTTTAACAAAAAGATAACAGCATATAAACATGCTGAATAGAGACTAGAAGTTCCAGACTAATCCTTTACATCTACATTGCAGCATAGTGTTTCACTGCAGTACAGCATTATGACAAGCACGAAGCCAAACGGTATTAAAGTGCTTTTGAGAAAATGAAAACTGATAGGATAACCTTCTAAACGTATCTAATTGGAATGACTGTATGGGAAAGCTAAGTCAAATTCTAAAATAAAGAAAGCAGCTACTCTAGATTTTATTCCTTCCCATT
The DNA here is from genome assembly GCA_003993805.1 of Himantopus leucocephalus. Lineage (NCBI taxonomy): Eukaryota > Metazoa > Chordata > Aves > Charadriiformes > Recurvirostridae > Himantopus > Himantopus leucocephalus. Next base: position 12,350,213 of record RSEF01000014.1, on the reverse strand, counting down.
TTCTCACTGTTAAACTTTGCCTTCTCTGCCACAACAAAGAACAGAAGTGGTAATTTCCTCCAAAGAGCCGATTCTGCTGTATGACTCAAGATCCTCTGAATCTAGTTCTGCTTCTAGAAATGTCATTCATGGCTCTCTATCGAGCCTTTCTTGAATGAAAGGAAGGAAGAAGGAAAAGAAGATATTTTGTGGTTTTGTACAATGCCACATCAAAATGTTTTCACTGTGAAATGTACCAGTCTTCACACAGCACTCTCTTGTCCTGTGGTTGGGTTTTTTTCTGAGTTTCATCTGTTGCACAGATGGTATCTACACAGACAATAACTCAACAGTCATCTGCCATATAAGGAGAGAGAATCAAATTGTACTCAGTATTATTTTAAAAATAACAATAGAATTTCATCTTATTACATGAAGCATCATAAAGTAAGAGAGACAGAAAAATGTAACCTAATTAAAACCAAGCTTGCACAATCAAGACTTGCCAGCACAGAAAAACCCACTTAATCTTCAATCAAGTGAATGTTTTTGTTTTACTGCTTTAAGCCATAAACAGCAGTGTTTCAAACAGCATGGATAAACATGTATGGGTGATGAGGAGAAAACACTTTATGTTTTACCCAAATAAAGACAAGATTGAATGAAAGAGCTTTCTGTTTTGTCTCTATGAAAAAAAAATAAAGGACAGTAAGAATAGTTCGACATTTCTGTTCTGAAGGACCTTTGTGACAGCCGTTTTTAGGTACTTCCTCCTGACTTTCTGGTAATGGCTTCTTTCATGAGCTGCTACAACTTGTGTGTGCACAGTGCTATAACAACTGTATGCAGATATGGAAATTAAATACGTTGGAGGAGAGGAAGGAGCAGACCAATTCCAAGTAACTAATACTAGCAAAAGACAACAACAACTTGATACCCAATCTGTCATGCCTGAGCGGGGATCCCAGAAGTGCACAGAAAGATCTGTGGACTTCAATCACTCCGAGCAACTTTCTCTTCCCATGGAGCCCAAGGAGGAGTGTCTCCAGTTCACCACAGCCTGCACAAGGAGTCATGAAGGGAGGAGGGCATTTCAGCTAAACTCTACGTAATCTGTGCGCAGGAAGCAAAGAGCAGCTCCCTTCTTCTAAGATGCAGCCAGCAATGATGCAGAACCTCCTACAGAATCTGCATCCCTCTCAAGGCAGAAATTCTGGACTTCATCTCTTGGGGCGGACTATTAGCAACCAGTCTTCCTCCACTCCAGACATTTCTGGAACTTAAAAGTTTATTTTGGACAGTCAAGATCCTTCTACTCCCTCAGCAAGAAGATCTTCCTTCCCTGGTTGTCTGCGGACAGCCTACCTGGGTACCTCTCCCAGCAGCAGGCAGTTCCTTTCAAAGGGAGTAAGGGAAGGACACAGTTATGTTTTCACACGGAGAATGTCTGAGAACGCTGTTTGCATTAACATTCAGAATTCTTACTTTAATAATTTGTTACTAAGCAAACACTTTGGTAACATCCTTTTCTGCATAGTAGCTGTAGTCCTCTTTCTTTCTCATTCACCATTATCTGTTTCTCAGGGGCTCTCTTCAGGTTCACAATTGTTCATGGTTCTTTCAGCAGCAGCTGAAACTCCTGCCGAAGCTTGCTAAACCAACAGCACGCCACCTGGCAGTGGCTTTTGCCTCGCTCTTTCAAAATGGAAGGTACCTGCAAGGACAAATAAGCCAGCGCTACTTTTTAACCTGGCTGAACTAATTCTGCTCAACAGAACAACCAGCAATTCGGGTTAGATTAAAATCCTATCATCTCTTACATTTAATTCATGCAGCCACAAGGAAATATTGCTTAAGAGGGTTGTTAATAAGAACAGAAACATTTTTAGATCTCATAAATTTGTGAATCTAGTACTTTGCACCATTGCACCGAACAAGGATCTGCAAACAACTGTATTAAGAAGATGCACAGAAATGATCAGACTGTTTTGTTTTAGTCTCTTGTTTATAGGTAAGAATATTTGTATTGATCAAAAAAAGCTTCCTGGGCAGAGTATTTTTTTACTTTCTATCATTTGAAGTAATACACACTATGCTCTCAAGTCAAGATGTTTATGATTTTTAAGTACACTGCCTTTAGGCATGGATGAAGACTGGGATGACGCAACAGATATTGTTCATCATTCCCCAAAGTGGTTTGAATTCTTTTGATGGTTTTTACACACGAAAAGCTTTTTGAACACCCTATAGTTGTCTTTTAATAGAGATGATGGAGCCTCTCTTCTCAGAAGTACAAGACATATTCCGATTGTGAAAAATTTATTAATTATCTTCAATGAGCATGATTAAGTACCGGAACAGGGCCCAAGAGGCTGTGGGATGACCATTCTTGGACATCTTCATAACTTGACTGAAGCAAGGCCCAGAGTGTCCTGAACGAACTCCCTGCTTGGGGCAGGAGTCTGGACTAGGGACCTCCAGAGGCCCCTTCCAGCTCTGCCCTGCTGTCAATCTGTAGCTATTGCAGGAACCTCCCTGTACTAATCTCCAGCAAAGCTCTGACAAAGGACAACATAAAATTTGACTTAGCTCATCACGTGTGACATTAAAAACAGATTTTGAGTTACAGTAAGAATGACATTGAATGTCAACATGAATTCTTCAATTGCAAGCCTCAGCATTTAATACCACTTTACAAAGTATGTTGTAAGGCAGAAACGTACAGGTACAGCTGAGCTAGAAGTGCAGACTGCCGCTGAATCCAGAAAGAGTATGTTACGAGAATCCTACTGAACACATCCAGATTTGCTGTAGTAATAAAGTTTCCCACAAATGCTGTGAAGTTGTAGAATGGTTACCCAAAACACACTGAAGACAGAAGGCCAGCTATATTACAACAAAGATTTTTTCAATTAGTGCAGAAGAACTGTTTCTGGGTAATACTCCAGTGCTACCTTATTTTTGGAGGATAAATGCAGCAGTCACACTTATCTTTAATCTTTTCAGTAATGCCGACTATTGGAACCAGTAATTTGGACTTCCGTTATGAGCCTGGTGTGCTCTACAAGAGGTGGTTAAGAAGGGCCTCTGCTGTCATCTTCTAGACATGCAGAGGCAAGTACCTCTTTACAAGATAAAACAGTACGACAATCACAGAACTGCACAGTAAAAAAAGTATCCAGTCCAGGGTTCCCAACATTTCTGTACTGGAGTAAGCAAACAGGTTACAAAACTGGAATGCCTCCCTATGTCAACCTCCACACACCCCTGCAAAAAAAGCCTCGGTTTATCTTTAAGATAAAGTTTAACTTTAATGTCCAGCAGTACAATGAAATGTGCCTAATTGAATTTTTTCTGCTGTTTAGTACAGCAAGCAAGCAAAAAGCTAACCTCTGCCTTTGACAGTTCTTAGCAGAAGGTTTATAACTACTTTCCAGTCCAGATGTCATCTCCGCAACCCATGCTTTCATTTCTTCCCACGCGGTTAAATTCTGCTGCCAGGCCATTTCTCACGTTTGTGCATACTTGATTTCTGCAACCAGAGAAACATGTACATAGTACAGTATGTGGACCCTCTGCTCATCTGCATTCAGAAGGCTAAAGCTTATCCTACAGCACTGTCTGCTGCCCTCACTTCCTAAGATCGAGTCAGCTTTTAGTATCGTCTTCATCTGAGCCCATGTATGAAGAAAATCTCAAGACAGACAATCCTAGAAACACAGCGAGAACACGGCAGGACAGCTCCTGCTCTGTACGGACCAAGGCTGGAGGTGTGCAGACTGCTCGTCCCCCACACCGAGTGTGCTGAAAAGACACACCCAAAAGAAGGGGCAGAGGATCCTGCTAAGCAAGTTACCATAACCACAGCTTTCTGCACTGAGGTTTTTCATTGCAACTAGAACAGCAGGTCTTTGGGCCATCAATAAGCATTCGATTCAGCTGAACTTTCTTGAGGTCACTGGTGTAAAACTGAATCCAAGCAAGCCTTCTTAATTATCAATTCTTCTGCCCCTCGGTGCTATAATTAAGTCTGCATATGTGAAATTAGAAGAAAAAGCTTGTATACTGGTGGCATAAGTCTGTCATCTTGTGATGCATCATAAGATGTTTGCATTTACATGATAATCACCTTGTTTTGCTCAGTGTTCTTGTGCCACATCTCATGGTGTCTCATGACAGAGAACTCAGGAGTTGGCTCATGTTTTGCCTGTAACATTGTCTCTACACTTGCATAAAATTCCCTGGTTTATAAGGAACAGAGTGATACTGTTAACTTTTTTTTTTTTCTTTTACCAAATATGAAGGGTTCTGTTTTTCTTGATTCTCAGCACTGGAACCAAAAGTGAAGTAAGTTCAGGCAGCAGAGTTTCTCCCAAGCTAGCAAAAGCTTTGAGGATTTTAACAATCCTCTAATGCCTAAATATCAAACAACATAAAGGACAAGAAAATCAGGAAATTTAACACCAAGGGAATAATTATACCAGTCGAAACAACTTACTGCAATTTCATTATTCCCTCTGCCTGAGTTAATTTAACAGTTGGGAACACCAACATTACAAGTTATAATTTACTGAGTGATATTCCTTAAAACAAGGCAGATAATATCGAAACTCTCTTACTTTCTTTCTACACTTTGCCCTTTCAATGTTCTCCACGCTGACTCTTGCTCTGACCCTACTGACAGTCCATGGTATCTGCACATTAATCCACCATCTGAGTCATTTCCACTGGATCACCTGTCTGTTGGTTTTTGTTGCTGCAGGGTTGACCTGGCCTCGCGCCCGAGCGGCAAGGCTGGCCTCACACGGGTGCCCGGCGCAGCAGCCTGTCCTCACTGCCCTCAGTGCTTCTGCGCGCCCCCATGTGTTGCTGTGCACGTACCCCAGCTGTGACACGTTTGGATCCTTTCCATGTCAGCTACAGAAGAATCCTCCTATCATGCAAGGAGAAGTGTGGAAAGGATAAGCACATCCTCATACCTTTCCTTCTTTCTTATTTTTTCCTGTGCCATCAATGCATATTGGAAAAGAAAAGAAAACGCAACTAAAGCTACTAGTTCTATTTATTTTAGATGGTGACTTGGGAGCCTCGCTCAAAGGAACCCGCCTTTAAACACTTCGTAGGCCAGGAGTGCTAATCTTGAAGCTAACACTGCATGTAGATTTACAAACTGCATGCAAAGGTTGTGCTGCCAGTAATCCCTGAAAAATGCATTGGTAGTTCTCTGGTGCACAGAGTGAGCTGCTACTGTTAGAGCTCACAGGTGTGCAAACTACACAGAAAATTAGTTTTCTCTTTTATTAAGTCCTATTTATAGGTGTAATTCAGTAATTAAAAATACAGGTCTACCAACAGCTGTGGAAGTCTCTGTATTTGTGCTCCCATATTCTCTGTGTTCAGGGAATCGAATATATTGTAGAACTGGACCCTTGCTGACCTATTCAACCTGCTCAGGTGTAGATTCAAATTCTGACCTGTTTTCATGCTCAGGTATTACAGAGCTAACAGTCAATACAGAAACAGTATGTCCTCTTCCAACCAGTGATCTCTTTAGCCAGCTAGCAAACCTCTAAGATGTGTTGGTTGGTTCTGACAAGACCTCAACCATACTGAATGGGAACCCAGGAAGGAAGTGCAAAATAAAAGTAACAGTCTACACAGCGGACAGGCTCCCACCCATTTTTTTCCTGGTATGAAGCTAAGCATGAAGAACAACGTACACTCTTTGAGAAAAAAAATTTCAGGCCCCTGCTTGATGCTGGACTTGGAATTAAGAGGGCAAAGTGTCCCGTCAGCCCCTAGATGGCACAGACACCCTCAGCCCTTTTTGCTTACGAGCAATCGGTTCATTGAGAACACAGTCAAGCCCATAGCTCTTTGTGCTACCTATTTTATGTGGAAGGAAGAGCGCTTCTCACTTACAGTTCCAGCTACTTTTCAAAGTCCTTCATCACAAACTAAGGAAATCAGAAGGAAATTAAACAATGTTCCCTGCATTCAATCACTGTATGTAGGCAAAAAAACCCCCCACCAATACAGCAAAAATTAATTCACAGTATTTTCTAGAGCTCTATCTCAATTACAACATTTATGCTTTTTTAACTCAGCTGCAGAAAATGGAAGTACCATCATTCTGCCAGATCTAGATTTGTTGGTGCCCCTGCAGCAGGCTGTGTTAAGAACCAGCAAACTCCAGCATAATTAAAGCAGTCAGCTTGATGTATTTTGATAGTGAAATACAGGGGTTTGAAGACAAACTGGCAAGATAGGGTATGACCTAGTTTTAATCCAGCTTCTTTCAGAAAATCTTGCCTTGCAACCAAAGCCCTGAGCTCTACTTTTTGTGTGCACCAAGAGTAATATAAACGTGCATCTATAGCTTAATAAAGTCTTCTGTTATTATGGTGGTTGGGGGTTTGTCCATCCTATTGGTGCTGTGTGGGACTGCCTGAACAATAGTAAACTTAGCGTGAATAAACTCATGTTCTTGGCCTACCCATCACCCCTGTGTCAGGGGCTCCTGAAGCACCCTTTCAGCTCTTTCTGAATCTATTTCATAAACACTACATACCAGAAACCCTACCCAGTTACCAAAGCAGAGCAGACCGTGCTTACAGTTAGGCCTGGCATAACTTCCCTGGACTCCCTCCATTCCTTCTCACCCTGTCATCCTTGTTACGTCTACACTATTAAGCCAGAACTCCAAAGTCTGGGAAATTATAACCCTGTTTCCAAACAAAACCAAGAAAAAAATTGCAGCAAAAATGCAAAGTACTCAGTTTGAGTACTGAGACCCAAAGAAGCTGATGTTTCTAATTTCTTAGGAATGCTTTTAATAAAGTTTTGACCTAGGGATGTCAGCATTGCTGCCACTTCTGTAACTCTGTTGGTCATTTATTTGCAAACAAGTTTGGACTGGGTTTAGACTTGCCCTACCACTCCTTTCACTATGGCCCTACCGTGTGCACTGCAGAGGGAAGTCACTCTGCCGTGAAGGCTTTGCGGGCAGACTGAGCAAAAGAAAACAGGCAGGATCTCTGGGAAAATACGATCACAATGCCCCGTCGTGGGGCGGGGAAGTGGCACTCACAGGGAAAATGAGCCTTGTGATGTCTTACCTGAAAATCCTAAAAAACAGCCTCAAGCTTAAAAGATTCAAGATAGATGTATTCAAATACTCCAGCAAAACCTGGAAGAGAAGTGTAACAGCCACCATGTGCTGAGAAGACAATTTAGCAGGTACAGAGGCCAGCTACCTACACCGACAGACCCTTGATTACAGGAACATTTGAATAGTAGTCCTTAAGCCTTCACCTTTTCAAAACTGTTCTTTAGAGGTTTCTGTTTGTTCAGCAGTCCTCCTCTAACAGCACAAACCAGCATCTTCCTCACAAGCAAATCTTTTATATATTCTTCTTTTTTCCTAAAGCACTTTTTCTTGTAACTGCACTTTGACACTAGGTAATCATAATCTCAGATTTAACCTGTTCGATGTCTGCTTTTAAATCCCAACACAACCCACAGTCGTGTGAGGTAGGCTGCCTCCTTACTTAATAACACCTCATACGGCTACAATTCATGTCTCATTTCCACCATACTCGTTCCTTGTGCCCTCCACCATCTGCTCATCCACCTTCAGTTTATGCTGAGAGTCGCGTGCCTTTGGGAAAATGCTAACAGAAACTGGTCTTTAATGAAAGATACCCCATGGAAGCAATCTGTTCAAGAGATCAGTTCTCAAAGGGCACACACTGTTTGAGAAAACCCAGCAGTAATTTGAAAGAAGGAAACGCTTGTATGCTGTAGTTCCTGGTTTCCTACAATACATGAACATACTCTCTCAGCTTTCACAGTGGCATCTGCAAAACATGCTACAAAACGTTTGTAACTCGAAGTAGGTATGGGTAGAGCTTAATTGTACACTTAGAAATTGGAAAAAAGCACACATCATTTCAAGCATTCAATGCATCCTTTCCATTCAGCCAGTTTGCTTCAAGCTGTGTACCGATACCACTTCAGTATAAACAAAGTTGTGGTATACATTAAAACCACCTTAACAATCAAGCTGGTCTAAAAGTACTAAAAGCTTGTTTTCCTAAGGTAAGGAAGACAAGAACTTCTCGTTCTGACTTGTTCATTTTCAAAGATGAAGACAGACTGGGGATATACTTGCTTGCAGGTCAGGGCAAACACATGGAAGGGAAAAGAACTGTTTCACAGCAAGATGAAAATAAATGACTATAAATCACATGTGAGCACATTTAGGATGGAAATTATAACTCTTTGAGCTGTCAGGTTCTGGAACAACGTTACAATCACCACAGCAGGGGAAAAAAAAAGACCTGCCTCCACCAAAAGGGATTATGTGATCCAGGGACTGTGCTAGCAGGGGAGTAGACCTGGTGACCCGAGAGGTCCCCCCAGTTCTGCGCTCCTGTGAAGGTTATCCCAACAGCTTCTTTGAGGTCTCCATATGTTTTGCAACATGCTTTTGCATGATACCAATGCCTTTGGCACTCTGATGAATTCTCTCCTGTCCTTCAAAGACTTCAGGTAATGCCGGGAGCAAAGCTGACTGTTGATCTGTACGGTGGAGTAATACAAGTGGTGATCATGGGACTGACAACACACAATCAGCTTTAAGAGAGCATTCATTTCGCAGGTGGGTGGTAAAGCTACAAAGAGCAAGCGAGGCCTGTCCCCCTTTTCTGAGGGTGACCTAAGGGCCACCGTTGCTCCCAGCACTCAAGAGAGGTGGTCAGGAGCCGCAGAGCTCTTTGCAGCCTGCTGGCACAGGCCTGCCTCCGGCTTGGGGAATCAGACAGCCGTTTCACGGAGCTGGGACAATGGCACGGGGGTGTACCAATCAGCTATTCAAGCTATGAGAAGCCTCCTGGGAACCTGCTTCTGAAGCAAATAACTGAGCTGAGGTGTGGCCTGGCCTCACCCCTGCTCAATCACTGTGTGGCCACATTGTGGTGTCGAGGTTGTCCCCGTTCAATACCTCGTCAGGGCAGGGAGGGACAGACCAAGTATAATACCAAACCTTTTCATCAGGTTGACAGATTAAATGTGTCCTCACTCTGATCCAATGAAAAGGAAAACAAAAAAAGCACACCTGCAGCATTAACCCTAGACATTAATACAGTTCTGAGAGCAAATCGCTGACCCTGAGCTCTACTGACTACAGACTGCTGCTTATCCAGAGATTATTCCAGATACAACAGAACAGCTCGAGTGATTTATGTTGTTCCACCTAATTAAACAACAAACAAAGGCAGAAAAGGTTTGTCTTTCCAGATTGAAAGCAATGCGTTTAATTCAGTAGAAATGAAAGCTGATATTGTTTTTAACTTTGGCAGATGCTCTATGGAAATTGCTACCAATTAAATGTGTTACATTCACTGTTGTAAAATTTTCAAACTGCTTGTTTTCATTTGGCTTTGACTAGCTCTGTATTGAGAAATTTTGGGTTTAGTTATTTCAGAGTTTACACATCATCTATCAAGAGTGTGAAAATACATCTCAATTGACAGTGCAACAGTTGGCTATAAAATAAAAAGAGCAAACTCTTCCACAACTACTACTATTTTGTTTCACAGCAATACTGTAGCACATGATTGGACTTAGTACTCAGACTACCTTCAGAATGTCATTTTTACATTCTAATTAAATGCAATTAAAGTAAACCTTAAAGGTTGCCATGTGAACTCTACTAGTTCAGGTGGAAGGATCTCTAGCGCTTGTTTCATGGCACAGTTGAGCACCCCAGTTGCACTGCTCCACTACGCTCTGGCTGCTCCATGGAAACACAGCCCAGTCACCTCCTGCGACTACCTGCCTCAACTTTGCTCTACCCTGCGGCTCCACCTGGATCAGGCTGGCTGCCTGTACAGTGCCACATCTCTGCATACTAGCCACAGGGCCAGGTAAAGACCCCATCCAGCATGCTGGTAGGTGATAAATGGGCAGGCTCGGCCAGCTCTCTTCAGCTCTTAGACTCTTCTTGCAGTCTCCAGACTTGGGGTTGTTTCTGCGTTTGAATTAAGCGGCTGATTTGTTGCTTCCGTGGATTGAGAACTGTCAGCCTTAGAGACCAGATGAGCCTGCAGGCTGACTGCAGAGATCACCATCAGCACTTGCGTCTCAACAGGGATAGCTGGGGACTTCGGAAGGTTACTTTCTGCCCGGAAGAAAGCCATAATTTTGATGTATTTCAGGACACTTAATACCCACATTAAACACCTGAGGGAGTGTTCATGCTGCCCACCTTGGCTGTCTGTGGCCTGTGCAATTCCAAACACAGCGTAGTGTTTAGGAATCAGTGAAGTAAACCATAAAAGTATATCCTATAGCCATCTCTAAGGGGTGTTTGAGTCAGTCCACTTTCTGCCCCACCTATAGACTCCTGTGAACATCTCTGCACAGCCAGAGGGTTGTATTTTAAGGTCACACCCAAATTATGAGGCTTCACCTGGCATGCACATACCACCATTAAACCTGCCCATGAAACTTCATAGGCAAAATAAAAAGGCGTAATTACATTTTCCCCGTTCAGTGAAGAAAGAATAATTCCTTTGATGAACGATTTCAGGCCATCAGGCTTTCTCTTGAATCCCACCCAGCAAGATCTATTTTCTAAAAATTAAGATGCTTATCTTCCTGATGAAGTCATAAGCATGACCTGACATACTGAGATACATTTTACAAAATTATCTTCTCTCTAAAATAGTAAAGCTTTCAAGAAAAAGAGTGAAGACTGGATGCATACACCCTCCACCCCCCAGCCCCCTGCAAAAGTGTCTGATTTGCTTTGAGCATCGAAAAAACAAACCCTAACAAACATTGAACAGCTCCATGAATGGAATTCCTTAGTGCTATGCTTATGTTTCCCCTGCTTTCCCTCTGAGACCAATCTGATTTCAATAAAAGCTGTGCATTCCTTTCTACTTTCAAATTTGGCTGTGCTGAAGTATAGCACGGATTTTATATATAGAGTGTTTCATATACTGCAAAGTAAATCTCTTTCTTATTAGTTCCTGTATAACACAGTGCCTTATTCTGCTGGGTCTTCTTCCAACAGGAACAGGGCAGTAGGACCTGGAAAGTACATCTTCTGCCAGCTAGCAATATAAAAGATCTTGTCCCCAGAGACCTACTTATCTCTTTAATTAAAGACATGCTTGTACCGATTTATGTGGTGGTGTTATGACTTACATGATACTCAAGACACAAAAAGAACATGAAGCATAAGTGGAAAAACAAAATATACACAAAAAAAAGAGGAGTCTCCCTGTGCTACCATCCCTCCCATTTTTAAATGGACATGGAAACAGCATTATGAAAGGAGAGAGACTATGTCTAATATACTCAGCAAAAGCGGAGGAAGGTCTTGCTCCTCTAAATATCCACATGGGACTCATCAGTACAACATTCTTCTAATCATTGTAGGAACGTCAAACCCAAGATGGGAAACAACCTTGAGACAAACAAGACAGCAAAAGGAAAGGTATGAAAATGGAAGTAAGAGGAAGATCGAGGGGTGAACTTTCACTAATTGAAAATGGGTGTAAGATGAAGGTAAAGACGTTAATTTCTTTTAAGCAATGTTGGCCAGAAACAGTAACTATGGCATTGAGACAGAACCCTTGTTGAAGAGGATGATGTTGCAGCAGCTTTCAGTCTTGACCTGCTCAGTCTGTTGAACAACTTCCCTTATTAGCAAGGTTTTAAATCAGTGTAAGTACATAGAATACACTGTTTTTCCTCACTGGCAGATCCACAGCATAATCAACACTGTTTGGATGCTTATGATAGAAGTCTTTCCAGAGACCACAAACAAAGAATATACCACCAGTAGTGTCTTGTCTACTGATAGTATGCTGGTTTTATTTTAAATTATATCTGTTTTCCTTCCCAAATGAGCATACCAACACGAAACTGATCACCTCCTAAAAGTTTTCATGGTATTATTGCATTTCACCTTGAGTTAACGTTGACAGCTATCAGCAGAATAATTCCTGGTTTCCCGGCTGGGCAAGCAGCTGACCTGGCAACGTCCATGTCAGCCACGCAGCTGACATGATAAAATCTGTACACATCTTTATTCAGCATGGAGGATGAATCTTCCCCCAGGTATGCCAACGGTCTATTCTCCAACTTCATTCTACAAGTTCACAAAGGGATGCAGAGGATAGCAAGAGTTCTTTCTTTCAACGTCTTTGAAGCAAAGGTCAAGTCCTGACATCTTACACTGAATAAACTCACATCAGCTTCTGGTGAACGTGTTTTCCATATACCTTTGTTTCCACTCCCACTTTGATTTTACCAGCTGTGGTAAGTACCTATACCCCAGCTGCGTTCCTTAGTATAATTTGTCTAAGTTCCTTAGTTAATTTGTCACACACCCTCTTACTAAAACGTAGGTGGATTCTCCAGTAAACTGCAATTCACTTTTCTCCCCTCACCGAAACTCCTGCCCAGTACTTCCCCATCATTCACGTGGGATCCTGCCTGTGCCATGTCTGCAGCCACCTGCCACCTCAGTCCTGGCAGTCCGGCCTCACAGTTCTTTTCCTGAACCGCCCTACCCTGCCTGGACAGCAAAGCCTTCAAAACCAACATCAGAGAGCAGGTCTGGGAGGAAGAGTCATTACGGACTTTTTTATTTGACAGCAAAAACGTCTGCTTAGGCAGGCAAGAAGGCTTATTTTACATAGCTAACTTACCAGCACTGTACGTACAGAGTCTGAAAGTGAAGAGAAAGTGTTGCTTTTTCTTTTTTGATCGGGATTAGCCAACCATAGCTGCTTACTTCCAAAGTTCCTAAAGAAAACTCTAAGAAAACCAGGTGTGTATTTTACAGCTATTTGGAGGGTTTCTTCACAGCCCTGTATCAAGTCAGAAGATACTTCTAAAATGCTCCACTGCAACAATTACTGATCATTTACATATTATTCCCAGGCATTGGAACAAAAAGACCTCCCTGCACCACGTGAACAAAGTATTTCTGCCAAGAAATTAACGGAGAGGCCAAACTGCAGGTTTCTTGGTGGCAGCATTGGGTGAGTAAAGGCAAGCCGTGGGTACGCCTGCTGAGGGAAGGAGTGTGGTTCAATATTCTTCCTGGAGATGTCCAAACAAGGAGCTGACCTCTAAAATTCAATACTCAACGTGACAAGCAACCCGTGTTCCTGAAAGCTGCCAGCCTGCCGTCCGGCACATAACCTCCCGCCTGTAAGGTGGACATTACAGAGAGAAAAAAACCCGAACCACCAGTCAGAAAGACAGAATGGCTTATTAGAACTGTACTTCGACTCAAGTGGAAAAACGTTTAATGCTGGCAAAAGCTTCGTAAACCGAAGTCTGCACTGAATTATATAGAAGTGTATTTTCCCTCCACTAGGGGGGGGTCAGCTGCCAAAACCAATCAAACGTTATTGTAGTATACGCAAACTCCACTTAGAGTACGTTAAAACAACCAAAAAACAACCAAAAACCCAACACACCAACAAAACTCTCCTGTGGAGACAGCGAACTTTCTGCCGGCCCGGCCCGGCCCCGCGGCCCCCGCGGTGAGCCCCGCGCTCCCGCCCCGTCCCGCCCCGCTCCCCCGCGCCCACCGCCCACCGCCTCCCGCGGCCGCAGCGCGCGGGGCCGAGACGGCGGGGACGGGAACGGGGCTCCCCCGGGGGCGGCGGCGGCGGCCCACCCCCCCCCCCC
>RSEF01000014.1:12215434-12336481 GCA_003993805.1 Himantopus leucocephalus | reverse complement strand
CCCCCCCCCCTTTTTTGTTGTTGCGGTGTCTTCCTCCCCCCGCTGGCAAAGCCAGCCCCTTCCCCCCGCGGCGGCCCCCTCCCCGTCCCGTCCCGTCCCCCTCCCCGTCCCGTCCCGTCCCCCGCCCGGCCGGGGCTACTCACGGGCGCGGGGCCGGCGGGCAGCGGGTGCGACCGTGTGGCGGCGGCTGCCTCCCGCCCGCCCTCCTGCAGCAATGATGTCAGACCGCGCTGGGTGGGGAAAGAAAATAATTTTCAAAAGTGCCCCTCGGCCGCCCGCGAAGGAGGCAGAGGTGTGTGAGTGTGTGTGTGTCGGTGTGTGTGTGCGCGGGGAGGGAGGGAGGGGCCGAGCACGGGAGAAACTTTTCCCCGCCCGTTTCCACTCGGCGGCGGGCGGGCATCCCGGGGCGCCGCCGCCCGGCCCTCCCCGCGGGCCCTGCGGCCGGGGCCGGTCCCGTCAGCGCTGCCCCGGCGACGCCCCCGGGTCGCGGCGCCTGGGCTGAGCCGGGGCCGCAGGGGATGCCGCCAGGCGGGCGCTCGGCCCGCTCCCCGGGCAGCGCCCCTCTCCCCCCGCCCCGTCTCGGCGGCGGTGGCTGAGGCGGGAGCCCTGTCAGGCGCTGGCCCTGTCAGAGGAGCCACCGCTCCGCGCCCGGCGGCGGAGCCTGTGAGGCGGCGGGGGCTCGTCCCGCCTCGGGAGCCGCGAGGTGCCCCGTCAGCCGCCCGCCAGCGTCCTGTCACCGAGGGCGAGGGAGGGGGCAGGAGGGACGGCGCCACCCCGGCGGCGGGGCGAGGGGAGGACGGGGGGAGCCCGCACAGGAGCCCTCTGTGGGGAAGGCAGCCCGGGTCCCAGCTGTCCCGGCACCGCAGGCCCGCCGAGGCCGGGCGGGGAGGGCTGTGCCCTGAGGGCGGGGGGCGGCGGAGGAAAGGCGCCATTTCGCGCCGTCCGTGCCGGCCCGCCGCGCTCCTGCCGCCGGAGACGGTGCAACCCCGCCCGCCGCCGGCGGCACCGCGCCTCGCCCGCCGCCTCTCGCCCCGCCGCGGAGGGGCAGCGGCGGTTCGTCCTCCCCCGGTGGGACGGGGAGAGCGGCGCCGGCCCCCGGCGGCGGCGCTGAGGGACGAGCCCGGGGCCGCCCGGAGCGGCAGCGAGTGCCGCGTTAAGGCAGAGCCTCTTTGGCGGGGAGCGTAGCGCCGGCGAGACTCGGTGGTTTTCGTCAAGGAGAAAAACTTGTGTGTGGAGAGCTGAGGAGACTTGTGTTTATAAAGCCATCTCCGGGCAGCTCAGGTGAGCCCCGGGGGTACCTGCGCGCACCTCACAAACACTCTCTCCTGAGGAGGTTCTGTAACCGCCATCGCTCCTAGCAAGCGTCAGTAATAACCTGTGGCCGTTTTCAGCGTAGTTTTCACAAAATACATGACAAAACCGTTGAAATAATGACCATCACCACCTGGGTCATGCTATTTACTCCTACTCACAAGCAGGTCGAAGATCCTAATTCAGCTTTTTGGCCGCCTTGCAGGTTTTAGTGTTGGTACAGCCTCTCGCAGGGCCAAAAGGTCTCACCCGCTGTTCACGATTCGCTTTTACCACTGCGTAAGGTTGGCGAGGGAATCTGGCTGCTCCAGTGTGACAGTCAAGCTGTCTATGTTTGTTTTCTTTTGTGTCTTACTTTCCGTTACAGTTCTGCACAAGTTGCTGTTAACATTTGTTTTGGATGTTACCTAATAATCAAGTAGACCGTGGCTCTTTGGATAGATTGTACATGCAAGATTATGGGTAGTGTTTCCCAGTCTCAGAGACTACTTGTTCTTTAAGAACTGTACTGAATTCCGGCAGCACCATCCCTATACCTAAAGTCTTCACACAAATAGCAGCTATTATATTGAGCAAAATACTGTGTTGGTTACCACTCAAAAACTAGTGGCATGACCTCACTTCATTGCACCTTCAGAAGTGCAGCATTAGCGGCCACATACGGCTGTTAGGAATCTCATGCATTGCTTAAAAGCAAAAATGTAGTAACACTGAAAGAATTGCTTCGGCAATCAAAGCGCCACCAACTCCTCCAGACATTACGAACACTTCAACTGGAGTAAATGGCATTTGGTGTCATTGGTATCCCTCTTACAGTGTCATTTTCACTGTTTGATACTAGCTTTAGCTCTGTTACAACTACCAAATTAAAAAAAAAAAAAATCATGCGTTCATAAATCACTTTGGAATCATACACAGGAATATCCAGTGCCATAAACAATCCCCACTGTTCACTAAAACTTCAGGTTTCTGTACACTTACATATATTCCAAGTTTCTGGGTGGGAGGGACTGGCAAAGACCTCTAGCGGCTGCTTCCTTTGTACATCAGCTATCTTCTGGTAATTGAATTGTGGTTAGACTGGAATAGGAATTCAAAGTGGCTCTCAGGGGAGATGGTCATAGCTTTGGGGCTGAAGGAGCAGACGTGAGAATCTTGGGAGTATCGGTGGAGGAGGTAGCCTTGCTTGTTGATTTCCAGGAATGTCAGGAAAGAAAGTGGTACCGCAGGCTGAACCAACCACAAGAAGCATAAGCCTGACTTCCACTGGGCTGAAGCATTAGAGCTGAAGTCACTTAAAACATTCCCCTCATACAGAGCTAAGTTTGCCAGTGGAACTGTGGTATAAAGCAGAACACAGAATGTTTGATTTTTAAACAAAAGATGTTGTTGCTTAGAACTTAAGTGACTAGAAAGAGGAAAATTGACTGTTCTACTTCATCATGTACTGCATTAAAGGCACTGCTTGCTAATAAGTGTATAATATTGTCCCTATAAGAAAACATTTACTGGTAAAAATAGTCTCCTTTCTCCTGCCTCAATTTCTCTTACTTGTGTTTGTAATTGTTGTATAGTTGTCATCCATATTTTGTCTTAGCTAGAAGCTAAGAATAAATATTTTTAAAGCAATATCGACATGCTGCCAGATTACTTCAGGCCTTTCCTGGAAACAAATTATCCAGGTTCTGCTTTTCAGACTTATGTTGGACTGATGTGCTTTGAGTGAGTTGTTTTGTGGTTGGTTTTATTTTTTTTTAATGCAGTGCTAAGTGTCTGAAAGTGATGTTGACCTTTTTCCTCATTTGCATGAAGGATGATGGTGTGAAGGAAAAGGTGGCATATCCAAGTACCTCCTTCTACCTTGGCAAGCTTATCTTGAGAGATAAGCAAAGTTACCAAGTTACTGACAGCAGAATTCATAGTGGGCAAACACAAGACAACCACTCCGTGCCAGTTCTTGCTGCTTGTTTTGCCATATGGTAGACTGTATCATTGAAACCAGATGGAATTCATAAATGAACAGATGTATCTCTCCCACTTCCCACTACCAGCTGTTATACAGTGGACACAATTTGCCTGTATATTTGAGATAAGCCTTTTTTCCAGTAGTCATAATTCCCTTTTATACATGAGGAACTTTCAAAGGTCTGAAAGTGCAGGCTGGGTAGCCATCATGACCAAGAGAGACTGTATAATGGAAATACAGGCTGAAATGTTGATCTTACTGGCGTATGTGTGTGCACTGAATGTTGAAAGTTAATGTGAAACAGCTCACAATTTGCAGATATGTTAAATGGAGCACTGGTATAAGCGTTGGTCTCATTCATTTGTAATATAAGGAGTGGGATAATAAGTTCTTTTTTTTTTTTACATTTAGCGATTACATAGCTACAGTTTATGCCTTATCATGTATCTATCAAAATTAGCAAACAAGTGTATTTACATAGCTAGAAGGGATCAGGCCATGCTTTCTGCTGTGCAGTAAGAGGTTGTAAGTAAAAACATAGGGTAACAAGATCTTTGGATTTATCTGAACAGGAACAGGAGGGAACCTGCAAGAAAGGAACTTCAAGATTGCCAGTGACTCCAAGAAAGCTACTGTTGAATGGTAAGAGGTTTCACCAGTAAAAATGAGTTCAAATGTAGGCTTGTATGTCTGTGCTGCCATTTTTATTATTGAATAAACCGTTCTTAATCTGCTAGGAAGAGAGATGTATGTATGTATTTTGTAAGGAAGACTGAAAGTTGGAGCCTTAATTTTGCTCATTGCCACTGATCAGGAAATGAGGCTCGCAAGCTGAGACCCCCAAAACTATGTACTTATATAAAAAAACACAAGCAGGACTACTTGCAGGCACAACTGATTTCAATCTAAGGATCTGAACAAGGATATAGAAGCCTTAATTTAGGATTCAGATAGGAAGTTGACTCTTAACTTCCACAAGGCCTTTCAGACATAATGTATCATTAGTAAAATAAATAGGACTAGAAGTTTAAATCACTCAGTTTCCATTGTAGTAAAATACTGAAGTTATTTTTGCCTTAAAAATAGCTCTTCTTTTTCATTGGCTTATGGAAGAGTTTCTTTAATGATTTAAGGGCAGTGTGAAGGGACAAATAATATACTTTCCATGTTATATATGAACAGTATTATGAATCTTTTTCATTTTCACCCATTAAGGTTTTTTTAAGTGTTTGCACACACAGAGTGATAGAAAAGTCTAGGTTGGGAGATAACTGGAGATCACCTGGGCCAACCTTCTGCTGAAACGAGGGCCTTAGATTAGGTTATCCAAGAGCTTGTCTAGCTGAGTCTTGAGTTTACCAGTAAGGTAGATTCCACCACTTCTTTGAGCAACCTCACAGTTGTTTCTCACAGTGACGACTTTCTTTTAATATTCAGAAAGAATTTCCCACGAAGCAACTTGTGTCTGTCGCTTCTTGTCCTGTCACCATGCATCCTTGTGAAGGGAGTACCTCCATCTTCTCTGTAACTATCTTTTAGTTATTGGAAGACCATGATTAGATCCTCCCTGAAACTTCTCTTCCATAGGCTGAACAAATCCAATTCTTTCAAGCTTTCTTCAGAAGTCAAGTTCTCCAACCCTCTAATCATCTTAGTGGCCCTCTGCTTGACCCTCTTCAATTTTTCAATGTTTCTCTTGAGCTGGGAGGACCAAAACTGAACACAATATTCCCTAGGTGGCCTAAAAAAGTGCCAAGGAGAGTGGAATAACCATATCCTTTAGTCTACTGGCAACTCTTGCTAACACAGGCCATCATGTGGTAAACCTTCTTTGCTGCAAGGGCACGCCGCTGGCTAATGTTCAACTTGCCCATCACAACACCCAGGTCCTTTTCTGCAAAGCTGCTCCCTAGCCAATTGGTGCCCAGCCTATATAGTTTCTTGTGATTATTCAGTCCACACTGCAGGATTTTGCACTTTTTGAGTGTTGTTGAACTTTATGCAGTTGCTGTAAGTCCATTTTTGTGTTCTGTCAAGGTCCTTCTGATTAGCAGCCCTGCCACCTCACTTAGTAAACATGCCTCCCAGTTTGCTATAGTCTGTCACGTTCTTGAGCGTGCACTCCATGCTATCATCCAGGTCATTAATAAAGACATTAAACAGCATTGGTCTCAATATTGTCCCCTGAAAGATGCCACAGGTCACCAGCTGCCAGCTGCACATTGCAGCACAGCTCACAAACCTTTGAGCCTGGCAATTCGGCCAATTTTCCAACCACTATATTGTCCACTTCTCCTGTCTGTATCTCACCACTGTGGTGATAATATCATTAATGATATCATCAGACCATTTGGACAAAGCATTTGGGGGGTCTGGTCATGAAGGAGCCTTTCTCTTCCAATAGTTGTTTATTTCATTCCTAGTTAGTTTTATTTTACTTCCTATTTACTCCATTTCTTGTGTTTGAATATAGGATGGTTATTACTATTAGACCTGGTGACATTTATTATACCTGTAAACAGTAGCACGTGGGTTTACATAAGGAGTTCATATAAGAAGACCTAAGAAACTTGATCAGTTTCCAAGTTGATTTTATATTACAAAGTTTTTAGTAAGACACTTCTAGTTTTGCATCTAAATTAGAAGAATAAAAGTCTGAATGTAATGGTATTTAGCAAGCTTAGACCTGTTTTTTTCAGTACCAGCAGATGGCTTACATATTCCTTAAGATATGAAGTGAGTTGAAGTCCCATAAGACAGCGAACTCTCACGCATCTGTTCTTCTCTAATGTCAAAAATTAGACCTGTTTGAAACATCTGATATTTTCCTTAGGATTCTCTTCCTGGTGATTGTTGTTTATAGATGAGTGAGAGAATAACCCTTTCATTGCAATTTGCCCATTATATTTTTTTGGAAGTGGTTATCTAAAAAGTGTATTGTAGGTTGTTAGATTTCTCTCAGTTTCTGTCTTCCAGCAGGATGGATGCTGAATTACCCCAGTCGTTGCCTCCTCTGGATGCAAAAAATCCCACTGTTTGAGGGTGAACATACTCCTGTTTGAGCTGTGTTTTTTCCATATTAGTTTTTCACATGAAGAGGCAGTAGTTGCCAAATACTTAGGGAGAAGTAGAATAGACTTCAAAGCATTCTTAAGAGAGCAGTGATGGAAGAAACCTCATGTGTTTCTTCCATCAGTACCTACCAGGTACAGTAGCATGGGGAAAATTAGCATGCAGCTTTGGGTAATTGAAAGGTCAATTTATAAATGTGTCTGTTAAAAAAAAAAGACCAGTCATTTGTAATACTTTGTCTGGCGTTCCTGTGTAGAGTAAAATGTTGCCCACAATTCATAGAACTGTCGTCCACAGAGCTTCCCATGCTGCAGCTTTTATCCATCCATTGTCTCCTTTTCTTAACATAAGGTCTGACAAGCAAAAAAAGCTTTGCAGAAATGTTGAAGTGAGATGCATATTTTGTTTATTTAGAGTTAAAAATTCATACAGGAAATTCTATAAAATAGGGCCCGCAGAGTTCAAAGGTCATGTGAAACACAACAGTAAATGCTCAGCATTGGAAATTTTGCAAATCTGCAGCTGAGATTCCTAAACTGCTTGCTTGGGAAGCATCCGCGCTTTATCATGTGATGCACATAGTGTTAGGGACAGAGAAACAGGAACACCATTCAATTTACCATAAGTAAGTATCATGTCTTTCAGAGCAAAATCACACCCTGCTAACACTCGAAATGCAGATGTATATGATTTCTTCCCCCCTGTGGACCTTAGGAAGTATGCTGTAGAATGATTCCACTGTTGAACAGCTCTGTGCGGGGAGGAATGGAGAAGACAATGAGAAAGTAAAAAGTGAAATGGACTTTTCCTCTGTCATGGTTCTTTAAAAGTCCGTACAAAGGCAGCTGCAGTGCCAAATCCTTTCATTAGTCACCTTAAAAACCAGGAGGCACATCACAGTCCTCGAAGCTTTGTCCCCCTTCTCCTTCCTCTCTGCAGGTGTCAGAGGGTTCTTTGATTTGATCCGTGAGAGCCCTGGTAGGCTTATTAAAAGTGTCTTAGATCTTTGCAAACCTTAGTGTATCCTTGGTAAACAACCTTACTCACATACCCCTTCCCACTCCAGCCTTGGGAACATTTCCTCCTCCCCCTGCAAAGGAACACCATGAGATTAAGTAAGAGCAGCAGCTTCCCAATAATCCGTAACTCCTGGAGAACTGAAGTCCTTGCTTAGGCTTGCTAAGCCTAGAACAAGGAGGTTGGAAGGAGTTCTGATAAACTTATGAAATCTTGAGGGATCTGAAGATATTGCCTTTTTCTCATTCCCCGCTTCCATCTCAGTTAGCATACTTCTCCACTCTCTTTTATTCCGCTCTCATTCTCCAAACCAAAAGATGCACAAGTCAAAAAATATTGCTGAAAATGAATGCCTTTAGTTAGCTGCAGTATGACTTTGCTGAAACAAGTGAAAGATTTGGGCATAAACAAGACAACATGTCAGGGAGCTATGTTCCATGGTTTATACAGCAAACATATAAAGGATATATTCAAATTTTTGTTTACCATGCTGGTCGGCGGGACCTGCAGATCTGTGGAGATGACATTAAACGAAAAGCAAGAGCTTACCCTTCTTTTCTTCCCCAGTCTTGTGTCTTCCCCACTCCTGTGTGTTCTCTTGGAAAATGCTTTTTTTTTTTGTATTAATGTTGTAATTAGTTTAAGAAAACCGATAAAAATTTCTGGCAAAAACTACCCTAGACAAACTGTAGAGCTGCCCCTGGAAATGTTATTACTGGATCAGACAAAGCTGTTTGCTAGCGCAGTCATCTCATTATGTGAACTACTTAAAAGCAGTATTTCAAAAAAATGATGGTAGCAAAAGCACTGAGTCCAGGGGCCTTTAAGTCAGAAGGGTATTTTGATGCTGTTGACTAGTGGGTCACATCTCTTTAGCCCATTTGCAGACTTTTTCTATTTAGTCAAAAGTTGTATGAACAATGGTAAATTAAAAATTAGCTCTGTAACTGGATCTAGCTATTAAAATTCTTTAATGTTAGGATTTGACAACCCTAGCTTTGTTTGGAAAAGGAAAGGAAATAAATTGGCAAGGACTAAAGGCAAGCTGCAACAAAAAATAAATTGTGGAGCCTCTGAAGTACAGTACAGTATGTCAAGGACTTAATACATTACAAATAAACCTGTACGTTGCTTACCATCCTGCCAAAACAATTGCAATAGCCACCCAACCCTCTAAACATATAGCTTTACAAATCAAATGCAGAAGAAAACAACTTCTAACCAGTCGCTCTGCTAGAGATGTGAACGCAGGAGACTAAATCCTGTTATTAAAGAGGGGTAATAAGGACTTGGCCGCAGAAAACCTACCATTGTTTGAAATCTGCAGGAGTGTGTGGTTAAAATGGCAGGACTAGGATTTCATTGTACAAACAAAATCCAAAACAAGGTCAAAGTGCCCTACAAGAAGAAACTATTTTGAAAAGTAGCCACTTGTACTGCTTGGAGGAGGAATATATTTTGTCACTTTGGTTACTGATCTTGTCATGCAAAAAAGCACAAATCTTTAATCACTCACAAGTCATTAAGAATGAATTAGAAAATATGCCTGTTTGTTCCCCCAAGAGAACTGCTCACTCTCAGCACATTTCAAATAACATAAAATATTTAGAATGTAAGGAATTAATAAATCACATTTTAATCTGATCTGTAAAGTAAAATAAGCTACTTAGCATTTTTATTTCTTACTAGTGTCCAAACACACAAGGAGACACCCATTTGCAGCAAAAGGTGAGTGACAAACAGCTCCACCAGTGAGGACACTATCTTTCTGTAGGAATCTGTTCTGCAAAACATACATGTAAATAAACAGCTCTAGACTCTGACCCATCTGTAAGGTGGTTCTGCTGCCCTCCCCATGGAGCAAACTGCAGCATTGCTGCAGGTTTCTCATTTAAACAGCTAGCCTGCTGTGCAGATACACGTCTCTCCATATAAATTTGTGCACACGTACACATGCACACTTCCAAATATGTACACATAAAAATTCAAATCCAGAAACTGGGTCATCTGAAAAGAATTTTTGGATTAGCATGTTTTCTGAGGGCTCACACACATTACAAAGGCTCTTATGCCGTACACCATTTGGAAATTGATCATCTTTGTTTATTATTATGGTATGTCTCCATGCATGTAAGTGTTAGCTCTTTCTAAGGCTGTCTATTGGAAGAACACGATATTGTTATTCCTATTGAATTCTTATGTAAGTTTAAGTGTTTTAATGATCACTTAACTAAATCTCACAGGAAAAGCATTTCAGAAAAGTGAGAAAACTCAGTCTCTGCAGATTTTAACACTTGCTGAAGTCAGTGGAATACGCATTTATCTCTTCGTTGGAGCATTGGGGTGCTGCATGAGACACAGACATGGCAATGAACCAGATTCTGCCTGCAGATATGCATTTTTTGTTCTCATTGACTTAAGTGGATGTTGCCACAGGCAGGATTTGGACCTGTGTACTCTTAAAGGGGAAATTGTTTTCATAGTGATTGCAAGTATTAATACTAAATGAGCACAGCATGAACCCTATCATTAATAAGAGCTAAGATTTTAGTGAATTACAGGCAATTTTAATAAAAAATATAAATTAGAAGTATTAAAGAATCTTACAATTTTTATATTTTAACTCCTACTATATAAACAGTGCATAAGGGTATCAGGAAACAGCAGCATGTTGTAACTCTTGCAACATTATTAGGAGTCTCAAGGCATTTAGTGTTTTCTCAAAGACGGTCAGAGGAATATGAGAAAGCCTTTTACCCTCATATTAAAAAAAAGGGAAGAAAATACATTTGTCATCTAAAGGAAGACTAAAATTCATTTTTTGACATCTATAATTTTTTAAGCAAATTATAAAATATATTGTGACCTGACTCATGGTTTTTGAATGTAGGCACTTGCCAATACTAAGATGTTATCATACAGGTCTTTGTCCAAGTAATATTAATAATTCCACAAGAATATTAATAATTCCACAAGAATATTAATAATTCCATGAAGCAGGTGAAGCTGTATTGTAATAGCTAGCACCTGTATACGTATTATAATTTTAAGTAAACTTTGGGAAGGAAATAAATGTTGTAGCATTGCAGCACACAGTAAAAATCAGGTTGCTATAAAGGGAATGAACAAGAGATACTGATTAGTTCAAACCAAAAGACTGTTAATAACTGGAAGAAGATTTGAAGCTGAGAAGGAAAGTACTAATGAGAGAGTTAGGTCTGTCTGTACTGGCCTTGCAGACCTGGGCGTATACAGCCCTCCTCCCTTTTCCCTCTGCCCCACTCCCTGTTTCCACAGGAAGGAAATACATACATGTAAGTCAAAAGGAAATCTAAGTGTGCTCCACCAGGATGGCCAGTTGCCCAGGACTGACATCTGCCCTTCATTATAGGTAATGAATTAGCTGGGCCATTAGAACAGCATCATGGGGAGTAAACTGGACAGGGGTAGGATTTAGATCAAGAGGCAGGACTTTGTTGAAGGCAGGAGCAGCATTATAAATTTTAAGTAGAAATTATTAAATCTGTATTTTTATTTTTAATTTACAAGAGATGGCATCCTTAGGATGTTCAGGAAGTGAGATGAGACAGGGTATGGGATCTGCGCAAATAGGTTTTACATAACCAAAGGGACATCAGGTACGTGCCTACAAAAGATGGGGAGAGCAACAGTTAAGGGCATAATCTGGTGTTTTGAGTAGAAGCAGAAAGATTTGAGTGAGATTGATTTGCATGACTTGCGCAAGTAGCTGTGTTCGGGACTTGGCTTTTCAACCTGATCTGCACATACTTGTGTTAAGAAAGAGGGAGATGTATTTGTCTAACAAAGAGGAGAGCAAACTTAGCTAAGCTGAATTTCACCACTGACGGGAGGTGAAGTCTCCTCTGGAACCAAGTGCACTTCTGGGAAAATTGTTTCTTTCTCCCTCTCGCCCCATTCCAGGACTTGAACACTTGTAACTGTTCCCTTGCCAGGCAAATGTCATCCACCACACAGTTGGATCCACTTCTTTGCTTCTTGCATTTATCCTGCGATCCGTCTAGACTTGTCTAGTATTGCTTTGCATTCCTGGCAATTTTTAGGAAACATATGTCTTGCTGGCTGCATGTGGGCTGCTCGGATTGAACGAGCTGTGGCTGGAGTGCCCAGGCTGGCCTGTTTTCGGAAAACCACAGAAGCTTCATCTCCTTTCCTTTTAAGAATTCTGTCTAAACAGTGTTGTGTTCTTCTCTCTGTGGTTAAAATGCCATATAGGATGCTGTTCACAATCCTATGTGTGGAAAAGCATGTTCTCATATCACATCTAGCCTTGCAGTTCTTTCTTTCTCACTTAAACTGAGTGACTAATAGCTACTAAGATTCAAGGAGGGGCACTAAGTATTGACAGAACCTGTGTCTCATTTTTGTTCCTGTACAAAATTGTTTTGTAGGTGTGTATTCATAAAGATTTAACAACAGATAAAATCCAAAATATTTCAGAAGGAAAGGAATAATAGGAGTTCATGTGAGGTTTTGCAATTTATTTCCACATGAATTATGTAAATCACTTGGTCTGCTTAGCCTGTAGAGTAACCAAAGGGGCCAAGTGCATCTCTTGAACCTGTCCCGAAGGTAAAAGGCTTGGTAAAAGGGCACTTGCAGCAATGATTAGAAGCCTCAAAATCAGATGATGGTGGTGATGATGGTGATTATATTTTGAGATTGGGCAGTTAACCAACCTCTCTTCCTGGGGAGCTCATTGAACAATGCAGAGGGTTTGGGAGTTTGCTTCTCTTCTGTGGTAAATCATTCTGTTGGCTAGAACACAAGTTCAAGACTGCCGAGCCTTTGCTTGCTTTAGTCTTCTCATAATGCTTAGCTGGTGACTTCACTTCCTACCTATGAAATGGACTTTATACTTACCTGCCATCCACACTTGTTACGAAGCTTCATCAGCCCACGTATAAAGAATTCTATGAACCTTTCAAGACAGTGGTTATGATTATTTCCATAGATCTGATATGGTTCTTATTGTAGTACTTTTGCATTACGTTCATGGGGATCTGAGATTCACTTGCATCTGAGAAATGATAGGAAAATGTTTGTAAGAAGACTGAGAGAAGCTTGCCTAGCTAAGTGTTTAAATCTCCCAAGTGCAGCAATCCCAGCACCTGTATGTCAGCCTGTCTCAATGCTGCACTACCCTCCTAGTAAAAAAGGTTTTGCTAAAGTCCAGTCGGCACCCTCAGAGCTGCATTTTGTGGTCATTGCCCTTGCTATACTGTTTAGCACTACGTAGGAGAGTTTGGCTCTTATGTCTTCACAAATCACTTTCAACTAGTTGTAGGCAGTTATTAGAATTCGTTAGCCTCATTTTTGCCAGCCTAAACAAATACTCTCTTTGTAGGACATGTGCAAGATTTCCTGCACAGTACAGAATGAAGCCAGCAGGGAGAGAATAAGCAGGAACGCCAGATGGGAGCGTGGTGCAGAAGCGGCTGCATCTGGTGAGTAGCGCTGCACCACCTGCGAGGGAGAGGTGCATGACGCTTTGCTATCTGCAGTTCACCAGAGGGTATCGGGTATTGAGCCTGCCAAGAAGTTTCTTACCAATGACTTTTTTTAATGATCTAAGGATGTTTTTGTGGCATTACTTCCCTATTTAGTCAGGTTTTAGACACAGATAAGTGAACCATTATATACATATCAGGAAGCTGAAAATTCTAAAAATGACAGCTCTTCATAAAACGTGAATAGTATGTGTCTAACCATTCCCTTCTATTTCTACTTGAACGTGTTCACATGAACACAGATTACTCTAGGAATAAAGGTCTGTGAGCCCGCAGGGCCCATGTTCTGGAGACCTCTGTGTGAAGAGAATAGAATCCAATAGAAAATCTATCAGTCAGGACAGATGATAATTTGCATTTTTGTATAACCTACAGTTTACCTTAGGAATGAAGAAACTATGGCCCTCAACAGCACAAGAGCAACAAGATGATCTTGCTCCCAGTTATGTATAAATTCATCACTTAAATCTCTGTGTTTCTCTGTGTATGTGATAGCATGCATTTGGAAATTGTTCCCTGTGGCACAGGGCCATATGTTAGCATGAGCGTGCTAGAAGAAAGGTACGCATGAGCTGTTTGGCTTGGTCATTTTTTAGCTGAAGCTGTCACTGCATCAGTTTGAGAGAATATTTCAGTTTTAGTGAAGTTTACAGGTTTTAGTTGCTTTTACTTTGTCCCTATGCCAGTATGGTTGGCAATACATATAATTCAGTAAATGAAAGTGTCTACCCCCTAATCTAAGAGGGTTTTGAGAGCAGAGCAAAATTACTTGCTTAAACACAGCACAAAGCAAGGGTGAGTTAAGCATATAGGTGAGATAGGATACTGGAATTGACCTGATGCCAAGGGATATATAAATAATATAAACTAATATAACCTGTATAATAATATAAACTAATATGAACTGTAAGTTATTTTTCCAGTATGTTCTAGTGATAAACTTACAAAACCAGACACACCTTTAATGATGTTTTGCGTGGAATGGTCTTTACTCCTTGAATCTCACAACATTCAATTTGAAAAGTGCAATGGGATAGGTAGAGCTCATAAGTACCAGCTGTTTTTGTTTGAAACACTGACAAATCTTTTCCTCTATGCTCTAGTAAACTTTAATTTACCAAGACCATAGTCCTAAATATCATTCAGTAGTTTTTCTTCCTATACCTCCATCATTTTTGACTGAGAACTATCCATTGCCATTTTGTTTAAAGAGCAAACAGTGGAGTGCAGTCTGCAATGTAGTATGTGTTTAGTTTAAACTCACAGGAAGGGTGTTGAACTTCTTTAGGATCTCTCATATTCAACCTTTGGTTGATAACAGTAATCGCTCTTTGAGGAGATTTACTGCTTAGCAAACACGTTTCAGTACATTAATGATCTACAGAGTATAAATGCACAGACAAGATCTCTAGCCACTCACAGTAGGGCTTGTAAGAATTGGACTTTTAGATGAGTATAAAAGTAAGAATGCCTTTTGTAAAGAAACATGTACAAATCTATGTTAAGTTTTTAATTGCTTGCAGTGCACTTCCATGGTAACCTTTGTCCACCTACAGATCTGTTCAAGAAGTTCTCTAATTAGTTATCTGGTGCATCTACTATATTCATAGATTTTTCTCCACTTCATGCTGGAGGGGTGCAAAGAACGAAGAGCACCAAGATCACATCACAGAGCAGAATTTCTCTCTAGATAGGAAGACTGTGTAATGCCTAGTCTGCTGTTGTGCCTGCCAACTGCTGTCAGACAGACTGCATTGTTAAGCAGAAGTTGGAAGAAATTAGACAATACAGGGAATAAATAATAAAGTGGGACATGGAATAGTTTCTCTTTTTTCCCTAGTAATTTCCACTTTCTGCCCTTGTACTAGAGAAGTGAACATAGAGAACGTTTTCGACATCTCACATTATCCATCTCCTTTATTCCACTGAAGGAGATAAGGCTGGTCTGCATATAAAGACTGAAAGGAAGAGTACTGCTGGAAAATCAGACTGTGTTGGCATTCAATCTGGTCATTTATAGTGCAATAAATATAAAAATTTAACATATTTAGGTATTTATTTATTTAGCAATTGATTTTAGCAATGCAATTAATGTACTACCAGTTATACTACAGTTACTACTACAACAGTTCATTTAACCTTAGAAAGGCCAAAGTTCTTCCCATTCCAAAGCTGAAGAGGTTATATCACTTTCAAAGCTTTGGCTATTTTGTAATACTTATTTTAGAACTGTGGATATTGCTATTAATAGAATCATCTCACCCATTTCTGAGTCCAGTGAAGCAATAAACATCAGTGATGTTTTGTGACAGTGAGTCAGCTATGCACTGCTTAAACATGTTATTTTTTCCAGCTCTGAATTTGTCACCTCTTCTAAAGTGAATATTCAGTACTCATAATGCAAGAAATGTTTCTGAAGTACATTAACTATGTATTGCACTGGTTTGTTTACTTTTATTCTGTAATGTCTTATTCATCTTTCGATAAGCTAAAGAGACTCATTCTTTTCAAATGTCCTCATTCAAGATGTTTCCCGTGCCTTGATTTTTGTTACCTGTCTGTACATTTCTTATTTCTGAGAGCTTTTACTATGGAACAAAATCTGGAGTAAAATGATTGAGTGGAGTCTTTCAGTTTCAAAAAGCCGATAACCTTAAAAAGGCATAACCTGGGTTTTTTTCATCTCTCCTGAACAACCAGCAGATTTTCATGCAGATAAATGTATATATGCTTGAGAGACAGGCACTTCATTCAAATAGTGTTTTTTCTTTCTAAATCTTCTACTTGTTACTTAACCATTCTCTTCCTTCTAGTTTTCTCCTTAAAACAAACAAAAATGTTTTGCCTGGAAACTCTGTATAATAGTGACTACTTTATACATACCTCTACCAGTTAGTGTTGTCTGTGAATCTGCATCTTCACAATGAACCTACAAGTTACTAACCTTTGTCAAAAATCTTTGGGTACTTTGAGCAGACACACTGTAGGTAATCAGTGTTGGGTCATGCTTTGATTCTGGATTTTCTGTCACTTGTAGACAATCTCCATGTCCATAGTCGATCCCTGGATTTTCTTCAAATCTTATTCTGCATTTTTTTCCTAATGCCTTCTCTTTCTAGTTTATAAGCATACTTTTCAGTAGTGCTGATGTACTGTGGGTGAATGTAACCTGAAATTCACACATTTGCCAGTCTCCACTGGCTATTCAGCAGTACCATAATGTACTTCTCTGTCTTTGTGAATTTAAATTTAATCTTATCATCAAGGTCTGGATAAGCTGGCTTTTATCATCTCCATTGTAACAGTTTCATAAGATTAGGGCTGGGATAAAACACCTTTGTCCAATCTAGAGTACAAGTTAGCTACTTCGGGTTTTTTTAATACTAGTTTTGTTGGGCTGGTGCAATATCTATCTTTCTGATTCTTTTTTCCTCAGTAAGTAATATTAATGTCAACAAGTGACTCTGCAACAAAGGTAGGAATTTCTAGATCTTTTGTCAGTGGTGTCTGAAAGGTAAAGCTTCTGTAAGTTAGAGATGGAGCTGTAACTTGTATAGCTGTTTCTAGGCTAACAGAACTAGTTAACTGGGGTACAGAGAAGGATAATAATGATAGCATACAAGATAAGCTGTTTAAGTTAACTCTGGACCTGGGATGTTGAGTACTTGGTATTTGAAATCTGAGCAGGTGCTGTTCCTATGCTATCAGGGTACCCCAGCTGCATAGTATAAATCTATCTGGGCACATTTAGGTGAGTTGCAGGCTGGAGGTGGGGGTGGGAGGAAGAGAATCTCAATGTCTGTTGGCTGAGTTCATCAGAGGCATTTTGGAAAGTAAGTAACTGGGTTTTTTTGGGTTTGGTTGTGGGTCCCTGTCGTCCTGTCCATCCTGTCGTGTTCCCCCCCCCGTTTGTCTCATATGGTGAGTGCTGGGAAGGCAGGGCTGTCATGGTAATGTTCTATTAGATATGAAGCTTGTGGGAAGTGTGCTTGCTTATATATTCAGAAGTAGATATTTCCTTTCCTCTAGTTAGGAAAAAGATTCATGGATGGATGGATAACTTTCAAAATAGTGATGAAAGAGCCATATTCAGAAGCTTTTTCATCTATGAAGCCTGTTATCTTCAGTTTTGTGATAGCATGGCTATTTGTTGTGTTAATGTTCTACTCATCAGGTTATTAACTGAAGTCAAGTTGGAAGTTTGGTGTCTGTCATCTTCTCTCAATGTTTGTGATGCATGAAAAAACAGTGTTTTTTAACTGTTGGGGGAAGTGCCCCAACTTCCCCCTGAAAGAATCCACTTTATGATACAATTAGGGTATTTAAAATATTTTTCCTAGAACAGTTATAGACGCATATAAACTCACGCTTGCACAGGAATGAGAGGGTGCAGAAAGCTACACCTTGAACAAATGCATATCATATACTATTAATTTCTGGAGAGCTTTGTTTGGCTTGAGGCAATAGAGAGCAGTGTCTAAACATGTCTAGAGTCCATGGCATTATTAAGAAGTGTCAGATGCTTGGAAGAATGGTGACAGGCAATCCCCAAAAATACTGTACTTGCAAAAATTCCCCTTAAAGGAGGAGAATAGAATGTTTCTTGTCTATCCATAATTTCTGTAAGGCTGTGGTCCCTGAAATTCTGCTTTTTCCAGGACTGGGTTTTTGGTTGGCTGATTTCCTAGCTGGAAGGAAGGGAGGGAATATTCTTTGCTTTCTTGTCCTTCCATTTAGTTGAAAGGTAGAAGTGCTTTCCTTATTTTCTCAATCCCTCTGGTTTTTTTCTTCCTCACAAACAGGACAAATCAGCTTGTTTCCTTAGTCTCCCACAACCTTGTAGGTTTGCTGTAGTCTCGGTGCAGTGCTGCTTTGCAGAAGGTGTTGGAAGGTAAAGGTCTTGTCCTTAGCAACCTTTTATGTATGTGGAAGCTATTGTAGTTAGCACATCAAAACAGATTTCAGTTGTTGTGAAAATATGGACCTAATAACACTTTGTAGGTGCAAATGGTTGTGGGTTTGGTGGGACGTAGCAATATTCTGTAATCGGCATTGAAATTGCTTGAGTTCAAAAGCTGTATGGGATTCCTGAATTGTTGCTAAAAGAATATGTGAAGTCTGTTTGGATGAGTCATTTATCCAGTGTGTTCTCATCTGAGTTTCTCATTAGTCTCATCCATTGATGTTATTTGTCTTGGGTTTCTTCATTCAGTTCAGGATGGTGTTGCAGAAGCTCCTGGGGAGCTCTTTACCACATCTTAAGAAAACGTTGCATTGGCTCTCAGTTTCCAAACTTCTGGTTTTAGGTGCATCTCTTCATCCTGCTTTAACAAGCTTTGTCTGGTTTGAACACAGTATGAATTGAATGGAGGCTGGATTTTCGTGTGTCAGTTCCTCCCAGGGAGCCCCTGGTCAGAGTTGCTTCCATCTGTTCTTGGGCACATGTGTCTAATGCCGCAGTACCTGTTCTGCCTGAGAGGCTGCTGTCCCAGAGAGGTACCTCCAGTCATCATCCCAAAGGGGATTGGTTCCTCTCCCTTTTCACCCATGTGTCCTGTTTTGTTAGTCACATGACCAACTTCTAATCAAAGTCTGATGTGGCTTAGGAGGCAGCTAATGCTGCCCATTCAATAAAGAGGCTCTGATGATTATTTTTTTGAAGGATCTAATTAGAATTAAATGTCTCTGGTATTCTGCCTTCACTGTGAACAGGTTTGACTCAACACGGTAAGAGCAGCTTGCTATGTAAGCCCCGGAAGGGCACAAATATGAAAGATCCTAGAGCAGCATTAAGTTTCTTCATGTATTCTCTTTCCTTAAATGTTCTAGCTCTCTCTTGAAGCAGGCTGTTTCCTTATGTGAGAAAAGTGGAATTCATTCTGGTCAATACATTAGAACGGCAGTACTGAAGTTCAAAAAGGTCTGGAGTCCGAGAATTCTGAGCCTTTTGTGTTACTGAATTCTTCTGAATGAACCATATCAAGCAGTTTATTAACCTTTCATTGGTTGCCTATTTCATAGCCTCTTGAATTATAATTGAAAAAATATTCCTGTATTTTTTCCTCATTATTCCTATTAATTATGCACAAACTTGCTGCTGCCATAGTGCCTTATTCCCCCAATTTATCAATACATTTCCAATAATAGTACATAACCATCCTCATTAATTGCAAGAATACCTATTCAGTTCCGCTTGTGTTTAACCTGTAACACTTATCTAACTCCCCTTCCTCTCAGGTTTGCATGAATTAGTTGCTGACTGCTTGTCCCACTAGCTACAGCCCAGGAGCAAAGTGCTGACTGCAGCTGCTGAAACAGCCCGGACGAATGCCCTGAGACTGGCTCTGTGGACAGCCCAAGCATCTCCCTGCCCTGCTTGCTCAACCAGGTGCTGAGTTGTCTCTGGCAGCAGCCTCAGAGTAAACAAGGGGTGAAAAGGAACCTGCAGCCGTGGGGTAGATATGAAAGAATAGGAGACGGCGAGTCCACTGATGTGCACAACACTACTCATTTTCTCCAGTGAGACTTTACTATAAACAAGGAGCTTCTACGTGCTAAGCCTGCTATCAGCATTTTAAAAATCAGCTTAATCTTTGGAGTTAGCTGCATTTACTGCTTGCTTCAGGCACTAACTTGAAACATGCACAGCAAGAGCTCTTATCTCTTTTGCAAACCACAAGATACTATATAGTGTCAGTTTAACTTCTTCAGCCCAAAGAGTGCTGCTGTATGTTAGCAAGGTGCACTTGCAAATAATTACTGACACCTGAGAACAAAAATTACTTCAGTTACCCCAGTAAGTCAAAAGTACAACACTTCCTAAAAAAGGAGGGGGAGGAGCATTAAAGAAAACACTTTTCCCATAAAAGAGTCCAGCTATGAGTGACGGCTGCTATGAAGTTCTGAATCCAGATTCATGTGCATTTTAAATGCCATAAACTGCTCATCACATTCTGTACAAGATGATTCACTTTTTCCAACCACTTCAATGTCGCACATATGGAATCTGTTGTATACTGTCAGGCAGTACTGCACTATGTTTCATCCCCTTGTGCATATAAACCATGCTGAGTCTCTCAACTGTTACTGTAATATCCATACTTCTGCAGTGTTCGTCTCAGGAGAGAGAAGGCAAGGCTTTTTGATAGTTTATTTTGTAAGCCAAATAAGGGATCTAATAATCTATATAATATATTAAACTTTATTGTAATAGCTACTACCAGAGCACAGAACCTCACTTGATGCTGCACTAATTTGGACAGTTTGACTTCAGAGTGCTTAGCTTGTGATCCTAAAATTGTGTTCGCTTTGAGATTATAGGTTCTGGGTTGTTTGCTTTTTTTTTTTTTAAGTCTAACAAGATTATATTTGAGCTTTTTAATCCCCTGCAAGTTTTGACAGTCACATTTGTGGAAGATAAAAGCTTCTTCCTGTTCTGCCTTAACCTTCCAGTGTTTGGCAAATGGGATTAAAGCTTTTACTTGCATCAAAACAAAAGTTTAAAGTAATCAACTGTCAATAAACCTGTTGGCAGTTGTTCCAAAATATTCACGATAGTTTATAGATTGCTGTGGCTGATTGGCAGTGCTTACTGAATTCCTCAAGAGGGTGGAATTGGAACCAGACCTAGTGGGTGTGCCGTGAGGAACGAGGGGGCCGCGTGGATGTGCATCTTCTCACTTCTTCTGACATCTAACCCAGAACTACAGCAACCTCTCATTTTTATTCAACCCTTTGGCTGTTACAGTCTTCAGGCTTTTTTTTTTTTGTCTGTACTCTAAGTGATAGCAGCAGCATCTTTCAGATTAAGCCTGTTTTTCCAATTTTCTGTGTGACCAGCTCTTGCAATCACCTTTGCTTTGTTTGTGACAAATTAAGCACCCCACACTACTTGTAGCTTTGTCCAAAAAGGGAAGTCACAAATATATGCTGTAAATTAAGGCATAGTGTAATGAAACAACTCTTAAAATGTCGAATCACTTGTGTTGAAAATATTGGGGACTTATTGAACTCATTGAAGAGCCAGTGCTGGATAGTCATTCCCTTGCCCTCCTTCTTCACATGCACCTAAAACCAGCCTGACAGGTGAGAAACGGGCTTTCTGGTGTGGTTTTTTTGCCTGCTTTGATAGTGCCTGCAGCTCTGCCAGGTGCAAGGTGTGGCTGCATGGGAGCTGAACTGCCTTGTGCTGAGTTGTTTATCTTTGCTGGGAAACCTGCTTTTACCAACCTGTAGAAGAGAATGTTGAGCTTAGATATTGTGCTCAAAGAAGACCACCTGTGGTGAAAGCAGCCCCGTCTGCTGTTATGGAGGTGTATCAGTTAATACTGAATAATTAAACCCATAATGGGAAAATAAGAATTGGTCTGTTTAGAATTTCACTTTCTTATTTTCTCTTAATGGCTAAGTGTAAAGCTTGCAAGTTCCATTAGCATCTGATGGAACAGCACTCTCTACCCTTCCAAAAGCAGCACTGTTACTTAGTTAACTTCCTATATTCTCACTGTTTTCTGCATATTCAGAATAAGTAGTGATGTGGTGTGGGGGGGGGGGGCTCTAAAAAAAAAAAAAAAAGATTCGTACAGGGAGTTTGCCTTGAAGGACTTGGTTCACAGGCCCATGAACAGTAGTACAGCCAGCTGAAAGCAAGTCCACTGTGTTAAGCCCCGTACTAAAAGTACTGCAGTAGCTTTACTGTTGAATGGGTTATTTGCATGTGTCAGTAGATATTGGAATGCAAACTCTTATTTCGTAAACAAATTCAGTTTTGATACAAACAAGTTTCCATGTTTTGCTGTGTTAATGGGCTTGAGGAGAGCAAACACTTTAATTTGGTTTTGTTTTTTGTCATCTCAGGTTGTCCTGTCTCTCCCCAGTCACTCCTTTTTTTTCTCTTGTGGATGATAATATTACCTGAGACTCAAAGTTTTCATTTAAGAAAAGAGAAAGAAAAGCAATCTGGTCTGGCTTTTTAAAAACATGAGGAAACCAGCCTTATAGGTTCATCCAGTAGGTAAAGACATATAAAAGACTCCTAGAAATGACTTTGTGTAATATGAAGAACTGCGGGGGCCTGTTTCTTTTGAAATCTTGCAGAATGCAGTATTGCCTTTCAGATCTTGAACTTGCAGTGAAATACTAATATGAGCTCTTCTGAGGAATTTTCCTAATGGCCTTACCTAAAATGACTGCTTTACATAAAATATATAAGGGAAAATACTGACTTGTCAAAATTCAAATCACTTTGTGGGAAACAATGATTTTCTTGGGTTTTTTTTTTTGACAGGGAAGGCTTCCTCTCAGTTGAACGAGAGATCTTCCACTGTGTGTCCCCCTCTCCACTGAATTTGGTTGCCCTTAAGTCTCTGCTTACGGTTCTGCTGAAAGCCTTGCCTGGTGACTTGTATAAGGTTTTTATTCTCTCCTGCTGAAGTTGTTTAATTTCTTATCTGTGTTAAACATGCTTCAGGACATAACTGGGACTGACTGTATGTAGTCTGCTTGGGCAACTCCCCTGGTTCAAATTCCTGCACCGCTTTACCTAGTGTATGCCAGGTATCTGCCCTGGGAAGTGTTTCCCAATCATCTGGTGGTTGAATAAAGACAGGCTGAGGCTAAAGCTCCTGTTCTGAACCGATCAATCCAATTCATGTTTTATCCTTACCTCTGAGCAGCCTGTCTCTGAGGCTGCTTACCCTTCTTGGTTGGATCAGCTATATGTTTGCCTTCTCTCCTGTCCTCCACAAAAAAAAGCTTAGTGACACCTGTTTCATCTGCATAGAGAAAAGGGTACTCAAATCATGTGGCATCATGGGACGTAAACCTGTTTCACTCTCTGAAGTGAGTGTGATTCCCACCACCACTTCAGTCTTGTGGAATTCAGTAGGATGCTATCAGTTTAATTCTGCGCTTTTGGACTCCATCACAGGATCAGAGACCTGAATATGCAAACTTTTTCTTACAGTGCTAGTTTTCAAGTTCATAAAGGTAATAGCTAGTACTGTTTTTCTCTTAACTGAAGTAATGTAGTAGAATATGTTCAATAATTAGGACTGCCTGATAATTTCTGGCCTTGCAAGAAAGATGCAATCTGTTGGAATAGTTTGACCTCCTGTCAGGAGGTCCTGCCAATGAGCTGTTTAATACCTTTCAATATTTCCATTTTGCAGTTTTCCATAAGATGCTGATTTTTTTTTTCCTCCCTTTCTTGGATAAGTAAGTCACACACTTGAAATGAAACCAAATCTAAGGAATATTAAAAGCTGACAGGAGCAGGAATGTCTGCTTTCAGTTTGTTGCTTTCTGTTCTGATTGTGAAATGTCAGTTGAACTTAGTTTAAAGGTAACAGCAATCCCACAAATCAGTGTTTGGTGTAGCTATGTCTGCTAACACTTCTTTGAAGAAGGGACTACTATAAACTCTGTCTCTTAGGGCTTTTTGGTACAGTGAAGACACTTCAGTTGCCAAGATCATAGTTCTTGTTATACTTTTTCTTTTTTCCTGTTATGAATCAAGCAAAGAATGAAAAAGTTCTACGTAGTTCTCGCTAAAATTCACAGACTAAGTGTTTTTGTCTTTCTGGGGAAAAGATGGTGAAGATATTAGTCTGAAAGAAAAAACTGTATTCTCCCATACTGAGACTGACTTTTTGATTATACTGAAAAAATAGCCTTAAGTAAAAAGACCTATTTTATGATTAATTGATGTTAAAAACTTCATTGATTTGCTTAGCAAGATTCTTCTACTGCACTGTAAAATGTTTGTAATCAGAGAAGACTTGGGAGGAGATTCTAAAGAAATGGTGCTATTTATCACAGAAGAGTGAGAATCCTACAAAACGCTATTTTTTTTTTTTACCCCTAAGTCAGAGGAATCTTTCTTGTAGGATAACTTTAAAAAAAAAAAAGTGACTTTGAGTTCTGTGATGCTCAGCAAGATAGGAGTATAACTTCCTAAAGGCATATGAATAGGATTAAACCCAATATACAGTCCTCTCTAGGTGTATGAGAAGACACTTGACTCAGTAATTCTTCTGTTTCAGTACTTTCTTTGACAATAGATTTAACAATTCTGAAACCTAAAATGAAAGATTAACTTGGCTATAACAAATTCTACTTTCAGAAACTTTGTACTTCTGCAGGGTAAGTTCATGATTCTATCTAAAAATTAGTCTGCCATGCTTGCTTTTGGACAAATCTTTACAGCTCTTCTCCAATCACTATGACTAGGAGGAGTTTAATCGGCACTCTTGAATTGTTGCATTTAAACACCTACTGGCTGCAAATCAAAAGTTCTGTAGTGATAACCACAACGAACTTTATCAAGCCTTTGTGCATATAGTGAAACACCAAGGCTTTTTTTTTTAATTGGAAGAGGAGAACAGATCTCAGCTCCTTTTCATTTTGTGACAATACAGAGTAAGTCATCGTAAGTGGATCTATGTTTGAAAATCATTGAGGCCAAAGCCTGCTGTATTTCAGCTTCTGAAGCACATCCACAAATTTTAGGCTATTAGATAGGCTGCAGAATTGCCAGAAGTGCTTTCTGCTTAAATTCCAAGTGGCTTTCTTGAATGGTACATCCTCATATTTGGGCTGAAATGTGAGTGGGTGTGCCAAAGTGGTGACGCCTTTCTTATCTTTTCACACAATGGTCTCCAAATATGAGTTAATGAGGCTTGAGCATAGCTCATGGTACATGCTCAGTTAGCACAGAATATGGTATTACAGAATGTTTTCTAAGCAGCATGAGCTCTTTTGCACTGATCTCCATGAGATTTACTAGGACTTTGAAGAGTGAGCATCCTTAGCCATTCAGGTATGGATGCAGAGGAATAAGTAGTGATCTTGCCAGATGCAGCACAAAAATAAAATTATGTAGAGCAGGACTCCTGTTTCTCCTTTCTTTTTATCTGCATGTCTTCTATTGTTTTAGCCATTTGTTTGAACCTTCTGTAATGCCGTATGTATCTTGGTAGTTATTTTGCAATAACTTCAGACACTTTGTAATTTCCAGAACCTCAGCTTTTGCTTAAATATGTAGTAGCAGATTTCACTGCTTCTTTCCAGTATTATAAAACAGAAGAGAATGTGAATATGTTGGTGGGGTTGCTTGTGGTGGTTTTTTTTTTTAGTCCAGTGTGAGGACACTAAGCTTAGTTAACTAAAGGATGTGATGATAACACAAATCTTATTTTCCTCGTCCTTATATTGAGGAAATTGTTTCATGTATTTTTCTTTGGCTGAAACTGATTTTCAGTGTTGAAAACTCTCTCTAGAAAGTTAGGACATGGCACTAACTTGAACAATCTCTAGTGTCAAGGCTTCATGTGTTTGAAAAGAAAGCCTTGCCAGTTTCAGCTATGATAACTTTATTATCACTGTTGAATTGGAGAAGACGAAATAATAAAGGATAGTGTTTGAGTTCTGGATCTGTAAGTTTTTCTGTTGGGCAGGTGGTGCAGCCAGACTCTTCCACCCTTATGATTTTCTAACAAAAGGTTGTTGGAATTCCTGTTTAACTACTGTAAAGAAGAAAAATGAAGGTTGAGTTTGTTCAGTTCAGTGGGTGGCCCACTCCCACCCCTGGAGTTGCAATACCAAGAGGCTTTCAGTTGCTACTATGAAGGAATTAAATTTGAAAGACAAGTGAAGTTAGACGTTTAACTGTAAGTATCCTGCTGTGCAATGCACAGGGCTATTTTGTCCTATGGGTAATTATTAAGTGTCCTGTTAAGGGGTAACAGTAAACAAAAGGTAAAAACAGTAAACAGAAGGGTAATGCATGTCTAAATACAAACTGTAGAACACCATTAATGCAGCAATAGCCTTTGAATAATCTTAAAAGAAGACAGCTAAATTAATTCATTAGACTTGTAGTCTTTGGTAGTCCAGCTCTTTCAGGTCAGGTTGTTCATCTTGCCAAATCAGTGACTGGGCTCCTGTCTGTGTTGCAAAGGCAATGTTTGGTTTAGATTATGTGTGACTGTTCAAGGACTGGCTTAAACAGCAGGTATGCAATTCTTGAATGAGGGAACAGCATTATCATCAAGACTCCTACTGGCTGTTTAAGTAATAACTTCATAGCAAAAATTGTCTGTAATTACAAGAGAGCTGGTTGCCAAAGCGCCTTCAAAACGCTTCCCTCAAACTTAATTCAGATATTTGGTCAAAAACAGCTTAATTTGAACCCACAGTAAAGAAACTTAAGCCATGTGTAGCAGTGCCACCTAGTGTGTAATCTGTCAGTCCTTGGCTTTCAGGGTTAACAGAATTCTACATCTGTTGTGTCTTGAGTGGTTTGGGAAAACGAATGCTACCTTTTTGTTGTAGAAAGTGTTAAAGTTGATTCTCTTGAAATCTGGGCCAGAATATCTTCTTACATGAAACAAACTCTTACCTGATGGCTTGTTTCACTCTTCTTTGCAGAATTAACGACAACATATTTTGAAGTAATCTGTGTACAACAGATCATTCCTTTTTTTTGTCATGTTTAGCTTTTAAACTTAAACAGACAGGTAGGATGGAGCAGTGATTGGATCTTGCTCTTGATCAAGAAATATCAGCTTGATATTGCAGATACTTATTGAGGATTGATAATATTTTGTAAAATTATTCATCAATCACGTAGCACTTATTATGGCCCAAACAGGTAGAATTCTGCCTGCCAATCTACATAACTTGATCTGGGAAGTGGAGGAGTAGAAATAAGGATTAGATTATAGATTTTGAGCAGTAAATGGCTTATCCTGTGTGAGAATTCTGGAAAGAAACAGGTTTAAGCTTGCTGTGGTCCTTAGCAATTTGTTGTAACTTATAACTCTTAGGCTAACAGCTGTTATTGCTGTTAAGTTTTGGCTCCTTGTTGTTGTAGCTGGCTACAAATAGCCCCCAGAAGTCTGAACCTTGTTATCACAAATAAACAAAGCCATGGAGTGGATTTTTATTTTCACTATAATACCCCTAAAGACTGCCTAATGAAATCTAGAGAAGTTTAGCTGGATTTTCACAAGTTTTTTTTTTTTTTTAAAAAAAGCCAAACTAGATTTAGTTCTGTGTACCTCTCATCAAGAGGAAGTTAATCACTGCAGCTGGAGCTGCTGGGAATTGCATGTTTTTTCTAGATTCCCAAAGGAAACACTGTCAGCCAAAGTTAAAAATGGCAGGAGGACAGAAAGCAAAAAGCACAACTGCTAGATTTTTATACTTACACAGGATTTGTGCTGCTTGGCCTTCTAACTTAGCTGCTGAAACTCTCTTCCAGTTAAGAATTTTTTATCTAGTTCAATACACAGAGAGACACTTCTGAGGCCACCCTTGGAACATGAAAAGTCCTGTCTTGAGTTCAGGTGTGCAGATAGGCCCTCTTTGCTGACTCTGGACATAAGAAGGGGAGAACTCTGCCAACAGACTCTTTTAAGGAGAGATTTATATGAAAGGATACTCCTGAGTGGAGAACTTGCAGCATATCGATCCTCAGCATCTTGGGATGTTGTGCTGTATGAACAGCAAACTGCTCAAAGATCTCTCCAGATAATACTGCCTTTGAGTCCCTTCTTTGAAGGGAAAATGAGATTGTGACTACTCCAGTGCCAAGGCCCAACATCACTGATACAGGCGTGGTGAAAACTAGGTGACCGGGTATAACCAACACTGTCTTGTACATGGAGATTTTGCATGTTTCTCAAGAAAATCATACTGTGGACTTGAAAATTTGGGCACCTCCTAGACTGCCTTTATTCTTAATAGATGAGACAACTATGTTCACAGTACTTCTCTACCTAGTATTATTAGCCAAAAAAAGTAATTAACCAAGTAAATTAGAAACTTAGTCATCTAACAGATAACCTAGTATTTCTCTTACCTGTTCTGATACACAACAGATCTTTGAGTCCAGTCCCTTACAACTGAGATGCAATGAGTTCACCATCAACAGCAGAGTAGTACACATGGTTCTTGGCTTCACAACAAAAGGATCAAAAGGTAATGCAGCAGTTGCTTCAGCTCAGAAGTTGATTACTCAAAGCAGGTATTACTACCTGGACATGCTTCTTCAGAAGCAACTGCTGGGATTATTTCGCTGCTGATGAAGATGCCATTGTGTGCTGGAGACTGCAGAACCACCTGTCTGAGAACCATGTTGAAGTGTTGCCTCAAAAATGCACAAGACTGCCCTGTGTCTATCTTGGGGTTTTTTACTGAAAGGTTCCTTAAATACTTGTATACCACTTCATATTTCCTAAATATTGTAGTCGCAGCCTCGCAGACAGTACTAAAGGCTGCTTATGTAAACTAGATTTCTATGGGTCTCCCCAAGTGTTCCGTGTTCCCACAGCATCTTATCTTCCCCTTTCCCTGTTACATAAGATAGTGTTTGAAACACGCATGTCACTCCCCATCATCCACTTCCCAT
Source organism: Himantopus leucocephalus (assembly GCA_003993805.1). Taxonomy (NCBI): domain Eukaryota; kingdom Metazoa; phylum Chordata; class Aves; order Charadriiformes; family Recurvirostridae; genus Himantopus; species Himantopus leucocephalus. The sequence goes on along the minus strand of RSEF01000014.1, from coordinate 12,308,154 downwards.
TCTTTTGAAAAGTCCTCCTGATATAACTTGGTCTTGCATGTGCCTCAGTATAATTTTTGTTACTTTGACTTAATTTGGAGCTTTGTTCCTACAGCACTCTGATCAAGAGGGTCCTATCTCCAGAACTTTGAGCTGCATCCCCCTCCAAAGGGGATTATTGTTTTGACTGTTTCCAGTGAAGAGAATGGACAGTGTTTCTCACTAAGCTGAGTTTGGTATTTTACTCACATCTATATAAGGGTTTTTATTAGTGGTTCTTATGCAGTCTGTTAATGTAGCGGTTTTGGAAGCCCTAGCGTGGAAGAGCATCCAGGTAGCTTCAAGTTTGGGTAGCCTAAGTTACTTTTTCTTAAAAAAAAAAAAAGCACATAACATATTAAGATATCGATGGCCCTGTGGCTGGTGATCCTGAGCAAATGTTATCGATGGCAGGAGTATTTCAGAGGGCTTCCTAGCACTGATAAACAGCTGATGGCTTTGAAGACCAAGGTCTTCAGGTAGAATCTGAAGCATACAGGAAGAAGGGAGACCTTTGCCGTTGATAAATGTGAATTATCTTACTCTGATTTTACTCACTAATCTAGTTGGGGATTAATGACTTATACAGAAAAGCAGGTGATCCAGTTCATTCCATTCTTCTCTGTTAATATGCTTATGTGATGTGTCAGTTTTATCACCAACTAATAGAGGAACATTTTGGGGGACTCAACATTAAAATGTTGGTGTTGCATCACAGGCTTCTTTACCTCCTTCCCCTGGGTTATGCAATAAAAAGTTTTGAAAGCACAGCAGAGGTGGAGAATCCTAATGGCAATGTCTCATCAACACTATAGTAGCCAACCTGGTTTGTTTTGGTGCCACAGTCTGCATTAGATCCTTCTGCAGACCCCTTCAGGGTAGTCTTCTGCCTCAGTCAGTAAAGCCTGTTAGCTTTGGAAGGTGATTGCTTGAAACCCTATCTCACGCCTTTGCCTTTATTCTCCAGAGGCAACCACATCAAAGGGTAAATGTATTTACATTGTTCTTTTTAGATCCAGGGTAGACTTGAGAATGCCAGACTGACATATACAGTAAGAAGTATGTGTTTTGGCCCAGGGAGAATCAAAACAAAACTAAAGAGTAAGCAGAGGTTAGGCAGCCTTCCAAGGAGTCCAAAATCATGACTGGTGCTTACTGTTTCTCACTGGCCTTGTATCACCAACAGCAGGATGTTGTACGAGCTGCTGTGAGGTGGCATTGTGCTGAGGGCTACAGTGAAGACTTCACCTGGTGGAGTATAACTAAAATGTTTATTTTAATATTTTGTAATATTAAAAAGCCTCCATGGGAACCTAGCAGGGATCTTGTGATTTTAAAAAAGCTACCAGGTTGTCAGATGTTCCTGAAAGCTGGAAAAGAAGTTGTTTGCTTCCTTCCAGATGAGCGTTTTCTGTCCGTTTAATCTCTGCTAGTGGATTGGGCTTTGCGGCTTTTTTCTTTTGTTCTGCTGTTTTAAGTGGAAGCAAAATACTGATGTAATCTTATCAACAGTTGTAGGGCTTGATTATTTTTAAGGATTTTAAAGGGAAAGTTAAGATAATATGTAGATATGAAGGTGGCGTGTGGCAGTGGTAGAGCTGAATTGGAGCGGAGCTGAGTCTTTGAGCCAGTGACAGGGTTTAAACAGGGAACCTGCGTGGAGCTGGAACTTTGCCACATGCAGTATGAGTGGCAGTGTTTTGAAACAGGTTGTCCTTACCAAAGGAGTGAATGGTTAAATTCTCACTACAAATGGAGTAAAGCTGTAGGAAAGCAAATTGCTTATGTCTATTTAACAACTGTACTTGAGTATTTCATAGATAAGAAATCTTGTCACTTGTAAAAAAAAAAAATAAAAAAAACAAAAAAAACCAAACAAACTTCCCCTCATGGTCCTCTGTATGAAGTTCAACATTTAGCACAGCTGTTAATGTCCAATAAGCAAAGTGAATGGTTCTTAGAGGCTGCACTAGTTTACTGATTTTTATATTTTTATAAATGTACCTAAAAATGTTATACATGTTTATATGCTTTTGGGAAAGGGAAACAACTTTGTTCTGCTCTTGTCTGAACCAATTTTTTCCTTTTGGAAAAGTCTCATTCATTAGCTCAAATATACAGATTAAGGAATTAAAGGTTTTGATGGACTTTGTTCTAGTTGAGATGACTCTTTGTTCTAGTTCAAATATTGAAGGAAGCAGTGAGAAGAATGGCAGATCACACTGAATAGGAAATCAACTGCAATATATAGTCTCTAATTCCTTGTGATTTCCTGTGTGAAACTGGGAAGGGGGATTTTCTGGAAGAAAATTGCTTCCCTTTAAAAAAAAAAAATCCTTCTGCAAAAGGTAGTTTTCTTTGTCTTAAAGATGCTGTGAGCTCTGCTGCATTTTGATGATGATAGAGTAGGTGACGATGTTGTTTGGTCTGTGCCATATTTTATTCTATCATAGTATAATATCTCAAAGCTTCTCTAGATTGTTAATAAAAAGCATAGACACAATATCCCTTGTGCTTTATAAAGCAGTTAAGGTTTCATACCAAATAAGGCTGGAAGATGTTTTAAGCTGAAGACCAGATCTTGTTCTCACACTTGTAAGCAACACAAACGCAATTAGAAAACTAGACCAACATGTACAGCAAAAGACAAATATTCTCTGCCTATCTACAGCAGAAATGGGCATAAACAAAAGGAGACAGTGCCAGCACCTAGAATGCATCTCTCTCCTTTGGCCACACTTGTTTTTTCCTCTGGCTGATGCTTTGATAAGAAATGGTTATAATAAGGCCTCATACTGACTTCAGAGAGAGCTGCCACAATCCATGTCCCTGGCTGATCTCCTGTTGCCCCAGCTTAGCTCTGACCTGAACAATTTGACTGTTTAAACTTTTCAGTGTGAGCCTAGTAATGGCATTGATACTAGGACTGGGGATAGAAATTAACTGTGTATTGGCTTGAGCATCTGTATTGCCTAGGCAGAAAAATAAGAGCAGAATGAGGTGAAGCTGGATAATTCCTCTTTCTGAGTTGGCATTACTTGCTTTCTGTGATACCAGGGTCAGCTTTAAACTGCTTTACTTAGGCATGGCTGTGCTTTGACTTTTTTGGCATTACCGTATCCTTAGTCACAGCATCTTACTTTGAGATGTTGCTATGCATTCCAGCTGGGTCTAATTTAACATTTAGATTTTTAGCTAAACTTAACATCCCTGCAGGCTTTAGAGTTTGAAGACTTTTTTTTTTCTAATTAAAGAATTATGATGCCAGGCAAGCAGTATTTTTCCCAGGCTGGCTGTTGCTGATGCAAAGTGGCACACTCAGTTTGCACATAGCATAGGGTAATGCCATACTGAAGGAATTGCACAATTTGATGGCTGAGACTGAGGAGCACCTTGATTATTAGTCATCTATGTAATGGGAACTACTTGAAATCTTGGCTGCTAGTCCAAGAAACTGTTTAAATAAAAAAAAAAAAACCCACACACAAAAAACCCCCACAAACTACCCACTGTCCCCACCCCCCAAAAACCCACCACCTCTACACAGAAACCCAGATGTGATATGTTAAGTTAAAGGCTCATACCCATTTTCATTAAAAGCATGGGTAGCAATATATAACAGTTGTAGCTACAGTGTTTTTACCTTTATTGATAGAGTAGACAGGGTGAAAGTATTTTGACTGATCTATCACAAATGGGTAACAGAATGGCATCTCCACTTTTTTAGTTAGACAAGCACGGTTGTGTTTGACTTCTGTACTCAGAATAATACACTTCAGACTTCTGGAAAACATTCAAGGTTTTGCATTCTGTACAAAAGGGTTCAAAATGAAATCAGCTGCTTGTTAAAAGCAGCCTATCCTCATTCCTTCTACATCCAACTGTCCAGAGAAGTGGAAGCCAAGCCAGTATTACTGTGCAGGGAAAAGAGGGAGAAATCTAAGTAACAGCAATATATGTGCAGGATTGTCACATAATACCAATGAGAAATGTCTGTGAAAAACCACCAAGTTCAATGTAGAGTCTTAATGATTAAGAAGTTGATGCACAGTCCCTCTGCGAAGGAGGTGTTAGCTTATGTACTGGAAAAGACACAGTCCAGTCACTGGATAGTATAGCAGGGATGGAAAATAATTCCCACTGTTTATTCTGATGTTTTAACCAGAAACACAGCCTGTCAGTAGAAACTCTTCTGGAAAAGTGCAACTTTGTCAAAATGTGCATAAGATACAGAGTAAAAGGAAAAAAGAAATGGAAAATAGTGGGAAAAGTACACATAAGTGTTTGGCTTGTTTTGTATGTCTTGTCAGTCTATTTATGCTACTAGAGGTGCATAAATGTAGTTGAGTCTTCTGAGGCTGTCTCTGGTTGGTCTGAAGTTGTGGCAGTTCTCCTTAGATCTTCGCTGGGCCACTTGTTTGCTTCTCCTCTTACAGGAGATAAGGAGCATTTCTGTGGAAGTTAATTTTAATTTTCATGGGGAAAAAAAATAGGATTTGGACTCAAACTTTCTGCCACAGTGCTACAGAGCCATGAAATCAATAACATTAGCACTTACAGGAACCACGAGCGAGTGCAATCATAGAAGTATGATCAAGCATTGATGAAATCAGATTTTCATACCTTTTGTTTTCTTATCTTACATCATTAAAAAAACTGGCAAGATACATTGCAGTGTGTCCTCTTTAGGTGTATAACATGTTAAAATCTTCCTACAGGTGAAGTTATCTGTGTTTTTAAAAAAGCAAACAAACCTATATAGAAATGTATAAGTGAGATTTCCCTAAATCACAAATAGGTTGCATATGTTTGTTAATGATGAAAATTAATCCAGTAAAGGTGACTAAGCTAGTGGAGTGCTTTCATGAATGCCCTCATTTGCCTTTTTGAGTAACTTGTGGAGAAGCAGCAGGAAGATCTTCTGAATGTTAGATAAATCTGCAAAGGACTAGAGCAGAAAATAACTTAAGGGGTTTTTATTCTTCTGCCTTGCAATACTTCTGGACAACGTGGCTAGGTAAGTTTGAGAATTATCACAACTCTTCTGTTTTTAGATAGTGAAGTTCTTCTAACACATTTCTCTTCAAGCTCTACAGTTTAACATGCAAGTGGTTCATGGCTTTTAAGAACACATGTAATGCAATAATAAAAATGCTTCTGTCCTCGTGTATTTAAGGAAGGAATAGCAAAGTAACTCTGAGGTTTTGAACTTGGACTTTTATTTCTGTTTATTTTTGTAAGTTGACCAGCCAGTGAATAGTTTAAGTTCATTATGCTGATGTATGGGATGTGTTGGGAAACTCTTGGTGTTTTTGAAACTAGGGCCTGAGTACTTCTCGAATTTCATCATCACTTTCCAGGAGAGAGCAGTGGCAAAGAGTTATACAGAAAACTACTAGTAGCCTGTCATTCAACCTGAATGCATTCAAGTTCCAACAGCACTGATACTGCTGGACCTCAATCTGTATTTCTGTTCTATGGCAATGCTGTGACCTGTCCTGGTTATTCTGAGAGCTCTCAGTCTGGGCCAACTGAGATCATTAACAGATTTTAATATGTTAACATGAAACCAATGTTCAGTGTTCAAATGATCTTGGAGATGGAGGGAAATGGAAGATAAACTAGCAGTAACTAGTCTTCATTGCACAGCAGCCTTGAAAATCAAGCTAGATTTTGACTGAGGGGATTGAGGTGGGGTTTGGTTTGTTGTTTGGGTTTTTCGGTGGGGGTGGGGGTGGATTTGCATGAGACTTGCATGTACTGGAAAGAGAAAATGTAGGAACTGCAGTACAACTGCATCTTTACAGTCCTAGTTACACTTTGCATCTTTACAATTCTGTGTGACGGGGCTGAGTACTAAAGCCTCAAGCTAAAAGGTTATGTTCCATTTCTGTGTGGGTGTGGAAGGATCTTGACTGCCAAGGAAAGCATTTAGGGCTTAGTAATGGTAACTTACAGGGGATCACTGGTAGAACAGGGATGGTGCCAATTAGATTCATGCACTCAAGATTGTTTTGCAATCAAGTCATTGCCTGAGCCTTCTGATTAAGGCTAGAAGAGTTTGGCTGGACTTCATGAAAAATCAAAAACTGTCCCTATTGCCTTGCAAAACCTTGGGAAGACTTTGCTTAAAGACACATGCAATTGGAAATGTGCCAACAAATGAAATGAGAGACCATCTGAAATGGAAACAGGGAGCCTACTGTATATGTGCTGCTATCCAGCAGTCTTGTTACCAGAAATACCCACTACTAGAGAGTTTCTGACAAGTCCTGCCTGCTTTACAGCCTAACGAAAGAAGTTTATACACGAGATACTTGTTAAAAGAAAATGTTTGGACATCCCCCATGTAGGAAGATGGAAGCTTATAGTGTTCCCCATGGGAAATGTCACCAGAAATGCCACAATTGCTACCAAAGCATTTAAATGTTTTATCTGATTTAAAGAGGACATTTAAATATAAATAATGCCGTATTATTCAGCAGAAAGAAACTGTGATGGAACTAATAATTTAAAATAAATCCAATTGCCTACAGTCTGTGCAAATGCAAAGCCCAGGGCCTGGGGTGACGTCAATATTACTTCTGTCACCCAAAATGATCAAGTAAAAAAAAAAATCTAACTTTGTCAAACTGCTTCTATATCTTATTTTTAGCTTTAAACACTCAATTAAATTTAAAAATACCTTTGTCACAACACCTAAATTCAGGAGCTGAAAGGAAAAGGTAGTTTTGCTGTCATTGGCATAGTAAATTATGTTTTCATGTCTGTATTTCTTTACTTATCTTTCACATTTTATAGTTGAAGTAGAATTTTATTATTCGATTAATGGAATCAAGGCAGCATATTTAGTATACAGTAACTTCTTCCAGATGATATGTGCTTTAATGAACTTGTTAGTGGTGACTAGTTCCTCTGCCAGATTCCTTTGCTACTGGCTCTCTGCTGTTGTTGAGCAAGAAAAAAATAAGGCAGTGGTTTGGATACCAAAGTCTTTGGAGAATAGCAAATGGAGGATGTGCAAGAGTGTCCAAGTAGGAACTGAGGGTAGAGGCCAGAGAAAAAGCTCCAAAAGCAACTGAACTGGTAACTGAGAACACAATAAAGCCTTAAATAAATCACTGTTGGCTTGGTACCTAAACAAGACTCTGAACTACAAATTTTTAAAACATAATGCTTCAAACATAGATGTATCAATCTTTGAGTGCATTATCAAAGTAAGAGACATTCATAACCTGCATGTTGTAAAGGAAAATTCAACCAATTGCCAGTGAAAACAAATTGCAGTGCAGTGAGACAAAACCCCAAAACTCAGCACTCCCTCTCATTAAGATTAATTAGTTGCCATCAGATACATCAGAGAACAATGTGCATAGGCTCACTTAGGTCTCCAGGGCACGTGGGAAGATTAGTGGCATATATTAAGTGTAATCATTTTCATTGAGCAAGAAAGAATGTTCTTTTCTTTGTCAGAACAGTGATCCGCCCCTTTCCTTGTGATCTCTCTCTCCATGGGCTCTTAAGCAGTTTCTTCCATCAGTCTTGTTCCACCTCCACTAAGGAAATGATGAGTCTCATTCCTGTCTCTTCTAGCATGTAGTTGTAGCAGATAATTCTCATGTTACAGCCAGTAGCTAGATCATGTTTTTACAATATAACTTTAAAGCCCATCCACTAGTGTGCATCCAGTGCTTTTGGACTATCAAAGGTGGAAGCTGCTATGTACCAACAAGAATCCAGTTAATTTCTTAGTATGTAACTGAAGATTTTTTAAATAGTTCATGGTTTTAAATGATCAATAGATCAAACTGTTGCATATTCTTCCTGTTTCTTGCCAGGTTCATTCAGTATAAAACTAATGTATTGAACCTGTTCATCCAGATACTTGGTTAAGGGAATAGAAATGATAAATACTGAAAAACTTCAGATTTATGTTCTCCTTCATAAATAAACTATAAGCAGCTTTAGATGTATGCTTCTACAAAGTGATATGACTACATAACAAAGTTGTGTTCTTCTGCAATCTACATCTGTATGCATACAAAAATAAATTTTCGTTGTCAAATGGAAGCACTATGAAATCTTAGTCAAAGTTTGTCTTCCATGAACAGATGACTCCAAGGAACATGTGGCTTCTGTGTACTATATCCCCTTGAATACAAATCCATACCAGGCCAAAGACCTGCATGATAACCTTCCACAGGGTTAGTCTAAGTGCCTAAATGTTCAAAGCTCCAATGATGGCTGCACTCTGCTGGAACTAAGGAGCTGCCAGCCATTGTGGGGAATGCTAAGATAAGGAGGGAAGGGACTTTTCCAAGAACAGACTTAACCTGCGAATAAAGGAAAAGCAAGTGGTTGTGTAGCTTTCAGTGACACTTGAAAATTAATTTCTGTCATTTTTAAATGGAAGCTTTTTTGTAGATGCTAATTAAACACAGCAGAATTGTCCCCCAACATCTAGTAAAAGCTGATAGTGCTACTATAGGTGACTAAAACATATGCTCAACTTCTGATCACCTAATACAAGATGTACTGTGAAGAATATTATTTAGGTTAGTAGGCAATAACACACAATATACACAGCCACAATATTTATTGTTGAATTCAAAGTGGCTTTATTTCCTATTTTATTTTGTTTGTGTTCTTGACCTACCTAGGGTTATCTTTGTTCACTAAAACAATCCCTTATTATGCAAACACTAGTAGATGAATGGAAAAAAACAGGTGTACAAAATATTAGCAAAAAGCTGTAAATATTTCATGAAAGGAAGACAAGGTTCAACTATAGTTGTTAAGAAACCAAGCCATCATAGCATTAAAAATACATAGCTATATATAGTCTAGTAAGACATCACCTGAAGTGTTCCGTTTGTAGGGAGCTGTGTGCTTGCCAGTAGTGGATGTAGAACTGCAATGTGTGAATGAAATTGGTGGGAATAAGGCATGCTGACTGAAGTGATCTTTGACTTGCTGGATGGGGGTACTTTTTGACCAAGAAAAGAGGAAAATCATTCAGTTGAATGAAGTGCACTCATATTTATGGGATTAGAGATGTGGATGGGAAGTACTTCTGCAGGTTATCTGATCCAAACTCTTATGTGAAGCAGGGCTATTACTGTTACTAGATCAGATCAGCTGTAGCAGACTCTAAAGATGGAGATGTTTCTCCTCTCCCTCCATAGGAGAAAATACAGCCCTGCTTGAGCAGGGAGGTTGGACCAGATGACCTCCAGAGATCCCTTCCAACCTCAACCATTCTGTGACAGGGAAAAGCAGAACATACCTTAATTGAAGACTGCTTCCCTTAAACATTAGGGAGGGAACAGGCATCCACAAACAAGTGTATCATCATATTGTATCGTGACCTCTCTGAAGGTATAACGGCATACTAAAGTGTGTTCAGTTAAAGTATGTATAGTAGTGTCGCTTATGAGATGCGTCTTAAAGTGCTGTATGAGCCTTAAAGAATGTTATCCCTCCGGAAGATCACTTAAGCTGAAAGAATGTAAAAAGACAGACAGTAAAGTCAGAAAATCACCCAGGCAGAGAAAATGTTAGTGTCATTCAAGCTGGGAACAAAAATGAGGGGTGTTGCATGAAGTGAAGAGAATGGTAGCTTCAGCTCTGAGCGACCTCCACAGAGCTAACTCTCTAGTTCCACAGTAATGTGAGGTTATTTCTGAAAGTCAAAACTTGGGATTCAGTACAACTACATTACACCTTCTCCTATATCTACTCCTGGGACATGACTCAGAAAAGTCTTGAGACAGCTGGGAGAACTGAGCTGTTTCAAGTATGTTCTGTGTCTTACTTGCTGTTTTGGTTTTGATAACTCTTTATTTCCTATTTTGTAATCAAGTATGTAACCCTCTGCTTTGGTAGACTAAACTTATTTGCCTTTTTGGATTTGCCTAGCGTTAATGATAGCCTCACGTAATTGTGCCAACTATGAAGCGTCTTGTCTTTTTCCCGAAATAGCTGTATTTATTATAGTGTAATAGAGAACTTGATTCCAGAAAAGGTTCAGGAAGCTAATTCAGGGTGACTTTCCCACCAAGCTGCAGAGGTTGATTTGATAGCTAATATAACAAAGGGTTGAATACAAGAGAGAAATACCAGCCAGTGAATGTTCTCTGACAAAGACCAGGCAGAATACAATTCCTCTGACTACCACTTGATATATTTCATACATTCCTATTTCTGCTACATTGTGTAAACCCCAGGACTGGCAAGGGAGTGCAGAAGGGGAGTAGTCGTTTCTTTTTTTATTTCCAAAGACTTTTCAGGAGATGATGCAATACCTCTGCCTGGTCTTCTAAAACACTGTAGACAGGTGAATTTCAGCTATTTAAGACTAAATAAAGGAGAATTGTCAAGAGAAGCCTTGTTGGAAGGTCCAGAGGAGTAAGAGGTACTGGGTGATCCCATCACTGAATGAACGAGCCCAGGAAATAATCCTGTTCTTCCATCAGAACTGTATGTATGTGGACAAGTGTTTATACCCCTACACAGTGTATTTCCATGTGATGTCTGTTAATGATACCTCAAGGCAAGGTTAAACAGGAGTGGTCTGGAGAGTGGCAGAGAGGATGCTTAAAGGGATTTGTTTTCATCTTCCTTCTCTTCCCTTCTCCCTTATTAAGATTTTTGCTTGTCCTCTAATTTTAAGGCACGTCTCTGGCTAAAACCTGTTGTGGGAAATAAACAGTAAGCATGTTGTTTGCTTGCCTGCAGTTGTGCATTCAATGGTGCCTATCATATCAGTCTAAGCACCCAGTTTCATTTTTTCCTCATTAGACTGAATGTATACTTTTGAAATTAAAGATAGGCACCCAGCAGGAATGCAAATCTCTGCTATGTATTGGGGCTATGGGAGGGATATCCCTGTGGAGGGAGCCGATGTAGATAAGACTGCATAGAGGAAGCCCATGAGTCTGAAATGTGGTTAGATGCAATGAATCTTAATTTTTCTTTTTCTGAGACCCAACCCTTCTATAAGCAGAAATGATTGAGCAAAATATATCAACAGATACAGGGATCTAATCCTAGCTTTCTGGATAACACTTTGTATTGTTCCTTGCAAGCAAACCAGATGTTAAATGTGACAGACTTCTCAGTGTAAAGGAAAAGCCCATGGGCTACAGACTGAATCCTGCAAGACAGCCTGTCAAAATGGCAATGTGGGGGGGGGGGAAAAAACCCAAACCAGTAATTTTCTTTTTTGTGTTGCACTTCTGTGGGCATATTTACAACAGGAAAAGAACTTTCACTCGTGGTATCCTGTAGTATCACTAGATATGTTGTAATATTGTTAGCTGTAGTGTTTTGTGTGTATTGCTGCTAGCAATGCAAATTAAGGTTCCTGCTCTTTCCTTTTAAGAGGAAATTTAACCCATTGGACTGAAACAGGAGCCCGTGGATCAGGTCAGCCTTGCAGTTACAGGTAACAGTGCAGAATTAGCCAGTTCAAAAGGGTATAAAGGAGCTAACAGTATAGGCCACTGGACTGCAAAATTGCTTTCCAAAACCATATAACAAATCCCATACCAGTAAAGAAGACCCCAAAGCCACAGACAGCATAAAAGGATGAGGTTTACCATAAGTTTTTGGGTTATTGCAATAATTATGAAATTTGTTAAATAAAAATTCAGACTCTTCCCAAGAAAGGGCATTTCCTCTGCTAGAGAAGACATCTGTATGTCTCTCTCAAATCCCAGCCTTAAGGTCTGGATTTGTAACCAAAGTAGAACTTGAGGATTTTGTTGTAACTTCTGTGATTTTTATTTTTTTTTAATCATTGAACAGGTAAATTCTTGACTTGCATGTGACCTGTTCTATGTTAGGGGCCTGTATCTACTTTTTGTGTTTTAACTGCAAAAGAAAGAATTGTAGTCTATAATACTTTTCTCACACCACCACAGTTTAAGTTCTGGAAATTATTCCTGTGTATTATTCCTGCGAGGTCATGCAACAATAACATCACAGTAATCGGTAACAATACTTCTGTTGTTTGAAGTATGAGGTTTTCAGACTGTTAGCAATGCTGGTCTTGCTGCTTCATTTAGTTATTTAACCTTTTCCTAAGCCAAGAAACAACTTACACTTGCTGTATACTGAAAACTGGTTAAGAGTAGAGGATATTTATATAGAAAAGTGTCTGGACTGGACATAGATTTGTAAGAAACTTGCAGAGTTGAGCACTATAACACATGAAAGTGACTGAAATCTGAGCTTAGGGACAGACCCAAGCTCACGAACCAGTATTGCTTCCAGACTCTGGAGTTCTAGTATGTTCCTGAGCTCGTTCCTTACCTGAGAAAGACCTTAATACCCATGAATTCCTTATGCCTATAAAGAGACATGCTTTATTTTGGAACACTTTGATTAGCTCAATTGTGAGCTAATCTCTGCGCCCTGCCCCTCGATTTGCCAGAGCTTCTGTAGCTTTTGGACAAGAGGGTGCTCATCTTTGGGGTAGAGGGATGATGTGAGGAGAGGGATTATGTGTTTGGGTTAATGAGTTATAGTTCTGTTTGAAATTCCCTTAGGTGCTTGAGACGTGCACAGAGTGGATGGAGGCTGTGATGCAGGACCTAGGAGACCGGCACCCTTCCAGCATGGTAGTAAAAGGCAGAATGGGATGCTGCACAGTAAATGACACTAGGAATACCATGCATAGGCAGCTGAATCCTGACCTTAGTGTTAGGTTTGAATGCTGTTTTAGCTTGTGATGCTCCTTTGAGTTTACAAAGACAGTAGTGTCACTCTGGAAATAAAAAAAAAATATATTTTAAATTTGCTCTTTATCACTGGGTGCATTGTGTGACATGTCTGTCGTTTCATAGGTTTTCCTGTAAGTCTTACATTTGTGATCTGTTAAGTGCTTTTGTTTTATGTGGGTAGAGCTTCTTTATGATCAGAAAGATACAGTAGGTAGGCTGGAGTTGGGCCCTGCTCTTCTAGATTCTTCTTCAGGTGTCTGTGGAGATCCTGACTCAGTGCTTATGTGTCTGTCCTTTTCTGTTAAAGCCAGCGGTCACAGCACTTTCTCTGCCAATGCAAATCCTGATGTACAAGGAGCAGCAGTCAGTAATTTAGGGGATCCAAATGGAGAAGTTAAGACTGCAGAAGCATTAGGTTATAGGATTTGTCAATAAAAGTAGTCCAGTCACCATAACCTGTCAATATTGACTGTAGAAGAGGATTTATTTGGTTGTCTAATGTGTGTATGCATAATTGTACCACTGTCAGTGCTATCTAGAGGCTAACTTTGATTTAAAGTTCTTCCAGTGGAAAAATAAAAGATCTAGGAGGGTGGTTTGCTTGACAGACTATGGTTAAATAATAGGCTGTTAGGATTTGTGTAGGAGTATATAGGTAATATGCTGATGGAGATTGCTTTGCCTGAAACTTTCTAGTGGTATGCACTAATTCACTGTCTCATTGTGCTGTTAGCAAGCGTGCAGGAATTTTAAGTGGGAAACATGGCAGGCGTACCCTTAACTAGTGCGTATCTAGCAAGGGTTGGCTTGCAAGCAGCTTTTATCAAAGGGAATATAGGTAAGTTTACTTACAGAGAGTGGGTAGGCAGGAAGAAGGAGAAAACTTCTTTAAAAAAGGGTAACTTCAGACATGCCAAAATTTGTGAGGCTTCATATCTGGAAGACACAAGTAGACCCCAAATAGTACAAAGGGATGGTTGCATGATATGGTTAATGTGTAAGAACTGGTTATTTGTAAGCACAATCTAGGGACCATCTATAATACTGCTTTGACAAACTGGACGCCTCATTTTAGGGCTGTATGTGTTAGCAAAAGCAATTCCACTTAAATTATGTCTAGATCCAGTCTCACTGCTGCTTCTCCTGGATGATGACATCTAAGGGGCACAGATACCCACTGCCACTTGGCAGAAAGTCAGCACTGACATCTGAGAGAGGAGGCAGTGCTACAAGCAAATGCAGAAGTGCTCTGTTCAGCAACTGGCTTGTTTGACCTGGCTGCTGCTGTGGGAGTGCAGACCTGACGGGTTTTGAAGCAGGCTTCCTACTGAGGAACAAACCTGTTATTAGCCAGGACCCTGCATTTCACCTGTAACCATGACCTGGTAGCAGTCCTGTGGGCAGAGCTGGAAAGGAGGCAGAGGACATCACAAGCCCAGGCCTTGGGAGATGTGGAAACCTGCCAGGTTCTCACTGCTGCTTGCTCACTGGTGAGTCATGGCTGGATGCTGTCCTCAGGCTGGCAAGGCTCCATGCTGTTCCAGTTTGGTCTGAGGGCAGCCCCAAGTAGAGAATTACTTTAAGGGCAATGACTACTGATTTATTTTTTCCCTTTTTGTAAGCTTTTAAAGCTCTGTGTATTTGGGGCTTCCTTTTTATTTTCAGTTTTAGTTTTCTTGCTGTAAGGAAAAATACTTATCCTCTTCCTGCTTTCCATCTCATGCATCATCTTTTGTGTGCTTAAAAAAAAAAATCCAGTTATAAATTAAGATGATACTTGGATAACAGTTAACAGGAAGAGCACTCTTCTTTCTGAAATGAGTGAAACTTCAGGAGTTTCTTTTATTTGGGGATATAGAACAAGATCCTAGTTATTGGAAGGTGTGAAAAGAACAACACTTGGTTTGACCCATTTTAGTTGTGAGTGTCTCCTAAAACTAACCAGATGTTAACACACACATAGTGTAGTAGTCATAAACTTGAGTCTAACCTGAAGATCTGTCTGAGTGAGAATTTGGGGTTGGGGGGTGGGGTGTTTCTAGCCTTAGCCATTAATACTTTCAGCTTTGTGCGTTAGTATCAACAGAGTCAAAGCAGGGTTAGGACCTACAAAGATATTCTGAAATAAAGAGAATTTGTGCAGTGTGGACCAAGAAGGGGGAGCAGAGGCTTCAGCTTTTCATGAAATGCTGAGCTCTATTAACTGCTGCAAGGTATAAGGCTCCATGATCTCTCATAAAACTAAGACAAGTCATAATCAGTTAGATACGTAGCTCCTGCAGAGGAATGCACATATAGCAAACCTAAGTAGAATGGATGTTTTTGCTTGTATCTTTTTTCAGAGGAATGCAAACTTTAAAAAGGAAAAAAGTGTTAAATAGCAAAAACTAGGTTTAACTTTTCCTTTTGCTGAAAGCCTTTAGCAAAGGACTGGAAAACTTGACTCATGAGACTGTGGTCCTTGGTCTAGATTGACTAATGCTGCTAGTGCTTACTGCTTGTCTTCTAAATTAATAACATGAAAGATCTTTGTTCAGAAGATTCTAATATGCTTTATAGATGGAATCTTAGCCAGTGCTGCAAATGGAAAGGCAGAGCAGAAGCCTCCTGGGGTGTCAAACATGTATGTGGGCACTAAATGGTCAGCATGCAATCTGACCGTGTCGGTTCAGGACATTCAAGATCTTAAGACTGAGGCTTAGCTCTCCTTTTATGTTGTTGAAGGCAGGATATAATTAACCTAAATGCACCTGCTGCTTTGTTAGCAGAGTTAGCCTTATGGCTGTGCTTTGCACTACCTGAGCAGATAAGTTTTTCTCCCGTGCTCGTGGCAGTGTGAAACAACTTTAAGCATGTAGTCACCTCCTGTCACTTTCCAACCCTGTGACATTCATTGTTTTGCATTAAATGAAGCTTGCATTAAGTCCGTGCGTGTCTGCATTAATTCATGATGGTGCTGCTGAGTTTAGGAGGAGAGCCTGAGCACAGAAATAAGGAGGAGATAGGTATGTGCACATACCTATAGCTGAGGACATAGCATAGGAGGAGTGTATTTTTTTCTAAACAGTGCATTCATATTTTCTTTATAGTCTTCTTTTGAATGAAAATCAAAGCATGCAGTCAGATCACTTTTGTGGCTTAAAACTAGAAATTTCTGGAAGAGTGCTGTAGAAATCAAATGTGCTGGCATGATTTTACTGGTGTGGGTATATATAGTGGAATATCTTCTGTCCCCCCAGTCTGAGACAGAATTAAGAGGCTGAAATAATGAAAACTTAAAAATCCTCAGTGAAACACACATTATACAATGTTTCATGAGAGAAGTGGGATGCTATAATTATTAAAAAGTAGATAATACAAATAAAGAATGAGTGAGGATTGGCAGGTGTAATATTCCATTGTATGTTAGCTCAGTCTGAATCCTATAAATCTTGGTTTTATTCTACTGAAAGAGATATTTTTTTTAAATGTGTCTGGGGGTTGTCTCTTTTCCTAGCCAACAGATGACAAGCAGCTCTTGGAATTTCTGTGCAGTGCTAGAAATTTTTCTGTTACTAAATCTTTGTCTAGCTTACTCAACCTGAAAAAGAACCCAAATCTCACCGTAAAAGTAATCTAGTAGCATAGATGTTGTCCACCTGAAGTTAGGCTCTAAATAATAATTGAATGCAAAGATGGGGAGATAAAGTATGTAGTGAGTAGAAGGAAATCAAAGAAAGCAAAAGAACAGGGCAGAGAACCTTTTGCACTCTTCTGTGTGTAAACCAGACTATTGGGGAGGCGGTAAGACTTCTTCCTGGTGTGTGACAGTCAATTAGAGAGTCATAAGTAATAGCATGGTATTAGAATGGTAACTCGCTCAGTCTCAAGTAACTGCTGTCCCTAGGAAGGGAAGAGTAGTCATCCATTTAGGAAAAGGAAACTTGATTTTTATTTGTGATTGCTTTTGTTTTTAACTGATGGTAGCTGTTAACATCAGTGTCTCTGATAGCCCATTAAAGGGAGCTCAGTGGAATGGCTAAAACAGAATTGCAGCTGGGAGGAGTATGTGGCAAGACAGAGAGGGCTGCCAGACATCATGTAATATCATTAGCACGGCAGCTTCTACGGATCTATGCTGCCTTCTAAAATAGACCCTTCAAAACAAAATTTAGCCCTCCTTATAAATCAGAAGTAGAAATGTGGACAAATGAGAGCTTTTATTTTGCTTTCCAGATGGAAGTGTCATCCCAGAAATTCAGTGGCTCATGCTATTTAGGGGACTTCCTAATTTTTAGCAATTTGACACTCTTTCCTCTTGATGAAGTGTACTGTACAGCTGAGCTACATAAGTTTGCGAGACATATGAAGTCTTAAAGACAGCAGTGATGGCCTGTGAAATCCAGTTTAATAGTACTAAAAACATGAAACTACCTGCAAAAAAATACTATTTCTTCCTCCCCCATCTCTTCTCAGTTCTGGATTGCAAGACAGCCAAGAAAGCATTCCCAAGAGCCCTCCTCAAACTCTTGAGTCATTTGCAAACCTGTTTTAACTTCTTTAACAGACTTAAAATAACTTTTGAGACTATGTAGCTGCCAAAGAATATATTACAATGGTTCATATAGTGTGTTTTTTAAAAACAGGTCAATCTCTTTTTTTTTTTTCTTTTTTAATCTTGCATGTGCATCTTGCATATTTGAGGAAGGAGTGAGAAAGCAATACTGTGGCCACTTTATGTGGGAAATGGCATTGGAGTACTTGTATTCATTATTGCAGGAAGCCAAATACTAAGAAAACTAAAAACAGAAAATTGGGATTTTATGATATACAGGATACTAATTAGGCATTTTATGCTGGTTTAGGGTTAAGGTTTTTACTCTGAGGAGGATTTGATTCCTGATGGTACTTGTAAGCACAGAAAGGAATTAGGTCCCCAGAAGTCTGCTGAATGCTTGAATTCTAGTAAGCAGCCAACTTCTAACTTTACAATGATCAGCTATTTGAAAATTAATCTTTTGCTAGCAAAGAACCATACTAAATATTTCCCACTTAAACTATTATATAAATATTTGCATTTCTTCAATGTGTGTTCAGATTTACATAGTGCTGTTTTGATTACTTAATGTAATCATGGAATTTACATAAATGTGCATGAAAGGCCGTGCAGCTCATAATTTCCTCCTCTGTGTCTTATATGATTGAAATCTATGTACCAGGAGAGGAACGTATACTTTAATTTCAGTTAAGGATGGTATGTTGCCTGGTCTTACATGACTTGCAGTATGGAGGCAGGATTTATAGACTGCTCTTCATCTGTGTTTATTTGGATTACTTATTGTTAATCAGCTCTTTGTGTAGAGTGCAATGTACTGATCTATGATTTTGGTGTGCCAGTATTATAATCTCATTATCAAAATTAAATAGCATGAGAATACTTTTTCAAAAAAGCCAAAAACTGAAACAGAAAGTAGTCATCTGAGAAACTGGAACTTGTTATACTCTTTACTAGGGAAGAATTGTACTTCCTGATATTACGATAGCAATTGGTTTATAAAGGGTGGGATGAACTTATGTTAATATAGTTACCCAAAGAAAATTGCTTCCACAGGATGTAATGACTGAAGCTTTATTGAAAACTTGAAGTATCTAGGTTGTAACTGAGAAGATATTTCAGGAATCTGAGCTAGGGAGTGTAGTCTAGTGTTGATAAAGTACATAGCTATAGTGTTGATAGCTATGCCAGTGGTACAATAAGGGGTGAAATTGTAAATGTTGAATTTCAACAGCTAAAGTTTTGGGTCCGTCTCTGGACTTGCATCTCTTTCTCACTGACAGCAACAGCAGAAAACTCTTGGACTATGGTATCTTTAAGGCAAGAACTTTGACTAATGTCCTGAGGCAACTGAGACAGTTTGTGCAGTGGTCTAATGGACTGAGGAGCCATTACAAGTGCTACCATACCATAACTAGTTTTTCAGATACATAAACTTCAGGTTTGACTGAAGATAGGGGAAAATGGGAGAACAAAGATGTGGCTTAGTATCATATGGGATGAATCAGGTCTGGGAGGACTTGCATGTACCTCCCAACCTGTCAGGTTAAGGTCTAGCTACAGTGTGTGTATTAGAAAAATACTACATTTCATGCTTCTGAAGAGATATTATGCTCTTGATCTGCCTGCTTTAGTCTGTGTGAAGATGGAGGTGTAGACTTGTTCCTTTCTATGCTGCTTCCTTGAAGTGTGCACGCATGCACGTGCACACGTGCTGGCCCTGCTGAGGCAGGTCACTCTGACTCTCCAAAATGTGACTCTTGTCACTATAGAGTGATCTCAGTACACATTCACTGTCTGAGTGACATTATTTCTAGGCGTAATCTGCCTACTGGCTTTGTACAGGCAATGGTAATATTTTATAGTGAACATTCAAAATGATTTAAGGGAGTTAAACTTTTTCTGTGTCTTTGATATAAAGCCCTCCTTTACATTTGATTGTGGCAACATTTTAAAGGGAGCTGCAGTCCACTGTTCGTTATTTGGGTCATTAGTAATAAGTATGTGGGAGCTGGAGAGCATGGCTCAAGGGAGAGCCCAGCAAATACATACAGAAATAGTCTGGACTTTTCTGCTCCTTTTCTCTAGGTTCAGCAGCAGTCCAGCCACTTGCATATCTTAAGACCTGAGAAGTCTGGTTTAAAGTAATGAATAAGGCAGAAAAAGGAGGTTGAGGCAATGGGCATAGTTGATCCAGCATAACCTAATAATGAGCAATAAGCCCAAGTGGACTCAAGTAGACTCCATATGTTGGTGTCTCCTTGCTGTGCTGCTGTTGGGAGGATGGTATTGAATTAATGTCACTGGCTTTCTATTCTGCAAGTTTTATTAACCTGGGTTTCATGCAGCCTTACCAGGGAAGGTGGGTGGGGTTTTTTGTGAACATGGTAGATGTTATGCTGTACTCCTATGTTTTCAAAATGGCAATAATATAAAGGGAACGTACAATTAGTCCATGGAATGTGTATGCTATCCACTTTCCTTCTTAAGCCTGTGAGGACAGATAAAAGACTTTTCTAAACTATCAATGGATTTGTTTGCCAGATGCTTTCCAGATGAGTACAGTGAGGGTGGAGAAAGAAGGACTTTTGGCTCAGCACAACTCCTTTGCTTCCTTTAATATTTCTTTCAAAACAAGCTGTTGTTTGTTTTTTAAGGAACAGGAAAAAAAAAATCTTGGCAAGTAGAAGGCTTTTTAGGGGGAAAGATTAGTGTGAGTAGTATTGTATAGAAATGTGGGACATCTTTAGTCCTAGAGATATGGAGTAAATTCCTCAAGGCTTTTTTAGATTCTCAGAAGAATTTTATTTTTAAAATAAATGGGTGTTAGCTTTGCTAATGTTGAGGAATGTTCTGTATGTGAGAAGTCTCAAAATAATAAAATTGGCATTTTAATTACTTGAATCCTTCCCCCCCCCCCGTCCACTATGTAAGAGGCCACTTGTTCAGTGCACTCTGGGAAGCAAAAATGGAAACAAGCTACTACTTTGTTTTCTGTTTACACCCTGACATTTCTAAACAAGAGAAGAATGCAAAAGACTTGTAAAAGAGATTATTTTCTCCTGGTTTTGCAAGAAATAACAAATGAGAAGTTTGATTTTTGATTTGGTAATGATATGGTTTATGAGAAGTATTCAGAACAATTAGAAATGCCTAGACAGTCATACATTGCAAACATCTCTGCCCAATATAAATCCCAGACTCTTTCTTTCTGAAGAAAGAAATGTCACTGACACTTTCTGTGTGTGACAAACTACTTCAGCATTTGGATGACTGATGAGCTATAGTACATAAATCATGAAGATTGAAGGGTCCAATGGGTAAAGGAGCAATTAAAGAAGCAATTGACTGTTAATTACTGTCATTACTGAAAGTGGAGCACGCGCAAACAAACCAAACCACCTTATTCTTATATAAGCTTGTTCACGGGTTTGTTGCTGAAGGCCTTTGACAATAATAGAATAGGACTTTCCATCACAAAAATGTGTTGCCATGGCTATGGTACTAGAGCCTGTTGCATCCAGAATCAATATTCAGCCGTCAGGCAGATAGACTTCTATAAGCAATGGCTGGCTGGTTGATAGCTAACATCAACAAAACTTGTTTGTCACTGATGAGCTATCAGTGTCATTTCCTTCTGCTCACAAGGGAAGGATGCATGCTGCTTTTTACAAATTGTACTCTGTATGATTGGCCAAGTATATTATCCAGATCTTCAGCTTCAACATACCTATGGAAGTGCTTTAAAATTAGTATTCAGCTGGAACTGCAGACTTATAAGTTTGGTGCGGCCTTATTGTTTTGCTACAAGGAAGCAGGCAAAAATAATTCAAATGTTGGTTCCCCTTCAACATACTTTCCATAAGTCTTTCCAAATGACAGACTTGTTCTGCTATAGTGGCCTGGGAAAGAACTGTAAAACATCCCAACACAGAGAACCACGGGCTGAGACCATAATCTGCTGTTTATTGTACAGAAGCAGGCAAGTGAGGGAATAGGGTGGACATAATAAAGCACATACAGTTTTGCAGTGAGAATGCTTAGCATAACTATATACCACAGACTGAATTTCAGGTCTGGAATATCTCATTGTCAGTGCCTAAGTCTGAAAAATCAGTATGCTTATACTGTAGCTAATGCTGTTCATTGCAATTCTTTCACTTCATTACTGAGACAAGCTGAAAAGCAAAGGTCACAATTTGCTTAAGCCGCCATTGCTGAATTTGTCAGGCAGGAAGGAAATGCCTTCTGCAAGAAGGAATTTGGTAACTATTACATTCTCTACTTCACTTGTGTATGTGATAAAATTATGCTGATTCCTGTAACTCCTTCTCTGAACATTTTCCCTTGTCCCTGTATTGCTGGTATGCTTCCCCCCCCCCCCTTTACAACTTCTTCCAAATTACTCTTCCCACTTGGTGAGATCTGTTCCTTTCCCACCACTTGTCCTTCAAAAGTAGGAGTGTACCTGTTTGAGTTTGGTTTCAGAAATTCCAGTGTGTTCTTTTTTTTTTCTCAAATGAAATCTTAAGATTTCCATTCTAAGATTAGCTTTGAAAAATGAAAGTCATCTGAATTTGGAATGAAGGGGCGGGGGGGAATAAAATTACTTGTTGCAGAGCTGTAATTTCTGGATCATTCTTGGAAAACAATTTTGTATAAACACAGTGCTATTGTTGCAGGATTGCATTTGTTTCCATTTACGGTGTATTTTATTTGTTGGGTTGGATTCTTTAATTCTAAATTATTTTGGAGTGTCTTTTTGTTGGTTACTTACATAGCTGAGAGTGTTGTAAAGTAATTTTTCCAAACACACCCCAAGAGGAACGGTGAGAATAGGTGCTCTTCCTGATGCCTGATAGGATCACTGCATGCTGGTTAGCTCATGCTAGAATTGCAGTCTTTCTTGGCTTCTCAAGGGTATCTGCAGCTGGGTCAGGATAAAGCTGTTGTGGGATAAAGCTGCTTCCTGCTCAGTAACAGCTAGCAGAGTCTTCCTCTGAGCAGAAGTACCAAACCAAGAACCACCTGGTGTAAAAGGAGAAACTCTGAGAAGTGTCACAAACTCCATTTCAGACTTCTTAATGCCTACAGGAATGCAGAAAAGCAAAGGGAGCCTAATCCATCAAAACTGATAAAAGCAGATACAAAGACGGGCTGGGAGCTCTCTTGGGCTACTCCAGCCTTCATGCTTCTTCGCTGATGGAAAATGATCAGGAAAATGACTGTTCATTGTAGTCCTTGCAGATTTTTTTTTTCTGGGCTTCTTTTAAATCAAACAGTCTTAGCTCAGAAATAAAGAAACTGTAAGGCTAAAATGTAGAGCGGCTTTAACAGTTTCAGCATGTATTGGGGAGGGTGCTGGTGGTATGGGGAAGAGGATACATGGCATGATTCTGATTAAATGTCTTCTAGGTAGGTACCCAAACCTGAAGGAAATCACTCATTCCAGAGGATGCGTTCAAGCAACTCAGCACTGAGTTATTTGACCAGTTGTTATCACTGTGTCATGGTTGGTTGATCATATGCATTTCTTCTGGATGCAGGAGAAGCCAGGTTGATCCTTGCCCAGCAGCCCAACCAAGGAGCTAGAGGGAGCGGGAAACCAGCAGAGACAGGGGAGGGAGAGTGCAGCATCTGACTGTAAAAACTCCTTATGTTGTCCAGCTCCTTATCTAACAATTCTTGTATTACTCAGTATTGCCTTCAACAGAGTTAATTCCCCATGAGTTACAAAGTGTTATACCAAAAATCCAGATAGACAAGATCTGCTACATTTCCCTAGTTTAAAAGAAAACAAAAAAAAAAAAGTTGTCCTTTCTGGGGAAGAGATCAGGTTACTGGATAGTTTCTGCCTGTGTTAAATCTGCATCATTTTGTCTTCTCTTCAGTTGCACTCAGAGTCATAGAATCACTTAGGTTTGAAAAGACCTTTAAGATCATTGACTCTAACTGTTAACCTTGCACTGCCAACTCCATCACTAACCATGTCCTTAAGCACCATGCCTACACATTTTTTAAATACCTCCAGGGATGGTGACTCAACCACTTCCCTGGGCAGCCTGTTCCAATGCTTGACAACACTTTTGGTGAAGAAATTTTTCCTATTATCCAATCTGAACCTCCCCTGGCATAATTTGAGGCTGTTTCCTCTTATCCTATTGCTTGTTACTTGGGAGAAGAGACAGAACCCCATCTTGCTACAACCTCCTGTCAGGTAGTTGTAGAGAGCGATAAGGTCTCCCCTCAGCCTCCTTTTCTCCAGGCTGAACAACCCCAGTTCCCTCAGCCACTGCTCATAAGACTTGTGCTCTAGACCCTTCATCAGCTTCGTTGCTCTTCTCGGGACATGCTCCAGCACCTCAATATCTGTCTTGTTGTGAGGGGCCTAGCTCATATCTGTAGCTGTTCTGGGTTTTTTTGGAAGCATGTTCTAAAGCCCTGCATATTGCTCGGCTCAGGGGAAAAAAAAGTCTGTTGCTGTCTCATCAGTTATTCCCCCTTCCCCTCATCTGTGCCTTGAATATTCCCCAGTCAGTGCACCCTGCCTCTGCTTTACTCAAGGTATTATACGTCCTTGCCACCAGGCTCAGGGCTGTGTGCCAGGGGACTGCAAGACTATGACAGGCCTAAATACAAAGTGATGGCCTTAAGTCGGTAAATCTGGCTTCATAAGCTGTTGTAAATGTTGTCATAACAAGAATAGTTCTGCTGCTGCTCTTGGAATATGAAAGATAAATTAACATTAACATGGTGGAGCTATCTACTAGTAATAAATCAGTGCTTAAATGTTTATGTATAGAACTTGTGGAGCTCTCCAATCCATAGCAATAATTTAACTGTCCCTGGGGAGAGCCAGGTAGCAGTTCTTTTGCGTAAGTGCTTTCAGTTGGGGTACAAAAAATAATGTATCATTTAGGGTTGCCTGCTTGGCAAGTCTGTCAACTTTCCTGCACAAACTGCAGATGAGGGAAAATTAATATTTTTCCACCCACCCTTGGATGACCTGTTTAGCAGCAAAGCCTTGTACATCACTTGCAGGTTAACAAACAAGCCAAACCTGCTCAGCAGTCTCCCCTGACACTTAACTTCTCTGCTAGGCTATATTATTCCTGAGCTTGTCTTTGTATAGAGTTGTGACTTTAGTAAAACACCGTTGTTTGCTTAGGCACTTACTGTCTGTGCAGTGTTCAGGACACAGGAAACCTCAGCTATGCCAAAAATCTTTAATGAAGTGTTCAGAGTACATTTTTAAAAGGCATTCCTCAATCTAGCTGCAAACCTGTAATCTCTCTGCTCAGACTAACAAATATGAGGAGGAAATATATGAACTGATATTTTTATTGGGCGAATCAGTCCATTCATGCTCAGTCCAATGCACAGATGAACTCTTCCTTTTTTTTCCAGTAGACTTAAGGAATAATCTCAGCTTTAAGGTTCTGGAAGAGGGAGAAATATTTTGATATGTGGTACAGGGCATCCATTAGTCATAAAACTGTTTTGAACACGGGTTATATGTCACTTAATTTCCATAGCACCCCTGAGCCCACATAGCTTGGGGTGGCACTTTCTAGTTACAAAATTCAGCTGGAAAGCTAATCACTTTTTGCGACCTGCTCCCTTCGTAGGAGTATGCACATCTTTGCAGAGATCGAGGAGGCTGTGCAGTGCAGGCAGCATATGTGATGCTGGCATTGAACAGCTTTTTCCCTGAGACTGTTTGATACATATTTTCCTGCATGAAATGGAGTGATGGTGGTGCCCTTTCTTTTGTGTGTCGGATGGCGGGAGGGAGGGGCCCGGCAAGGGTTGTGCTCTCCCATATATGAGAAAGGTGAAGTGGGGACACTGAGCCTGAGCAAGCAGAAAGCAGTAAGAGCGGGAAGAGGAGAGCTTGTGTGTTGCAGCTCCGAAGGAGAGGGGGCAGGGAAGGGTGGGTGGATAGAGAGCCCCAGTGGCACAGACTAGAGCTTGGTAGAGGCAGGTTAGAACAAGCAACTGCAGTTTCAGCAGCCAGTTGAACCAAGCTAGACTGAACCAGTAAGAGTGCACAACCCCAGTTCTGCAATGGCTACACGCATAACTGAGCTTTCTCAGTAGCTCCTCACTGTTCAGGCTGCAAGGCTCTGTGAAACTCTAACAAGGCTGTGCCCAGGGATCTCCATACCCCCCCCCAGCCCTGCAGAGGAAGCCGTTTCTTGTTCCTTCCTTCAAATGGTCCAAGGTAGAATGTGTAGCAGTCATCACTAAGACCATTCTTGTTTGAAAATCTATTCCCTGAGAGGCGGGTGTTTGTTTCAGATACATCACTGAGGTAAACAATGTTCATAACAAGTCTCCACCATGGCTAGAACTGTTGACCTGCCAATACTAAAGCAGTTGTCATGGTATCTGAAGTAGCTAACCAAGATATCTGGTTTCCTGACAACAAAAGTTGCCTCTTTCAGTACTGTCATGTTTCACTCAAATATGTACTCTGCTACAGGAGGATGAAGAGAGGTTTCTTGTTGAAGCTTGTGCAGATCTGACACACTATGCAAAAGTTCACGAGTGCATGTCTCCAGACACCAGCAATACCACTGTTCCTGCTTGGAGCCATCAGCAGCAATGAAGCAAAAATTGCTGTGTTCTTCCAAACGAGTTTTTTCTGGTGTCTCTTCACCAGCCACTTCTTGTACCTTTGCATAATTCTGCAACAGTGGTTACAGTAGACCTTAGCATAGCAGAATTGTAAAAATTTTGATAACCAATAGGGGACCTGTCAGTCACTGCAGATCCTTGGAGTACTCTGCATAGTGCTGTGTGATGCTACTCAATGTTAATGTTGACAGGCTGCTGCAAACGAGGGACCTGTAGCTCAACTTAACAATATGTATAGATTGCTTGTAAGACAGGCAAGCTGCAAGAGCAGCAAAAAGCACATGCCAAGAAAAAGATTTGTGTATGCAGATATGCTTTTTAGCCAGATAGCCGATGTATCCTGCGATCTAGTAAAATGTGTGTAACACATAAGGATGCTTGTGGGTAGTTGAATTTGAATTCCACCTGCTGCGTTTGGCCAACCAGCTATTGTTCAGCCATCGATAGACCAGCCTTGTGGTTGCTTCCTCTCGTGCTCCCTTAATAAAGGATGTCTGGCTGAGCTCTGCAGCTGGCCCTTTCTGTTCTTCAAAGGAGTGGGATTAGGAATGGACCTGGGGACAAGGAATCTGGGGCCAGTGGAAAACAGCGGGACTGCTAGTGCCAGTTATGGCTTGGGACGGTCAAGGTCTAGAAGATGCTGATGCTGGAGGAGAGAGTGGCCAACTGGACAGCCTGTAAGGAAAGCATCCAGCAATACTGCAACTGGTGGAAGTAACACAGTAACCATAGTAGCATGGAGCTCAGTTTTGGCTGTACAAAATCCTTGGTTAACTCTTAAACAGCTCAGTCTGTGGGCTGAAGTCAAAGCAGCGTCTGCAGTGCAGAAGTATCACAAACTGCCTGGACATAGGGCTGGATTAGAGCTCCCTCAGGACTGAGCAGCAGCACAGTCCTTCCCTGAGAGATTCAGGAGTGTCAGTATATTAGATCAGCATGCTTCTCTGCAGCATGCGCAAACGAACACAATAGATGCAAATAAAACTCCAGAGTCAATTTTCATGTTTACCTTGCTTTCCTGTATGGTATGTTTGTAAATGCTTGGTAGTTAAACAAAGCTAGTACTGCGTAGGAACATTACGGGATCACGTACACATTTCTGGCATTGTGTCAGGCACTAGGAGAGCCAGGGCTGAGACAGCCATAGGTGGAGCTGCCTGAGATAGCTGCGAGTACAAGTTTCACAGACTTCTGACAGAACATTGCCTGCAGGGCACAGATGTGAGATGAGGGGATGAATACGCTCCTCTCTTTGTTGCATGTTTGTAATAACACGACTGTGTTTGTTTCTGAAGCTGAGCTTTTAAACCACTGTTGCTCTTCCTCCTACAGTGCCCTAACTTCACCATAGCATGTCAAGTGCCTAAATGTTTAGCCTGAGCCCTACTATATCAGATGCCTGTTCAATAAATGCTATTCCTTCTTGCCTGCTAAAGCAAAGGACCAAACCAGGATGCATAAGCCACAAGGAGCATTTTGCAGGGGTTGTTGCAGGATGCCCATGACCTAGGCGATGAGCAGTGTGCGGGATGGCTTTTGGGACTGTAACTGTGGTGCGGTTCAGTGCCTCAGCCTGTGCTGCTCAGGCCCCCATGGTGTCACTGCAGTGTCGTGCTCCTGCTGTGCCAGCTCCACGTGGCTGTGAAATAGCTGTGGTGGGCTTTTAGCCTCTGGAGAGTGGGGACCCACTGACACTTGCTGTCCCACCCCCTTCCTGACCACACTTTGCTTGTTGCCCTCTGACCTGGAGATTATTTTCACCACTGTCTTTTGTTTGTTTAAAGCCTGGTTTTCTTAGGCTGAATTTTCGTATGAATGTTTGTTTCACAACATTAAGAAATTTCCCACCAGAAGTCAACCTCTGCCTTGTTTATTTAGACATATTTCCTTTCAATTTTTTCCACTTTAAAAATTCCATTCAATATTGGAGGCTTTGGTGATAGTAATACAACAGTAAATGCCTTTAGAAAAAAAACAAAACTAAAACAACAAACACTGATCAGGAGTCTCATATGTGTAGAATAGGTCTGCTTTGCGTTAAATACACTAGATCAGCATGGATATTTTATATAAGCTTGGATGTCCTTGCATTGGCAACCAATGAAGGACTGCCTTGGTGTTTATAAATCTGGAGAGAAAATCCAAACAAAAGTTCAAACCACTGTGTTGTCTCCTCTACTTATTTGTCTAATATGGATACAGGAATGTTATCTGTGTTTTTAAAAATAAAAAATGTAAGAGATCAAAGGACATCATAGGAAGACTGGATAAACATTTATGGATTCCAGTTGAAAAATAACAAGAGCTATAAAGTCCAAATAGTTAGGAGGGCCTTTCCTTCAACAAATAATACTTAGACCAGTCTGACCTGTATCTCTTTCTCCTGACTAAGTTTTAATAGAAGGTTTGTTTTTATAGCATGGTTTTCAGCAGGCCTGAGGCCAGAGAACAGATCTGAACAGGTAATGCACATAATAAGGAGCCAGTGGTTATTTTATGACTTGAGGAGAGCAAGCATGTTCTTACATGATGTGGGATCATAATTCAGTGATACTGAGATTTCTACCATTCTCTAATATTTCAAAGCAATTTGCATTGGAAGAAAGATTTGCTGGCTTACATCCTGTATAAATTTAAACTCTTTATTGCACAGTAACGCATTATTTATTTTTCATTGTTGGAATTGGTTGTGTCTTTACTGTAAGAATTTAATCCCTTGGTTTAAAATAGAAGCCTGTAATCTACTTGGGATGGGTTTCTTTCTTAAAAAAAAGAATTTGGGGGGAAGAAATGCAGAAATAAGCTGAAAATTTCATGGTAGGTTGTAAACTACTACTTTGGTGTCGGGATCCGGGTCTAGAGCCATCTGCTTTTGCTTTTGTTTGTCATCTAGTATATCTGCTTCTACTGTGTTGCAATTCTTCGGTTCTCATGAATCTCTTCTATAGAACGTGTTGCCCTGTACGCTTTCGCTCACAATGATGAAAGAAAATGAGCCAAAAAACATTGCTTGTAGTGACAAGCATGTATCAATAGCTGCTTGTGGGTTAAAAACTCAATCATTCAACAGAAAATTCTCTTATCGGGATTCAAGGAGACAGAAATTTGATATCTCATCTCTGAACATAGTTTAGATGCATGCATTTTGCCATTATTTCCAAAAGCTATTAGGAGTCCTGTTGTATTATGGAAATACATGATTGTAATGCTTTAAATTCATGCCTGTAATTTTTGGGGGGTAGGGGGGCAATCCCAGAAAATCCTTTTTGGTCTGTAGATTTGTTGTATTGGCCATCCTACCCTGGAGCTTGCACTATCTGCAGTCATTAACTGTTCCAGGGGACTCACACACACAAAAATGGTTAGAATCAGTATCATTATAATGTGTTTTGATTAATGAAAATGACATTATGTCTATACAGAGTGAAAAATACAGGTCTCTTGGGGCTCCTATGTGTTACTGGTCTACAAGAATAAGCTTTGATCATGTTCTGAGGCAAAAACAGTAGCATAGATTGGGGATGTGTAAGAGTTCAGATTGTGTCTAGATTCAAATGTAGAAGGCCCAAGGACACTGGTTTGAAATGGTTGGACTCAATATGGTTTCAGAAATAGGTGTTCTGAGAG
Source organism: Himantopus leucocephalus (assembly GCA_003993805.1). Classification (NCBI taxonomy): domain Eukaryota; kingdom Metazoa; phylum Chordata; class Aves; order Charadriiformes; family Recurvirostridae; genus Himantopus; species Himantopus leucocephalus. Next base: position 12,278,610 of record RSEF01000014.1, on the reverse strand, counting down.
ATCATTATTTTTCCAAGTAGCTAATACTTAGTTCCTCCATACTAGGGAATGAGCAGTGTCTTCTAGTTAAAAACTTCTAAGCTGATACATAGGATGATGACTTTGGAAGATGATTTCCTCAGAGAGAAGGGTGGGTGCACCACTTTAGTATCAACCTACGTTTTTCTTTCCTATCTCCTAACAATGATGAATGATAGATGTGTAGTTTTGCAAACAGTAAGTGAAGCAAAACAGGCTTGGAGGCTATGCTGAATTGCTGGATCTGTCTCCAAGAAGGCACAGCATATACTCTGAAGAAGAGAGCATGGAGAAGCATGCTGAAAAACAAGCTTCACCAATGAAAAAGAAAAACTGAAAAGGACAGCATGAAAGGGGAGGGTTCCCCAAGTTCTTCTAACTTAATGATACCCAACCTCCATTCTCATGGGGAAAAGGAGAAAATTAGTATCTATGGAACAGGCTTAAAGAATGTCTGGATTTTCTTCTGTAGCACTGCCATCAGAAGAGGGTTAACTTCTCCTTATGTTTAATTTTAGAGGCTTCACATGAGAGATCCAGGTTGTGGATTTCTTTATTTCCTTCTGTTAAGGAACATAATTCTGAAGATCAGGCTCTGAACAGAAACAAGACAAATAGTCAGATCACAACCCTGGACTTCGGGAGAGCAGACTTTGGCCTGTTCAGGGATCCTATTGGATGGGGTCACTGAGATCTTACTGATTTTTCAAGGACGACCTCTGGGCTTCAGAATGGTCTATTACAATGGGCAGGAAATAAACCAAAGGTGGCAGGAGGCCTGCACAGATAAACAAAGAGCTGCTGACAAAGCTCAGGCATGAGAAAGATGCATATAAGAGGTGGAAGGAGTGTCAGGTCACCCAGGAGGTATACAGAGACACTGTCCAAGCATGAGGGTAGCATCAGGAAAGCCAAAACCTCACAAGGGACATGAAGAGCTATAAGAAGGGCATCTAGAAGTGTATTGGCAACAAAAGAAAGGCTAGGGAAAATGTGGGCCCACTGGGTGAATGGGGCAGGGTACTTAGTGACAGCAATATGGAAAAGGTCAAGATACTCAATGCCTTCTTCACCCTTGGTCTTTACTGGTAAGATATGTCCTCAGAAATCTCAGGGTCTTGAGGCCAGTGGGAAAGTCTGGAGCAAGGAAGACTTAAGCTTAGTAGGGGAGGATCAGATGAAAACAAAAGAAGTTCTATTCAAACTTGAGGAATAAACTCTTTTACTGTGAGGGTTATCAAGCACTGGAACAGGCTACTCAGAGGGGTTGTTGAGTCTCCATCCTCAGTGATATTCAAAACCTGACTGGACATGGCACTGAGCAATGTGCTCTGGCTGACTCTGTTCTGAGCAAGGGAATGGCTGGACTAGATGATCTCCAGAGGTCCCTTCAACTGTTCTGTGATTCCATGAAATCAGTGTTGTTGAAGCAGCCCCTGAGTGAAGACCTGAAGGTTTGACTCCAAACTTCATATCTTCAGATTGAATATTGCAGAGGTCTAAGTCAGCACATAACCTCACTCAAAACAGTAGTTACTTACCAAACTGTTAGCATATATTCTTCATTTGATTTGGGATTTCTTATTACATTAGTGGACCTGCACATGCTGTAAGTAACTACAGAACTGGACATTCCTTGACTTTTGGTAAAAATGGAAATGTCAAAATGCACAAATAGGAAGGCAGGAAAAAAAAGCAGGTGTTGAGAGGTGCCTTCCATGCTATCCCCCTTAATAAAATTAAAATACAGTAATGTTATGAAAAAGTGCAATTGTGCAACTCTGTTACCAAACTGTAATGCTATTTAAATGCAAATTCCCAAACTCGGCACTCTTTTGTCTCCATAGTTAATATTCCTTGTCTCCTGTTATTCACACCTTAATATCCTGTGCTGAAAGCAAATGCCAGATCTTACCCATGTGAGTAGCTATACTGAAAAGATTTGTCATATGAGCACCAATACATATATTGACTGGGGACGCCATCTGTAAATTCTGTGTGGTGAGGCATTTAATCTGTACATGACAACTTCTGCTTCCTTCCTGTGATTTTAAATTAGAAGAAAAAAAAGAGGAATAATTTACTAGTAGATCTGGGTAAAATAAGGTACCTTCACTATAATCAGTAACCTTGTGGCACTGAACTGGGATTATTGTTAGTGAAGATGCTTAGATCCATTGTTTTCTTACTCTATTTGGAGACCCAGTCCATAAACTTTTATGAGCTATAGTTTAGATAATGTTAGGAAATAGCTTGTCTGGAACTAAAATTATCTCATTGTTTGAAACAGGCAGGGACAGGTTTTGGTCTTTTCTGCATTAGTCTATTTGCTATTAAAAAGATCTTATCTTTCAAGTATTATGGAAATGCATGTTAAATTTCTGGTTTTATACATGGAAATACAGTAGATCTTGTTTCTTGATGTCTGTGGCTGCATGTGAGTACAATAATTAATGATTTAGTTCATAAGAAGAGAGATCTGTGGAAAAAAGCTGAAAGAATGTTTATGTTCTGTTGAGGTTTTTTTTAAGAGATTCTCAGGTTTATCTGCCTGAGTATCTTTATGATTTAGAAATGTGTTTCCTTTGACGTATTCCCATCACAACTGGGATTAACTGCATTCTGGAGGCTGAGTGTAAATTCACTTACCCAGTAAATCAGTGACAGAACAAGATGACAATCCAGGCTTTTTGCATTATCCACCTACCTTGACTTCTAAGAAGCAGATGGTGATTTACTTCTAGTCTTCTTGGATTTATATAGTCCATGGAAGTCTCCTCCTTTCTGATAGTCTAAAGAAAACTGTTTACTTTTTAAAAAGAGGATGTGCACTATCAGCAAACTGAAATGTGCTGCATGCACGGATACTACTAATGAACAACAAGAGCACTTTCTTCACTGAGGTTTTTTTCCACTAGGATAATATGTGATATTATACTAGGATATACTAGGATAATTAGTGTCTTCTGGTCAATTATAGTTAGGGAAGAAGATTTTTGTACAGTATTATTATTTTTGCAGTACTCAGTAAAAACTTATTCTTGCTGATGGTAGCTGAATGTCAGGGAATTGCTGCAAAACGATGCTCTCAAAGAACAGTGCTAACTGTCAGAGATCTATGGTTTTAGGCATTGACTCTTAGTAGGAGTTCACACTGTGTTCAAACAAGTTCAGTGTTGTTTGCACTGACAATGTACCAAGTGAGTACTCCACCCAAAAGCAGAGCCGAGGTCTTGGAGAGAACGCTGCTGAACAAAGGCACAGTCAGGAAGGAGCTGGAATTTGTGATTTTCAGAACTATTGTTCAGCCCTACCATCTCCATCCCAAAGCTCCCAAATTTTCAGATTCAGGGTTTTGATTCAGGCTGACTTTTCACTGGTATTGATTGTTTTCAAAGACTTTTTTTTTTCTTTTTTCTTCTTCTGTCAAGAACTGTTAAAAGAACTTGGCTCTCTTAAAAGTGCCTCCCTTCTGCTATATATTTCTTAACTGAGTTCTTGGCATGAGGAGGGGAGAAACTATTTCTAGCTATTAGAGTAGCTGCGTGAACTGGGAAAGCCTCCAATTTCTAGAAATATATTTAAAGGCTTCAAGAAGATACAAATTTCCAAATAACTCTTACTCCTTTGCTTGGTCAGCTGTCAGTATTTGATAAATAGGGTGGGACTATTGTCAATATTTAACAGCTCAACACAAATATTATTCTTCATACATTGTAAAAATAGTACTTGAAATGCAAATCAAGTGCTTTATTCTACAGTTTGATAGTAACAGAAGCAAGTGATAAAATCTCCCTTGCCTCCATACAAAGGCATAGAGAGAGAGGAAAATGTTACCAGTGGTAACAGTCTTCCCTGCTGGGAAACAAAACAGTGAGAGTCTTCACTCCTCCCACCTAAAGTCATGTCCCAAGGAGGATTCTGTGACAGAAGTTTGTTGTGAAGTCTTTCTGAGTAAGAAACAGCAAGGTGTGACTATTAATTCAAACCAGATTTCCAGTGAAGTCTTCAGTAACCGAGCTCCTCTTATCTCCAGCAGCACATCACTGGGACCCCTTGAACTGCTCTGCAGTCATATATTGCAGTACAAACAAATTATTTCTGGAACTTTCCCTATATCTGGAGACATTCCTCCCAAAAAGCCACTGTTTCGCATCAGCTTGATGGATGGAGCAGCCTGCCCTGTCCATAGTCATATGCAGCGTGACTACAGTGTTATCCTCATTCAGAAAAACAAGATGCAGTGTAGTCAATGTGAGATGGGTTTAATGAGTCACACAAGTAGGCCTGGATGTCACTGCCCAATTCTGTGTTCCTAAATGGTTTCCCCTGATTTTAAATCTTTAGAAATATATCACTATGTAAATGGTTTGACGTGATAGCCAGGAGATACTACTTTTTTAACTGAAGGAGAGAAATCGAGTGTGAGATGGCTCAGCCACAACCATGCTCAGCGAAAACTGAGGTTAATTCGCGAGGAAGTATCAGCACTGCTCAGCCCGGCGTGCCTCAGCAGTGTCCTTTTTATTGGTTGCTAGATTAAGCCACCACCCACACAAAACAAAGGATAAGGAACAGAGCCAGTTTAGTCAGGAGACTTTCAAATCTAGCATTGTTTTGGATTTGGCTTTGGTCCAGTGTAAAATGCATTTTGTGTGTTCCTAGAGCTGCCCCGTAGAGAGGACCCTGAGGTAGCAGGAAGCAGCTCAGTTACTAGAATTGTAGTTTGCCGGTTACTCTGTAAATAAGTGTGAGTAAATTCAGGAAAGAAACACAAATAACAGTAAAACATTATTACTCCACTTTGTCCAAAGCAGTCAGACTGCTTTACCGTTAGTTAAAACTAATTCTTCCTCAAGTCCTTTACTAGGATTACTGCATTGTTAATGTGTTTCAACTGTCGTCCAGAAAAGTCAGATCTCAAAGCCCATTCCATCCTTTTCCTTTCCACCACACAGTAGCGCTCCACTGAGAACTAAAAAGCCAAGCAATCTTGACTTGCAGACTGAAGGACAATTTCAGTGCACTTTAAGCGTATCATGTTCCTGTACAGAGGTTCTATTCCCACTTTGTCTTTAGCTTTCGCATTAGTCACGATAGAGCAATGGTACTGTCTTTGCTTACGAATGTGACTCCTCTGAGATCTAATGATCAATAGCACATATTTCTAAATAGTTAAGAACTTTCAGACTTAGGGAAATATCATGTCAGTCATGAATCAAATTAAAAAGGAAAAAAAAAGAGGTAGAGATGGAAAGATTCCCTTTCAGTGAATACAGGTTACATGTGTACCTGAAGTGATTGCACTGAAATTGCCCTTCAGCTTCTGTGAATCAAGTTTTTTCAACCTCCTGTAATTCCAAACACCAAATCTGGCATTGCTAGACAGGAGGAGAGCATAAGGATGGGGGAAGCACGTAAACTGGACTTTTCCAGACAAGGACTGAAACACAGATGGCAGGTTATCCTGAACAGTTAAATCCTGTACTGTACTAATTCTGTTGAAGTATTGCATTTCAGTCTAATGTTTTCTCTAGCTAGTAACTCGCATGTGTCTCACAATATTTGTCTGGTTATTCTAGTGTGGTCTGATTCTGTTAGAATAAGTCTACTAATTCTATTTAAATTAGTAGCAGCTATAGCTGAGAATACGAGGTTGTTCGAAGGAAAGAGGCATGATATTAATTTTTATTAGTTTATTTCTATAGGACTTTGTTATTTGAGAAAACAGAGTAATAGTGATTTCTTTCAGGAAATATTTGCAACCTTTGCAACTTTTATATCATGCGCGAAGATACTGGAGGTTACTCTTCAAGTGTAGCCAATGAGCCGTGGGGTGCTGGGGAAGACTTTGCGCATGTCCATACACTTCTTGTCAATGAAGAAGGAGTTCGCCTTCACAGAAATTTCATGTTCCAGGTTTGCTTTGTTGAGGATCAGCATCTGCAGAGTATCATGGGCTTCTTGCAGACGTTGCCTTAAGGTCTGTAAGGTGTCATCTATAGTGTAAACTTCAGTGACAAGCCTGAAAAAAGAGAATGGGACAGGTTGTTCACATAACTTTAGCAGTCCCTCACCACATTCCTTTTTTGACAGTGGGCAGGTCACACTTTGAGGCAGGATTTGAACAGCTGTCTTAGACTGGATGAGTATGAAACCTTTTTTCCAAACTAGCTTGCATAGCACCTATAAGATTTCTCGCTCGCGTTGATCTTCAGCAGCAGACTAAGCCACTCTGCTTTGATAGATTTTTCTAATTGTTATCTTCTTCGCCTGCAGCCTCTCGTTTGTGTAGCCTCTCTAGGGCTAGCATGGCTGTGTTGAGTGCTTGCACGTAGTCCTGTAGAATACGTTTAGGGTGGATGTTACTGGCAAGTGTTGGTGTCGTTCATGAGACCTTAAACTTGTGCAGCAGGATGTACTAAACGCTCTAGATTTGGTGCAGAAGCATGTTAATTGAAACAAGAATGACTTGCCAGAATAACCATTGTGTGGGTCTCTTACATGAAGATTTTCTGTGAGCTGTATTAGCCACATTTCTTCCAGTGGCTTATCAATGGAGATGTGGCGAATCTTCTTGTATAGTCACTGAGCTGGTAAGCTCTCTTTAATACTGTCAACTTTGTGTTTTGTCTAATGTGCTATTAATTGCTCAGTGTACTATAGGATATAAGAAAGATTGTTTTTTCCAAAACCCACTTTAAGTTATTTTGGGATAATCCCAGTTGTTTCAGCACAGAAAAACTAGACTTTATTAATTTGTTTTCTGTCTGATCCCTTCAACTACAAAACTGGCAGCACACACAGAGGACAAGTGCCAACATCAGCACTTCCTTTTAAACAAACAGCAAACTCAGATAACATTTACATGTTACAAAGAAGTAGTTCATTTGATATTTTCTTCCCCTATTACAGTTGAGCTATTGGGCTGAGTTCCTTCTTGCTTTAAACCACATGAGAGAAATACACTAAATAAATTATTTAAAAGCAAAAAAATCCCTAAAAAGTGAATTAGCAAATAGTTTTATGTTCTCAGATAGGATTTTGTCTCTAAGAAAATACATCTTACTTGAGATGGGAGCTCAGCCAAAAACTGGGATAGAAAAAAGTGTCCAAATCTCAAATTCCCTGTCAGAATTTCTATTTCTAATTGCAGTTAGGATGAACATAACATTCAATTATTTTGATCAGATAAAGCATCCAAAATAATCTGGTCTGGATTAGGGATCTGTGGTAGAGCAAAACTCATATGCATTTGAGGAAGAAGAACAGGATATGCTAATTATCTGTCAGTATAACTACATTCAGTAAACAGTGCACTTGTATAAACATTTTGGTTAAAATATTAGAAATCATATTAGACTGACAGAAAACTTACGCATATGTTAAGCTTAAAATACTTCCGAATAGCTGTGCAACAGCTTGTGAAGCTCTCATATAACCTAGAAGCTGGTAGGAATTCGATTGATTCAGAACCCCTATGTACTTTTTGGTTTTAAGTGTGTCACATTAATGTCCTTTCACTCTAATTGAAGAAAATATTCAAAGACTGACATTCCAGTGACTTTAAATGAAGCTTCCCTTTTTAGACAGGACCCCTTGGAACATTAACAGCATCCCTGGCAATTGTGGGAAGAAGAAGCGATAATGTGACACACTGCTTCAGCACATTTTTCATCCTAAATCAAACAACTTTTACATCTTGGATACATGCAATCCTGCTGACTGGACTGATATCAATCATAATGCTGCAGATGCGTTTGTGGAAGATATCTTTGGGGAGGAATTAGGGAGAGAGCAAGACTCAGTGAGTATAAGACTGGAGTTGTGTATTAATATTGAAGCCTATCTTGTTTTGTTTTTTTTTAATTACATGCTGATACTAGCTTACTTGCGTACCTAATTGATGATGTGGTGGTAGCTGAAGTGGCAAATTACTTGCTCCCATAGTAAACGTAACTGCTAAGTGAATACTATAGTGTAATAAGAAGTTTTTCTGATTTCTCACAGCTGAATTTCCACATCTAGAACAGGCGTGACTGCGTGACTTATGTGATATGAAAAGACACATGAATAAAACTATCCAAATGGATATAAAAGAATTCAGATCCAAAACAATATTTTGTGACAGAATGGATGTGGAGAGCAGAGTGTGAAGTTGAAGAAATTTCATATATGGATATGCCAAAGGAAATGTCAAGATCTGATTAAAGAGATATGAGTCTGATAAAAAGATATATTGCATTTTACAATTTATGGTTTAAGGAGTTAGAAAAAATGAAAAGATGATAGTACAATAAACTATGATTTATTGCCCCTTCCTTGTTTGAGTAGAAGCTTTTTGAACTGATAAAACCCTGTTCAGGAAAAATAATATAAATACTCAGTTTAAAGCATTATGTACTACTTTAACCTCATTGTATGTTAAGCTGTTGTATACAGTGGGAATTTGTTAGAGACAAAAATGAAAATGGAATAGTTTTCTACGTTTCATAAAAATATGCAAAATTTTCTTACTGGACTGTGAAGTTCAGCTATGGGGAGGTACCCTGGTGCAGTATTTCTTGAGGAAAACCCACACAGAATATTTTGAACACAGTATTTTAAATAGGATATGCTCAATAGGGTTCTTCTGGAACACCAATGTGTTCCAGCTGGATTGGAAGAAGATAAATGGGATTAAAATTCAGAAGACCCTTCTTCGGTCATTAGAGAAGGAAGGCTAGTATCTCAGACATCTTGTATGTCCAGAAAGACACAATACACACTATACAATGGATCATAGCACAGGGATCACCAAGCTGATGCCAATATGTGCTGGGAAGCCCCACAGCTATACAACCAAAATGTATGCCAAATGAGCTAACCTGTACAAAGGTGATACTGGAGTCCCTATATAGTTGGAAATTAGCTGAGGCAGTAAGAGATGCTGCCTCATCATTGTTTGCAATTAACTTTTTCAGGACTTTGACCGTTAGATAGTTGGGTTCTTTTTTTTGCATCAAAAGACAATTTTGTCTGCGATAATGTGCTTCTATAATTAGGAATTGATTTTAATTCCATTCTGTATGAAACACAAGACTTCAGGAAATACTTAAGTCCCAGCTTGGACATGAGACTGAATCCCAAAAGATATCAGCGACCACCAAGCAATTGAGCTCTTAACTGTCCTGGGATAGGGACTCTGAAGACAACTACGCACATCAAACATTAGATGTTTTGGCCTGTTATTTCAACATAGCTCCTTAGATTTTACTACTTTCTCCCAGAATTTTTATTGCAATGTAATGAATGTAATTCTCATCCAAGTAGTCTGGCCCTTACTTACTGGAGCTGAGGTGCATCACAGCAAAGTTCTATATTGGGTCGTTTAGTTCTTCCCTCCAGGCGAGTCTGAGCCACTTTCAGTGGGTACTCCTTTGCCTTTATGGATCTCTCCAGTAACATGATTGTATCTTCTGTCTGGAAGATTTCCTGAAGTATCTGAACAAAGCAGAACGTTTTCGTAAGCCTCACGTGCATACAAAATCAGAACTCACCCCTGCTTTTAAACACTCCTACAGGAACTGCTTCTATTCTGGCATGTCATTTTGCTTAATTTAGGGGAGGAGATCACTATAAACTCTCATCAATCAGAAGGATTTGTATAATGTTGGTTTGATCTTGCCATTTCTTTAAACGGTAATCAAATCTTATAGGAGAGCCAGAAGAAGGGGGCTGTACACTCAAACATCACATGAAAGCATGTAATGAAGTTGTTCCTGGAAAACAGGCAAACAACTTCCACTAAGAAATGCACCATCTCGTTCCTGTTATAAAATTAAGAAATTTGTAGGCAAATTGGAATATAAATTTACTACAAGCAGAAGAGAAGCACTGAATTGTTGTGATGTGGGAACTTCCAACTGTGTTTTTGTGATAAAGCCATTTCCATAGAGGCAATATCTATAGCTCTACAGGGACTCATTTCCATTTTGCTTCATTATCTAATTTTTCTCCTAAATAAAAAAATCTGCTGCTTGATCTATGAACATTTTGCAAACATAAAATTCCAATAAACTGCCACTTTCATTTAAGTCTTCATTCAATTCTTATTCCTTTTGCCTCATAAAATTCAGAAGCAATCAAATATGTCTCCCGTGGAATTGTTTCATACTTCAAGTATTGTGGGGACATGTGCTGCAAGAACATAAGAACAGAAGTTATGTTTTCATATGGAAACTACACTCTCAAAGTTTTGAAAACTCCACTGGGAGCTGTAGAGGGAAGACCAAATTCCTTTAAAGGCTTATTTTCTGTAAATGCAGAAGATACGGAGTGAAACATCACCAAAAAGGAGAGGCCCATGGAACTAGTATATCATAGTTTTCAGTTGCGGTGCATGTTATTGTACAATCATATTATCCCTGAGAATCCCGTAAGTGCTTCTTATATGTTTTAATCTGTATGAAAAATGAGAGAAATTGCAAGGGAAAAGTTTTGCTCAGTCTTGAAGGAAGAAAATGTTTATATTCAGGTCACATTTCCCAGACAATTGATTATTATGTTACTTTAGCTGTAATGAATTCTGATAAATTAATGTGGTGGACCTGTTCAAGCTCTTCCTATAGACAGCTTTAAAATGGAAGAGAACAAATTGAACTAATGTAGTTTCTCAGCCAGTCTACTTGAATCAATGCAACTTGAATTTCAACAACCACTAAAAATGGCATAATGTGATTTAACTTCTGTTGCTATTTAGATCTTGCTTACACACTGAACTGTACCAGGCTTGTGAATGATGTGTGTGGTTTGAAAATTCAGTTAGTTCCTGCTGCTGAAAGGCTATTTATAGACAAAACCCAAAGAGTTAAGTGTGCCAGGAACCTGCACCCCAGTCCAAATCCTTAAGGGCTTGTTGACATTGCATAGTAGAGCAATGTGAAAGATCTCCTGGCTAGCACTGTCCAAACCAGTTCAACCCTTACAGCAATGCAATTTTCCAATAGATGAATCATCTTGGACCCTGAAGCAGCATATGAACATGACTACTGATTAGAAGCCAAGTCTCCACACCGCACTGAGCCCTTTGGGTCCAAGGTTGGTTCTCACAGAGCTGGCTTGAGACCATCTTCACCCAAAAAGAAACTTTAATTGCTTGTAGTCTGCAGGGGAAAAAAAATCTGGTTTGTTTATGAAGGGAATGCAGTATGGAAGAAAGTGAAGCTAATGGTAGTAAATTTCTCCTTATAATTTTATTCTGCAGTGGTTCCTTCTTGAGTAGATAATCACTGTAAGCTAGCTGTGTTTTACAGAGAATATTTATGCAGGTAATCCATTTTGCTAATTGTTTTGCAGCATAACTGCTTATGACAAGAGTGCATTGTTAGATACGTTGTTTTTCATCTTATCTGTGATTTTACTGGTTACACATACTTATTTCTATAGAAGAAATATAGAAGGGAAAGAGACTTAATGAAGACATTAACTTCACTACGCATCAAGCCCACATTCTTGCTTTTCCCTGAAAACACCAAGGATTTGGGTCTTCTGCTGCTCAGATGCAGAATTTGAGTAGTTTGTGCTGTTGTCAGAACTTTACTATTTATTAACCTCCCTAAGAGAATCCAGTGTGGTTTTGTCTGTACATGACAAAGATGAGGTCCAGCTCCTAGGTAGGCTGCTGGTGGTTAAGCAGATGTACGTCAGGGAGAGTTTTACAAGCCGATCAGTCCTATCCTTTGCTCCCACTGTTCACCTTCATTGCTAACCAAAAACATCAACCTGTAGGGACGTACCAAGGCTGTGAGGCAAAGAATACGCAGTGCTTTTAGAGGTCACCCACTGCTTAGCGGGGTCCTCCTTTCCTGTGTTTATGTTACAGCTTCTGTCACTACAGCAGTGTTTCCCATGCTACGCCTCGCTGTGTGCAAGAGAGCCAAATTCACTGTGCCGTAGTTCTCTTACCTGCAGTGGGGTATGGTGAAGATGTTGGCCTCTAACATTAAGTGTACTTACAGTTTGGAACAAATTGTAAGCAGATTCATTTCTTTTCAATAAAAAGTGTGATCCAAAGTAAAAACAATGAAACAAAGTGTCATGTATCTCAACCCAGTAAGAACTGGGCAAAGTTACAGCCAAGTTTCAGAAAAGATTGAGGGGGTTATTTGTTTTCTACTTATCGTGGAACATGGACTTGTAATCTCAGTTCAGATTCTGGGTAGGACCTTTGTGGTTCAGATTTGGAGCTTTATTGGTAGTAACACTTTCTTGGGCAGCAGGGGGATATGGTGATTCACCTTTGTGGAGCAAATCTATCAATGAAACAGTGCAACAAGAGCAGCCCAGAGCACTGGGTTAGAAATGAACCACAACTGTGAAACCAGTTCCCCAGAGCGATGCCACGGTTTAGAAATGTGCTTCTGTTATGGTCACTGTGCTGATACTTTCTCTCCTGTGATAATACGAATCAAACCAATTTAACTTCTTCAGTAAGTGGAGTTAGGTTACAAGATCTCTTGCACTTAATTAGTGCTAATTGTTCTAATCAGGTGAGAGAAGAGGATGAAATTAATGTTTTTTGTGAGACATTTTTTCCCTGCCCTCTTTGAAAGCAGTATGGGTATCTCATGTTTATTCCACATAGGGAAGGAAAGCAGGAGGCCATGAAAGGGGATGTGGCATGTGTACAGAAGCATATTGCAGCAGACTCTGGAAGCATTACACAAATTTGTAAGAGGACCAAGGAAGAAATTTAGTAGTCTTCAGTATTTCAGGTAACAGTGCCACTCCTCTGCCACAAATCCTTATTGTGTAAGGATTGCCTGTAGCAAACCACAGCCATTCCAGTACTATGTGACAATGCTTCTGTATTGGTTCTGCTTGCGTGAAAAAATAAGTTATGTATCGGATTTTTTTTTTTTTAGGATGTGGAAGGAACAAGCTGATTCTAGTATAGACAATGTTGAGCAGATTGCCCCTGTATAAACTGTCCTCAGTCTCTTGCAAAGGCCATTTTCTTTTAAGTTCAGCTAGCAGAGAGTGGTTCCTCTTTTGATGCATTCATATGTGGCCGAAGCGCAAGTACAACAGCAAGACCACAAACCCATGCATTTCAAATTCAGTAGTAATGTTTCAAGTGCATGAATGTTAGTAATCATCAAACCTGAGGTTTGTTTCTGTTCCTGTATGGTGCCTACTGTGCTGTGCTGCCAGGCAGCACCTGGCTGGTCCTTGTTCCCTGCTGTATGCATAGCAAACCCATACGTGTTCCCTTTGTCACACAGAAGCAGGAGGCTGAATTGTCCTCTCTTTTTAGAATACTAAGTCACGTATGCGCCTCCCCCATAAACAAGGGCATATAACTGACATAGGACAACAGTAGTCTTTTATCTAGAAGTGATTCAATGTTTGTAGAGCTTGCACAGCCCGCAAACTCACACAATGTTAATGTTCAAAAAGGCCAAGCTCTGAAGTCTAAATAGAAAACGTTTCTCTTTCTTCAGCATCTAGTAGTTCATTAGTCATGAAAAGAGAGCTTTTATCTAAGTCACTGAAAACTCAGTTTTCTGTCCAAACTTTATAACATTGTGTTGCCACAATGTGCAGTAACTACTACACGACTTCCCTGTGTGCTGTGATGTCCTGCTCGTAAAGGTAGGAGTAGTCTGCGAGCACATTACGCACAAACAAGGCAATTGATTAGTGCTACTGAGCAAACCCCTCACTCGTTTGCTGAAGAAAAATATTGTTTAAACCTGCCTGTGAACTCAACATTCAGATGTGAATCTATGCATCCATCTTTCAGCCCTACTTGGCTGCACGTAAGTGGATGTGGTTTAGGTTCATTGTGTGTTCTCAATTTTTTTTTTTTTTTTTTTAAAAAAGTGCTGTCATTTAAGACATACAAAGAAAAATGTCCTCAGGGGAACCACCTCCAACGCATTGCAGCAGTTTTGTACAAACAGTTTTTGATTACTCATTCTGGCCACACATTGGATAAAATGATTTAGATAATCTGCTATACATAAACGGATTGGTGGGGAGGATCACCAGATAGTGTTGCACCAGGCTACGTCATTTCTGGATGACCTCCAAAGGCAGGAAGCAAAAACAAGAAATGCTAAGCAGCATGTTCCTAAGAGCATGGTGAGGGATTGGCTCGGGCAGCTGCCCATCCGGAAACTTTCCCTTCCAGGACATGAGTAAAGTTTTGTGCTGCAGCATTCTTGGGAGCTTGTAGAAAGCTGCACTCCCGCTGTTCTCTCACTTCACCAAGGCCATGATTTTTATAGGCTGGATACAGTAAGACCAAGAGGAAGAGCCACTGAAGTCTTACATGTTTCATCATGTAATCAGGATAGTCTTACGTACAACATAAGCATTTTTAAAATGCTGCAGTCTGACAGATATCCTTGTTTCTTTGTTGTTTCTGAGGTTTGCTCAGTGTTTAGTATCCGAATGCAAAAAGCAGCAGAACAGTAATATGGTGGGAGGAATATTCTTGTGCTTCCTCATTTTGTAAATTTAATATTTTGTCTCTCAGACAGTTTTTTAAACTTTTTTCATCCATGTTTCCATATTTAATTCAAATTATTTTGTAAAAGTTCCATTTGTTGAGGTTATCATACGTAATTGACTGAATAGTGTAATGTGACTAATTTCACAATTAATTTTAGGGTACATAACCACATTATTTCAAAGTAAAACTATGATATCTTGTAATCTTTGGATTACAGGTATAATCCAGGTCTCAAATCTGAAATGGATTAGGACCTGACAGTTTTTACTGTTGTGTCATAGCCAAATTCTTGATAGAGATTACCATGTCCCTTGCTCTTGTTTGTTTTAGGGTTTATTTGTTTGTTTTAAAGCTTAGTTGTAGGTCACTGTTTTATGACTTATTGAGTTTTGTTTTGTTTTTAATCAGATGGTGGTGGGAAATAGTCCAGGAATCTTTTAAGAAAAGAAGAAAAAAAATCTAAAAGAAAAAAATCGCACTCAACAGAATGTCACTTCAGCAGGTAATGCATTCAGATAATTTAACTGTGTTGAAGCAGAGTCAGAATCATTCTGAGCAGTAACTTTTGTGCATTTTTTGTGTATACTCATATAGGATGACTGAGTTTCATAGTTAAGAGAATCAGAGGTTTAGTTTGCGCCCAGGGAAAATATCTTCCAACTGATGCATTGCACAATTCATCAAGCGTATCAGGAGTGGAGAGATTGATCTGGATTTGGGAATATTGCAAGCTTTTACTTATAAAGCTTCGTAACAATGGGAGTAGGGCTGGCATAAATACAGTCAACAGATTTGAAAGCTAAAGCATACTGTAAATTCTACGCGTGCCAAAGGATACCTATAAAATCCCCAACATTTTCTTTATAACACTCTTAAACACGACATTTTCACAGAAAAAGGGAAACTATCAGAATGTAAATCCTATACTTTTAAAACAAAGAAGGCTTTAAATATACATCTGGATATCTAATCTGTGTCCTTACACAGATTGGTCTATTCAGCATAGGTTGAAACAGAGGACCCAGGGACCCTGGGTCTTTCATTTGGTCGGTATAACAATTTACAATCTTACAAAAATCCTTTTTCCACTGAATTCCAGTATCCATTTTTTTTCTTTAATCTCTCAAAGTTATCTAATCAATTTCACATTTATATGCAATCAGTTTCTATTTAACTTTTCCACTGGTCCTAAAAATGTACAAGATGTTTATTTTTAAACAGTTTTATTAAAATTAAAGGAGGGGAAAAACATGGGATCACTTAACGTGACCTGGATTTTCTAAAATCTTTTCAAAATAACCGAGGAAGCAATAACTATACACAAGGAAACGCTTAACTCTTTGCATACCTCCTCACTGCACTTTTAACTACTGAAGAACAAGTGCCAGAGTTCTGTTGTATTTCTCCTCCATTTTGCACTGTATCATGCTTTCAGATGCTGCAGGACCAGCAATTTTAAGAGTGCATCATAATTTAGGAGAACAAAATTAAATGCTATGTTATTAACGTATTTTTGCTAACCCTGGTCAAAATAACAACAAAACTGGCAGTTTCGGTCTTCTGCATGCTCATTTTTGTCTCAAGTTACCTCATCTGAGAGAAGGGTATGCATCCCTCTAATAGAGTGAATATGTTTCTAGGAAGATACGGTGCCAGAGAGAAACCGCTATGGCTCATGCAGCTACTCTATAATACTGTTTCTTATCAGGAATGAGATTCAGTCATTAATGAAATTTCAACCCAGTCACAGTAAGCTAAATTTGCGCTGACTTTAGAGTCAATGCAATGCATTTGCCTTGTGATCCCTTACAGCCTAAAAATGCTTCTTTTCTAGAAAAGCTACTACATACGTCCATCTCGGTTTACTGCAAGACAGCTCTTTCTGAGAAATAGGAACAGTTTTATAAATATATATGAGCACTGCTGCCTTGAACTAAATCCTGTTTCCTTTGCTGAGTTTATATGAATTGCCTGAGTGCAGATGGGTTCCAGGGGAGGGAGTAGCAATTGTAGCAACCACCTCAGTTTCTCACACAAATGTGGCAAAAAGATGTTATCAGCAAAGTCTCGCATTCATTCAATCCAGGCTGCCTTTACTTAGCAGCTGCGTGTCCCTCAGAGGGAGAAGAGATTTCTGTTATTTTGCAAATAAAGACAACTGGATTCACGACAACCTGAACCCATCCTGATGTGCAATGGCTGTCACTTGATTATGATAACTCTATCCTTCCTCATTTCATGTTCCCCTTAGGCTAATCCATGAAATGGAGCGTTGCCGCATGGCATGCTGAGGAGCCAGGCTTCTCCTACATGGTTTCTCCACTTACCCGTGGTTCATACTTTGTAGTCTATGCAAGTCTATGATTTCATCAGATTAAGCAACAATTTTAGGAGAGAGAAATCTGGTTTTGTCTTCAAGTGAGTGCCTTAGCTTTCATCTGTAATTTCTCTTGGTTTGTAGGCAAAAGTCTGTTCCTAGCTTAAAGAACTATTTACTCATTCAAACAGGTTTTTCCAGGCAAGTTTGAACTGCCTACACCAACCAGCGCACACCTTCCCAACCGCTTCCGAGTCACTCACTCGTCATTAATCATCTGAAAACTTTACTCTCATACAGGTTCCAATACTAAATGATACGATTAACTGTATACCCAGCCACCATAATCAGGCATGAAATCCTGTAAATAACTGAGATTTTAAGGCATGAAAAGAGGAAGAGAAAAAAGTGATCAACAAAAATACATTAAAACATATGAGGATACATTAGGGTCTGAGATGAAAGTCTTCGTCAGGCAAGTGCCACAGGGCAAGGACTCCCTCTGCTATACGCATACTCCTTCCCGCAGCTCACAACACTGCTGCACCTCTCCTGCGTGCTTCTTTCATGGGCACCTCCCATCGTATTCTAGTATTTGTTTATGTTCCTGTTCAGAGGAGCTGGCTGTGTCCTTTTCAACAGCCGTAGGGGGGCTCCTTTCAGAATTTCTCAGATAAGAAGTTTGAAAACTATTTCAGAGACTTGTAGGCAGTTTCTGGTTTTATTGCCACTAGGGTCTTCCTGGCTTTTGTTCTATATATTATGCTAATTATAAAATTAAGCAGGTTCGTCCCTTGAATTAGAAGTAAGTTGTGTAAATATAAAATGTATTCAATATTTCCTTCTAGCCACCGTATAAAATATACTCAATAGTTGCCAAGACAGGAAAGGGTTTTTTTCTTAAATGTATAAATAAATTTAAGAAAAACAATGTGTGAAGGATGGAGACTCTGAGGGGGTAATTTATTTAAGAGATGGAGTAACTTACTAAAACAAAGTTGCATAGGCTCTTCAAGTACAGAGTAAAAACATACCAGGCAAAAAGGAAAGTGAGAGTTAATTTCCATCATATATTGATGTAATATACTGCCTTTTCACACCCTAGGGGTAAAAAAAAAAAACAACTTGGAGCTGTTTCTAAAAGCACACATTCTCAGTGAACTGAGTGGAAAAACTCAGAATCGTGGCTACTCGTTTATTAGAGTGGGTGGTTATTTTTTCATGGTTCTACTAAACATGTACCTGTTTTTCTGGCATCTTTCTGATGCCTGTGCTCCCGGGCAGTGGGATAGCAAAGCTTGCAGGAAGGGTGGTGCTGGGCGCTCTGCCTCTGGGCATAGAAACACTTCTGAGCATAGTACAGGTGTTGGAGCTGGCAGAGATAATCTGCTATTTAGGTATGGTATAAATACTGGACTACGTAAACATGTCATTTGCTGTCTGGTCTGACTGATTCCCAGAGCTAATGTGCGTAAACATCCTGCCCTATTGGTTATTTCCAGGAGACTGAAGCCAAGGTAACTATTTATGTTAATATTAACTTTATGGAAAAGAGATGCAAACATATTAATGAGGGGCTGGCACCACGATTAAAGGTTTTCCTTCTTTTTCTAAAGATTTGTGTACTTTTACACCAGATGTAGAATATATTTACCATAATGTCTCTTGACATAAACTGAGTGTTTCGTGAGGCATGCTGAAGACAACATGCCACCCTCCTCTACATTGAATTCTGCACACTTTATTTGCTGTTCAGTAATCTAAAAATCTGGTCCTAGAGCAGCTCTGAGCCTGACCAGAGTCATACGTTGTGATTAGACTCCTGCAGAATATTTGCATCCCCAAACAACCACATGCTCTGTGAGCCCAGTAATGATGAAACACAGTGGAGCTGTAATACCTTTTTTGGTTTGTGATCTAACCCTTGCCAAATACCGAGCTAGGGCTTCTGGGCTTCTGCCTCCAGCACCTCGTATTTCCAGCATGCTGCTATCCAAATTCGGGATGAACTTCACATTGTCATGACCAAGATTAATCCCAGAATCAAGTAAGATAAATTAATCATAGACTTGTGCAGTTGGGACAGAAATGGAAACGGGACATTTTCAATCCTAGGGTCAGAAAGAAGTCTTAGTTACGCACGAAGTCTGCACTGCCTACAGGTCACACTAGTCTATCCTGTAGAAATTCCTCTTTGTAAGCCAGTGCCTGTAGAGAGATCGGAGCTTTCAGGGAGAACAGTGATCTTGACTTTCCTGGTGCTAATGAAGCCATCTATCTGTGGTAAGCTGTTGCAGTGATGAATTCCTTTGCTCTGAAAAATAAGTGCCTATGTTTTCCATCTAGATTTGTCTGGCTTTTGTCTGGCCACTGATTCTTCTTTTGGTTTTGTCTGCTCAAGCAAAAAGTATTCTATTACGATTCTTTTTTCTTCTGTATAGATACTTGTGAGTTTAGCAAGTTCTGTGCCCCTACTCCAACTGTTACTTGGATAATCTAAATAAAGCAATGTCATCTAGTTCTACTAACATCACCCCTTTTCAGCCTGCTAAAGAGAAAGTTGAGGAACTTATTCTATCAATTGCTTGCTTTCTAGTCCTTTAATCATTCTTGCAGCTGTGATGACTTCTGGGCTTTGGAGTTGCAGTAGGAAATGCGTTATACCACAGCCTTGCTCCCCCCTGCTCAGTTTGATTGCCCCTATAAAGATGGCAAATTCTTAGTCCTCTAGAAGAAAATCAAGCAAAAGTGGGCAGGCAGTAGTTTTACATAGAAGCTCTACAGTGAACTGGACAGGGATGCATATAAAACAGGTTTTTAAGGACCGTGTTTCCCTTCTGTATTCAATAGTTTCCTGTTCAAAATTATACAAAAGCAATTTAATCCTTTTTTACTGTTCCTCTATGCAAATCACTTCCAAGACTTCTGATGGACTTGGGGTTTGTCAGCCTCACTAGCCTGCTTCCCCAAAAGAAGCGGCAGGCAGGAAAAGCCAAATAGTAGACAATGAAAGTCCGAAGTAAAGAGAACTCAGACAATGTCCTGAATACATCAGTGAAGTACCAGTGAGAGCAGAGGGCAGCTGGACTGAGAACGCAGAAAAGCAAGTGGGAATCACTGACAACCAGTGCTCTTTGGAGACTTCCCTTGTGCTGACTTGGTTACTTGATCTGAATTTGGAGCCTACCCAGTGTTGGGATTCAGACCAAACTCCAAGTAGAACAAAGGATAAAAACACAGCTGATCTGCCCCAAGGAAAGACATCTTTAAGTTGCTAAACTATCCCTCTAACTAAATGCAAGTTGTAGGTTTATAGTAAAAGATGTGATGGGACAGGTGAATATGTATTACAAAATGATAGTGTGTGCATGTTTTCATCATGTGTGTTGTCTGATGAGCAGAAATTTAAGGCATTTGGTCTTATTTGGACTGTGTTAGACATGAAAAAGAGGCAAAGCAGCTTGAATGTTGGGGTTTGAGAAAGTTATTTAAGGAGCAAAAATCTGTTTTTCAAATGCCTATCAGGAAAAGTTCTGAGGTGCATCTCTTGGCTTACCTGGATTGGAAAGTGTGTATAGTTAAGGCAGACGAGCTGAAGTCTTTTTCTGAAGACTGTATTTTCTTCATATGCTTCTAAATATGATGTGTGAAACACTGTATAGTGTGAACCTAGGTTAATTACTATGACAGAACCTCAACCAGTTACAACAGGAAAATTCTTGGAGTCTGTTATTCAATTGTATTTCAGTAACTCAAGGTAAATGGTGCAGGAACGTGTTAGAAATTGAGGTACAAGTCCACCAGCAGTACTAGAAGCAGACAAAAAGCTTAGAAAAACAGATGGACTGCTGTGCAGTTATTACTCTGAGACTTGTACAGTTTGTAACCTGAAATGGAGACATTATGTCATTGATGGAGAAGGTCTTGGCAAAACTCCTGGCATTATGCTTGATAGAAGTAAAAACAGGATACCTTCATCACATAAATACATTATGTGTATCTTTTGGTATACAGAACACACTTGTCTAGACATCAAGGAAGACAATATCTTAGAGTAAAACTAAACAGAATAATAATGGATCACTCCTTTTTGTTTATATGAGAAATACAAATTTGGTGGTACTTAGGAGAAGGAAGTGCTGCTGTAGATTGATTGTACAGAGCCTTCGATAACAGAACTGTTATCAACTACTGTTGAACTAGAATATCAACTCAGCAACCTTCTCTGGAACAGCAGTCCTGTCAAGGGCTGCTGCAGACAACAGCACCCAGGAAAGGAGGTGTATGATGTAATATGTGCAAATGCCTACTAAGGGGAAAATCCTAGCTCTTTAGAAGTAACTGGTACAGCAAACTGCACGTGGCATTCCTTAGCTTGCCTGGGTAAATTCATAACTAAATCTTGTTCATTCCTGTATTTTTATTCCTGTTTGTTGTTCTCCAAGCAATAACTGAATAGCGCTCTGCTCACATAATCTCACATGCAATATAATACTGTCATCAAGCAAGGGAAAGAAAGGCAGGAAGAGGAAGGCCCTTTACCACTTGAGTACACCAATGCAAGGATCTTCCAATAGACCATGACCAGAGCAATGCCCATATTCCTTTTGGTAGTGGATTTACCTAAACAAGTTTGAAGCAATGACATTCTTGCACAGAAAGTCAGAACTGTAAACGTGTGGCCATAAAGCCATCATACTTATAGGCGATATGAAAAAAATTTAGGCCAGGAGAAACATTTTAATTACATATATGACAAATGCTAACCATAGTACACAGCATAATCACCACTATAATATCAATGACAGGCACTAGTAGAGTGTACTGATCCAAGAGTTTAAGTGTAATTAGATGAGTTTTTACTAAATGCTTAGTTCCAAAGGAAAACTAAATTTTTCCATGGCCAATAGATGAAATCTACAGCATAAGACAAACTGTTCCACCTGGTGCTCTATGCTCCTAAAGAGCATGCAGTGGACCACAAGGTGAGGCATTAGGCATTTGGTTTCTAATCTTAACCAGCCGATCTTTTATGTGCAAGTGATATAAACAGAAGAAAATGTGCCATTTCAACATAGGATCATTTTTAGATCATCACTGTATTTGCACTATTTACTCTTTTATGTATTTTTTGATTCTTTCCTCTTTTAGGGTACTGATTTTAGAAACAAACAGTTGCAGGAGGTTCCCTATAGGATATTTTTTTTTTTTTTTGTCTGGAAGAGATTTTGCTGTTTCACAAATCAGAAGAGTATTTTACATTCTGAAATGGGCTCCAGACCTCATTAAATTAATAGCTTTTCCTGGTTCCAAGACAGCAAATCTTTTCTATGCTCATTTTCCTCTCATTTTATGGCGCTAGCCTGCTTAGCTGGGAAAATAATTTGGCAGAGAGAAGTATGTGTCTGACTGGTATTCATTGCTTGAGAAGTCAGTGCAAAAACAGCCTTTGAAAGACTGACTGATTTTTTTTAAACATAAAAACCAAAATTGTGGCACCCATTGTCTACTTGCTATTAGATGTGAAGGGAACAGGAACTGTAGTAGCTGCATTTGACTATAATCACATCCCAATGGAAGAACAGAAGTGCAGTAGAACTTAAGAGACAGCCATTGGCTGTCTTATTAAAGTATATCCTAGCCTTTTTTTTTTTCCTTAGATTATTATAGACTATACTGCAAGCCTTGAGAAAGAAGAAAGTGTACTCTGTTATGCTTACCTATAGATAACTGTTAAATAAGCACTTGCTCCTTACTCACTTTTGCCCTCACTTGTCTTCTCCTTCCCCTTGTCCTTTTGAGGTATGGTCATGAGCAAAAGAATTAACAGGACTTCTACCACATAACTTCACCCACATCATAACCAGCAATGTTTTTGCTCAGTAAACCTATTGTATCTTCCTTTCCTTTGACAACACTGACCAGCTTGAATTACTCCTCACTAGCATATGCAGTTTTCTTCTTCACTAGCATTTTGTTATTCTGAAGTAACTACATTACTGTGGAGTTTGTGGTGAGTAACGTATCTCCGCTATGTACACGCTAACTAGTAACTCAGTAACAGCAGTGTTAGTTTAGAGACTGCTATCTTGACACTTTTTTTTATCCATGTATACCATACAAACTAATTATTCTTTATACAAATATGACTATTCAAGTTTCTCTAGAGAGCTTATTATAGCTATTTAATGCTGTAACAGTATAGGGACATAAATAATTTTTTTTTGCATTATATACTAGTTGTCAGCAGTTTTGTCATAGTATCAGCTGGACTCTGTGACAAAATGCCTGCTCATATGTTGACATCTTACAAAGCACTTTGTGATTCCGTATATGCACCGTGTGCTACCTTAAGCTATAAATTCTTTTCTAAAAGGGGCATTTAAAAGCATTAGAAAAGGTCAATGGAAAATGTAAAGCAAATGTTCATAGATTAAATCCATGAGAAACTTAGATGGATGGCCAATTTAGGCATAAAGTGCTATAGCTGGCTAGAATCATATACACTCAAAAGCACACGCAAAACTACATTCAACATTTTTCATGCCTTATAAGCAGGGGGAAAAAAAGAAGAAAACATTAATTTATGTGCTGTGATTTAACACATATTTAGCTGGTTAGTTTGCGCTTTCCTAAGAGTCCCTAAAAATAAACTGAAAACATCATCAACTGCTTATGGCAAATAG
The DNA here is from genome assembly GCA_003993805.1 of Himantopus leucocephalus. NCBI lineage: Eukaryota > Metazoa > Chordata > Aves > Charadriiformes > Recurvirostridae > Himantopus > Himantopus leucocephalus. Next base: position 12,255,089 of record RSEF01000014.1, on the reverse strand, counting down.
AATGGCAGGAAAGCTCTATTGTTTCCAAATGTGCATTGAAACAAATGACTGAACATGAGGCTCCTCTATAAGAGAAAGAGTCTTGATGGAAGAACTTACTGAACTCTGACTAAAGTTATATGAAAGTAACACAGTGAGTCTTGCTAGCTTAACAAGATTTTATCTGTCAGTACAAAGGCAGCTCCTCTTGTTAACTTCAGAATACATGTTTCAAAATTCAACTAATACACTTCCAACACGTCACTTATTTCACTGAAAACTTACTGAAAAGGTAATACAGATAGAGATTACAGGCCTGTTTCCTTCTGTGCCATTTCTGCCTTGTATAATATGAAGACAAAGGCAGAACAAATGTTTGAAAACTTCACTGTCTGACCCGCTCCAAAATATCAGGCTGTTTCCAACCACAACCAGGCCAAAACTCAGGTTAAAGATGTGGAAAAGTATTTATCAAAAAGGAGAGGAAAACCTGGAACTTAGGTGTCAAAGGTAGACCAATGACACTCTGTATGTAAATACTTTTAAATTTTAGTTAATTTAGGGCTCTTGCCTTGCTGCTGCAAAATGAAAGTGCAAAATATTAGTCTTTTCCTTCCTGTAAAACAGTTAAATGTAATGCTGCCTGTAGGCCTTTTTATTTGCATGCTTTTCAAAGTTAGTTCACTGTTTAAAAAAAAAAAAGTGATTTATGTACTATTTCTGTATCAGGAAATGGCCAGGGAATCTCATCAATAGATGTAAAATAGAAAAAAATACTAAGTTATCTTTCCCCACTTTAAGCATGTGAGTTGCAAATTAATATGATCAGTGTATGATTATGGACAGATGTTGCATGGTTCCTTGTAAAACCTTGTCATCTTGTCAGTCTGCCTGTCTTTGAGTGAGGTCTTCTCAGGCCATGTATGATTCAAATGCACCATTTGAGGATAGGTAATACAGGTGTATCTTTTGAGGAGGGGCTTATTTGGGAAGGATGTAAACACTGGAAAAGATTTCTATGCCTTTCAGGTACAACTAAGATAATGTGCAGCTGCCAGCTCTCGGTGAATCTTACCTTGGCCAGTTGTGCTTGGAGTTTGTTCTTTGCATCGGCTACTTCAGCAATACGATTATTAAAGGCCAAGTTGGTACTGATGAAATGATTCCACATCTCCTCAGATGTGCTCTCCAGTCTAACCTCTGCATCCTCTCGGAGCTTGGCAGAGTTGGCTCTTGCATGTTGAGAGCACCTGATATTGTCTTCACTGAATTTAGCCCACGTTGCAGGAATTGAAACACTAGTAAGGAATTTAAAATAAGAGGAAAGGATTGTTAAACAGCTCTTCAGGCAGCTCTGGTCTGCTATCAGAGCAGCCCGACCTCATGAGATAGGTATGACCTCTATAATAAAGCATGTGGCTCTGATATCCTAGTAGCCTTCATCATCAGAAGGAATGATAGCAGGAAAATGGACAAGGCACTGACCTAGGAGTAAGGAGAAATGGAATTTTTCTTCTCCCAGCCCCAACACTGTCCTTCTGTGTCATTCAGATAAATATCTCCATCCTCTTACTTCTCTAGGTATTAAAATGAACACCTCTGCTTTAACTTACACGGCTGTTACAGTTAAATTTATTACTATTTATGAGACAAGCAGAAATGGCTCCACTATGGAAAAGCCTATGAATATACAGAGGAAGACTGAATATAGGGCTCGTACACTGAAAAATACCATCCATGAATGTTCCTGCTGCAATGTCCTGTACGGAAACAAACTTCGGGATGCTTGGTTTTGTGTCCAGGCTTCACAGATGGCCTTCATTATCATAATTAACATAATTATGAACATAAATCCCACACTCAAGTCTTTCCAAACTGGGAATCTGCAGGGCTCTAAAGAGCCCCCAGCTTAATGATACATAAGCTACTCTCTTTGGAGCTAAAGTGACCACCTACTTTCATGCATTGCTTGGTCTACTAGATCACTTCTTTCACCCAGAAATATTGAGCATGTTTTATGAAAGGTACAGATCTTTTACTTGCCAAACTGAAACACTGAGATGAACTTGTGTCTGCATTTAGACTTCATTGTCCACACAAACCTTCATTCTAAGAATTATGCCTGTATGTTAAACTCTGCAGGGAAAGGTCGCTGTTTATTGAGTTTCACATTTACTTTAGCTTTTAATTGAAGACTGAGAATAAATATTAAGGGATGCAAAAATAAAAAGTTAATTTTGTCAGTGCTTGTTTTCTCAGGGGCTCTTTTTTCAGTTTTTCATAGGGTATTCCTCTCTCTCCAAGCTGAAGTACTGATCTTCCTAAACAATTTGGAATTCCTTAGTGGCACACAGTTATTTAGGCAGTTTCAGGTAACCAACATGATACCATAGTAAAGTACATAAATCAGTGTACTAAACCTGAGCCGACATTGCTTACAGCTACTGACCCAGACAATCTCAGTGTACTTTTTGCAGGGTATTGGGTTTGGGGTTTTTTTTTTCCATGTATGGTCTAATGATTATATTCATATTCTCATCAGAAAATTAAATTTCCAAGTAGGTTTCCATCTTGACTATCTGAAATATTTAGTACTTAATCTGTTCCTTTACATTGCTTTTTCAGACTGTAACTTATCCGGCTGGCTCTGTTGAGGCAGAAAACACCTGCTCTTTTCCTGAGTGCTGCAGGTATGTCTCAGTCTGCCAAATGGTTTCAGGAAAATGTTAATGAAAAATGGCATTTCCTTGGATAATGGTTGGTGAGAAGGTAAAAGGGCTGTAAAACTTATGCCCATGAATCTGCTTTTTGCTAGAGCTGACAAGAATCATTTTATTCATTGCTAATCTTAAAAGTAGGTAATGTTACTACAGTCAGCAGAATGCTTGCCAAGTTTCCTTCGGATATGCCCTCATTTCAGTAGTGAATGAGGTGATCTTTTAATGAAAAGCAGAACATAGGTAAACAAATAATACTGATTTTTTTTTTTTCTCCTTCCAACAAGACAGAGTCGTTATCATTTGAGATTGTGGAATACATTCACTATTCAAATATTGCTACATTAAAGAGTGATAAGGGAACTAACAAGTCATTAGCACAAAAACACTGCCCTCTATTGCAAGCTGCTTTTATTCTGCTATTGCTTTTGGATTGGATGCAGGTCTTGATGAGGCCGCTACTAATAAACAGTTTTAAAACTGTATACAATTGGGACATTTTAGTTCAGTAATTTTAGTTCAGTCTTTAATGCTAAAGCTGTGCCAAATCTTTTTGATCATCCCGTTTAATATGTGTATCTGTGTAGCTTAATGGCCTAATTTCCAAATAACCCAAGCTATTTTTACAGAAAATATATATAGTCCTTGGTGTACACTTGATGCTATTTACCACATTGCACTTAACTGCACACCTTAGCTGAATTTTTATTTGATTGGATGTAGTTTTGAAACCTGAAGGCCACAGAATAGCATAAATCAAAACCAGAGGGAGACACCTGCACAAAGGAGTTTGAGGGCAAGGAGTTACCTGTGACACAGTTTAAACAATTGTCCCCACTGAAAAACACAGTTTACTGCACATCAGTGCTGTGGGTGCCGCAGACTGCCAGATTCTGCCTGGCCTGCAACAATGGGAACAATTGAGGATGATGGAGGGTTTCACACCAAGCAAAGACAGGGCCATATGGAGAGAGATGCCGCTTCTTTCTATATCGCTTCTCAAAGATAAGGCTAGGACTTGTGCTGTAATCAGGCTTTTACTTACAGTGAGGCACATGGAAAGAGGAGGCTACAATAGCTACTCATACTCACGTCCCATCTGCTTTCTCCACTCCATGGTAAAAGTTGATGCTGTTCGATGTGTTCTTCAGGTTAAAGCACTTCTCATCAATAAAACAGGCTGAGTTTTTGTCAGAAAGATCCTTTTCCAGGGCATGCTGTGCATCTCTGTTGATGCTGTGAAGGGGAAAGACTTAACTTAATCTGAACCGTCTTTAATGCTGTTTTGCTAAATAGCTAATTGTTTTCATTAGCTTCCTACAATGCCTCATTTTATAGTTTATTGGCATTTACAGTGGCTTGGAAATGCTTGGTGCTGTGATTTATCTAGAGAGAGCTGCTGTACCATTCATCCTTTTTAGCCTCTAGTGAGTGCTCCTCAAAGAATTGCATTTAACTCACTGCATTTAATAATGTTTGTCATTTTGATGGAAGATGGCCACAAGGGTGAAAAACAACAGGTAGTTGTTGTGTGGCATGAAGGAAAACCCCAGAGCAAAAGGGAAGAGGTTTTCAGTGATAACCTTCATGCCAGCAAAGTTGTAAGTGAGAAAGAAAAGGGCAGACCAGAGCTGTGGTTTCCCATCTCTTCTGATTTGGGCAACAGATTCACTTAGTGTAATTCAAATTGTACATTGCTGGAAAGTCTGTTTAAGTATTTCTGCTCATGTTGATCACGAGGAGGGAAACATGTTGCTCCATCTCTGCTTTCTTAGCCACAAGGAATTTTTGGAGTAACTTAATCTCCTTTGGCTCTTCCAAAAGGGGGAAGGCCTGGCAGACTTTGGACTAGAATGGGAGTAATATAGATGAAGAAAGAATCAAAGTCTTGCTTTCCAGTGCATCAGGAAGACAGCAGACACAGTGACGCTTTTTTGCAAATACTGCTGTTTCTGTGATGCAATTGTCAATTGGCATTACTATTAGTCTGCCTGATGTGGTGACAGGACTGAACCGAAGGTAACCAGAAATGCCAGCCTAATGAGCTAGACAGAGTCGTGCCACCAAACAAGAACTTCACTTTCATCTGATCATATACCAAATATATTGCAGGAGTGGAATGAATTGCAGAAGTGCATCTAAGCTGACTCATGTGAGTCCCGAGTGCTATTAATAAGAGCAATCGTTTACAAAATCTACCTATGTCTTTTTCTCCTATAATGTAGTAATTAAGAGTAGTATAATTTTATCTTCCTCGTGTGTGAGTACTTGAACTGTTTCTTTCGAGAATCACGTCATGTCATATAAACATGACTTTTAAAATGTGTACCAGTTCTGTGTAGTTAAGAGAACACTGTATTCAGAATAGTTTTACCTAATTAAATAAGACTTAAATATAATTTGCATTTACTAGGATATTCGTGTACTCTCAAAGAAATAAAATAAATTCCAAAGCCTCCCATAACAAAAATATATACAAATATACGTAAAAATAATTTAAGTCCATTCTATAACTCATCGCATACCTTATGATGTGCTTAGATTCCCGTTTCTTTTGTCAATAATAAATTTCATTTGAATTTATTTTTGTAATTAAAAAAAATAATCCCTTTGAATTTCACTCCAGTGTGCCACATAGCAACATTGGCAGAACTAAGCTACAATTTTTGTGTCCCTAATTTTAATGAAAGATTTCAGACTAAACATGACTTTATAAACTTGGTCACAGTCATCTTTAAATGGCAAGTATTGCAGTTCTGCAGTTTAACATGCAAATTCTACCAATGGTACAAATTAGAAGTGGAGGGCAATGAGCATCTAACTGGCTAAGTGTCTGATTTTGCCTTTGCTATTTTCAGTCTGTCTTTAGATACTAGCTAACACTGAATTCAGCTTTCCTATCTTTAAAACAGGAATTAAATGTAAAGTCTTACCCCAACTGTTGATTGATTTTCTGCGCAAGTTTTGTCAATATTTCTTGACAGTCCTTGAATACATCAACCTCCTACAGTGGAAAATATACAGTGTCAGTGCTTTCATCAAACTTCATTTGTTTCAATGTATTTACCCTTCTTATTCTGCATTCTAGATGTTGCAACCTTCTCGCATATCTCAAGTGCAACGTAGGTCAAGAATCACAGAACAGTTTGGGTTGGAAAGGACCTTTAAAGGTCATCTAGTCCAACCCCCCTGCAATGAGCAGGGACATCTTCAACTAGATCAGGTTGCTCAGAGCCATGTCCAACCTGACCTGGAATGTTTCCAGAGATGGGACGTACACAACTTCTCTGGGAAAGCTGTTCCAGTGTTTCCCCGCTGTCAGCGTAAAAAATGTCTCTTCCTTATATCTAGTCTAAATTCTACCCGCTTTTAGTTTAAAGCCCATTACCCCTTGTCCTTTTGCAACAGGCCCTGATGAAAAGTTTGTCCCCATCTTTCCTGTAGGCCCCCTTTAAGTACTGGAAGGCTGCAATGAGGTCTCCCCAGACCCTTCTCTTCTCCAGGCTGAACAACCCCAGATGTCTCAGCCTGTCCTTTTATAGGATGTGTTTTAGTCCCTCTCTTCCTCAGCGCTACAAAGTTGTATCTTTTGACTTGGTTTTGTATTACTTTTTATATTATATCAAACATGATAGCACATTTTATTGGATGGAGTTATTCTAATAAACATAACGTCAAATTTTGCTTAAGTATAATGAAGATACTTGAAACACAAACCTTAATCCATTAAACTACCCTTTCTGACTACTTCTACATTTCTCTAGAACAATACACATATTTTGTTAATAGTGGAGTAGGTTAAAAATATATTTGATTTCAGAAACAGGCTCCCTAAGGAAGTATATTGTAATGTTCTTTGAAACTATAAATATTAGTCAAAGAAATTCAAAGCTAGGTTCCACTCAGCTTAAAATAAATAAAAAATACTCAAACCAACCACACTGAAAACTATGCAAACACAGTAATTACGATCCCTCAAACAACGTTATGGTGTTCCAGCCTCTTTCTTTTTTAAAAACTCTGGTTTAGCCCAACATACCCTCTTACCTAAGGATGTGTACGCTTTTGTGAGTTTTGAAACGGGGAATAAAGTGTTTTAAAATATTCGGAAGTCATTAAGACACTCCAAATTTAAAAAATACAGGCTTTGTCTCTGTACTTGTACAGTAGGCGTAGGAGTGACAGCAACTTTATAGCTGGCTTTCCTGTTATTAAAGAACGAGCCTTTGTTGTACTTTATTGTCACTATCTGGCTTGCTCCGTAGTCAGAGCAGTGCTTGGGGAGATCAGGCAAATAGTCTTTATTTTTCGTTTTGAAAAAAAAAAGTTTTTTCACCTGTTCATGTGAAACATCTAGCAGTATTTCATCCTACCCTGAATTCGCATGCTAAATAAAGTGCTGAAATACTTAAGCTAATATATATTAGCTCCTTGATTCTTCATTAAAACTCTAAGACTCCAAGTTGCAGGCTATAGGCTCTGAACAAGCATCTTGGTTATCCAAGTGGTCTGCACACCCTTCCGGAATCTACTAATATAGAATAGTGCTTGAAGCAATGCCATTGGCCCATAATGTTCTTTTCTAGTATTTTTGTTCTCATACACATCCAATATAACTTCTTTCAAATATGGTAGCAAAAGGTTACTTGATTTTTTTTTTTATTTAAAAGATTTAGCAGTCATTACTATCCATCTCATTTTCTTTGTTCAGTAACACTGTATATACATCAAGGCAGTAAACCAGCTTTTTATATTGTAAGCCCTAAGAAATTCTGGGATTCTATAGACCATGGCCCAGAAAAACATCTTGAGAAAATGCTTCTACATCGTTTTATAGGATCAGAGAAGATAGAACTGGACAAGACCTTACAAGGATGCTGGGCTCCTCTTGCTCCAGGAGGGATGAAAAGAACGTTAACTGTTCCCAATATATTTAGCTTTACCTAGTTTCTTCCCCTTTCCCCCCTCAGCCTTCCAAATGAACGAGAGGAAGAAATTACTGCAATGCTTTTACCCTGATAAGCATTTAGTTGGATTTTAGTTATTCCCACAGTTTGAAAAATAAACTAGTAAGCCTGATCTTACCTTTATGAGGTTCTTTTCCACATCATCATGAACTAAGTCTATACCCTTCCGCATCTCCCGGTGGTACAAGCATTCTAGGGCGGTCTGCAAGCAAACCAAGGGACATTTGTAACAGGCTCAGTACTGCATTGTGGAGTGAAACCTTGAACCTTGCTGAAGGGGCCACTGAGATGACACGTCAAGTAATGACCATCTATTGAGGGTGGAGCAGAATAGGAGATGATTTCATTGCGCTCAACTGATCCATCTTAGTGGCTCATTCCTACTTACCTGTTAATACATACTTTTAAGGATTAGCTGCCACTATAGCTGCCATTTGATTAGCTGCTTATTAATGTGCAGCAAGGCCTACATGTCAACATGCCCAAGCTTTGTTGTAAATTGGGTGGATTAAAACACCTGTGGTGTTCTACACTCTTCCATAGCAAAATCCTTTAATCTCATCTCCCCTCATCCTCCCTTACCCACTGCCAAAGTTTGGAAGTTTCATACCTATACAAGAGAACGACTGCATAACTACAGTCATCGAAGAGGGAATTCAGTTAACCTGCCCCAGCGGGTTAACTTTACTCTTAATGGCTCATCCACTTGTTTAGGACCATAGTAATAAATGAAACAGCATTAGCTGGCACAAAGCCTTTCAGCAGAAAATGTTCCCTGAATAGAAAGCATTCTCAGCCTGCCACTCTGAATCAGTGCAGATACAGGCAACTGAAAAAGTCGTTATTGAATATGGAATTTTGGGTTTCTATTTCTACTTGCCTAGAAACATTTCTGATAGACATAGCTTCCATCAGCAATACTCCAGATGTTTATGAGACAACTTTGACTGGAGTTTTTGCATGTTTTGAGTTTTTGCTAGCATCATTCATTGACTTATATTACTGTTGCTTTTTCTGTTGCAATTAACTTGCATTTAAGATTCTGGAGAACTTCAAAATGATATGCCATCCTAAGTGAAAATATTATTTTCACCAAGCAATAGCAGAAAATTCAGAGCGAGATAAGAATATGGGGATATTGCAGCTTAGAGGGCCATCTTCTGCTCTCCTGTAATGTGCTGAGCTGCCCAGCCAGTGCCTGAGGGAGACTCAGCCTCCTGGAGCCTTGAGCAGAAAGGAAGGAAAAGAAGGTATAGAAGTGTGTTGATAAGTTGCTTTGTTGACTTTTATATATAAAACCCATGGTGGCCAGGTTTCCTTCTTACTGAGGGTAATGTTTCACCAAGATCTGTCTTGATGATAACAGTAAAAGTCATACTAGTATTCAATAGAGATAAAGCCATTTTCTTTACCCGTTCCACAGTACAGTAATGAAATAACTACCTATGTCAAACCTACCTTCAGTGGTCCTTGCATTTCATCTGCAGCACATTCGAGACGCTGCTTTGCTGTTTCCAAGGCTTGGGTCTCTTTCAGCAGACGCTCTAGCTCATAGATGAGCTCGGATCTCCAGAAATCAATGTTGGAGATCCTCTCTCCCAGGTTTCTTCTACTGTCTTCTTGCATCTGATAAGTCAGTTGATCCTTATTTTGCATCAGTCTCATTGAATCGGCATTCAGTCTACCAGCACAGGACCTGGAGGCTTCAGAGCCTTTTAATTGAACCATGTTCGCATGGTGCCAGTCACGAGGGCTGTAGCGGGCGTGCAGGCTAGAGCGTAACGCAGGCAGAACAGTGGGCGGCCGCCCACTGGGATTAAATGGCTTGTCAGAGCTGGCAGGGTCCAAAACCACTTTGTGAAGCAGACCGGGCCTCCCGGAGCTGAGGTAGCGGTAGCCTGGTAGGCAGTAGGGCTGATAGGTGTCCTTGGTGGTGCTGGTGGGAGCTAGATCCGGGAACAGGCAGCTCTTCTTTCTGCCGCAGTAACTGGCTAGCTGCGTGGTCCCCAGGAACTCCATCCTACACTGGGCTCAGGCAGCTGCCCTCAGGCTGTCCAGTGGCTGCAGCCACTCTGAGCAGCCCCAGCGCCTCTGCCAGCCTTCTCCGGGCTGCGCAGCACTTTATGACACGGCGCAGGTGTCACAGAGCTCCAAGGACTGTTCCATCTTGCCAACAGGCTGGGACCTGCCTGGGCCCCGGCAAGCCAGGGGGGCTCCGTTCGTACCGCCTGTCCTAGGGCAGGTTGTTTTTCCCAGAAAGAAGCAGTGCTTTCCCCCGCAGAGCAGCGCTGTGTGCATTGGGACCCAGAGGTCTAGACACGATGTGAGACGATTAGCTTGTAGTGCAGAGGGATTCGCCAAAGGCTCGCTCTGGATGGGCGTGTAGGTTTGCCTTCAGTGAGCTTACCTTGAGCAGGACTAAATAAATGTTTTACTTCAGAGTGGTTAACGTATATCTGTTGGTGACTGCAGGGAAATGTAACAGCGGAGGCAATCCTTCTGAACCAAAACACAGACTCTGGGAGTCCTCTCTTACGATTGTCTAGGGATCTCTGCAGATCGTTTGGTCCAAATGGACCAGAAAAAAGTGTAACTATCTTGGGCTTTGCTCTTCCCCTCAACTGTATTCATCTTCCGTAAAAAGTACAAACGATGGGAGAGACCGTCCTCTGATGATGATTTTTCTCCAGTTTAAAATGTTGAGTAACTTCTCAGATAACTTACTTTTCTAATTTTTTCTTTCAGCCTTCTGGCCTCTCGGGCAAAAAAAAACTCTTTCTGAAATCCAGTGCTCTAAAATTGCATTATGACCCATCTTCTGTGCCAAGAATTTTGAACATAAATAATCATTTGTAATTAGGCACTGTATTTCACTATCCGAAGAGTCCTTAAATCAGCACAAATGTTTTCTAGGTTGAATGCAAGACAATTGCCATCTATTCTTCTTTTCCAGACATATAACTATGAAACAACTTGTTAACCTTTTTTCAACTTGGGGAAATAAAATATCTATGTATATACGTGCATTACATTACACCATGTCTCAGAAAGCTAGCACAACATTACACACCAGCTAAAAACAGTGGAGGTAATTTTGAATAAATGGTCATTGTAAGTTACTTTTATCTTCTCCTGATGTTTAACGTATACACAAATGTAAATGCCAACTGTAGGGAGGTGAGGTACAGGCAGTGGAGCCACACGGGGTGGACAGACACCAGGCTGGGGTGTCTCAACAGGGTAAGATTGACACTGCAAATGCTCACGCACACAAAAAACTTCCCTCTTGCAGTAACTGATGGCACTGTCTCTCAGCAGCTGCCCAGGAGGGTGAAGTTACTCCTGAGTGTGAGAGATTGCACGGGTGCTGCCAGAGTTCACCGCCGAGTTCAGCCTGACTCGAGCACTACATACAGCCTGTTTTTTGCCCAGATGCCCCTGCCCCTGAAGAGCCCCCGCTGGCTCGAAGGACGGGGGCTGCTGAGGAAGAGATTTACTTTTCCTTTTTGGTGCTTTCTGTGGGGAATGTTCTATATAACCTCGAGAACAGGAAATGATCTGTTGGCCCCAAAAGAAAAATATTTGAACACGTACCTCAGTTTAAAATGTTGCAAGTCCTGCTGACATCAGTGAATCGAATCCATATGTTTGAAAGGAAGCACAGACCTAAAGTGCTGTACTGAGCTGTGGTCTAAAACACAGCCAAATTTTTCATCGGGAAGGTAGAGTATAAAATTCTCGGATACATCTTACTGGCCAGTTCCTCCCACCCCAGACATTCAAATTTGCTTAAGCATTTGGATCCACTTCCACATAACATTTTTTTCATTAGTTTCCCATAGAAGATAATTACAGAGCAGTTAAGTACAGAAGTTGTACAAGTATGAAGTGGTGATGAGCATTTACCTGAGCTAAATATACTTGAAATGGAAAATGGGCAATAGCCTGTTTATTAATGACTGAAAAACAGAGGCCAAACTCCTCAAATACCTTAACTAAATGTATTTTAAGATTTTTTTTTCTAGGGTTTTTTGTAGGTAGAGAGTTATTTAGAAGGTTTTGGTTGGTTTTTGTGCCCCAGAGTGCTCTTTTTGAAAAGCTTGTGGTTCTCAAATTGGAGAGTCTTCATAAGAAGATAACTTTGCAGTATTTTTCTCTCAAAATGACAGATTTAACACCAGGATGTGCTGGTACCAAATATTACCAGATACTCTTTTCAATATATTGCGTTTCCAAGGTGAGACTGCCTTAAATAGTAACTTAGACACTTGTATGTTAAAACAATCAAGTTTTGGGACTAATCAGTTAGAAATGGGAATACCTGAGAGTCCCAGCTGCTCAAATCAGAAAAATACCCTTTTTACAGCACCCTCAACCAAAGCAGTGTAGAAGGAGGTTTGTTAGCAGGAAAGGTGCTGGTTCGCTCACAGTTCCTCCAAAACCACTGCCCCAACCCGCCTTTCTCTCAAGTTTGAGTTACCGTTGGTGGATTTTAAACCAGACTTCACGGGCCCTGCCTCAGGAGTCACTCAGTCTGTCTCATGGGAAGTAACCACAAGAGGGACCATTGTTTTGAGGCTCAAACCTGTTATACCCGGGAGAAGAACTGAGAACTTCTTCAAAGGACGTGAATGTACTGTGTGCACTTTTTGAAAGCAAAGTGGTTACACTATTTAATGCCTTTTTCTGCACACCTAAGTTTTACGCATGTAACAGCTCTTCAGATGGCGGTCGGTGCATCTACGTTGGCTGGGACTCTGCGATGTTTTAATCAGGACAGTATTGCGAGAACTTTATACATAGGTAACGGGAAAATGAGGGGAAGGTGAAAGGATTGTCAACTGTCTTGGAAAAACATTTTCTTCCTCCTAAGACTAACTATGGTTCCATGATTTAGTGCTCGTTTCTACGTAGACTGGAAGCCGTTTTGAGGCAGGAATTGTCTTTAGCTGAATGTTGGTAAGGTGTCCTCTGTTGGGCACTCTCAGTTGGTCTCTGTAGGTGATCCAGTTTTACGATTGCAGGTTTTAGTCACACAGCTCTTAGTCGGGGGTAGCGGCAGTTTGTGCTGGGGTGGTGAGCGCTACAAGGAATAACCGCCCGTGTTTGCAACCTGTAATTCAGTTCTTGGCCTGTGGTGTTACGAATGGAAGAGAGGAGCGGGCCGTGCTCAGGCAGCCGTGGGAGAGACAGGAGGGGAGCGGTGGTGGGGAGGAGGTGGGCAGTAATTACATCTCAAGCGGGTGCGCACTTCCTTGATTTGGAAAATTAATTTATTTAATTAATTTTTATGTAACAAATGCAGTGGCTATCTGATTGCTCAGAAGTTGATTGGCCAAGTTCAGGGAGAATAATCTTGCAAATGAATGTACCCATTAAATTAGCAGAAATCATCTACGAGCAAGGTACAGAAACTGATGTATTCAGAACTGCTATGGAATACAGCAATGGCATGATTTTACTGAAATGATCCATCATGTCCTTAGGCATAAAACTTCGGAAACGCAAAAGCAAAGCGTGTTAATCCGTGGTACTTTCCTTGCCAGCTGAATGCTGTGCTATGAAGTAAGTGGGCTCAACTGTGGGAGAACGGCTCCTTCTAGTGGCTGACCGGGGCGAACGGCCCCCACCGGGCGGGCCAGCTCCCCACCGGCGCCGGGGCTCGGGCACCACACGGTTTTGGGGCTCCAAGAGCAGGCCGCTGTCCGTGACGCGTCTCCCTCAGCTCACCACCGCCGACCGGCGCAGGGCTCCCCGCTGCCTATGGGCACGGTGCTCGCCGAGGCGGGTGCTCGCCGCGCTCCCCGCCCCCTGCAGGGGCAGCGCACACCGAGCGGGGCCGGGCACGCCGCCCGCCCGGACCTTCGCCGCTCCCTTGCCCGCCGCGCTCCCGCCCGCCGCCGCGGGCCCGGCCCCGCCGCCGAGCGCCCCCTGGCGGCAGCGGGGACAGGCGGCGCATGCGCGCGCGGCACGAGGCGCCCTCTCCTAGCCCCGCCTCCTCGGCGCCCGGCGGAGGTGACGCAGCGGCGTGCGCCATGGCCGAGGCGGCGGGCGGGCCGCGGCCGGAGGGTGAGGGGCGCGGCGGGGGCGGGCGGGCCGCGGCCGCCGCCGGCGCTGTCGCTCCATCTGTCGTTCCATCTGTCGTTGTCCGTTGCAGACTGCCCGGGGACCAGCAGCGCCCAGGCGGGCACGGCCGCCGCCTGCCAGGGGTGCCCCAACCAGAGGCTCTGCGCTGCCGGCGCCGCCGCGCCGGACCCGGGTGAGGGAGGGCCTGAGGCGACGGGCGCCGAGGCGCGGGGGGCGGGGCGGGGCGGGGGGCGCGGTCGTGGCGGGGCTGACCGCCGCCGTGTCGCCCGGCAGCGGAGGCGGCGGAGCTGCGGGAGCGGCTGCGGTCGGTGAAGCACACCATCCTGGTGCTCTCCGGGAAGGGCGGCGTGGGGAAGAGCACCTTCAGCGCCCTCCTGGCCCACGGGCTGGCGGCGGACGAGGCCAAGCAGGTGGGCTGCGCGGGGTGAGGCGGGGCGGCCGGCCGCTGCGGGCGGGAGGCGGAGGGTCCCGGAGCCGCGGGCGGGAGGAGGAGCAGCGGGGTGTGCCGAGCCCCCGGGCGTAACCGAGCAGCGGAGTGACTGCACTGGTCGCGTTCCCCTCCTCGTTAAGGGTTTGAGCTTATGGTCCGTATGAAGTGCGCGACAGTGTTTTCCTTGCATGATTTAGACTCTGGACGCCGCCCTGTGCAAGCTTGTTTCCAGTGGGGTGGGTTGGTTGGTTTGTTTTCCAGGTTGCACTGCTGGACATAGATATCTGTGGGCCATCAATCCCTAAAATGATGGGTCTAGAAGGAGAACAGGTAAGTGGAAGCTCGGACATGTCGTTTAAAGCATTTCGGCTCAATTTCTCATTAACGCTTTTGGGCTTATGTAAATTTAAAGCTTCTGAAAGGACTGCTTATTGGGAAGGCTGTGTGGCAGTGGGTAGGCAAATTGAGAAGGTGAGATAGAGAAGTTCAGCATAATTTAGTTTGTAAAAGAGTTGTCTGCTTTCAGGATGACCAGTTCTGTAAACCAACTTTTGCTGCATATCTGCCACATATTCATCACTACTTAAAACTCAAGTAACATTGGCATGATGCTCTCTATCAGCCCTAGAATATTTATATTAAATACATAAAGTCATGGGTAAATGTCTTGCAAAAGTGTGCCACAGCCGTTATTTACTTATTAACGGTCCGTTCTGCAGTTTTTAACTCAGCTGTTCCAATAAAGTAGCATTGTACCTATAGGCAGGATATCTGTTTACCCAGTTTTGACTTACATTCATGTTTTGTGTAACATCTGTATTTATTTCTAACATAACTTTATGTATTGCTTCAATTTCCAGGTTCATGTTTTGTGTAACATCTGTATTTATTTCTAACATAACTTTATGTATTGCTTCAATTTCCAGGTTCACCAGAGTGGATCTGGATGGTCTCCAGTGGTAAGCTGGTGTGACTGTTTCAGAACGTTTGTTGGGTTTGTTTGGGTTGGGCTCTGTCTTCTAAAGTGAAAAATGAGTGAGGAAGGAGCAGGAGGTACTTCTATTAATTCTTCTTCTAATGATGTAAATATTCAGATTCTATAGAGTTTGGATATAGGCTAGATAGAGCAGAGTGTTAAATTTCTTTTGTTAATCATAATACGACTACGTTTCTAAAATAGTTTCATTATTTTAAGTATCTCTTGTTTACTGACTTTCCTACTATACTATGGGCCATAAATATAAGTTACTTGATTTCATTATTTTTGGTTATCATGCTACTGTACGGTATGTCACATTTTCAATGACAGGCAAAAAGTGTCTTGCACCCAAGTAAAACCGCATTAATCTTTAGAAAATGCAAGGAGAGTTTTGCAGCAGTGTTGGTGGTCTAAAGATCACCTGTGGTGTGTACGCTGTTAAAAGACAGCTTGATGCTGAGAGGAAAAGCTGCTTTTATCCTTATGCTGTCTCTGGTGATTCCGTAAACCACTGTAAATCGTACTGTAACTGGATTTTTTTCAATCTGAGTGTAGTTGGTGAGCATTGCACAAAAATTGTAGTTTTCGATGCCCTTTGATAAGAGAAGCATAAGGTTCTCTGCCTTTATTTTTTTAATGTCTCCCCTCACCCCTGCCCCCGACTGCTTTTTCTATAAAATCTGGGTTTAGAGTTGGCTTCTCTGCTCTTTCTTTACTCTTCTGTATGCTCTACTTAGAGTTTCTCTACTTCTCTTTTAGTACGTTGAAGAAAACTTAGGTGTCATGTCTGTGGGGTTCTTGCTTAGTAGTCCTGATGATGCTGTCATCTGGAGAGGACCAAAAAAAAATGGTACGTATCAAGTGTTTTCAACAATTGATGTGTTTGAAAGATTTAGTATCATGAGTTTGTTTAATCAATAACATAAATACAGTATAGTAAGCTATAGGAAAAAAATGAGTGGGTAGTTATTTATTTTCTTTAGTTGAACATACTCATTTGATGAATGTAGGTGGTCAGATGCTGTATTGTTGGGTTGGGTTTTTTTAAGCCTCGGCAAAATAAGTATTTCTGTACTTAAGTTGACAAGTCAGGAGGACCTGCATACCTAGACTATAAAATTTGAAGTAGACCCTAAAATTTGAAATACAGGGAGATATTTTTTTCTCTTCCACATTCTTACCCTTTCTTTTAGGGTTGATCAAACAATTTCTTCGTGACGTGGACTGGGGTGAAATCGACTACCTGATTGTAGATACACCACCAGGAACATCAGATGAACACTTATCTATTGTGCAGTATCTCGGTGCAACACACATAGATGGTGCTGTTATAATCACTACCCCTCAGGTGTGAGAACTGAATTTCCATTGATAGAAGCAGCGTGGCAGTTAAAGCCAGTCCTTGGTTTAGAGTCTCTATTTAACTTCAGAAAAATGATGGTACAGAACCTAAAGGAGTTGACTTCCTTGTTTTGTGCCTACAGCTGGCTGGCTTGTGAGTTAGATGGGTGTCTCAGTGGAGCCGGGGATCTGAGTGGGTTGCTAAACCCCTGAGCAGTTCACAATCAAAAGCTGTCATGACCTGTCTGGTGAAGGGAAATGCAGTATTTCACTTCCTTCTTCCAGATTAGAGTTCACATCATTGTGAATTTGTAATTTACTCACCAACAGCCTAATGTTTAGAAGTTGTTTAGTTTCTAAGTGATCAGGTGTACACTGTTTGACAACATGTGAAGGAGCCTGTTGCAACTTTGTGGTGTACGTTTTTAAAAGAAAAACCAGCCCCTGGAGAGCTGAAACTCAAAATACATCAAATTCAAACACAGGTTTTAAAGCCTGGAAAGGAGCAGGAGGTCAAACTAGCAAAAGACACCTGGTATTTCCACAACAGCTGAAAGAATAAAACGTAAAGGAAGTGAAGCAGTGAGGGCGATATCAGAGAGGTGGTGAAAGGAGAAGGGAACAGAACTGAATGAGGACAGGCATACATGCGAAAAGTCTGAGGGGACGATAAGGTATTTGAAATTTAATTTGAAAAGAGATAACAAGCATAAGCTTGGTGGTTCTTGTCCTTGCCTGCTCTCTTGAGAATGCCATGGGTCTTCCTGTGAACTGAAAATGTGGAAAATGTTACATTTAAAGAACTAAAGATCTGAGATTAATAGGAGATAAAACATAGATATGGCTGAATCTTTACTAGAGTCAAGTCAGATTTCAAAAGAGAACCACATTCAGTGGGCTAGAACTGCTGGACCTGTTCTATTGCTACTCAGAATTGTTGCTAGAGCACACACCACAGGGTTATGTTCCTCAAAATAGGAAGACAGGAGTAATAACTCATTATGAATTTTCTTTAAAGTAGCTCTAAGGATGTAACTTAATGGATTCAGTATCAAAACATTGCAGTCAAAATAGCAGTGTTTCCTAATATTTGTAGGAAGTATCGCTGCAGGATGTTCGGAAGGAGATCAACTTCTGCCATAAAGTGAAACTGCCAGTCATAGGTGTTGTGGAAAATATGAGTGGCTTTATATGTCCCAAGTGTAAGGTAAGGCTCTCTGTATCTTGCAGCATGTTTTATCTGGATGTTGTTTGTATATAAAACACTGCTCCAAAAATGCCTTGTTCTCAGAATTGCAATATTTTAACTCTAATTTTCATGTCCCAGAATGAATCTCAGATCTTTCCCCCGACTACTGGAGGTGCAGAGAAGATGTGCCAGAACTTAAATGTTTCCCTCCTGGGTAAAGTGCCTCTAGATCCTCAGATAGGTAAAGTTACTGCATTGCACTACGTTTAAAGCAAGTTTTTCTTCCTATGCTGATGTTATTACTGGAAAGCCGTGACTTGGACATTGATAAATTAGAATATTAAACATTTTCTCTCTTAGGTAGATATCCACTTTGCGTTGAACACTTTTTTTTTTTTTTATATAAAGTTCCTGGTATTGTGACATAGCGTGGAGTGAAAAGAGGGAAGTGCTAGGATAACTTCCTTAGCCTGAAATTTAATCTTGATTAACATCAGATTATGCATCTTTTCAGCTGTATAATCATATTTGAAGCACAACATGTCTTTCTCTTCAGTGTAATGACCTGGAAGTGCAGGCTAAATAAAAGCATAACCACTACACAGAACAATATTTTTGTGGGCGTTAAGCATTGAAACTGG
This sequence comes from Himantopus leucocephalus, assembly GCA_003993805.1. NCBI lineage: Eukaryota > Metazoa > Chordata > Aves > Charadriiformes > Recurvirostridae > Himantopus > Himantopus leucocephalus. The sequence continues at coordinate 12,236,759 of RSEF01000014.1, read as the reverse complement.
TGCTTTCACTTCACTGTTACTGGCACCACCCAAATTCTGTTGTGGGTAGTGAGAAGGCTTGGTTCCTTGCCCACTTATTAGGTATTGGCAATTAATACTCGATTTAATGACGTCAAGGAACGGGTCAGTACTTCAAAAATGATGACTGAAGCTTTCTGCTAACAGTATTCCTTTGTAAAGCTCTAAGCTGTAGTTCGGGGTGTGTTACTGACATAAGGACTTCTTAAAAGCAATAGATGCAAGTTGCTCTTTGGAAGGGTCTAACTGGGAGCGGGATAAAGGGTAAAATAAAGAAAAGTTCATCTTTTCACGTTGCTTTGCGTTCATGTTTTTCCCTGTGCTTCAAGGAAAAAGTTGTGACAAAGGCCGGTCTTTCTTGTCTGAAGCACCTGAGTCTCCAGCTACGTCGTCTTACAGGAATATCATTCAAAGTAAGTCGGAAAGTTGCTGCACAAATGAGTCTTCTCAGTTCTGAGCACTTCTGCGATACGTAAAGGTGCCAAACAGAGTTATGTTATTCTGCCATAAATAATAAAACCAGTAGGTGTGCATAGCAATTATGAAAGTAACAGATGCAAATAATACGCTCATTTCTGGGCATCAGTTACGACAGGCTTTTAAAGCGACAACAAAGTTGTATTTAATAACCAGTTTCAATGTTTGGTTTCAATCATCAGTTTTCAGAAAAGACATGTGTGTACTTGCTCTCACAGAAAAGCTCTAAGATTCTTAAGCAGGCCTGTTGAGGGGTGCTCACCGTAGCCGAATATGATACAGCTGGCTAATTACTGCCTCTACTTCTAATTGTAATTGCACCAAAAAACCTTACAAAAACTACCTAAAGAGCAGGTGATGTGCAGTTTAAAACCGCAAACAGCTGGGAAATTCCTAAAGCCATTTTCACGGTGATAAATGCCCAACTTGTGATATTTGTACCAATAGGGGCAGAGTGATGCAGCAATAACTAACTCCTGATGAGCAATTATTTATATTCCTTTTTTCCCTGTCTTTGCAGGAATTCAGGAATACTGTGATCAACACCATTTTCATGAAGAAAAGATTATCTAATCTATGAACAGAATAAAAATGTAGTTCATGTTTAATGATAGAAAAGTAACTTATGCCTTGATTTAATAGAAGGAATGTATTTGTTTTGTATATTGCAAATAAATTCTTAATATAAATGTTTTTGCCTTAGTTTTTTTCCATAGTTCGAGATTCTTGTGGTTCACAGGTGGTCTCAAAGCTTGCTAGAAAGCCATAAACCTGAGTCTTCATCTGTGTTACATAGGCGCAATCTGCATCTGCTGCCATGGTACTAATAACCTGCATATGAAGTTGGTGTTTGCAGACATGCGTATACAAGATTTTATTTAGAAAGTTAAATATAAAATATGCTTTGCTGACACCGGGGCACTGTGACTGATGTATCTGCTAGGCACATGGGGCAGGCTTTGGGCTGCCTTCTGCACTAGGAGGAATTGTCATGCCCGTGCTCTCTTACCGAATAACATCATTTCAGCGTCTTTCCTTTTGGTGGAAAAGGTCTATATTTAGAGTGAAATTCAGTGTTGTATTGTCTCCTTTTTTATAATTGGCATCAGTCTTAAAATAAAAACTTACTAGAGTTTAGGCAAGTTAATTATAGCACAAGTACAGTATTTTTTTTATTACAGGCATCAGAATAAGATTAACATTTTAACTGTTTATACTAACTGGCTGCTCCACACGAGTACTGTGTGAAGCTGCTACGTGACTTTTGTACTTTATTCTATTTGACCCTGAGCCTAAACACTTAAAAAATAAACATTTGGTATCTTTAAGAGGCTTTTTATGATTGTAATTCCTTTTTTTTTTTTTAAATTTAGGAATCAAAGCTTTGAGAAATCAGTATTGTGTACAAGAGGGAAAGGCAGTTTGACTTTGTTTATTGTAGCTCAAAAATTAAACAAATGAGCATTGTTCTTTGATTACATTCAAATTTTTGGTTAAGATAATCCAACTGTTTCAGGCTCGTTGACAGATTTTATTTTTTTTTTCTTAATGACATGTGCTGTGTATAAACCGTAAGCATTGGGTTTGTGCCTATACAAACTGCTTTTTGGTGAAACTTTCAAGTAACAAGGACTGGAAACTTTTCAGACTCTAAAGACTCAAAACATAAATGACATAAAATCATTACTATTTTGTGCAGGCATAATTCTAGAAGAGCTTCATATAATACCTTCTTATGAAGAACTGCTTTCATAAATGAGTATTTTTACTGTTCATCCTTTTTGTTCTTCCTTATTCGATTATCTCGTGCCTGTCTTCCCGCGTTCTTCAATGTGCTCTTCTGAAATTCTCCTTGTCTGTCCTGTGGAATGAGCAGAGGAAGCACGGGTGTCAGCGTGGGTGTCAGCATCACCTATGTAGGAGTCTTTTTTAATAAAAGGCAGGGCAGAGGTAGGCAGAAGCCCAAGGGCTGAAGATCGCTGTCCCAGCTGTGCCCAGGCAGAGGCATTGTAACCCCTCAGAGGACACCCCTCTGAGGATTTAACTTGCGGGACATTCTTCACGGGGCTTGGAAGCGGCTCAGTTGTGAAGCTTCAGCAGGCTTCTGGACACAGAGCAAAGGGATGTGGGGTATGGCCCCTCCAAGCGAGTTCTGCAAGAGAGGCTTATTGGAGAATGAAGGTAGCCCTGCCAGGAGTTATTTTAGGAACTAAGACCTGGGAAGAGCCAAAACCAACAGTGTGGGGCAGGTCAGCACGTGATGCTTCAGGGGCTGTAGCTGGCAGAGCGACTCCGTACTTACTCTTGGGAACATCGGCTGTGACAAAAAAACGTGAAGTTGCTCTGCTGATGCTTTTTTGTCCCCCTAACTTGCAGTGGATGTAGCCATATAAATTAGCAGTCTGAAGGGAGATCCCAGCTATTACAAGAGCCTGTGGACAAACAACAGTTTAGCTGAGACAAACACACTGCCATATATAGACTGTATGTGTAGAATATTTATGCACACGTGTGTGTATATGTATACATACTAGTTAGATATACATATATGCTAGAAGAGAGGGATATTCCTTCCAGTAATAAATGACCTTCAAAGAGATCCAGTCCTGTCAAACACAATAGTTCCTTTCTACAAAATGCCTCTCTTTTTATCAACACGGTGATACAAATTTTTTTGTCACTCTGTGTCTTGAAAGACTTCATTACTTTCCTAAAATTGCCTATTCAAAAAAGGACCTGTTCAACTGATTCCATCATTTCACTTTTTTAGGCCTGATTTGTATCTGAAAATTTCACATCCAGATACCTAGCAAGGCTGCAGGCTTGGTTAGCTGACAAATGCTTTATTCCATACAAATAAGATCCCATAACTTACAGATTTACAAAGAGCATTGATAGATACAAATCAATATCTAGCATTAACATGCTGTGAAAATAATTAGATCCTTTTGTGCTGCTGTAGGCTTAGCAGCAGGCAGAACCCATCTGACTGACTAATAAAATGACTTACAAAAACTGTTTTTCTTAGCCTCAGAAACAGTTTCCTGGAAGCTATTGTGTTTTCATTTGTCTAACTTGCTTTTTACGAGCACCTGAGCGACTTACCTCCCGTGCTAGTTAGGGTTCCTTCTCCAACCAGCTCTGAGTTTAGCAAACAATCTCTGGTTTTCAGAAATAAAGGTGGAGCCATGGAGAAATACTGCTGGTCTAATTTTAACTATTTTTTGCTTAGCTATGCTACTTTGGGCACCAGAAAGCAGTAAATGATTTGCAATTGATTCATACCCGTCGCTGAATTTCCTGTTTCATTTAATAATGAAATGTAATCTTGGCTGTTACTAGTTATGTAGCTGCACGTGTGCAAGGTACTTTTTATCTTTTCAAACGGAATTAAGAAATTGTACTTAGCGTGGCTGGGAACTTGACAAAATGAATTTTATGATGATTATCCAAGCACTTAATGTTTACAGGGGAAAACAGGATTTCATAGACAAAAATAATATAATGCAATATACAGGGTAAATTTCCTCTTGTATTTAGAAAAATGTGTGATGTTTTTCTTCATAGAGTAGATGGCTTATAAATACAGTAATTACAAAATACATAGTTATGGCTCAATTTATCAAGGTTTTAAGCACTATGATACTGGTTCTTTCAAAAGGAAATTGTACCAGAGATCTAAAATCCTTACTTTTAAGAGCAAGTAACATTCAAGTCCCAGGGAGACATGAAAACCAGCACCACTGGTTCGTTTTTTGTGCTCTCCTATTAGTTTCCTTTGACTGAAATAAGTTGGGGAAAAGTAAGTTGCTACAGTTAAAAAGAAGTCCGTAATTTTGCCAGCCACTTAAGGTTCTCAGGTTAGATGAAGGAGTTGATATTCGATAGCCTAGTAGAAGTGGGACTAAAAATTACTGATCCTTTCCAGAGTGCAGGGAAATCCTCTGACATCTTGAAGCTGTTGGTGTAATTTTTATACTGTTGGAAGATTTGGTTCAAAGACCATTGCAAAACTAACAGATTTGAGTCTTCCCTCTACTAACATTGTCAGCCGTACGTGTTTCAGTACCCCCAGACTTACCAGCCATTTCAGCTTCAAGGAGAACAAGGTGCTGAAGAAAAACACTGTCCAAATAACTGGACAGATAATGAGACCGAGCCAGAAGATTCGTGCTTCAGCTTCAGTTGAGGCAGTTCTTGTAGGCACCTAAAAGGAAAATTATTGAAACTACTAACCACAAAGATAAATGCCATAATAAATAACAAATCAGCAGAGGAGGAGGAACAGACAAAATTACTTCTTTACCTAGATTTCACTTATTATATGCATGGAAGGAAGACTGAATAAGAGGAGAAGTAGTTTATGCCAAGTTTTCTGCCTGCTGCCCTACTGCACATGACAGCATTTTCTGTTCAAAACATCCTGCTCTCTGTTCACATTTAAATGAGATAATTATTGCTTTTGTCAATGCTAGCTCCCACTAACACTACAGATTAGTAGTATTTTAAAATCAAAGTTCTGTTACACTGACAATTGCTTTTAAACTTCAGAAATAGTTAGTTAACTTTGATATTAGATTCAAACTTTAGCAAGGCCTCAGAGGAGCGTGAAACAGAAGACTGTTACAGGCAGAACTTTAGTGTGAGTGCTTCACTGTCTGTAGTGTAGATTTGTGACGTGTCCCATTCACAAAGCGGGGAGGAAAAGTCAGTGCGGTATCAGAAAAGCTACAGTACCTAATGCAGAAACTGCAGTGAGCTGTTTGTTGCAAGCACTAACAAGCAAACTCTAAAGACCCCCCATAGGATTTATCAGTTGGTTCCAGTTCAGACAATGGAATTATAACAGTGCCCATTTCCATACATTTTCCTAAAAACATGCAGTATCTTAGCTTAATTTAAATCTTGCATGAAGCTTAGTTTTCTGTTACGTAAACTAATACTTCAATTTTGCTTATGAAATCCACTGTTACTGCATAAATTAAGAACTGTGGCTTCAAAAATGCTTCTTCTGTAATACTGGTATTGGACACCATAGTAACTGCTGGCATCTCTCCGAAAGAGGTGTCCTTATACACAGTGCTCTATGTTTGTTCTTCAGCAAGAGCACAAAAAATCATGTGGGCTGCAAAAAGCCCAGGTTGGGGATTTCTTCATGTCAGCATAACTCATGTGGCTCTATCTACACTGAAAGGATCATTGCTAACTCCTAACACTTAAGAGAAACTCAAGAAAGAGTATTGTCCAGAAGGTTCTGACCTTTCCTAGGAGACCAGAATTCAAAATCTCACTCCAAACCTCAGACCGCTCAACCACCAGTAGTGCTAGCTTCTGAAATGCAAGGTTCACAACTGGAAAAGAAAACCCTGGGGACTCTTCCACTCTGAAAACTGAAAAGCCTTTCAGTTCATTTTCAGTATCTTGAACTCTACGTGTAAAAATAAGACTCATCCATCATGAGGCAGATAATAGCATCCAACTTATAAATACAGTTAAGTTACTCTGTCTTGCCTAGGAAAGCCCTGCAAGATGCAATAATTACAAGGCGTCTTTAATTTTTTCATGTACCCTCTAAAATAGTGATGTTGCAGAAGTCCAAAGAATAATGTTCTATGTTCATAGTTACAGAAAAAGACAGATGCTCTGAGTCAATAAAAGGATTTAATCACCTGTATCCCAAATTACTGACAAATTACCCAACAGTGACATTGCATTAACACTATTTAGGAGAAAAAAAAGTCAGTACACCTGAGAACCCTGCACCTAAAAGACCTAGTTAACTTGATGAGCAAGATTACAAAAGGCTGCAGTGATCCCAAAGAAGGGAGGTGGGGGAGCTGTGGTGTTTGAAATGTAAGAATTACTTTTCTTCCAGCAAACCTCAGCAGAGGATGGGATTTTGAGGGTGAACCTCTGTTTTGCCAGCAGTACACCAGGAATTGGCTGTTTATTTTTGGTGAGTAACTTGGAATATTTCTAAGCAAATTTACCCACAAAGGAAGAGATCTTAAAGAGTTGCCAGAGGACTGGCAAAGGAGATGGGGAACACCTGACTCCGGAAAGTACGAGAATTGCGTGTATTCCAGGACCTTGCCGTGACAAAGTATTTGTCATTGATAAGCCATGACAGAAATACCATCCACTCTAATGATATGTTCCTTCTTGTGGTACTATCACTTTCATGTTAATCAAGCTACCACTTGCCAGAATTTTTGGAAGGCTTTAGCCCACACAGATGAGTCAACTTTGTACTTCTGGGCTAGAATTAACAAACTGTAATAGGTGAACTAGGCTTGCTCATTTTACAGTAATTTTAAGGTCAGGAGGTCCTTTTACGGCTGTCACTGCTTTTAAGTACTAAGAAAGCTCTTGCTTACTGTCTCGACAAAACTAAGAAACTCTGAAGGTCTCCTAGTTTCTCTGCTTTCATGTAGGACTGCTAGGTTCTCTCCTTGGGCTTGGGTTAGGCAGGAGGAAGAAGGTTAACGTCCTTTGACCTCTGCATGGTGCGCGGCCGGGCTCTGCCGGTTGCTCGCTCTCCTGCTGGGCCGCGTTGGCGCTGCTAGAGGGCACCCCGGCCCCGAGGCGGCCCGTGCCCAGCCTGGCCGCAGCCGCACCGCCCCGAGGGGGGCGGCCGAGCCACCAGCGCTTCGGCTGCTGCCCTGCCAGGCGCCCGCCTGAACGGGGCTGCGGAGAGAATGTTAGCAAGTGAAAGCAAAAACCTGCAGTCCTGACTCTGGCAACGATGCCAGGTGCCACTTTATCGCTTTTTTGCTCAGGGTATTTGGGGGAGCTCTAGCAGTATCGGAATGCTCTCTAATCCAGGTTCCATTCCCCACCATATTCCCTGAGCACAAACTTGTTTTAAAATACTGCATTTGTACTATTCAGCATTGCTTCCGACATAGATCTTTCCTGAAGAGGATTCTGCATTGTTTACTACAAGATGTTCTCACTAGAAAATAAAATAGAACTACCAGAAACGTTTCCTACCAATAGTACCATGCTGTGGATATTTATTCTGCTGATGCATACGATGACAATGTTGTGAGACCAGTTTTGTTCTGATTGCTTCCAGGATGTGACAATCCGGTGTGCTTGCAACTGAATACTTACATTATCTTCTATAGAAGCTGGATAAAAAGTAACTGTAACAAAGGTGCTCTATTTGTTACTCCTTTATTTGACTTAGCATCAGCTTCACAAGCTTTCCTATGGATTCTGTTTGCCCTGTGCCTACTTTTATTAACATACCCTTCTTGCTTCAAACACCCAGTGGCTTTTTCCATCTTCATCAATCTGGTTCCACCAACGCAAACCAACCAAGAGTCTTCCTGTCACATTCTAGTGACAGAAACAATTATTTGCATTAATCAGTTGCATAATTCACTTGTCAGAATAACATTTAAATAAAAAAAGACAAGCATGTCTGAAAAATCATATCCTTTTGTCAAATACTAAAATTAGTTCCAAAAGCTGTGCCAGCTTGCGCACAACAGTCATTAAGGATGGATGAGTTACCACAAATTTAGAGGCCTGTTCTCTTCTAATATGATAACTAGCACATTAACATTGATTTAGGTATGAAATTATAGGATGTATCTTTTCTAAGTCAGTCAGTTGGAGAAGTACCCAATAAACAAATTTTCTTAGTAAGAGAGCAGAACTGCAAACAAAAACACTGAAAAATGGTGTATTAATTATACGCAAGGAAGCTGCATGGAATCAAACAAACAAATTAAGAAAATATTTCTGTACCTGGATGAATACTAGTTTTCAGTATACTGGGGTCACATCAGTGCTTCACTTCTACAAAACAAAAGCCTTGTTCCACATGTGGAGCCCCTGGGATTCTGGGCTGGCCCGACCCTGCCTTGCGATCAGGGCACTGGTGCCATAGCTGGGCTCCCAGCAGCCTTCTGCAGCTCCTGCACGCTGGGTCTGGGCACAGTATTGCAGCTTTAGACACCCTTTGGCATCCACTACTGAAAGCCAGTATTACTTTATTTTTTGCTTTTTTAAGAGGGTAAGCATACAAACAAACCTACCTATGGCAAGGCAATCTTCTCACTGTATTAGTAGCTCCCATCAGCCATAGAGAACATGGTTATAAACAGTATATGATATGTAAATGTCGTAAATTTAAGTGGGCTAGACACTTAATAAATCAACAGATCACAATGGTTTTGTCACTTTTGTCAGTATACCTATTTCCTTTTTTCTTTTATTTAACACAAAATAATTTCAAAGGCAATTACTATTCAGGGTCATCTTACCTTAACTGACCAAAAGTCAAAGGATAGAAGGAGCAGAATAGTGACAAAACAGGCAACAAAGCTGTTGCTGAACCAGTCACAGAACAAGTAGGTAATAATAGCACTCACTCGGAAAAACAGGTGGAAAAAGGTGGCCAGTGGGTGCCTAAAAACAAAAACAAACACACAGAGCACTTAGGAATTTACGGGACAGGAAGGAATGTTACAGAATTTGCTAACAATGTAGTATAACACAACTATTTCTAGCCTATAATGGTATTTTTGGTTTGTAGCTGCTATTATTTCATATGTTGATGTATATCTTCATTATCAAAGCAATAACCAATCTAAAGCTAAAAGATGGAATGTGTTGTTCATGTTAAAACTTCCTCAAATGTAGAACAAAATCTAGAGTCTTTCACCAATTTCTTTGATACAGCATAAAGTAATCTAGTGGTTGTGTTCAACACTGCACCCTAAAATCCTCAAGTTTCATGAAATAAATCAGCATAGCAAGGCACAAAAGAATTTAGACAGAACTGATGCCTTTCAGAACTCTTTTGAAAACAAGAAAAGGAACTCTGAAATGAAAAATAAATAAATAAATATAACGTTGGGTATAAGACAAAATGAACCTTCGTATGTAATGTCTGAAACAAAACACTTCCTTTTACAGGGGGAGTATGATTTGGGAATCTAACCATTCTTATGAATGAATGTTCATTAATATCACTAGATACTTGTGCTTTGTTCATCAAACAAAAATTTTGCCTGTAATAAAACAAAAGGGGAATTTCAGTGGAAGAAGTAACTATATGGCATGGAATATTGGCCAGTACAGTAAGCCGGGGGGTTGGAGGATGCTATAATGAGCACAGTACAATCTTCAGGGTAATATGCCAAGTACAAAAACTTATTCTGTACAGTTCTGTTTGTGTTAATTAGTTTAAAGTGACAATTAACTAAAGAATATTGCATTTAAGTAACCTCCTCCCTTGAAGGTGACTAAAACTTGTGTTCTGAATAATTATTTTTTTGTCAGCGATTTGTCTTGTTAAGCTCCTCTACCTCTATAAACAATGAACAGTAGTATGGCCTAGGTCATAATTAACTATTCAACTATTAAATTTGTTATTCTATTATTGTGTATAACAAAATGATACATATAATATATACACAATTATTATTGTGTATTACAAGCTTCCATTATAATTAGATTTCAGTTATAATAGTTATATCTTCATTGTAATATTATTGTTCTGTAGCTGTTTAACTGTTCTAGTAATTACCTATTCTATAATGGCAATATTGTGCTTGTAGTACTACACGCGCATGACTGGAGAAGAAAGAATGATGCACAGCTGTAGTTTATATTTAATCCTGATCATGCCCATGCTAACCTCAAACTTTCCAAAAACTACTTCTGACTTAAAACTAAACATGTGACATTTTAAGTGAAAGGAGCTTTTTTGCCATCAGCAGACAGGTGGGTGGGTGAACCAGAGGGAATATTGTGAACTGTCAAAAGCAGATAGTGTCTCACTACTAGAGTCTTGATCTCATTCAAGAAGAGGTAAGAGTTCCCTTGCATAAATGCTATCTTGTATCAATACAAGCTACTCAGAGAACGCAACCCTGAAGCGCATCACGGTGGACTGGGCTTTTACAACCACATCAGTGCTTCAAATGTGAAAGTAACTTTGGAGAAGTAGTTAATATTTTGTTCTGGAAGTCAGATGATGTATTACTGTGTGAATACTGAATCTGTTCCAATATCAAACTTTGAAGGGTGTTTACTAAAAAAGCACTTCATGAGCAAGAGGCTCACATTTATTACAGTGCAAAACACTTTATTGAGACTATGAACTTTGCAAGGATATGGCTAGTCAAGCCAAAGACGCAGACTTGCAGATTCTTGTCCCAGGGGAGGAATAAGGAGATATATCAAAACTTGCACCTCATTCTTTGGACAACTCTCTCAATCTCAGAAAATATACACCTATAAAAAAATTAATAATCCTGAAACTAAGGGAATCCAGCAAATGAACTGTTCACTTCCTCACTTAACAGAAAAAAAAATATGTTTTCTTAATTCACAGCCACCAGATGAAACTTGTAGCTCCTGTCATATAAGGACAGATTATTATTATTTTTTTTTTAAGTAGTAGATAATCCCAGGTAAAATTGTCGTAAAACTTGAAGCTAAACCATATCTGTGTCCTTTTTGAAACAAAACCATACAGCTTTTCTTAAGTTAATGCATTGATATTGAATTCAATTGTCCTTTATACATTTTTTTTAAAAAGCTGATTTCCAGAAATATGATGGCATTAAGAAATCATTGTATAAACTAACATGATTTCTTGAACAGTGTAGGCTTTAAAACATGATAACTTTTTTTTTTTGCATTCAAATCTGATAAAGGATAAAGGTAACTAAAACTCTGCACTGGCTCTGCTTGGCATACGTTTGCTCCTGAAAGCATAGCAACCCACTTGCTTGGACTTTTAGATATCGTGTTGCATCTAAACATCCATACAGTGTAGAACTGGAGCCTTAAGGCTAAATGATTCCCATTTATCTTGTTACAATAACCTCTGTTCAGTTTGCAAGCATGATGCCTATTAGGATAGGAATGAGCTCTCATGAATTTAGTTCATCCCATATTAAGAAATCAAATTGGGTTGACCCTAAAGTATACCACTGAAGCATAGGAGAATCATTCCCAGTACCTGCTCAGAAGCGCCACAGGAGCACTCCACATGCTGCTTTTTATACTTCTGCCTGGTACTTCAAATATATCTAGGCAAACTTTGAACAAACAAGCTCTCTGACTTGATTGCCTTGTCTTACCTGGCTGATTTGAAAAAGAAGCAATCATATGCTCCTAACTACTCCAGATCAAATGTTCTGAAACTGCAATAAGCTGCTAAGATGGTCTAAGTTATCTTTTTCCTAACCGTCTTATGAAAGGAGCCACTAACTACATCACTATCCACATACCTTTTGTTTTTAAGGAGCACTTGCATGTACCTTGGAGAATCACGAAAGCACAACTTGTCATAGTTATGCAAATTCCAACCAAGTTCAAGATATATGAAATTGGGATAAAGTTAAATAAAGACAAATCATTGGAACACATTGTTATGCCCTCTAAGACGAAAAAAATTTTGCAGCTCATGGGTGTATTCCAGGCTTGTTTGCACAAGATTCTTCAGAAATATAAAAAGAAACTTCTGTGTGAACAATGAGTTTCATTTCTGTATTCTGTAGCAGAAGATTTCTCAGTATGAGATTGTCTTGTAGTATTGTCACAATGAGGGCAAGAAAAAGAGCAGCCTCTAATGAAATAAGAACCTACACAAAGTGGATCAATTAATAGTATAGTCACTGATACTTTGCCTGTCTATATTATCAGGTAGCATGAACCAGTAGGAACAGATGTCTAGAGTAAAGTAACTGGTGCTGTGGACCTGCTACAAACATTTCAGGGTGGTTTCACTTCACACTAACTCTAGTCTGGTCCCATAGACTGAATCTGTGGCTTCCATGCTCAAGATGCACTCCTAAGCTGCATTTCCCAGTTTAGTTTAATCCTTTAGACTACATTCTCTAAGAATGCGCCAAAATATAAACCTTCATTTAAGCTGCGTGCTGCTGCTAAAGCATAGAAACAAAACAACTCTGGGAACGTTAATCTTGTGTCATGGCTGGCTCATTGTGTAGTTGCAGTCAGATGCACTGGAAGGGCAGAAATGCTTCACCAGACACTAGTAAAACAGACTAATTGTATTGTAAAGCTATGTGATTGCTTGTTTGCACATCTCAGATAACATTCATGTTAGGCTTAACACTTCTTATTTTCCTTTGTTTACGCCTACATGAAATGCTAACATTGTAATAGACCAGAGTAAACTGGGGCAAGGCGGAACGGAAGAAAGCAATAAAAATCAAAGCTGATTATGCACGTTATTGACAAGTGTAATTCCTTTTGACATAAAACTCTTCCCTTGACAGTCTTTGACTGGAGATTCTTCAAAAGCCACTGATGGAACAACCGCTCTGTCACCTGGGAGCTCAGTGTGGACAGAGCTGCCGAGTGACGCCTCTGGGAAGTAACGGTAGACTGCTTAACCTGACAGACGGATCAATGGGTTGGCTTTTCTCAGGTAACAGCTACAAGGACTATATTCCACGTATTTCCGACCACATCCCGTGCTAGGAAAACATGATGGTTTTATTGCAAATAACTTGCTGTTTCCCCTCAGCCGGGTGCGCAATGCAATGCCAGAGCGCTCTGCTGCACAGCCTGTTCTGCTGAAGATGAGAGCTCTCTCCAGCTCTAACAGAAATGCTGTTGGGTCGGGGTGGGGGGTGTGATATGCTGACTTTGGGTATGTAAAATTACTTCAGTGTCCAGCGGCAGGCTGGCCCGCCGGTGCGGCCGACAGTCCCGCGGGCCGGGCCGGCTCCAGCCCGGCGGCCGGCGCTGGCCGCCCATCACCCGGCGGCTCCCCGGCCCCCCCGGGCAGCCTGTTCCAGCGCTCGACCTCCCTCCCTGTAAAGAACGGGAACTGAGTGTTTAAATTGGAGTTTGTTGTATTCCAGCGCGTCAGTCCGGCTGGAGCAGCGGGGCTGCCCCGGCCCGGTACCTCAGGCGGGCGCCGCGACGCTGAGGCCTCCGCGCCGGGGCCGGGCCCGCTCGGTTCCCCGCGCCGTTACCTGATCTTTGCTTTCCGCAGCGCCAGCTCCTCCTCGCTCCCGAAGTCGAGGGACACATCCTCGGTGTCGTCCACCAGCGCCTGCGGCGGGGAGCCAGCCCGTCAGCGGGGAGGGACCGGGGGAGCCGCGCCGCCGCCCCCCAGCACCGCACCGCACGCCGGCGCCGCTACCTACCTGCTTCATCCTCCGCCTCGGCCGGCCGGGGCGGCCCTGCAGCCCGGTTGCCAGGCGCGGTGGTTGCCAGGGCCCGGGAGGTGTCTCAGGGAAAAGGGTCCGGGCGACCCCCGTTCAGCTGGCGCTGGGCTCGGCGGGGAGACCGGCCGCCCCCCTTGCGTCCGTGTGGCCGACGTGCCTTCGGCTGCCCCCCTCCTCCCCGTCACCTCTAGGCTCAGCCTTCGCCCAGGCCGGGGCGGCCACACGGGCTTCCTCAGCGGGCCACGCTGCAGGCCTGAGGAGCCAGAGCCCTTCGTCTGGCGTCTCAAGATGTCCGCTCCGCTGGCGACGGCTGCATACGCGCCAAGCACACCAACCTGGACAGGGCCTCTTAGGCCTCCTGCTGAAGATAGACCCCAAAAGGAAAAAGTAGTGGAGAGAAAGGTGAACGTTTATGTATGTACATATATGATATGCCCCTGCATGTCCCGTCTGAGGATGTCAGCAGACACCAACGGTCTCCTGTCCTGTCAGCGCTGGGCCAAACCCCGTGTGCTGTCCCCTGCCTCGCAGTGGGCCCTGCGCCCCTCTTGCGATACAGCTCTTGGGGGGCACTCTAGTATGACGATAATACTGTGGATGTACTACTAGTGTCACATAGGTAACTCAGCCCTTCAGTTAAAGATTTCTCCTGCTTTTGTTTAAATTGCAGGTGGATTTTGCAGCAGAGTTAAGGAAGTGGGAAAGTGAAAGGAGACAACTGATCTTCAGGATATGGGTAAGCATTTTGATGAAGGCGAAGCAGATGTTGCTAAGGAAGAAAAGACCTTGGGCAGTCAAAGAGAACCAGTGTGTTGTATCAGCATGCAGTAGCAAAAAGATACAAGGAATCTAACTAGGGAAAACTGGGGCATTCCCTTAAAACTGCAAGGTTGCTGGTTGTCACAAAGTGTTGAAAATAAAAAGTATGTGTCCTTCAAGTGAACTTAGCTCATTATAATGTGAAAACCACACCGCCAAATCTTAAGCGATACGCCTCCTAGATGAGACCCCCTACTCACTGAGCATGCATAGTAATTTAGGAATGTACTATACCTTTAATTCAAAGAGAGAATCAAGGAATATCTGATAAATCAGAGTCATTTGTAGATCTGACTAGCTACTAGCATTAAATAAGACTGCAAAATAATAACTTGCTAGTCTTTTCTAAAACATCTAACTAAACCAGAATGTATCTGTTGAGTAAGTACAGAATGTACTAAGGTGAACACTTCAAAAACATTACTTGGAAAGTAGCTTTGTGCAAGACCTGTTATTAGAGCAAGACAATACCTAATGCATCAGAAAAACTGGTAAAGCTGTTCTTAGTAGGATTTGTAATTGTAGAGGGGGAAAGGTGTATTTTATGACTAATTATGTTAATATTGTGGTAGTCGTATTTTGGCCTTGGTAGTGTTAAAACAACACGTTATAGTGTGTCAGTAAGTACAGCAGACTTGCACTAAAAAACTGAATAGTCAGTCTGTAATTTGATGGGATGGCTCATGATAGCCTAAAATATTTAAATAGGCTTTCATCCCCAAAGAAGGTATAAACTCTTTGAGAGACATCATGAGATACAATCATTAAATAATTATGTGCATACCTGAAGCTGACCTGTACTTCATTTACTGTATCAACATGCACTTCTGCTTATGAGCAACATATTAACAGTAACTCAAATAGAACAGGCTTCTGACTCAGAAGCAGCTCCCGGAACTGCACTGACAGAAGCATTAAGCAGTGGAGGGAGGTCCCGCATCTTCTTGACTGCCAGATTATTTGTCTCAGCTACTGTATCAGCTCTTGTTTCACCTCTCAGCACAGTTCTGCCAGCAAGTCTTATGGTTTGAATTTATTAATTCTGTAATGTTGCTGTATTGTCTGAGCCGTTGCATTTTTGTTCTAAGGCACTAGAAAATAACTGTGTGCTACATCCCTCATCAGACAAAACAATACTTGCTTCTATGGGAGAGGTGAGAATTAGCCTGTCGCAACATTTGGTAGCTGATTTTCTACTCTGGTACTGCTAACTGATTTCATTAGAGATGAAATTATATAACTAAAAAAGAAACAGAAACTGTGTTTTGGTTTTTTAATTTTAAAATAGATAAATGTTTGTTCTATTTTCCCTCCTTCCAGTGCTTGTCTCCACTGATTCACTGTAGGGATTATCTGTTTTCCTAACAAACTCTATTAGATAATTCCCCAGAAGACTATCGCTGTACTGTGCAAATGGTTTCAGTAACCTTTTGCTAGAAAGCTATGTCAAATTAAGTTGTGTGATTATTCAAGTTATTGTATGAGTTATAATTTTCTTTTAGAGTAAATTAGGAGCTAGACAGGATCCTTGGTCACTAGAGGAATCATTGGTCAAACCAAGAATTTCTTCATTTTGGTAATACTAGAAAAGCATTCTTCCTTGTTTTAAAATAAATACATCCAAACAAAACTTCTAACAAGTTTCCAGTGTTCTCTAGGATTTCGCAGAACAAGCTGTCCTGTTTTCAACAGTTTTTTTCTTCAGCATTCTAATTTAACTACTAATTATTTGAACATTGGAAAGATTAGCAACACCCTAAAGGTGACGTAAGGCCTCAAATACTGCTTCAACAGCACAAAATTGAAAGATAGTTACACTGAATTTATGGATTTTGGTTGGGTTTTCAGGTTTGTACACAGGATAACCTTGACCATTTATGAAATATATTAAGATTTCATTTAATAGCTGACTGAAACATATAGCATAAAATATTTCAAAACTGTATCATTTGCTGCTGTGCACTTGCCATTACCTTACAGCCAACCTTCTTCCCAGAGCAAATTACGGCCTTTCTATTGTAGAGCACTATCAATGGCAAAGGCTTGGTATGAATAACTGAGAAATCTCTCTTGCTTTCTGTTTCAACAATAAATAGAACCTCCTCTAAGATGAACATAGTGCTTTATTCGCACGAGTAATGTGAAGTCAGCTGATTTCTCTTTTTCTTTGGACCGTTGCCTGGAATCTTGCACTGTGCCATACGTACCAGAACTTGCACTGTAAACCACACAAGGATGTTTTTAAAATAACTCGGCAATTGTTGCAGTGGTGTTTACAGTTAAGTATTCTGTTCCTCTGAATATTGGAAAATATTGTTAATCCAAGAATAACTCTTACCTCTCTCACATTAGATATGCTTAGAGGGTTTGTTGGAGGTTCAAGAAAATGTTTAAATTTTGAGGACATAGACCAGATTAGAGGAGGTATTAAACAGATAACTTTCTAATAGCATTGCCTTCTAATTAATTTGTAAAAGATGATTTCCTGCTTTGGCCCAGAACCAATTTCTGTGGAACATTTTGGCTGTACATACCTGAATCATTGTAATTGGCAGCTCTGTATTAACAGGTGGGAAGCCACAGCATTTACTTGACAGATCAGGATAGTGTCTTTTAGTTGGGTGATATATAGCAATACGCTCTCAGTAGGGATCAAGTTCTGCCATTGGTAAGAAATGGGTAACTGAAAGGTATGTCAAAGCTGAAGAGGTTTGGGCCCTAAATACAAATGGAGATTTAAAAAAAAAAAAAAAAAAGCTGTATTGATCCTTCATTCAGTGATGGCTAAAAAATGAAAAATTATTTTTTGTAGTATCTCAAGAGAGGAGAGTATAAATACCCATTATTGCACAGTAACTGGTTTTGATTCTAAAAAGTGCAGTAGTATCTGTAATCCTTTCAGTTAGGAAAAAAATCAAGAAAACATTACATATTTTTATTGAATGGCTTATTTTCTCCTCTGTATTTGCTGTATGGCTTTAGGCCTTATTTAAGTCTTGCTGTAGGAATCTGTAGTGTGGTTACCCGGGAGACAAAATGCTCTGCAATTATTAATGAGTTTACTTCAGTATCATTTTCTGTTGAGACCGTGCAGCGCTCACTTAGAAACAGCCAAAACAAAGGCAGACCAAAGCAAAGTCACCAGCTCTCTTCCAGCTTGGGGTGTGTTGTTTCCCAATGCTTGGATTCAGGCTTCTTAGTGGTTTAGCTTCATATATCTCTTTGTGTGTTCAAAGCTCAATCGTTCTCAGCTGCAGTTCTTGGTACTTGTTACTTCTGCAAATCACCTCTTATTACTCAATTTGGGAACTCCAAAAATAAGGAACTTGGGCAGTTTGGACACCTGTCAAAAGTTTGGTTTAAGTGACTTAATAGATTCACTGTGGTTAGCAGGGATAGGATCCAATTCCCAGAGTGCCAGTCTTCTGATTTCACCAGAAGAGGTGCTCGTGGTCCCTTCCCTCCTTTGCTATATGAATTTAAAAGGCCTATACACACTCACACAAGTATTCAATACCTTTCCTGACTTCAGCCAGTCCTCTATAGGCTTGTTGAGAAAAAAACCCAAACAAGTAATCTATACCTATTAAATAAAAGACCCTAAGGGTTATCAACCAGTTGAGAAACTTAGTACAATAGGAGATTAATATGAAAAATTTAGTACTGTTGCTTCTACTGTTTTCTCTGGGAAAATAAAAGTTGAAGTTGCTTATAAAAGCTGTAAGTTGCATATTCATTAGCTGCACTTTTTTTTCTGTTGAGTTTTTTGTTTGGTTGTTGTTTGTTTTTTTTTTTTGCTAGTAATATCTACATAGTCTTGTTCAGATCCCTGAGGGGCTCCTCACTGGACAGTTCTTCAACCACTGCTTTCACTGGCAATGTCTACTTCATCTTTTGTTGTGGAGGCTGTGGTTAAGCAGCTTTTGCTATATTTACTTGCATTTGTTGTTCTTATTTATTCTAAACTGGTGCTGGGGTGTGGTAAAGGCAATAACTTTCTCAGAAAAAAAGTAGAATATAGACAAAACACAAAAAAGGGAAGTAAGAAAGTGTTCCTAATCTGGTGATGCAATGAAGTGAGAAATCTGTACCTATGGTTCTTAATTCTTTTGACCTACAAATTTTTGTGAAGCAGACTGTGGTCCCTACTTCTGCAGCATTCTTGTTTAATAGTATCTTTCCTTAACTTGTTAATACGTTTTTTTTCTATTTCACTGAATATCTTCAGCTCCCTAAAATTTCTCGTACTTAGTCACAGAGAACTTGAAGGGGTGGCTGAGGAATTAAAATTCACAAAATCCTTGCTGTTTCTGTAGGCCTGAATCATACAAAGAGGTAGAGGTGCTCAGGATTGGTCTTTAGGTAGCTGGATCCCCCATATAAGCCACAGGAACAGGAAGTGCCTTGGAATGGGGCCTGGCACATTGACTGCATGTTCTTTACAGGATATACCTGTACACATCTCTGAACCTCTCCTGGAGGTAGGGGCCCAACCTCTTTTGGCAAAACCCAAAGCAAAGTTTTTCTGTGGCCTATGAGCCCGTCACAGTGGAGTCTGTGCTCAGCAAGAGACCACGATTTCGTCTGCTGTCTGAATAGTGACAAGCCTCAACCTTCCAGGTTAGCAGAGGAGTAAGCTCTGGGCTCGACGGGAGGCCTCCACAGCTGTTCCTGCGAAAGCTGTTCTGCCTGACTCCCCAACTGGAGGGTGAAACATTTTTTTCTCCTGTGAATGGGCCTGAATTTATGATCCACATGTATTTAAAATCTATAAATAATCCCCAGTTAAAAATACTGAAGTAAACCTTGGAAGAAGGGCAAGGGCCCAAACCTGTTTGTTTCTCAGAGAATGCATTAACTGTCTGGCTTTCATCCTTCATACAGTGTAGAGCAACCTCAGCAGAAGAGTTTGAGAGTTCCCCTTCCCTGTGGCAGAGCAGCCCAGAGACCACACTGCAGCACTGCGAAAACATGGACCTAAAGCTTCTGAAAAAAAAGGCGGCGTGACTGCATCTATGATACCATATTCACTGTCTGCAGTTACAAGAATAACAGCACAGCTACTGGAAGGAAAGTCATGGTAAGTGCTGGTTTATTCACATGATTAAAAGTAGAGCTACTGTGTTTGATATGGATTTTAGCATCTCTTGTGTCTGGTGTGTGTTTTAGTTGACAAAAATCAGAAATGCTCTAGGGAAGTCCCTAAAATATGTGGTTTCTTCAACTGTCAGGGTAGTATTTTTGCCCTGTTTTCTTGCCTCCATCATTCTGAAACTTGACATATGCTGTGATCTTGCACACATCCTTTTTCCTTGTTTGTTTGGGTTTGCATTTGTATTCTGTTTCCCATTCTTGCCCTATTTTATTTCAGCGTAAGGGGAATTACAGTTTTTCTTGTCACATGCTCTAATGCACCAGTATACACAGGGGTTTTTTGTCACATGCTCCAATATACCAGTGTACTGGACTAGTTATATGAAGTCCAGTGGTGGTGACAGAAAGGCTATGAATTGCTTTTCTTTTCTTTCTTTTTTTTTTTTTAATTGCTCTCAGCAAATGACAAGGCCTTCTGTTAACAAGATACATACTGTTGTGCGCTGTCTGTCCCAAAACTACTGCTAAGAAATCTGCATTTGTGATGCTTACAGACTTCTTGAAAACCAAGGGAAGGAATAAGAGCTTTTCTCAGTGTCTTTTCCTCCGCCTGTAGGCCAGGCAGCAGCTGGATGTTGCCGCAGGTCCTGGTGCTCACGGCGTGCTTGCAGAGCATGCAGCTGCAGCCAACTGCTAGGAAAATGCCTTGTGCTCCATCTTTGGCTTCCTGATGAAATACCTTGTGCTAGTAAAAACAGTATAAAAAGAGAACAGCATGCTTATAAATCAGCAGTGCTTTAGCAAAATATTGCTAAACCAGCAATATTTTGATAATTTTCATTTGCTTCATATTTTTTTTCCACTAGCAAGTTCCAGCATGTACCATAGCACAATCATTCTAATGCCAGTGAAAGTAATGAGTCGCTGGGATTCAGGTAAGGAAGAAAGTGGTGGAATTCATAGTTCAACTGTGGGCATATCAACACAAAGATAGTTTAGAAAATATTTGATACCTTGCTGCTGAAAACAGCTTCATGTCTTTGTCTTCATATAGCTGCTTAATTCTCCACAGGGAGCTTTGTGGTAGCTGTGTCCTCTTGGCACAGAAATGAATCTGGGCTGCACAAGCTAGGGTGGCCAATTGATGTTGTTATGTTGTTGCTATTGTTTATGTTACTAAGCTAACAGTGTGAGGGCTATGGGTTTTTAAACTACAATATTTTAGAGAAACAGAAGAATTGTTGGCAACATGGATGTTGGGATTGAGTGCACCCTCAGCAAGTTTGCTGACGACACCAAGCTGTGTGGAGCGGTTGACACGCTAGACGGAAGGGATGCCATCCAGAGGGATCTGGATGGGCTTGAGAGGTGGGCCTGTGCAAACCTCATGAAGTTGAACAAGGCCAAGAGCAAGGTCCTACACCTTGGTCAGGGCAATCCCAAGCACAAATACAGGCTGGGTGGAGAATGGATCGAGAGCAGCCCTGAGGAGAAGGACTTGGGGGTGTTGGTTGATGAGAAGCTCAACATGAGGCAGCGATGTGCCCTTGCAGCCCAGAAGGCCAACTGTATCCTGGGCTGCATCAAAAGAAGTGTGGCTAGCAGGTGGAGGGAGGTAATTCTCCCCCTCTACTCCGCTTTTGTGAGACCCCCCCTGGAATATTGTGTCCAGTTCTGGAGCCCTCAACATAAGAAAGACATTGACCTGTTGGATTGGGTCCAGAGGAGGGCCATGAAGATGATCA
>RSEF01000014.1:12082894-12215334 GCA_003993805.1 Himantopus leucocephalus | reverse complement strand
GGAAGGTGTCCCTGCCCATGGCAGGTGGGGTGGAACTAGATGACCTTTTAGGTCTCTTCCAACCTAAACCATTCTTTGATAAGAATCCCATTGAATATTTATTGCAAATTGGCAGTGAACTTGGATATCCCAGCCTAATAAAAGTAGAAACCAAGGTCATTTCTGCAGGAACGCTTTTTGAAGTTAGTCTGTCAGGATTTTGCAAAGCAGACGTCTAAACAGGTCTTTCATTTGACCTGCCTTGCTCCGTCAACGTTCTGAGAATGCTTGTCCAAAGTTCTGTGAGATTCTGAATGACCACAAATATTTGAGGCCCTAATCTTTCTTCCTACTAGATTGGAAATTCCCAACCTTTTAAGTTCCTGACCTCACTTGAGAAAATTATGTTCTGGGGAAGCTGCCAGTATGACCAGCAGTATCATAGTGCATTACCTTGGGCTCTATGCCATGTCTCGCCTGCAGTGTTCATGCTGCACTACTGAGGCTCCTCATAGTGTTTGGGAAGCAATATGTAGGCATGGAAGGACGCTGAAGAACTTTTACACATCAATGGAAGCACAGCTAGTTTCTGAGGTGAGGAAGCAGGGAAAAGATTTGATCAGACAGTTTTAAAAACAAGCTGTGGGGAAAAAACCCAAACCCTCTGCAATATAAAAGACAGACCTTTTATGTTCAAATCATCCATAATATCATACCTTTACTTTCCCACCAGAAGCCATTTTCAAAATAGACATTAGGAACTGTAAACCTTGGCAGAATTACTTAAGGAATCCTAACTGTGAGTGTGTATGCACGACAAAAGATACAACATTGGTAACCAAAGTCTCCATTCTAAGATTTACCCAAAGTAAGTTCCTGCAGTCTAGCTTTGTAAAACCTAACAAAGTTAGGGGATAGGCTGGTAATTAAATATTCACTGAGGGGACCATTCTCTAATGCTTATGGACATTGCTGTAAAGTCCCTACTGTTTTCAGTAGATGCTGTATTATGAATGAACTGTGCTTCTTTGAAAATTCCTTTCACGTTGTCTGAGCTCTTGGCTCTATCTTTGAGCTTGGATTTTCCAATTAGTTGGTGTCTTTGGCCTCTCTGGACATAAATTGGATTTAATCTCAGAATTTTTGTTTGGGATTCATTCTATCCAGGTTGAATAGTTTGACATATTACTGGTTGAGCAATTTTTTATAGACTGGAAAGTCTGTTTAACAAATTTGCCTACTTTTCAATTGTAATGACTCAAGCCTGTATAATATATAGGCATCAGCATTTCATTACTTTGCTTCACAGATGAATGTATGTATTCAACTGCACAACTTCCCTTCCTGTTCTAAGGATTCTCTTTAACTGAGACACAGCTTATGTAGAGAAGAGTGCTGTTTCATAGCAGCTGTCTCTCTTTTTAAGGATCAGCATGGTAGTCTTCCTCTCAAAGTCCAAAGGAAAAGACATGCCTTACCTATAGAAACTGCTAAACAATAGCAACGTAAGAAGCAACAAATAGTAAAAATGTACAGCCTGACTTAGTTCTCTTTTTCATACACATTGTTTGTGCTATGATACATTTTAAAGAGGAAAGTTACTTAAAAAGGAGAACTCATGCTTTTGATTTCTCTGCATTGAGGGGAAGTATCACTTCTAAGTAAATATGATGCTGCCCAAAGTCTACAGCTAATTTTGAAATCCAAATTATCTTAGTAAAATCTTAGCAATTTATTTCACTGTTTTTCCTAGGGACACTGAAGCAGCTGAAAGTGTAGCCAGGTTACGTCCTTCAGTATGTGGTATCTGGGTATGTCATGAGACTCAGTAGATTTTATCTAGTGTCAAGATAATAAGAAATTTGTTTATTTATACAAATGCAAAAACAAAATCAGAAATAGAAATCACATTTAATTATTTTCTCAAAATTGCAAATTAGGACTAGAACTTTAATCAGTTTTTCAAAGCTTAAGCCACTGTAGTCCCCTTTCCATTATTTTGGCTTTAGCTACAAGATAATCAGTTTTGAGGTCAAAGGCAGAGTACTTCTAGCACCTTATTGCTTGGTATGTTTGCCTGTAGCCCAGCAAAAACTGGGGACAGCTGTATAGAAATCACACTTCGTCCCAGGTGGTGATCTTGTAGATCTTTTTGGAAAGCTTCTCAGGAATCCTTAAAACACGTGGGAAGAGTAAAACAGGAATCAACTTGAAATGTTTATATCTTAACATCTACGCAAAGGCACTCCTACTTTTGATCTGTCTCAAATCTAGACATAACAGAAGAAACAATATTATATTTGGGTTGAAAAGCCTATAATCTTCTATTTATGGTGAACTTTGCCTGGGCACATTTGCAGGTTGAAATTGCTGTGAAACACTTGCAGAAAATCTGCTTTTCTCGTGCTTAAGTGGCAATCGTGATGACATATCACAAGGTATTTGCTTGCTTGCTTGTCTGCTTCTGAAGGGAACTATCCTATGGAGGGGGGTTCTTTGCCCACAAAAAGAAATCTACCTTTCCCACGTTATTATACCCCTTCACAGTCAACCACGCTTATCCCCTGGAACACTGAGCAAGGCTTTCTGTATCTGGCTTTTGCAGAGCTAAAGTGCAGCAGGTCAATGAGTTGCAGAGACTGGCTGAGGATTACAGTTTAAATTGAGTTTCTCCTTTTAATACACAGCTTCTCATGTGTTTCGAACTCTCCACCTCCCATTGAGAAGGAGACTACTTAGTCAGGAGAACTGTTGCCTAGAGGGGCCTTGAATGTGACTGATGATGCTGAGAAATGTTTCTGAAAACCTCCCAAAATAATGGCCAGATAATGGAGACAATACTTTTTTTTAATCTGTTGCACCCGTTCAAGAGAACACTGATTGCAGGAGAGGCTGAGGTTGAGACACTCTCTCTTCCCCAGGCTGCGGTAAACTCATTCAGATTTGCTGTGATAGCAAGCAGTTCCCAACTTTCTGCAAGGCAAACCCTTAGCTGCTTTCAGCATGTGTTCTACTCCACAAGATGGTAAAGTACAAGTGGAGGCATCTTATTCAGTGCAGTTTTACGTTGCTAAAACAATGGGGAATGGCCTTTTGCATGTAATAGCCCAGGAACAATGCTACTCTGAATGAGTTGGAGCTTATTCCTACTCATATGTCCACAAAACTCATATTGTCTCTTCTGTTGTGAATAAATGTAGGCAGCGACTTTAAAGGAAAATACATGTAAAAGACAAATTCTGAGTGAGATAAGAATATGCATGGAAGATCCAAGGGATTTACTTTTCCATAAGGAAAACAAATTAATCTGCTTTTCTCAGTTGCCGTTTATATAGTTACAGTAAAACTTGTTACCTACCTGCACTCCACAAAATCATACTATTGGATAATGAGATAGCTTATTTTTCCAGTGTTTGCATGCACTTCCTGATATTGAACATAAACACCAGAAAAATTAGAAAATTCTTGTTATTCTACAGTAGTGTATTTAAACATTTTATAAAGATTTTCAAGTTCCTCTCAGTGCATTATTTCTTACTAGGTGGAATTATTGCTCCACTTTCAAATGTGTCCAATGGTGAAAAGAAATCATGACAATATTCAAGGTAGTAAAACCTAGTAGCATATAAAGAGAAAAAGAAAAATTTATTCACAACCTAATCTCTAATCTTACCTTGGAGTCTCCAAGTTTTAAACCTATCCCTCTTGCAGAGGATGTATTTTGTGCTGAAGCTTTTGGTACTGTTCTGATTCAGCAATGACCTGGCTGGGCCCACTAATGGGCCCACAGTCCTCCTTGGCCAGGAGAAAAAGGTCCACCTATAGCAATCCTTCTTTAATGGGACAAATATTTTTTAAAATTATTTTTTCAGGTGACCATGTTGCTGACTGGAAAACTGTGTTTTATGAATGGCTGGAAGAACTGTGGTGTTGTGTCATTTCATCAAGAAGTTATTTGTTGTTGGAAATGTTATTTAAAGGCTTAATCAAATGAGGAAATACCTCTGCTATTGCAGGCCAAAGTCTCTTAACTTTTTTCTTTTTTTCACTTCATCTTTTTGATGCTGACTGAGTGGATTTTTTTTTTATTTTCTTAAAACAGTTCAGATTTTGCTCAGACCTCCTTCAAACGTCTTCAGATGCAGGTATGAATCTCTTTAAGGAGATCCTGCCTAGAGTAAGGAATATTCTTTCAACTGCTACAGCTTCTGATGACCATGCATTGCTTAACTTCATGCTGAAAGAAGATGTGATATCCAAGGAGTACCACCAAGCCTTGCTCCATGAAAAAGACAGAGAGGACCTCGCAAGGAAGATATCTCTAACACTTATGGAAAAATGGGACCTGTACTTGAACACTTTGGTTCCCCTCTGTTGTTTAAACCTCTATGGCAGTAAACCTCAAAACATGACAGATAATGAGCCAACAGGAAGCAAGTACATTTCTGGTAAATCAGCTTTTTTTTTTCTTTTTTGCTTTGTTAAAGATTTACTTTTGTTTATTGCATTTTGAGATTGCATTGTGGCATAGTGCAAAGTACATCAGTGGAGAGCAGGTGGTGAAGAGAAGAGAGCAGAGTGTAATGCAAGAGCAGCTAAAAAGTGATCCACCATTTAGGGTAGCTACTGGATACCCATTTTCATAGCCAGGCCGTAATAAAATTTGTTCTTTGCTACCTTTTGCAGAGCCAGAAATACAAATTAGATAAGAAGACCATGATAAGGTCAGTTTTTCTGAACTGACATACCAACAGTTAATAGTCTGAGTAGCATTTGTTCATGGCACATGCTGGCAACTCATGTAGGGAAATCTCATATCTTTTTCAATCATATATGGGAGGAATGCTCTCCACTTTAAATTCCAGATGTCTATAAGCAACAAAATTGCACTGTCTACAAGATACTACTACAGATTTCAGGAGGGGAAGTACTTAATGACTTATGAGGCTGGATTCAAGAGTTTTGAGGTTTTTAGTGGGCAGCAGGAGAGATAAAAATGCAGACATTTTGTAATTCTAAGGCAGTAAACTCACTTTTTAATCTTACCCACCAGAGGATTACTGTATATGTTAGACAACAGCGATAGCTCTGGGACAGTCCTAACATTGTCTATCCTATGTAAAATGCCATACTCCCAGCTTAAATTATAGCATTCAGAATTACGTTTACAAAACCAAGCAACTGTAAAAGAATACTTAGTAGAATATTGGGGTAGTCCTATAAAACTGATGGAAAGACATCGGGCTGCAATGTAGTGAGGGGTATAAATCTTTTCCTCTCCTAAAATAAAGTATTGCACATCACTTCTCAGGCATGGATGAAAGTACAAGAGGAAATGCTGGGAAAAAAATTAAGACAGTTCATGAGAGGGGAAAATACTGATCTGAAATATTTTAGCTCTATTATTACACACATTCAAATTAATGCCAAGAATTCGTACTTTA
Organism: Himantopus leucocephalus; assembly: GCA_003993805.1. Taxonomy (NCBI): domain Eukaryota; kingdom Metazoa; phylum Chordata; class Aves; order Charadriiformes; family Recurvirostridae; genus Himantopus; species Himantopus leucocephalus. The sequence goes on along the minus strand of RSEF01000014.1, from coordinate 12,209,911 downwards.
AATGTAGAATATCATAGCAAGTGGCCTAGGAGCATATACAGTCTAGTTTCTACTTTTAATTAAATCTCTGAAGTGCTTGAAAAGGTATCTGCTCCTTCTCATTTTTGTAATGGTAGCACCAAAAATCTCCATTCAAAGATCTTTATCTTGTCATGCGCGGCTCTGTATCTCTGTCACAAATCCTGCGTTTGAGACATGACAGAGGGAAGCTAAAGTACATCAGAAGAAGAATTAGTCTTCACCCATCACGCATTCAACCACTTGTGACTGTTGTCTAGATTTTTGTAGTAGAGATGGGCTTAAAAAAAGTGGTTTCAAAGTCATTAATTCACCAGGAAATGACTCAAATTGTATTAGAGACTTCAGCTTCCTTCAAAGCAAATGCTTTTCTGACTTTCTTTTTGAAATTTGTTAATTTTTCAGCCTTATGTTCAATCATTATTTCACTCTGAAGAAGCCTTGCAAAGAAAACTCTGGTCAGGAACAGATTGGTATCAGCAGGTTTCTCACTAACTACTTAATAGTTTTGCAACTATTTCTTCTACTACAAAACAGATCTCTACAATTTCTGGACAAAAAAAGTCCCAGCTTTCCCCCTCTCGCAAAGTGCACTGTTGACACCTGTTTTGCAGGGCTTCCAATACAAATGAATATCTTCTGTTCCCTCCTTTTGCAGTAGGGCAGCATATCAGCAAACATTGAAGCAAAGAAGCTGATGGTCACCTGAGAAGCTTAGACAGTTCTCAGCTGTCTCACAGCCTCCTGTTTTCCAGTCTGCTTTTCCCTCTATCCCTAAGATCATCTTTACAGACCAGTCCACTAGATGAGCCAGTACTCTGATTTGCTCCAGCAGTTCCTTTCTGCTGTTTCTAAGCAGCTATGGGTGTTGTACCAAAAGTGGACAACCAGTCTTTGCTGTAGTTACAAACTGGAATCACAGCAAACAGCTGAACTCTTTTGTTCCCCAAACTTTCATTCTTGGAGTATATAGATCACCTCATGGGATTACAGTCTCAGAAGCTGGTAAAGAAATCTGCCTGCAGGGCTTGTAAAAGACCTTATAACTTGTGGGGTTGTGCTGCACATTAGAACAGGGCTAAAAAATAACCCTCTTAACTTTTGTAGGAATTTCCCGTGCAGTGTCTGCTATCAAACGAGAGCACTAAAATACAGAATCTGTATTTGTGCAGACTTATTGTTTTATTTTCTGCTGTGAATGCTTTTATACCAAGGTGTTGCTTTCCTTCTAATGTGTGTAGAGGAATTCCGGAAACACAGCTGCATGGCTGGTTAGAGAGCCTGAAGAGGCTAGTGATCTGCATTACAGGCTGGGCCCCATATCTCTGTAAATACTGGGAACAGATCAGCCACTCCCAGGAAGGAAACAGCTTTATCTCTTCTCAGTGAGCACGTTCCTGTGGAACCTGGTGGAAGTGGATCTCCTCTGCAAAGGGAAAAGGCTTACACAGGTCAGCAGCTGCTTTGCTTGTAGGACCTGCTGCCTTGTGCAGAAGCCATTTGTTACTGAGCAGCTGACTAAAAACTTGCCTTACTGAAGCAGCAAGTCCTGGATGTCGTTGACTTCATCATATCCTACTTCCTTCCTTTTCCCCTTAGACTCTGGTGGAACTTTTGTTATAAGCTATAGCCAATGGAATAATACTACAAAAAGTATCTGCTCACTTGAGAATATATCCTCTTTCATAATTAATTTCTAATTTGTGTAGGTCTATGCGTGATAAAAAATAGAACAATAGGCAAATAGGCTTGCAGAGCCACACAGGGGCAGCTATAGCTGTCATGATAGGAACACTCATGAATGAAGGTGGTTTTCAAAAATTTGTTTGTTTTACACCAGGTAGGTGCTGGCAGGGTAAGCGATGATTAGATGGATAAACATTCTGTCAGAAGCAAACCCTGAACACTGTGTGTAAGACAGACAAGATTTACAAGCTCCTGTTTTGTAGAACTTCCATTTTGGGCCAATGGCAAGAGATGCTGGCGCAAGATACCAAACTGATTTTGTATTGGTAGAGGCTGTGAACATGTGAAAGAAATACTTTCACTTCTGTTACACCAAATGGAGCCGCAAGGTAAGCGTGTCCGCATGCTGCTTGCTTTATTCTTACTGATGGACTGTTTAACAGCTTGGGTTCAGGACAGATTTAAACTGGAATAAAACAGAAGAGGAAGATTTCTAGGGAGCACCGGAAATTGTTACCGCCAGCTTTCATCCAATTTCGCTTTCCAACCGAATAAATCAATCTGTTCCTACCTAGTGACAAGTGCAAGCTCTTCTTAGCAGTGACAAGTGACCGGTAAAGGTAACAGTTATAGAGGGGTTGCTAGAAGGGAGGTTCCTCTTAATTTTCCTCTTCGGAATTCCCCCTGAGCCTTTAACTTTTCTGCAGTGACTGGGCTGGCTCATTTCCTCCTTTCTGGTGTCACTTTCTATGAGCCCTGGGTAGTGATAGCAGCTCTCCTCGTTTTTTGGTACTGAATCCAGAGTGAAAGAGCAGGAACTGTCCAGTTTCCAAAGGTCAGTTTTTCCTAAACTCTTGAATGCACTGCTTTTCTCATGGTAAATTCATCTTATCTTACCTTTTGTAGATATTGGTAACTACAGTGTGTCAGTATTGGGACTTGCATTGCTTGAAATATTCGTAGGATGAAGTCTAATTGCGCGTGAAATTTTGGAGAATTTTTAGTGATTTTGTTTTGTGGCTAGCCCTGTTATGTGCTCAAAATGTTGCTGTAGTTTGTTTCAGACCTGGTTAAGAACATACTTGTTTTTTGTGTAAATCTTAACTCCTATAGAAAGTGAAACTGACAATCATTGGAAGCAACTGGCTTGTTTCCAGTTTTTTCACAGATCTGGCAAGGCAACCTAGAGCTTTACTTTCCTATTTAGGAGGGCAGAGATTCTGTCTTGAAGAAAGTCTCTGAGTGCAAATGTACTTTTTCTGCCAAAAACACATATAGGCAAGGTGTCTGCTGTGCCGCTTTATTTAATCTTACTGCTGGGATGGGAGAACTGGGCACAGCTGTGACACACAAGGCGATACTGGATAAGAAAAAGCAAATTCTGCTCTCAAATCACAACTCTGACACCTGCAGGACAGTACGTTGTTAGTCTGCCTGAAGTCAGCTGTCTCCAGCATAAGGCTAGTAACATTTCTTTTATGTTGGTCACTGTACAGCTAAGTTCATTGAAAGACAGAAGCTCCTTTTACCTGATATTTATACTTTTTCTGACTTCTTTAAACTCATCTCTAAGGGAGACAAAGGAGAATGTGACAGGATATAGAGCAGCTTTTTTCTCCAACATCATCTCTGTTCTTCCTTTTTAGACTATAAAGGCCATGGAAAGCAAAGCACCACTCCATCGGCAAGATAAAGACTGTCAGTAAAAATAGTGTCTTTTGTTAAAACAGATAATACAACAGGAAAAGTTAAACTGGATTTCAGATGTATAAGCCTTTTGTAGATCTGAAATAGAAACTAAAACCTACAAAGCTAAATATAAATTGAGCACCATAACTTGCAGTTTACAGATAATCAGGCCATCTCTGGAAGGAAAATCTGTTTGGTACCTGTGGAGCAGAGGAATTGTTAATGATGGATTTGGGGAGACAAAAGGGAGACAAGTGACTGTAGCATGGAGGGGACTTCATCCCTCCTCGCTGCTGGCTTGCCCACCTCCCAGAGAGCATTGCCCCAAAACATTGCCCACAGCAAAAGCCACGAAACACATCCCTGCCTTCTGGTGCATGTATTGTGCACAATGCCATAACCTTGGGGGCGCGCAGAAGAATTGAGAAGACTTTCTAAAGTTGTTTAAAAAAAAAGGCTTTAAAATTGTGGCTGATGATACTGGGCTTTTAGCTCAAAGTACCGGTGTTTCACTGGACTCCTTATTTAGAGTTTGATATAACCTGTTTTTTGTCAGCTTGCTTCACTCAGATTCGTGTGTAACACTTAATGGTTCTGGGATGTTGCAAGAAAATAACATTTCTTCAGCAATCTTTGTGTTTAATTTTTCAATCTCCTATCTTGATAGCGGTCCTGCTCTCTTATTTTTCTGTAATCTAAGACTTAGAGCTCCAATGTTATGTTATCCTCCGGTTAAGAAATCCGTGATTTGCATGGCACTACTATTCTTTTCTATGAATTATCCTCAGCTTCCTAAACTCGTACAGAAAATAAATTGCAAGGGGGTTTCCTCCGTTCCTGAAATGACTTCATTCTGTTAACCTCTGTGCTCATTTGGGAGACTATTTTATTACCTGTCAGGTCAGACGTCAACAGATGTCAACAGAATATAGTGCTAAACAAATGCATCCTGAGTAGAAACCTTGCTGTAGCCAGTATGCACTGAATCATTGCAGAGGTAATACAAAGGGAACAGAGGTCTACCAAATGTAGTGATGCAGCTGGAGTGAATAGGCTCCTGGAGAAAGGAGCAGTTATTTAAAGATTTAAAGAAAAAAAATCTGTCTTAACCAGTGTCCACACAACAAAGGATTGAACATTCTGAATGGCATGGAAATATATTCGGAAGTACACCCTATCTTCCCCCTGCCCAGCACATACACTTTGTGCGTGGAGGCCTGCTGCAAAGGGAGCGCAGGCATCTCTGGGGACTTCAGTCCTTTGTCTTGCAGGTCTGTGCGGGGTCTGTCCTCCTCCTGCTGAGAGCTGGCTCTAGTGTTCACACTCCTAGCACAGAAATTATTATGAAATATTTTAGTGCTCTGATCTGAAAAAGTGCCAAATGCCCATTTTGGCAGCACTGTATGGCACCCCAGAGGGAATGTATTATCAGTAAACTAAGTTAAAATCATGTATGAAACAACAGAGAAAGTGCTGAGCACTGTAGAGCTTATTCATCTTTGGTCTCAGACAGGGGACTGCTGGGATGCTGTGAGAAAAAAGGGGAAGCCCTAGGAAAGGAATTGCTGTGTAAACAAGCTTGGTAAGGTCTGGTTTCATTTTGTGTGCATCAGTTACAACACGCAGCAAAACACTCATTTTCCCTGGGGTGTAGTTCTCCTTGCCTCTGGCACTCTCAGTGTAGAAAATTTCATCTTTCAAAAACTGACTTCTTTTTTCCTGCACCCTCAGACAGAGTGCTTTCCATGGTGGCACCATGATTTTAATGCAGCAGAGCACAGCTGCTATTAAGAATTTGTTGGTTCAGCTACAGAAAGAAATCGCAGCATCCCAGTGTAGTCAATAGAAAGACAGCTATGTATAGATTCGTGTCAAAACCAAAGTAATGAAGAAAAAAGGGGGTAAGCTGAGGGACATTCAGATTGGTGAAACAAAAAAGACAAGTAATCAAGTATTTCATTCTTGAGAGAGTGGCAATCTTCATTCTTCCCAAGGTAGAAGGCTGTTTCTTGCTCCTGGGTTATAGCACCTTTTATGTTCTAATTTTCAGCTCTCTAGCTGGACTTGGCACTGGCAAGACTTCCTCTTGGTTCCTTGCTGACTCCTTGGCCATTGTAGCTGAAAACATTTTGCATTACTTATGTATTTATCCACAGAAAAATGCTATTGAAAAAAAGGTTTAAAATAACAAAAGCTCTTATGACTGGCTTAATAAAGCTTAGTATTTCCGTGAAGATTAAGTAGGCCTACTTAGTCTCTTTCCATAGCACTTGACTTTTTCTTTGTCTGCTGTAATCAAGTAGTTTACTAATCACTGAGCTTGGAGTGATGCATTTGTCTGTCTTGCATTCCCTTTATGGCTTCTGCCCAATTACTTCTTTGTCTCTAACCCCAAAATTATATTGACTCAGAGGTCCTTCAACAGCATTATTCACAAAGTCCGGCAACCTGGCATTCTGAAAGGCCCCACTCTGTTTAGATTTTATGTTAATTCAACAAAGGAAGGGGCAAAGCAAAACATTGCAACAAACTGAAAATTTAATCTGGTGTGTTTATAACCTTATTCTTGGTTCTCATCCAGGTTTGTCAACATCTGCTTTCCATTTATAGCACAGCAGGCAATAATATCAAATTTTTGTAATCTTGGTAACGTAATGAGGCCACATAACATGAAAAAGGAGAACTACCTGAGTGTAGGTTATTCCTATTCGTGGGACCTTACTGTGTCCACCCACTCTTCTAAGTTCTGGCTCTAGATTCTGGTGTCTTTTGCAGCAGAATGCAGAGAGGTCCATTTCCAAGCTGTTCAGAGGGACAACCCCACAGAGGGGTAAGAGGAATGAAGATTTGTTTATAATAAATGTGGTAGTGCTTGAGTAGGTCTTCTCTGCCTTCTTTCATCGGAGCTGCATTGTTAGCTGTATTTCTCTTTTCATGTTGCAGGTAGACTTCCTGGTACAGCAGGTTGCTCCACATTTGCACACCTCAGGAGACTAGACATGTACAACCAGGGACATTAATGGCATTCTGCTAAAGGCAGAATGCTTGAGAGCCGTATTATAGCTATCCTTCATTGCAAAATACAGCGCTTGATGCCAAGCTGAAACTTTTCATCGCTGTGGTGTGTGGACACCTATTTTAACAGGATATGATCTGGAAATTTTGCTGGTTGTTCATTTCATGCTGGCATCTCAATATTATGGTGGAGTAAATTATTTGGATCATTTGTGCTTGCATCATTTATATCCTGATAAAGATACAGGAGTTGTGACTTATTCAATACTTGGCATTTTTGGTCCAGGTGGTCAGACTGCAGTATCCCACTCCCCTGATTGGAGTAAAAAATAGATAAGTCTCATTGCAAGCAGCATCTGGATCTGTAAATTTAAGTTTCTCAGGGTTATAACTCAATGCAAGACTTGGTAAGTAATTCCAGTTCCACAGCCTTAAGATCTCAATGTCTTGTCAACAGAAATCCACGGTGCAGGACTTACAGTTTTGGCTGAAAACAGCTGTGGTTTTGTCATAGCTAACTGTTTTACAATTTGATTTCAGACAGCAAGAGACAAATCATGGAGTCAGCATTTGTGTCTGAGAATGGGTATCTTGATTTGCTGCACAGTGATATCGATCCATTTCAACTGTATACTCTCCTTGATCCTAAGTCATCTGGAAATGAAGAAGGTGACTTCTCTGCAGGTTAGTGAAACACTAAAAAATGCTTGATTAGTTTAGTCATCATGCTATAAGTTATTACCATCTCCTCTCAATTATGTAGCCATCTAATGGCAGTTTATCATGGTGACTGGACTAAATTCAACAGACACTTGGTCTTATGATATGCTAACTTTGTCTGTATCTGTATATAAAATAGTGACTGCTTCCAGAAACTGTCATGTTTGTAAAACTGTACATATTTACAGCTTCCTGCTCAGTGAGCCTAACAAAACAGACTATACATGTCACTCATCAAGAAGTGAGGCTAATGTGTTTGATTTGGATATCATTCCTGTAAGTAGTTTATTTGCGAATGTTCCTGTTGTAAGCTGGGTAAGTGTAGTTGTCAACACTTGAAGTTTCAAGCCAAAAGCTTTGCAAAACAGAGGTTTTTAGATGAGTTTGCGATGAAGCCAGCCTGCAAGCAAAGTAGCATTTCATTTTCTTCTGAGATCCTAAGGCACCAACACAATGGACTTTCATTACCAGAAGCTTTTGGCGGCACAGACCAATGATTTTATGATTGTGTGATAGAGGAGAAAGCAGAAGGGTCAGGGTGTAAAGGTGATAGTTTCTTGCACGTAAGTTCCTACAGGTAATCAGATTAGGAGGTTGCCCTGTCTCTCAAACTTTCTGCTCCTGAATTTGTGTGGAATGTTCTGCTCTCCCTGAGTTTGCTGGCTTAAAAGTATGAAAGTGTATCTGTGCTGCTGACTGTGTTGTGGAGGAATAGCTGAGCTTATTTTAAACAAATGAGCTGGACTGTGGGTTGAGAGTGGCAATGAAAGGAGAAGAACAGATGTATGCCAGTTATGAAGTCCTATAGCTCTGTGCCAGATAGGTACAAAACATTACGAAATTGGAGGATACCACCTTGCATCCTTGTTGCTTTCATGAGTGACCAGTGTCAGCGGGTACATGGGCAAATCAGTGGAGAACTGAGCACCAGAATCTGGAATCATCTTCGTGATTATTTCCCAGGCTGAGCTTTGCTCTCTCAGCTACTGACTGTTAATAACACCTGCAGGAGTGTTTCTTTACTCCCAGGGCCTCACTTGCTCAGTGACTGCAAGTAGGATGAATTAGGGGTCAAGGACTCACTCTTGTTCTATCAGAGATGTTTCACCAATTTGAGTACTTCTAAGCCTCAGCAATGTCTGAGATGATGTCGGTAAACTGAATATTATCAGGACATGGCACCAGTTGTTGGAAGCTGGATATCTCTCCTGTGAAGATGTTAGCGTGGTCCCAGGCATGTTTTTGGCCATGGCCAACTAGCAGCTTCACAGGCAATTTGTAGCTGCAGTTCAGGGGTTAACATGGGCCCAGCATCATTCTGAACAGCGAATGTGGATTATGCCACCATATCCCGAAGAATAAGAAAGTTTAATAGTATGGATGAATCCGGGCCATGTGTGTAGGCCTTAGTGTCATAGAACAGATTCTGGAACTGTTTTATTTACTAGGAGCGATGAAGTCTCGGAGTTTAGCAAAAGAAAAGTGTTGATTTCTGGGTGACTATAACTTACTGAGAGTTCAGTTCTCTTCCTACTTAGGCAACATACAATGAGGAGCCAAAGCCTTACGCTGAAGTGACAAATCTGCCTTTTCTGCCTGTCCTGCCATCTGCTTTTTTTCCTCCTTGGTTATGGTATTCATTGAGCCAATGTGTACTCTTTTTCAATTCTAGATCCTGAAGTTGACGCCAGCAACTATGATCAGTTCAATAATATGGATTTCCTGTGTACGATGGAAAATGCTGAAAATGGGGATGAATTGTATCTCTGTTCCAACACTGTAGAAGCTTATGCTAGAATAGGTACGAAAGCAATTTTTGGTTTTTTAAATCATTGTTTTCCAATCAATTGCTATAGCTATTTCTTACAATTCTATTTTCAGTCTAAAGCAGTGGCGTATACTCAAGTGGCCTGTCCCTCATGTGTGGTAGATCTAGCCAGGGTACCTAAACCTGGGCATTGTGGGGAAACAGATGAACAGTAGCTTGTGGTTGTTGGGGGAAAATCTCTCTATTAATGGCTCCTTCCGCTTAATACTTCCTGTCTCAACTTCTCCTTTCTCATGTTCTTTATTTCCTGAACAACAATTTACAAGAAAAACCTAATTTAACTCTTCAATTTCACTTATTCTTCAGAATTCTGTTAATGAGTGTAAGCTTACAAGAGTTTTACTGTGAAATTTACTGTGTAATTACTATGTTTCTTTTTTTTCCTCCTTGCTAGCTGAATTAGCAGAATATGTGCTCAAAGATCAGCAGGAGAAGCAGGTGGAAGACACTTTTGGTAAGATTTACGTAGAAAAGATTAATTTTCTCCGTGACAGTCTGGCTAACATTTGCACTGTACTTCATCCCCACAATTTGAACACTAGTAAGATTTCTATACATCTGGTATCCTCTTCTTTCCCCCCAGGAACCATCTCCCAAGATTTTTCTTGGCAAACTTTGAGGAATTTCTGTATTTTTGCAGACCTTTCTCAAAAATGGCAGTTTTATCTCTGACCAAGTTGCTGATCACATCACTGTGGCCATAGTGTCTGCACAGCTTAACTGTCTAGCGCAGTATATGCCCTCAGTTAGCATCAAAACGGATGATATACATAAGTTCATTAAACCTTACCCTCCCAGAGGACTTAGCATGCATATAAATTAAGTTCGTGCACATTTATTTCTGTCCAGGATGCACGGAGCTGCTTGAGGAAGGATGTCAAATTTCAGTTCTCTCCCCCATCAATGCAGCAATGGTATAATATACACATAGTAAATGATTCCTTCATTCAGTGCTTGACTAGAGATAATTGCTTGACTTTTGGTACAAAATTATTGTTTTGGTAGTGGCATAAATGCAGCTCTTTACTATTTTAGAATATATATTAATATGTGGCTGTTGGGAAATCCATAGAATCAGAAAGATTCACAGAATATCTGTATATCCTGTTTTATGTTTGGGCCAAGTAATTTGGAATAAGGACCAATGATCAGTCCTTACCTAGGACAATTCCAGCTACAAGAAGCTCACATAACTTTTGTAATGCTTTTTACTGCTCCCTGGTGTGTTTAGAATTTTGTGAGGTTTTGAACCTAATGGCAAAATTTATATTGGTTTTAGAAGAAACAAGATACAGTATTAGTACTTTTAGAATCATAGAATGGTTTAGGTTGGAAGCGACCTTGAAGATCATCCAGTTCCAACCCCTCTGCCATAGGCAGGGACACCTTCCACTAGACCAGGTTGCTCAAAGCCCCATCCAACCTGGCCTTGAACACTTCCAGGGATGGGGAATCCACAACTTCTCTGGGCAACCTGGGCCACTGCCTCACCACCCTCATAGTGAAAAATTTCTTCCTAATATCTATTCTAAATCTCCCTTCTTCCAGTTTGAAAGCATTACCCCTCATCCTTGCACTTAAGTATTTGCCAGTAGAAGAATGCTATGGATAGCTTCACAGTTCTTACAACACAGAATATAAAATCCGTTTAGAACCCTTTACTCTGTCTCTTAAAGGAACTAATCCTTTTCACGTATAAAATGAGTAAGTAACTTTACTGGTACTGAGATCACACTGTGATACAGCTGTGATGTTTTATCCTTCTCTCATCATTAGGGCATTGAGAAGAATTTGTGTTTTATTAGCCACTGAATTTTTGACAGTAGATTAATATTTTGCAGTTCAGAAACTAACACAGACCAACAGTCTGCATTCAGAGCTCTCTCGGCTTTCTAAATCTTATCAATCTGGGTATGCGTTTTATCGCACAATTTGTTTTTCATCTTTTATTTGGAGCATATTTTATCTTTGCCTTGGTGCGTTTCTCTTGCTTTTACCTCTTTCTATGATTTTTCTAGGAGAACAAAGGTTGACATTTGGCAATATTTCATATTTTTAGCAGGGAACCTTATTTTGGATGAAATGGCTGCTGAAAACACTGAGAAATTTACTGACATAAAGATGCAGAAATGTCACAAACGAAGTAAGTGAAAAACAGTAGGAGTTTGAAAGGCTGTAATGTTTGAATTCTAAATTTGCATTACAGTGCTTTGGTTTTAACACAGCCTCAATGCATCTTTCATGTAGTTCTTCACTGATACAACCAGATGTGCTTCCTCTGACTTTACTTATCCTGTGTGAGCTGAAAGTGAAGACAACTCCCCCAACTCCCCTTCACATTCTTTACAATTCGCAGAACTTGTTGTCCTGTAACATGAGAATAAGCATGTTATCTTTCTTCCCCTTTTTTATCATCTGTATGACAGTGTTAGCTTTGGTTTCAGTGTATCTATAGCTTAGCAAGTATTACCTAGATGATTCCCTCTTTAATAGCAAGAACAACAGCAAAAATCTTTGATTAGCAGCACAAAAATCTGTAGTCTAATTGAAACTTCACTGTCAGAGTAAAATAATATGAGGCTTTTCACATTCATGTTTTATACATTGGACCTGTACAGTTCTGAAATAGCTGAACTAGAACTGCTAACACTCCATTCTACTTTGAAAAGTTAAAATAAATTTCCATGGTGGAAACTTAAGATTACCAAACTGGTTCAATTTTTATCACTTACTATCACCTTCCTTTCTTTCAGCCTTCTTAGGCTCCGCAGAGGGTTGCTCTGAAGCTTCAGAACCCAAATACAAGAAAATCGGTAAGTTATTAGCTGAATAGAAAAAGATTATTGAACATATATTGTCTTATGTTCCAAAGTCTCACCCTTGGTTAGGTATTGTAACTCTATCTTCTAGGGAAAGTTTGCTGTCATAGATTTGGTGATACAGGATCACTGTGCATTTTCATGTTTCTACTTCCAGCAGAGTAGAAATCACTGTAAAATCGCGTTCTTACTATACACCTCTGCCTAATTCATGATGTAACAAGTCTGTGCCCTCTTATCAGTAGCTATTAAACTGTGTATCTTAGGACCAACTACACGGTAGCCTGGAAACAGTTGGATACTTATGCTTCAAAAGCACACGTTCCTGCCAGGTGATAGAAAAAATTACTTCCTTAGCATCAGCATAGGCACAGTCGAACTTTTCTAAATCCATCTGAGAGAAGAAAGGAGAACAGTGGAGAATTGGGTCAGTGCCAAATTTTGTAATATTTATCATGTACACCTTTTATTTATGATGCGTAACGTGACTCAGGCCATAGTTTGGCATTTCCTGGATTTGATCTTCTTTTCTTCTAAGTGTGATGCCTTCTGAAAATCCAGTGAAACATCCTAGTGAAAATAATAACTGTGAAGAGATGCACCCAGCCCATGCTATGCAGTCCTTAAACCAAAGTAAGAATGGGAGAAAGGGAAATTTCTAGGTGTTGCAGGCTGTTAGACCACCTACAAGATAGTACCTGTGGCCAGCAGGCAGGCTGTAGCTTGTTCCCTAGGTGTAAACTGGTGTTAAAGTTTTTGGCCAGCTGTAGCCCAAATGGGTGTCTCCGGCATGGCTAAAGCAGCAAAATACTCTTCCAAAATCCATGTGAGAGCAATCACCATTGGATGAATATGTTATACAGTGTTTTGAAGTGATGTATGCGTTACTGTATGCTAGCACACTTCCCAAGCCTCCTAAGGGTAACTCTGACTGTACCAAACCCCATGAGCTGTGTACATGTCAGGATGGGCAGCCAAAACCAGTGTGTAACCTAGAGAGCCATCCAGAGAGTGCGTGGATCATGGGACTGCACTTCAGCAAAATTCAGGCTAGTGATTGCTAAGGAACTGGCATAGACTGGATGAAAGTCATAGAGAGCGCACACATGCACTGGGGCTGTGACCCAAACTGTTTTTCCAATGTTCATGTGGTCTTCTGGGGGAGATTGAGCAGAATTAACAGTGAAAAAATACATTTGATGGATCTGGAAATGTAATCAGAGTTCCTACTGAACCAGTACCTGCCAGCTGTAGTTGTTCAGACACATGTAAAGTTCCTGGCAGTTAGTACCCATTAAAGGGGTACATAAAACAACATAAGCACATTCCACCCTAAAGAGCTTGCATTCCAGATGACAGTGTGCACTACAGTGGCACAAAACCCACACAGGTTTGTAACTCCTGATAAAACATTAGACCGCAGAAAGCGATGAAAAAGAGACTTAATTGTTGCTGCTAGACAGGAGGGAGAAAGAGGAGCAAAACAGACTCTGAGAAGAAGGGTGTGGCAAAACCAGGGGAACTAGCACACTAGTTCAAAATAAGCAAGTGTATCTACTTAATTTGTAAGAAACTTTTGATAAGCAGATGAAATCATGCATGCACATGAGTCCCCCTCCCCATTTGTCCTCCTCTTGAAAAAAAACAAATCCTGCGGGCAAGTTGTATCTCTTAAAACTCAGATGTTTGTGACTGTTCCTTGGGAAATCCTCTTAACACAGCCTAGTTATCCTTACAAGCACTGCAGTGTCTAAGTAGAGAGTCAAGGTCTCCAGTTTATTGTACTTGGGCCTCTCTAATCTTGTGCAATATTAAGGTAACAAACTGTTTGGGAAACTTAGTACAGCCAATGTAAGACCTTGTTATGTCTTATCTGTCAGTCATCTATGTTTAAGATCATTTACATCTAAACACATCTGAAGGTTTCTAGAAAGAAGACAGGCCAGGAAAAATGAAGAAAAAGAAAATGAAAAGAATGAACTACTGGAAAAACGTAATCTACTACAGAATTTCATAAATACATTTTAGATTGAGACCTGAGTAAATGTCAGAAAGCTAGTGTGAATTGTTCTTGCTTTTGGAAAATCAAAACACAACTGATCAGAATCAAGTGGTTTATGATATCTATTGAGACCTCTTCTTTGGCCCCCTTAACTTCTAGCAATTAAATAACTTTCCCCTTTCGTTTTGCTTTTTTTCAAGTGGAAGTTCCTGCAGTGTCTGCAGGGAATGGCAGTTTCTTAGCTATGCCTCTCATCAGCCCTCCAGCTGGCTCCACCTCACCAACTAACCAGCATGTGTCCTTTTCTGTTCCTGCTACCAATGCATTGGAAAGAAGTTTCGTAATTCCTGGTATGTACAGTACAGGTGTGCACCTGTACACAGGTTGATTTATACAAGGGGAAAACTCTCGTATAAATCTGGTCATTGATGATGAACAATGGCAGGGAAAACAAGCATGGCAGCTGTTTCAGTCAATCACTTAGAAGAGCGGCATTCACTAAAAGAATAAAAAATATTCAAGGAAAATTAGAAGTGCATTGTCCCTCATGAAATAGAATGAGTCTTTCATTTAATTGGTGAAGTGCAGGTTAATAAACAACAGAACAGAGTTATTTACTATATGCTAATCTCAATAATTACTTCTCTTAAGAATAGGAAATCACAAAATTTTCATTAATAAACTTTGGTTTAGCTCCAATTTCTTTTTCATCCAGAGGTTTGTAAAGGACTGTGGAATAATTATATTTGCAATAGTAGAGCAAAATCTAGGTTGGAATTTTGTTCACAAAAATTGAGTACTAATCCAAGTGATGGGCTCTGTAGCCGCCTTACATTGATCATGTTGTGTAGCAGAGGGTGCTCGTGGTACTCTGGCAAGTGCTAATGACAAAGACACAATTCAACACCTTTTGCTGTTAAGTGTGTGCTGGAAAGGAACCAAAAAGCAGTGGATAAGTTAGAAGTCTTGAAGTATCTGATGCTAGCTGAAACAGCACAAAGTAGCAGAAGAAATTCTGTCACACCTACAGAAACTCAGAGCTATGGCTGATTAAATTGCAAGCACTGCATCAACAAAAAAATTTCCCAGTGCAGGTTCAGAGGGAGGCTGCTTGCTATCTGTTTGGACAAGCTGCATGAGTTGCAATTATGTGGCAAAGATGTAGTGCAAAGGATGGTAAAATTAATTCAGATACATAATATTTACACACCTCCTCTCTTCTGGCTCTCCGGTCCATACATTTACATACTTTGCCTTAAGCACTTTTCCTTATGTTAATAGAATTTCTCTTTAGACTATAAAAAAACAGTTGTCACTAAAAGCTGGGTAATCCCTTGTATTTCACATTCATCATACCTTTAAAGAGTTTTTGTTTAATGGATTTCATGGACCTCATGTGATCCTATGAATTCTGGTTCATAAACTCTCCACTGAGAATATTTGCCCAGAAGCTGCCAGAAAGGATAAGTAGCTTTTAGAAAGCTTTTCCTTTTTCAGAAACCAGGAGCCTTTAAAAACAGAAGAGTCATTATTCTGCACTCATTTCAGGATCTTCAGCACCAGAGTGTCTACCTGTCAGCATGAAAAGGAGCCAAGAGAATACAGGCTTTGCAGATCCTTCTCAGCAGATACTTAACTTTGTTCTTGGAAATGGCACATCAGATGTTATAATATATCCAGGTAAGAGCAATAACCTTTTATCCACATAAATAGGCAGAAAGTACTGGAAAATCAATGCTGTCAACAAAGTACTGAGTTCCCTCATTTCAGTTACTGATAGCTATGATAGGCTGAAAACTATCATTTGTTTCTTTCCAGTGCTGACAACTTCCACGGAAACACTGATATCTCCAAGCTTTCCAGTTAGTTTATGTGGTAAGTAGGAAATGAATTTTTATATATGAACTACTTCGGATTGGGAGAAGGAGCATATTGCTTCTACCCAAAGCCAATTCTCCCCTCCAGACTTTACTCGTATTGACCTTATTGAGGAAAATAAAAATTAATGGCATTTCCTCCTTTGTATTGATCACTGGCGGCTTAGTGTAGTCCAACATACAGAGCAGATAGGGGGTTGTAGAGAGAGATAGAGTTTCAGCTACATATTAGCAGCTGATCCACTGTGTTTGCTGTGAAGTACAGTTTTTGGAAGAAGTCTTCCTGTCTAGTTAAAACAATACAAAAGCCTAGTGTGTTTGAGCACCGTCAGAAGTGGAAGTTGTGCTGGTACTGGCATGGCTTGAGCATCTTAAATGCTCAGTGCTGGAGGCCAGACTGCAGTCAGCTCGCACGGATGCCCCAAAACAAAAATGATGATGACTTAGTTAACTAAACAATACAGAAGCCTCATATACAGAAAGGCTTATAAAGAAATTGGAGCCTTATTCAGGGTATAACAGTCCCACTTGTGGTAGCAAACTTTCCTCTGACACTTTTCTTCTAGCCCTCAGACAGCTGTTAGAACGGGGAGTTTGATTTCAGTGGTTATTTGGTTTGACCTCTGTGCACCCTGGTGAGTATAGCTGCTTAGAGCTTAGTGCAAGTGTTTTGTTGCCCTCTGGTGGCTAACACCACCCAAAACAGTAAAATTTTAAAGTGGGGATTAATAGGCAAATACCCCTAGGTTTGGGGAAGTATTTGTAAATAGTATATACTGTTTCTGCGGATACACAATACTAATAATTCCAACTGATTTACAGCAGCACAACATATATGAGCATGTCGCAAACCTCAGAATTCCAAATGCAGCAGAAAAATTAGCACATAAGCTACCAAGCCAGTCTCTTTTCCTTTTAAAAAAATTATTAACACCTGATTGATTTGTCCAATGCTGCTTCCCATCTAAATGTACTCTGTCATTAACAGTCTGTAGAAAATATGCTTTCTCTGAAAAATTCCCAATTTCTTTGTGTATGGCAGGCACTGCTCATCTGATCAAGTGCAAAGGCCTGCAGTAGTTTGAAAACAAACAGGCAAAAAGAAAGAAAATTGGACAGTGACAGTACATCATCAGGAAGAGTAATGGGTAATTTCTATTACCGATAGTCACTTCTCTGTGACTTTCATCCTTAATGTGACCTTGGTCACAAGGTGTAGAATAGCAAAAGGAAGCTGTTGCTTTTGATGACATAACAAAGTCCTACGTGTGAGCGTGAATTTATGCAAAACACTGACATTTGCAAAGACCAGTGGATGTCACCTTGTTGTGATAGGTCTTCTGCTTCATACAACTGTCGAAACAGCTCTCATCTTATTTGGTGCCATACTGCCTGCAACAGTTCACGTCAGATAAATTGTACTTGTGTGAGGATTTTTTCCTTTCCCTTGTAAAATAAACAAAATATCTCTTTCTCTGGATGATACATAGTTTATGTTGCAATGAACTTGAAAATTTGCATTAGTCTTATTGTTAAAATTAGTAAAGCAGAATCAATGACTATCTAGGTGTCTTCAAGTATATCATTTGTTTCTCCAGGTCTAGAAATGTTCAAGGACATCCGAGTTCCCGTAATTCCTTCTGAAGAAACTTTCAAAAGACCAAGTGAGTTTAGATCTCTTGAACTTAAAACTTGACTTCTTTTTTTGGTTAATTTTTCTGTGTTTCTTACCATACAGAAAAGCTACTTGTTGTAGGAATTGTCCTTCAACAATTTGTGAAGCTGTTCTGAGTGTCTGAGCACAATTCCTGTTTTTAAGATGTTAGACTTGTCTACCTTTCGATACCTAGCTGTAGTACCTACTTAGGAGGCCAGTGTACTTAGATGATTTTATTGTATGCATAGATACCTCCAAAATTATTGTGCCTGCACTCCTTATTTAAGTACCTGCAGTTGCATGGAATAAATCCAGACCTACATGCTTTATGGGAACTGATATATTTTGACCACATTACAATTATGTACTTAAACCACCCTGAAGCAATGTTGTAATTTGCGGACTGTTTTCGTCAGTTTATGTGTGCTTTTTATTTCTCTAGAGCCAGTGGAAGCTTTCTGTACATCACTTATGGATTATTTCCAAGATGTGTGCAAATCTGTGGCCATGGAGCGTGAAGTAACTCTTGAGCATCTGTTTATTGATGGGACGCTTGTTCAAAGCCAAACTGAAACCAAGACTGGGAAGAATAGCATAAAAGCAATGGAAAAGGAGCTGGTAACTTGCAGTCTGCAAGGGAAGGAAAAGGCAGCCCTTAAAAGAAGCCAAATATTTCAAATCCCGGGAGGTAAAGACTTAGAGACTAAAGTGATTGTGGTGCTGGGAAAAGCAGGAATGGGCAAAAGCATTCTTGTTCAGAAGATCTGCCAGGACTGGTCCAATGGAGAGTTTTCTCAGTTTGAATTTGTATTTTGGTTTGACTGCAAACAAATAAGCTTGCCTGAGAAGCAGTACAGCCTGAAGGATCTGCTTCTTGAATTTTTTGTAAAACCTCAAGAGGGAAGCAAAGAGATCTTTGAGTATATATTGCAAAATCCTGCTAAAGTCCTTCTGGTTTTTGATGGTTTTGAAGGGTTGCATGATCATGAGAATCTTCCTCGTTGCTCAGCCAGCCAGCCTGAAAAAGACTCGTGCAGTATAAAGGAGCTGCTTTCAGGACTCATCCAAAAAAAAATACTCAATGGTTGTACTTTATTACTTACAGCAAGACCAAAAGACAAGGTGTACCAGTATGTGTCCAAAGTGGATAAGACTATTGAAATAGTAGGATTTTCCCCTCAGCAGAGAGAATTGTACATAACCAAATACTTTGAAGGATTACCCTACTGTGATAATGCACTGAAATTAATCAAAGAGTGCGAGTACTTGTTCAGTCACTGCTACAGCCCTCTTATGTGTAGATTTGTTTGTTTGCTCTGTGAGACAGTACTTGAAATGGGAGAGAAAAGCCTTCCTTCAACTCTTACTACAGTCTTCCTGAAATTTGTTCAGCAAAAGGTAATACCTACACAAACGCATGTTACAGCCATGCAAAATCAAGAAAGTCTTGCTACACTAGCCCGTATAGCCTGGTATCTTGGAGAAAAGCACCAAAGTGCCATGAAAAGTGATCTTCTTCCTTCTAAGGAAGTTAAAGAGTTTGCTCTGAAATACGGATTTTTCCTGCCGTTTGCGTTCCCCAGACATTCAGATAGTGGAGAAGAGGAATTTGGGAGCACATTCTCTGATTTTGTCATTCAGAATTTCTTGGGTGCACTGCACCTTATGTTGGCAGAAGAGATCAAGGATAAAAGTCTAACAAAGTACCTGTCTTTGCCATCCAAGAAGAAAAAACCTTATAACTGGTTAGATTTAGTGCCTCGATTTTTGGCTGGATTGTGGTTCCTCCAAGATGACCCCTACCTCTGCTCCCTTTCAAATAAGGATGTAAAACAATCAACCAAGAAGCAGAAAACGCTCTTGAAATACATTAGAAAGCTGCAGATAAATGAACTCTGTCCGGAGAGGTTACTCGATCTTTTACATTGTGTTTATGAAACACAAAGCAATTATCTTTTGCAGCATGTGGCATTAAGGCTCAAGCCAGACCTGTCTTTTCTGGGCGTAGTTCTTACACCACCTGATGTCCATGTACTGCACTATATCTTAAAAAGGTCAAGAAAAGAGTTTTCCTTGGATTTGCGGAACAGCAGCATTGACATGCAAGGGCTAAAAGACTTGATTGGCCTAAAGAACGTAGCATCGTTCAGGTTGGTCATTCTTTGTAGATAGTAGTGTCATTCATAGGGCTGTATGTACATGACACTTCCATGCAACAACAGCAGACATATCTGTTGATTTCATGTGTTTTGTCCCTTCACAGGGCCTCCCTCAGTGATACAGTCAGGACGTGGCAATCTTTAGAACAAACAAGAGACTACGAACTGCTGAGGGCATCAACAGAGAAATTTGTTCTTGATCCCTTTAAGGCAAAGACAATGAAGGACGTCAGTGACCTTTCAGACCTTGTAGAGATGCAGGAGAAGATGATCAATTGGTAGGCTCATTTATGATCAAAAGTTCTCTTAATATTCTAGCGATTTAAGAAAATGGGGGTTCACTGACAGTGCTGGGGAATGGAGTCCTCTGCTTGTCCAAAGGAGAAGTAACTAAGGCACTGCAAGCTCTTACATCACCTCAGAGTGTTTTCCTACCGCGATGTGTGGTGATCATCATGGCAGGGAAGAGCAATGACAGCACCATGCAGAATATTTATTAAAACTGCCAATAAAAAAGCAAGCTGCCTTTTTTATTTTTCAGATTTCTTTTTAATCTCTGAGTATGCTATCTTCCAATTGCGCTCAGTTACATACCTTGGGCTAAATGATTCCCCCCCCTGTAGCACCTGGGCCGTAAATGAAGGCTTGTTTTGCACTGGTCACAAATGACCTGAGTCAGTCCTTTAGCTCAGAAGGTAAAAGCTTGTGTTGTGTGATCTATAAACCCGGTGTTTCATCGCTGCTCATGATGTGGCTAGGGAATTTGTTGCAATTAAGAGCATGCATAAATAAAATATTTTGGTTGGGTTTTTTAAACAAAAATGCTGATATCAATTTTAACATGGGCAGAGTATTTTGATCAAAATACACACAAAATAAGTTTCATGTTTGAAAATACTTGATTTAGAAGAATGTATTTTTAAGTTTTATTGGAAAAAGCAAACGACTGCACTATGAAAGGCAATTATCACACTGAAATTAACCGAATGAAGAAAGGTTTGAGCACAAGTTATTCTGAAGTTTCCTGGTTCCTCAGTTAATGCAGCAGTGGTTTATTGCCTGTAAAAGCTTACTGAGAAATTATTTTTAAAGCACTGTTATCTTTGCTAAAGTATTTCTCATACTCTGGTTCTACTGTGATTTATTTAGTGTGCAAGATGCATCTGGTTGCAGCAGCTATGAAATTCCTGCCATCAAAAACCTCAGAAAACTGGAATTTGCGTAAGTGATATACCTCTCTGTTGATTGACGTTATGATTACATGGATAATTGGCTACAGTCATTGAACTTATGTATAGTTAGTTTATGGTAAAGCATTAAGTAAACCCCATTTATTTCTATTTTGCTTTTGTCAACTAGATTTATTAAGTTATGGCCAAAACTCAAAAAATGTCATTTCTAGCTGCTGCAGTGATATAGATCAACATGGTTCTATCAATTTTGTTTGATTTTACTACAAGTTAGCTCCTTATCACCAGATGTAGATCTTGTGCCACAGGCTATAAAATATCTTGATCATGATGCAATACCTAGGAATTGTTTTTGCCCCAGAAATGCTCAGCTTTTCTATCTGAGTCTTCTGATGTAATTTTCTGCCCTATCAGAGCTTAGGCCATGAGAGAATAAGGTCAGAGAATGCCTCCCAAATAAAATATTTAGCACGACTTGCCTGGTAGAAGGAAGATCGACTTGGAAACACTGACTTTAAAAACTAGGTGTAGTAACATCTCTTTTTTTCCCACAAACTCTAAGCAGCCTTCAAGGCTACTCAATCGCTTAAAATGTCCTGCCATAGTGTGTGAATTAATTCGAGCAGAAACTGCACCAGCGCAATGGTGAACTCTCATCAAGTCTTCATCTGTTTCCTACTCTTCACATCTGATCCAGTCTAGAACAGCTATGCTTGGCCTCACTTCTGATTTTTTGCTGCTTTCTCTTCTCATTTCCTCCACTGCTTTCCCTTTATTTTAAATTTTTTGTTAAAATTCCAATCCTTTTAACTTGTCTGAACTTGTGATACCAAGGAAACTCTAAGTATGAGGTCAGCATCTGAAGGACAAATGCTTGGAGCTGGAATATTAAAGTT
Organism: Himantopus leucocephalus; assembly: GCA_003993805.1. Lineage (NCBI taxonomy): Eukaryota > Metazoa > Chordata > Aves > Charadriiformes > Recurvirostridae > Himantopus > Himantopus leucocephalus. The sequence goes on along the minus strand of RSEF01000014.1, from coordinate 12,188,355 downwards.
CAATTTATGCTTTACACTGCAGTAAAATGTTGATCTTACGTTAGCCTGAATTGCCAATAGATTTTTGGGGGGAGGAGGGTATTTTTTTTCATCTGTTACCAATTTTAGAGTAGTTAAAATTAAAAACCTGGAAAAAATAAAGAAGAACAGAAATACAGGAATCTAAAACAAGTGAGATGAGCCTTTCAAAGAGTAACAAAAAAGTAGCAAAAGCAGGTACCACTGCTTTTGTGCAAGCAGCTCTGCTCTGTCTGACCTTAGCCTTGTGGGGTCCTCATCTGGAGGCTTCAAAGCAGAAATCCCTGCTGCAAATTGTAGGGAATGGCTGCTCCTGAGTAGTATAAATTAGCTTGCATTTGGGGCTGCAGGGGAAGAACTTAAAAATTCATAACTTATGCTGTTTCTGAGCGTGAAAAAAAATGCTGCATGTCTATATTTATTTTCTTCCAGGCTGGGTCCAGTATGTGGCCTTCAGGGATTCCTAAAACTCGTGGAAATTCTTGCAGCTTTTCCATCACTTCGGCATTTAGAGTGAGTAATGCTGAAGATTAACTTTGCTAATGTTGCTCCTCAGCAGCCCTTGATGATGGGGGAGCTCCTGTACCCAAGAAACATTTTATTTGCCAACAAGACTACTTGGTTTAATGAACAAACTGAACAACAAAACCACTCAGAGAATATAACCACAGACTAAAAGCTAGTGCTCTTCATCTCCCTTAAGATACTTGGTAGCGGTTTGTTTGATACCCCTTCAGTCACTTCCCCGTGTGTTCCTCAGTGGTTAAAAGTTTGTGGGAAAGGTTTAGTACAGAGCCCCGCAGTGTGCTCCCCCTTCCTGCCATGACACTGATCAACACTGCCTATGGATTACTTATTTCTTCATTCAAGCTCCATAACATGCCTTAGCCTCAGGCTCCCTCATGGCGAGGTTTCTGAGGGACTCACAGTTGTGTCTGTGCCAGGAGAGGACAGGCTCCCTCCAGAACCAGAAGCAGTGTTAAATTTGAGGGTTAACTTTGGTATTTGTGCCGGTGCTGTGCACCTTCTGGTGTCAACGGACATTCTGAACTTCTGGTAGAACTTGTAAGAGATTGAGCTTTGTGGATTTGATTCCTATAAAAGGTATTTTAAAAGCCATATTCAGCTAGTATCTGGTTTTGTTCTGCCCATGTATTTTCACAGTCTTTGTCCCTTCCTTTACCATAAGCAGTATTAGAAATAGTTTTAAGAACTCCAGTTACTATTTATTGTCTTGTATCTATGACAAACCAGCTGTCTCTGAATTTTAAGCTTCTTTACGCTAGAAACAACTGGAGCAACAATAGTCAATATTCTGCCGTCATCTCTGTGGGAAGATTACTGGGTTTTGAGAGAGCCTTTGGCCTCCCTGCCTCAGCCCATTGGCCGTTTGGCTGTATTGCATCTGGCTTTTTAATGACATTTTGGGAAAACAACAAAGCTCTAAAATTGAAATGAGTCCGACCGATCCCAGCGTTGTCTGTCAGATTAGAAGGGGATGCAGTATCTAAAATTGTGGCTATCTGAAACTCTTTCCATCTGGATACTTGAATGAGGAAAAACTTCATTTCTAATACTCCCTATCTGGAGAAGGTGCTGTTTAGGCAGGGATTTACAGCATCTGCTGGATTTTGTTCTGTATGTCTGTGGGCGCAGGAAATCTCATTTCAGCATAGCTGGAACACAGCTATTTCATAATCATTTTAATAATCTTCAGCGTATGGTGGAAGCAAGGCATTAAGTGCTACCATTTGCATATCAAAGAAAATGGGTCAAGCCATTCAACCAGTAAAAAAAATTTCTTAGGTTGTAAATTTGGGAAGCAGAAAGCTGCTTATTAAAGAAGCTGTAATTTGTGTGATGCTTCTTGCTGATTGAGGCTACTGCAGAGAAGGAGGTTCTCGGATAGAGTGGTCTCTGAGGTGAATAAACCACAAAAATTTAGATTAAAAGGGAAGCTAATTCTTTCTTTGTCATCACCCAGCCTTGATGCTCTGAGTGAAAATGGCATAGGAGATGAAGGAGCAAAGAGTCTGTCTGAAGTCTTTCCAACCCTGACATCACTGGAAACATTAAAGTAAGTGCAAAGTTAACAGTTCAGGGAAAATTTGAAAAGAAATAGATGAAACCTAGAGCCTTAAGGGACTGTGTGTTAACAATTATGGACACAACTAACCCATGGGCATGGAAGACCGATGAGTCTATGGACATACTTAATCTGAATATTCATTAGAGAAATAGGTTAATCCTATGGCAATTCCTCGTTTCCCTTCAAGAGCCATAATTTCTCTTTTTCCCTGCATTTGGTCTAAACAGACTGTCCAAATCATATAAAATAAGACATAAAAAATGAATTTTCCCCACGTGGTAATTAATTAGAATAAATGTGCTCAACTAACAAGGCCATCTCACTTACTGTAGCTTATCACAGAATAAGATAACAGATGTGGGTGCGGAGAAACTAGCCACAGCTCTTCCATCCTTGTCTTCATTAAAGACACTAAGGTAAGTACTTGTATCCTGTTCAGTTGTTTTTTACAACGTACCTTGCTATCTCTGTCAGAAGTTACTGACTTGAAGAAGAACATGGAACAAATACGTACACTGTGCAGCAGCCAGGCTTTTGACTTCATTCTTCCATAAATCCTTTAGAGAGAAGAGAAATGTATGACCCTGTGTAGACGTGCAGATGATATCTCAGGAATATAATGAGGACTGTACTGTTTTTTAAATCCAATCCATAATACCCACTTATGAATAATGCCCTGTACAAATGTGCACCCAGGGCCATGATCTACTGCAAGCTTATGTGGAGCTTGCAAAGTGCAATGCGAAGCCCTAAGCCAGCTCCGAGGTGGTGTGTGTTTGCTGATATGGGACCAATGGTCCATCCTACTTCATTAAAATATCTGGCATAGGCCTGAATGAAGTGTCTCAGTAGGGAATGCAAGAAACCGTGGTGTGCAATTCTGGAATAATTTGCTCACTTGGAAATCTTTTGAATGCTGTGCCCCAAATCTTTGCGCTTCATTTTCTTGCAGATTTTTAATTTGATTTAATGTAGACAGAGATGTTCTCATTATTCATTAAGAATCTAGACCTATTTTTGTTGTAGCTGTGCTAGCTGAAGAAAGGATGTGGCCATTTGCCTTGCTTGATACAGAAAATATGAAACTGCATTTTGAACATTAACTGCAAATAGATAAGGATAAATTGGAAGTTAAGATGTACCAATCATATCTGAAATTCCTTGATCTAATATATAATCTGTTTACGTTATCCATTATTCAACTGTGACTATACCTGTTTGGTTTTCTGCAGCTTATACAACAATAGCATTTGTGATTTTGGAGCAGAAAATCTTGCGAAAGTTCTTCCTGCGATGTCATCTTTAAGAGTGCTAGAGTGAGTATGAAATTTTTTGAGTTGGCCCAGGAAAGCTTACTTGTTTGAATACTGAAAATTCATATCTTCCATGCTAAGGGTAGAGGAGACAGAATTTGAGGAAGAAAATTTCAGGGAAATTTCACAGGGGAAATGTGCTTGTGCAGAGTACAGATAGTCAGTGTTTGGAAAGGATTAAGGAGCAGTACATCATAAAAACCGAAAAATCGGTTTTGAGGTGGGAGAATAGGGTCATGGGGAGTTGGAGAAGGACCTCGGACACACAGAATAAGGAATCCCTCAGACGAACTAACTTAATGAAGTTCCAGTTTGACCTTCTGAGTATTTTATTACAGGTTTTTGAATCATGGATCTATTTTGTGGGGTTTCTTTCTTTTTCTTTCTTCCCCCATCTGTAGATAAACCCATGTAGTATTTTTTGATTTGAATAAAACGTTTGATTACACCATCACGTGATGTGATCTGGATTAACAAAGTTGGTTTTTTTCCTCTCAGTGTTCAGTATAACAAAATAACTGGTGTCGGAGCCCAGCAGCTGACCGAGAGCCTACGAAAATGTCCCCATATAAAGAACTTGGTGTAAGTCTCTTGATACGCTGTTTGCTGTATCTTCTTTCTGTAAATTGAGTTAGAATTCATGCTAAAGCTGTGTTCTGTATTTGTCAGATTTATAAAAGACACAAAAAAAGACATCACCAAAATACAAGAGCAGTCATAGAAATGTTAAAAATGTTGTCTCTGTTTTCAGCCCCATTAATTCCCAATCGTCCCAGGCAAGCAAGCTTGTCCTGCTTTAAGCGTAGTTTACATGGACCCTCCCTTTGTTAATCTTCTACCTTCCCAGAGTACCTGACCTGCTCTGTGCTGCAGGACTTGTATTTGAAGGCTAAACAATGAACAGCCACCATTAGAGGTTAAATAGACTGAAGCTGCCAGTATGCATTCAGGGGAAGGCAGTTTGATAGAAAGCTAAAGATCAGTTATGGAGACAGGACTGTAGTATGTCCTATAACCAGACTCAGCTAGGTTATGGGGGAGTGAACTGCTTTCTTCTAAATGAAAATGTGTTTTCATTTGTTCCATAGCTTAAATACTTTTATAGAGTTATATTTAAAAGGGAAAGGCAACTTTAAAAAAACCCAAACAAACCACTAATGTACCAAATACACCAAAAAGACTGTGAAGCAAGCTACGCTTCTTAAAATCTCTCTCCTTTCTGAATTTGCCCTTACAGGATGTGGAATCCCACCATTCCCTATGGAGTTCTTGAACACCTTCAGCAGCTGGACTCTAGGATCAGTGTGTAGATTCAGATGATCCCATAAAGGTAACATAAACCCTGGCTCCCTGAAACAAGATTTGGTTTTGTGGCAGCTTTGGGTTCTGGAAGCAGGCACAGTAACAGCACCAACGCATGCATGGCTAGGTAAAGAGATGCTGCCCTAGAGTGGCACAGATCAGTATCACAGTCAGGCCCCCCTCGCCCCCCACTCGCCTTGCATCCCCCACCTCCTTGGCACCAGCACTAGCAGAGTGCAAGAGCTGCATCAAGAACAGACCTCTTCTAGGACTCCTAGTTCAGCCCAGTTCAGAGGCTGGCAGCTGGCCTGCTTACCTTCTCTTTTCTGTTGCAAAAAACTAAATAGCTCTGTATGCCTCTCATGTTTAATAGGTGAGTTCTGTACTCCTTCGAGACTGTATTGTGTTGAGTTTTAGTAAGTCCTTTGCACTTTTCCTTTGTTTAATACAAATCCTCAACAGCTGCTAGCCTTACTATGAAGCTGTGTCTATACTGTACTCAGAGCAAATCATTGGTTCCTAAACTTCTTGTTCTCAGTCTGTTTTGTGTGGTTTAACCACTGGCAGTCACTTTTACTTCATTGATTCTGCCTGCACAGTTTCAAGGATCCTTGAAATAATTGCATTGTTAGCAATTTGCTAATAGTTTGCTGATGATCACCAGGATCTGACTGCCTTGCTGGTCCTGGACTGAAGGAGCTGCAGCAGGCACGGGAAATTAGGGTTTTGTGTAGGATTTCTGCTCCCAGTTTTCTGCCACGTGCTTCCTCTTGCTCTTAAAAAAACATTATGCAGCATCCATCAGTGAAAGGATCCCAGTGAAGAATGAGAAGCCAGAGTGAAGCCAGACACCAGATGCCCTCCAGCATTCTTTCAGATGGCAAAAACCGCATTGCAGAGTGATCGCCAGCTGCTTGAGCTGTGGTTTGAATGGTCCTGGCAATGGTTGCACTTGCCAATGGCTCCCTAAACCATGCAGTGAGCCAAGCTTTTGCATGACTCTTGCTCTCAGTGCACTAATCACCAGATGTAGACGGGGCTCTCTATATATATCTGGCAGCAATCAGGCTACAGGTTGTGGAAGACTTACATACCATACCAGTTTCACAGACTAGCTTTATACAGCAGCAGTGCAAGTTGTAGTGATCCTTAATAGCCTACAGTACAACTAACTCTGTCGTTTTGAATAACCATACCTACTTGGGAAAGAAGACATTAGGGATATGAACACTGCCAGGGAACCTTACAAAAGCAAAGCTTTTGCTAACCTTCTGTGTCTGTCATTCCAGGGGAGCATGCGATAAGAGTTTCTGAACATGTAGGTCAGCTCCTAAATGACCCTGGTTTTCCTCTGGACACAGAGCAATGGCAGTCAGTGGTAGAGAGCTCTGCTCTGTGAAAGTTGGTGATTCTTGGACACTGGCCAGCTTTTGCACCAAGCAAAAGATGTGTTTAACACAGCTCTGCATAAACAACCCCTTGCCTCTCCCTCCACTGCTGTTCTCTCATGTTTGCAGCGCATGCCTGTGGCACTGGTTCCCACATTAGTATAGTATCTGAGTATGTTGAGGAAACATTCTTCTTCATTAGCACTGAGGATTGGTAGCAGCAGAAAGTCTGGATCCTGTCTCCCAAACTCGAAACATCCAGCATCTACCAGCCGCTGTTGTCTGTTTTCAGAGCACACCAAATACATGTTTTTGGTGATGTTAATGGTGGTTAAGCTGATAGGCATACATCTAATACTCTGTTTTCATCATTTAACAGGTAACATAAAGAAGAGGGGAAGGTGTCCTCTGTGTTTTCCTATCTTGCTGCTTCATGAATCAGTGGCTGATTTTCATGGTAGTGGCAAAATGAAAAAAAGTCACATTTAAGCTTCTGGGTGATGCTTGAAGTGGGTGAATAATGGAGTTCAAATTTTTTAAAAGTCATTTAAAATGCTATTCAGTTGCGTTTCTACTGATGTGATGAAGCATTAAGCAAAATCAAGTTTCAAAGATGAAAAGAGCATCTGGGTATTGCAATCACCATTAAAGGTGACCAGGAATCACCAGGATATCGACAGTATAAAATTCCATCATCGATTCATCAAAGAGTAGACTGCAAGCTTCTGGACCTGCAACATATGAAGAAGTGACATCAAATCTAATTGTTTCATGGCGCCAGTGGTAACTGTGATCATATTCAGTTTGATGATTTTGGACTTCCAAAGATCAGTGTTACAGATTTCACCTGTTGGTCTGGGCTGATCCGAAGCACTGGGGTCAGGAGCATAAGTATGAATGATCAGTCTTAGAAAACAGTCTGATATCGTAAGATTATCCACGAGAATCTAGAAGTGACTCTTTTCTTGATGCTAGTCACCAATACTCTCTCAAGGGACAGAGAGATATTTTCAATCACTGTCTTGTTATGGAATCCTTCAAAAAGATTGGGGGAAAACAAAAAGAAGTAAAGAGAAGAAATGAAATAAAACTGGAAAACTATTAAGGATTTTTCTGACATTATCACAGAAATCCAAATGCATACAAATAGCCTCAGTTTATTGCACAAAAATCCTCAAAATCTTCAAAGGTTTTTACTCTGTCTCAAATGAGAACTTTAAATTCCTATATCTGGATTGGGATTTAGTTTCTCACTTGCAGGTGGTGGCATAAATGTACAAGCATCAATTTTATACTTGACAGTGAAACCACTACAGTGTGTGATTTATGTGGCCTTCTTTTATGAAGCTATGAATAACTAGGCAATGACAGACAATAACATATTTCAAAGCATTATCATGTGTCTGTGCTGCTGGTCTCAGTGATATGTGGGCCAAATACTGGTCCTGCTGACTGCGATAGCAAACCAATTGTCTCCTTTTTTCTTTTCTTTTAGCTCTGTGAACACAGAGGACTTGCAATCATACAGAGACAATTGTCAGGACTAGCATTCTGGCTCCCTGTCCAGATACAGTGTGGAGACAGAAAAACTAAAAGAGATGGAAAAAAGCTAGAAAAATTTAATATGCCACAAATTGGGAAGGGAGGTCTCTCCTTCACGGTTAGCTCAACAACCTCCTTGAAATCTCTTCTGCTAGGAAGCACTGACAATACTGACCTAAGCATCTACACAAACTAGAATCTCTCAGCTAACCTCTCAAATACCCTGTTATGTGGTTTTAAAAAAGTCCCCAGTTTAAACAGTTCAAACCCACAATCTTTATGTTCTTTCTCTGCTAACATTTCAGCGCCTGCAGAATCTGGGCAGCAGGGATAGAGGGTAGGCAAATTAAAGTAGGAAGGAAGGTCTGATTTGTTGTTTCTGTTAATCAAAGGAGAGCAGGGAACCAGACCTAGTATGTGAAGGTAATAGTACAAGAGAGCAAGGTGGAAAAAGTCTGTGGAGAACATGATTGTAACTAGACACTGGTATTTTTCTTAACTATCTGCATGGTTCTCTCTAGCTGGAGCCATGGAAAAAATCTCATTTACATCCCTCTCTTTCAGCTGCTTGAATGGGAGGTAGTTTGAGCCAAATCTTGGGTGACGTTTCCATCAGCTTGCGGCACTCCAGCTGTGAGGATCTATGGTGAACCCTTGTCTAGGCTTGCCTTAGCTAAGCTTTGGATGACAAATGCCCCTTTAGGGATATATTCTGCAGCTACACTTCATTGACTGGATCTGAGAATGTGCTAAATATTACACAGGCAGCTGAATGTTACAGGACCCTGTCTGGACTGATAAAATCATGATAAAATCACGTTGAGAATACTGTTCTCTTTCTGTGAGGTAGTGGGAGATGTATGTTTATAATGTACAGGTTGTAAATTGTGATACAGTGTTTTGGTTGTCTTTATACATATTTTTTAAAATATTAATAAAAGTGAGTATTCCTTTTTACAGTAGCTTTTAGTAGCTGTTGAAAATTATTTTGATTTTTCTCTTAGAAATGCTATGAAACCACTGCTGGCTTCTGAACACAATGACATGCTAAGGGCTTCGTATTGGAGGTTAACGGAAAGCATGGTGTGTGAGGGAGACAGGTTGGTCCTGCTGGCACTTACCAGTTCAGTGGTCTGGAAATGGAGATATAATTCTTTCTTAACAGGCAATGGCAACTTGCAATGCCAACTGACACTCTAAGTCCGGAATTAGAAGATATGAGCGCTGACTGAAGCTGGCTGCTAATAACAGCAAAAAGATGTTTTCATCTTTTCAGACTTTTTGCAGTTAAAAGTTCTAAAATGAATCAAGGTTCAAAGTCTGGATATTCTTGTGGCACAAAACTCATCCAAAATGCTTTTGTTAAATGAGTGCTTTATGTATAGATGACTGAATTCACTGGCTGAAAAAGCTGTTCTGATCAAATCTGTGTTCTAAAAACCTTTTAGGATGAGAAAAATGCTACTCTCTTTATGCCCATGCTCTTTTTGTTGTCAAGAAAGCGTTTCTAGAATGCTAAGGCTTGTCTTATGATGGTAGTCAGATCCTGTCATCTGAGTACTCTCCCCATTCTTTAAATGTATGGGACTGAGCTGTTCTGAGAAATCAAAAATCTTGATCTAAGATTCAGAATCTCCAGAGATTACTTTGTGGAATTTGTATTGCTTGATCTGTGTGTTGTGTGGCATAACCCCACTGCAGGGAAATGATTACAAACTAGTAGATACTGCAGTAAGTACCTAACTTGCTAATAAGTACCTAATTGAAACATGTTCTTAAAACGGCATACATGTGACCCTGAAAAATTAGTGCAAGCCATCTCTGTGAACAGTATGAATTTCTAATTATACAGGCAGCGGGAATGCCACCTTCAGTAGCAAAATTCAGCCCATCTTAAGTTAGTACCAAATAGGCATGTGAACCCAAGCTTAATAAGTCTTTAAACTTAGCTATTCTCTAGATAGGTGCCTAAATTGGGATTTAGGTGTTAGAATATTGTGTCCTAAGTGACTTCATCCCTGAATTGCGCGCCAGGGATTGTATGGAACAAAGCACTTGTCAGTGTTTTTAAGGCCCCAAACTTTATCTGATGGAACCTATCTTGGAGAAAAGCCAAGATCAATGACAGTGCTTCACCTCTTGCAGGAGCAGCTGAAAATTGCATTTGGGGCACAGAATTTTGGGGACTGGGAGCTAATTTCTACTGCACTAAGAGTTAAAAAAATGACATTCAAGTGTAACACACTGGGAGTACCAGAAAAAAAGCAGTTTGATAAACAAGTTTCTTTGTCATTGTTTCACGGGGGATCTGAACTGTCACCCTCTTATTCCCTCATACTGGCTGTCAAGAGACTCATGACACCATCTGTCTGGATCCGAAAGCCCGAGCTGGGAGCAGATGGTAGAGACACAGACTGCAGAGGACAGACATATGCATGGAGAGAGTTCAGGAGAAATGTTTTCAATTCTGCTCTATCTGAAACGTTCTTGATGTATCAACTTGGCTTAACCAACTGCACAGCTACAAAAATTAGACTTTTCTAAAAAAATGTAGTAAGACAAAATGAGTATAGCTGCCCTCAATAACATGTGGGTTCCCCCCCTCCCGGCAGTGCGTAGTTCCTGGTGTTTCAGTTCGGGTCTTATTTTTTAAGTAGTTGCTCATGAGAAGGATTTCCTACATGCTGGCCATCTCAACAATCTGGTACTCCTTGCAGGTACCTGTAGGAAAACTGGAATTTCCTGGAAAGTGTATTTCAATTATTTTCTGTTCAAACTGAAAAAGAACAACTCCAACAAATGACTGCTTACTTTTTCATGGAAAAGGTCAGTCTTTATTGCATTGCTTTCCCATCTGTACATAGGAACATGAGCTTAAACAATCTGCAAAGTATCTTGTGTTAGATAATGAATCCACCTGACATATAAAATTTACTCTCCGATCTATTGCAAAACTCACAATTTAAATAAAATATCTTACTAGCACAGTTCTTGCCGTAAACTGCCCTGAACAGAACATCCTTGCAGTCACTCCTGCATATTTTCCCCTGAGAGAGCACTGTCTTTGAACTACTGGCTGGTAGAGTTTTCAATGTGTGATTGTAAAACTTGCTTAAGCGGTACATAGAGTGTGTCCAGTCGGGTGACATGTTATTTATTCAAAAGTTTATCAAATCTGAGTAACATCTTGATTTTCTATTATAACAGAACATAGGTTATATTATTTGTTCATACAGTCCATCCCAGAATTACCTATGGAAGCCCAGTACGGTGCATGAATCGCTGCAGTTAGTGCACACTCAAGAGGCAATGACCATGGAGAAAAGTCACAACTGACAAGGTCTGATGACAACTCTTCTTGTTGCCCCCTTGTCCTTCTTTTCATTTCTACATTTCAGAATATAGTTTCTTTCCATCACTTGATCCATTAACCTGGTCATAATCCATTTCAGGTGCTTAATGAATCTGTTTAAAAGAAAACACATAAATACAGAGTAACTCTCTAGACCTAAAATGAAGAAAGAAGTCACTGTGTATGTCAGGTATAGCACCATGTCATTGACTTCTTTAAAAACAGAAAAAAAAATTCAAAACCTTTTGTGACTATGGGTAACTCTTTGAGAATTAAAGGCCTGAACAACCTTTCAGAGAAATCAACGTAACAGTTGCTGTTTATGTCAGAGCACGCTAGTCCTTAGTGTAGTTTTAACAGAGGCATTAAGATAGTGTGAGCAGTATGAGAATAACCTGTCACCCTGCGGGGTGATTGTGGTCCAACTCATCACAACATTTCATATGTCCTTGTGTGCCACTTACTGTAGATCAGAAACAAGAAACACTGCTGCGTCCAGTGAGGTGTTTCTCTCAAATGTCTATCAGCTACAGTACCCTGCTAACAGTAATCACATGCTCAAAGTCTTGTTTCTTAAACTAGAACAAGAAAAGGGGAAACAGCAGCTCTAACAGGTTACTCATTTCATGTTTATCTGATCACTTTCCAAGTCGAACTAAAAACTCTGATCTACAGCAGACAGTTCAGGGAGACTGTTAGTATTCTGCACTGTACATCAAATTCTAGGCTGACTTAAAAATAGCACGGCACAATGTATTTGGCCTCCAAAGCAAAGCATAGAGCTGTCTAACGGAAGTTTCAAATACTGCTGTAGGGCTGCTAGTCCAAGACTGTAATTTGTAGTGGTAGTGTGAATGATACAATTGACCAGGGTATTCAATCTTTCCTTTCTATTCAGCTGATTAAAAGCCCATCCTTTGAATTTCATGTGAACCTAATTTTTAACAGAAAATTTCAAAAATGTCAAAAACCAATGGAAAATGAAAAGGTAGCAAACATTTTTTAAAATCTCAGAACTATAATCTTCCAATAGCCTAAAAAGATACCTGTAAGAATTTAACAGTATGGCTATTATAGTGTAACTCTAGCATTAGAAGAAGAAACTCAGTAATGGTATTTTTGTTAATTCTGTCTGTGACGTTGTTCTTCACAATTCAGGCTGAACCAAAGGAAACACGGTGACTCTGTTTCGCATCCTGACGTTGTCTGCGTTCTGTTTCCTGACTTTCTGCAAGAGTGTGTGTCAGATCTCATGGCATATTTGGGCTCTGCTGTCTGAGCAAGCCTCAGCTCTTTCAGTCTGGCCCTTCAAAGCATGTATAGCCTTAAGTCTATTAACTGAACTAGAGCTTTGCCCAGCGATAGATCATTCAGTGCGCATCACCATTTTCCACTGTACCCTTACTTTCCATATATGGCCACTATTAGTCTTTACCCTTTTTATCACGTATATTAGGAACATGTTTGTGTCCTCAGAGAGCGTGATTCAAACTATTCAGCTATTTTTTTCCCACGTTTGTGGCCAAACTACTAAAACTCAACTGGGAAGAGAAAGACAGTTTGAAAGTTTCCCTGAAAAAATGGAAAGATTTCGCCACTTCTGTATACTATTTAATTTTTTGGGACAGTTGTACTCCATATAAACTAGAATCACTTTGAGGGGACAAATGCAAAGAGTTGGACTGGCCAAATATACAAACTAAATGTCTCTAAACAAATTAGTCTTTTCTTCTATTTTAGGATTGCTAGTTGCTAGCTGAACTATACTGTCACTCTGCCCCTCCTCCAGAGGAAACAAACATGAAGAATTAAACTGGATTCATTTCTTAATTACTTTGAGAGCTTCAAACTGATAATTCGCTATTGCCATCTATTGAAGCAAGTCGATTACAGTAAGCTTCATGTTTGTAGGGAAGAACTAAAGGATATTGTTTTTAATTATTCTTTAAAATCACTCTTGGCTGGGGCTTTTAACACGTGAAATACTCAGGCCTAAACTATTTCTATCCTAAATTGAATGTCTCTTAATTTTCTATGCCTCATTTTAATTCATGTTATTAACAGCAGCTTTTGGAAAACTGCTTTTAAAAATCTTCCTCCTCTCTTTGCATTATATAAATGAATGCATTTGGTCAAAAATCACTTAAGACAGTCCATGGCTGTGGTTAGTGAGTCTGAATGGACAGTTCACCAGTTAACCATGATTTCATCTTCCTTCCATCTAGGATGGAACTCCTGTTCAGAATAGTCAAGAGTACAAAAGTCTCTTTAAAGCAGAGCTATCAGGTGAGTTTGAGCACTCAACTTCTATTAATTTTAATAACATCTAAGAATTCAAAACACAGGTCTAAAAATCACAGCTATTGCTCTTAATCCTGTTGTTACTGTAACTCATATAAAATTGCCAACTGAACTGTATCAGTCAACAAGCCACCTTTCCTATTTTTTTACACGGAGATTCCTACAAATAAGGGAACAGCATAGTGAAAAATGGCAAGGTAAAGTAAGCAACAGATCACTGCGCTCACTATTTTTAAGACTCAAAGTCTGAAAAGGAGAAAGTCAGGAGGTGGATCCTGATGCGTTTATGTGTATCTTAACACTCTTAGTGATAACATTCTTCTGATCTGTTCCTTTACGTGGCATCTCTGTTTTAGAGAGATGGAATGCCGGCACAGGTGAGTTAAGCTCACAGAAGACATCAGTGGCAGACACAGGAAGGAGTCCAGCATGCTTATTTTCCCTGAGCCGGCATTTCTATTTGGCACTGTATTGATGAGCTAGTGAGGAAAGCTTTTTCTTTGATTCAGGATTTAGATGCTGGCATGCAGCAGAAGTGCTGAGTCACAAGTTTTTGAGTGCTGGATTCTGCTCACTGAAGACATTCATCATAATTCACCTTGATGAAAAAATAAAGGTAATGCTTGTACTGTAAGATTAAATAAATCCAGTAATTCCTATTCAGTTTTCAATATTGATTACTTTTGCTCATTTTCTTTCTGATTAGAGGACTTCGTGATGAGTCACATCTGATTTTAAGTACAAGGAGAACACTCGTATCACCATATTCCAGGGCACTTCAAATATAATAAAGAACCTGGCACACTCACGCTAAAACAGTAGATGACATAAGCAAGCTCAATTCTGCTCAGTTTACACAGATGGATTTCTCCATTTGAATAGGAGAGGAAGCTTCTCTGAGTTGCTTAGTTGTCTGCCTTCAATGTCTGCCACCAATTACGCTCAGAAACCTGGATGTTATTTTGCTCCTGTTGAGTTTATTCAAGTGAGGGTTTTGCTGCAAGAGAGAACAGAGCTTTTCTGATCCACACGCTCTTTTATTTTTACATCTAAATTAGCCTTTCCACATTTTGCAGAATCGCCTCTTGGGATTTCCCCCCTTTGTTTCCCTGTCATGCATGCCACTCACCTCCTGGGTGCAAGCCATCGCTTTCTAAAGGCAAGGAGCACACTGCAAGGTTTCAGCTAAGGCTAATCATAGCTTTTTAGTTGTTCTCAGTAATCACTGGTGAGTCACATGAAGAACACTCCTCTTACATTTAATGCAAAGAGTGTGCCTATGTATTTTTCATCTCTGCTGTTAAAACCAAGAACCATTCTTCCTGCAGTGTCTTGTGAATCCTCAGCACTTCTGGGTCTGAGCGAAGAGGGCAGGTGGGCAGCCTTCCTAGGCCTACGGAGAGCACGGGTTAACGCTCATACAGAACTCGGGTCACGGCAGGCTAGGCACCAAAGGGATCTAAATCTTCCCTTTCAGTGCTTTACTTCTGCTCCCAAAGCAGAACCCACAGCTCCAAATTAGGGCTCTCTTCTGCCTGCCTTCCTAGAGAACTGCTGGGGAAAAATGGCACAGAACAGGGAAGAAACCTGTAACCAGGAGGATATTAACACAAATTCCTTATCACGGTGACATGCTGAGTCTCTGCCTGGTAGCTAAATAATTATGTAATTTGTGGCCTGGTTGCTGCGTATATAAATATAATTAAATATATAAATAGATGAAGCACAGTAATAATATATTTTTTGCTCTCTAGTAATTGATCTAACTTTAGGGATTCGTGATTTGATTCTCAGTGGAAAACGTCATCTAACATGACAACTTCCAAATTAAAGGATAAAGGCTGGAGCTGGTACCTGTGCAAAGCTCTGTTAGCTCAAGGTGGACATCGATTGAGATTTCTGAGCTTTGCGAAGACCTCTGCATGTCTACATACGGAGGTGACGTGGTTTTCTAGTTAGAATATCAAGAAGTTTGCAGAGCTGCTTATCCTATTAATATGAAGGAAAAATTTAAGAAGCCCATTTATCTACACTGAACAGAACTGTGCTCAGACCTTATGCTCCATCAAACTATGGGTTCATGTAGTAGGTAAAATCCACTGAGGAAAATTACGTCTGTTGTTCTCCTTAGGTCTTCCCGAAAACTAGATGTAACTCATCATGACAAATCCTAGTCTGCAAAAAAGTGATTAAAAAAAAATTTTAATCCCTCTGTTAGATGGTGCTGGAGAAATACAGTTTTGGGTTTGAGGAAAGGTATTTTGGGGAAGAAAATGGCTAGGACTTTTCATACCAAAGATTTTGCTTCAATTTCCATTTGTTTTTATGAATTTCTCTCCTGGAATACAGAGCATATGTATTACTTGCCCAGCTGAAAAGGAAGAGGAGGAGACAGCCACTTAAGTAGCCAACAGGATTTTCTGGGAACTTTAGTTCTGTTCCAGACTTTCTGTTCTAGCAGAAGTGATTCTGATCCAGCTGCTTGGGATGGACCACCAAATATTGGCATGGACACTTTCATTTGCAGTGGAATTTCTTCAGTAGCAACAAAGATCTGTTCCCCCCCTCCTTGTTATGCTCCCATGTCCCTCTGACGAAGCTTTGTTCAGCTGTGTTTGTGCAATCAATGTTACTCCAACACCAAAAATTTCAATTTTTTCCTTCTAAATTACTGACCAAAATCAGCTACTATTGCTTTATATGGAATTCGAATAGAAATATTTAGAAAACAGTTTTAAGCTGTATGAAGGCCAGCACTACAGGAAAGGTTTGAGTTTTCTTTTAAATCAGAAGACCGATTAAAATAGCGTGATGTTAAACAGGGTATTAGTATAGTATGTTCCCCAAGGTTACGTTTGTAACCTTACAACAGAATTTCCTATTTCCATAATTTCAAGTAGAAAATAAAAAGGTATCCTAAACTGGTTTTCAAATTTACAGAAAATATTTTGCTAAAAGTTCTACTGGCAGATTTGCTAACACATTTTAATTTAAACTGTGAATGTTTTCATTAACATACACTTGGCACAGAAAGTCTTAGCTAGAAATAGCGATTTTCTTCCCAATTGCATTTCAATGTTTTAAAATGCTAAATCCTTACATTTCTAGAGTTTTAGTATCACTCAAAACAACAACAGTCAATTGATCAAGCAAACCCTCGTGCTACGACTAACATGAGGAAAAGGGTGAGCTGGGTAAGTTTCTCGTTACGCAAGACAGAGGTTTTAACGGGCATCTGATCTGTAATTCTGGCTCGAGTATGGTCTCTGAATTGTAATAAATATTGGCCTGGATGTTCTTCTGGATTCAGAGCCGCTTTCACGACCGGATTAGCAAAGTTGTTGACCAGCTGTAAACACAACACCCGCCGCCGCTCTGCAGTGCCTCGCAACCGGGAAAATTACTCCGTCGGGAAAGGCGCCGTCCCCGCCGCGCAGCAGAGGCGGCGGAGCGGGGCCCCCCCCGGCCACGGGCTCTGCCGGGCGGGGAGCGGGGGGAGCAGGCAGCCCGGCCCCGGCCCTCTGCCCGCACAGCTCCACCGCGATGGCAGCTGCGGCGCTGCGTGTCCCCGGCGCAGCGCCCGCTCCCGGCCCCCTCCCCGCTCTCCCGGGGAGGGCTGTCCCCGGCCCTGCCGCCGGTCCCGGCTCCCCTCCTCCCGCTCTCCCGGGGAGGGCCGCCCCCGGCCCCGCGGGACGGCGTGCCGGGCGGGGAGGGGGGGGGNGGGGGGGGGGGGGGGGGGGGGCCGCCCGGGGAGCGGCGCCGGGGGCGCCCCGCTGCGCAGGGGGAGCCCGAGGAAATGACTTACTTCCCTTGCGAGCCCTCCGCGCGTCCGCGGCCCTGCCCGGCGGCAGCGGGTCCCGGGCGCCGGGGCGGAGGGGGGGCGCGTTTGGAAGGGAAGATGCTGCGCAGAAGGAGCCGAGACGCAGCGCGGGCACGCCGGGGCCGCGGCGGTCCCCGAGGCACGGCCATGCCGGGACACACGGCGCCGGACCGGGCAGCGACACCCCGCAGTCGCTTCGGAGCGCCCCGGGGCGTCACTCCAAGTACCCGTCAAAGACATCCAGCTCGCTGTCCGTCTCGTAGAGCACGGAGCCAGGGTCGGAGAGCACCCCCAGATCCACCAGAGCCTGGTCCATATCCTCGGGCAGGAAGACGATGCCTACATTGAGAACGATGTACTCCATCAGGAAGGCATAGTACAGGATCAGCACGTTGACAAAGAACAAGCCCACGTAAAACATATAGGGCAGCACCAGCAGCGCATGGAAGGCCCAGGACTCCAGCGAATCCAGCCGTGCCGAGACCGCGGCGGGCATGCAGCCGTGCGGGGCTGCGGCGGGCTCCGGCGGCGGCGGCTGCGGGCGCCGCAGCGGGCACCGACCTGCCCGGCCGGCGCAGGGGCGGGCGGCGGCGCAGGTCCGCGCTCCGCAGCCCCGGTGGCAGGAGAGGGCGAAACCCCAGAGACGGAGCCGGAGCCGGATCCGGAGCCGGGAAGAGGCGAGCCCCGCGGGGCGCGGAGGCGGCACAGCCGCAGAGCGGCCGGCTCGGTCCCGTCCTTCCCCGGAGGGAGGCGGGCGGCCAGCGCGGGCTTCAGCGGCGCCGCCGCAGCCCCGCCGTCGGCAGGAGGCTCCTCAGGGGCATTTCCAGCCCGGCTGCTGCAGTCCCGCCGCGGCTCCCCCTCCTCCTCCCGCCCGCAAACTTTGCGGAAGGAGCCCGCAGGCGCGTTGGGGCGCTCGGCGCGGAGCAGCTGCCGCCGTCAGCGAGCCCGCCAGCCCCGGCAGGACCCCCCCCGCCGCCCCGCCCCGCCGCACGCCGCGGTTGTTTACCCGCGCCGCGTCCCCATCGCGGCCCGCCGTGACGGGCGCCGGCGCCCCCACCGCCTTCCCCGGCAGCCGGGTCCCGCTCCGCCTGCGGGGCCGGCCGCGGCGCGCCGGAGGGCACGGCAGGCGGCTTGTGGTGCCCGGCCCCCGCCGGGCGCCTTCCCTCGCCCCCCGCAGCCCGGGGCAGCCCGGGTCTGTCCTCTGCCCCGGGAGGCGTTTTCTGCTCCCCCGCGGCCCAGCAGGGCCCTCCTGGAGCAGCCGTGCGGGCCTGGGCCCCTTTGACTTCGGGGGAGGCACCAAGGGTTTGCCTGTATCAAAGTATAATCAAATGCATCATTTTAAACTTTTTTTTTTTTTGATGCTGGCTGACAAACCCTTCAGCTTTTAGTTTGATTTAGTTTCTTTATCCGGTTAAAGCAAAAAATCTAAAACCAGATGACGACATTCATCAACGATCCCGTTCTCTTTGTTCTGCTGTACTTACGTTAGTTTAAACTAAGCCGATTCACAACTAACTGTGCAATACTTACTGGGAAAGCCTTCGCAAGAGGAGTGTCAGCGGCTGAATTTCCGCCACTGTGTCTTGCAGTGCCCTGTGCTCCTCCGGCCCCAACCGCCCCCGCCAGCGCTGCTCCCGCTGCGGTTACCAAAGTGAACAAGGAACGTCAGGCACCAAATTTTATCCCAAATTACGATGTATTTGAGAGGTATACGCACATGTTAAAAGGCTGGGTTTGATGTGGGGTAAATCTAGTCTTTTACATCCCTCTAACTTAACAGTCCCCTCACGACCTGACAAGATCTAACTCCTAACTGCCAAAGACTGGGCAAGAATCGATTAAATAAAACCCGGAGCCAACCCCGCGGCTCGGGGAGGTGCGGGGCACCCCGCAGCCCCCCGGGCCCATCGCTGCTGTCGTGCTCAGACATGGCGCCGGGGGCGGGCCCAGCACCGCGCACACGCCCTCACTCGGTCGGCTCTGAGAAAGGCTGCCCGAGCGCGGCCCTCGCAGGAGGACGGCTTAGGGCACGCGGTTCCACCGCCCTGTGGAAATCCTCACAGGAAAGGAAAAACCGCCGGGCCCTCCGGGGACTCTCCTGTTCCCGTGCCGGTGGTGGGCCACGACGGGTGCCGGGCCCTCGCGGGCTCCTTCGCGGCCCGTCCCCACAGAGCGCGCGGCTCCGCCCCGGCCGGCGAAGGCGGGAATCTGAGGAGAGCTCACGCCCCCGCCCCGCCCCGGAGCCTGCTGGGACTTGCAGTCCGCGCGGCGCCGCCAAGGCGGGGCGCGGGACGGCGCTTCCCGGCGTGCCCCGCCCGCGCATGCGCCTCGCCGCTTGTGTGCGCCGGTGGCTGCCGCTGTGGAGGGCTCCTTCCCGATCTCCGCCCGCCCGGGCGCCGCTCGCCCCTCGCCCGCCCTTCCCCGCGGGGCTATGAAGCCTTAGAGCCCTCGTAGGCCGTAGCAACCGTTCGCCGCCAGCATGTTCGGCCGCTCCCGCAGCTGGGTGGGCGGCGGGCACGGGAAGGCCTCCCGCAGCATCCACTCCTTGGACCACCTCAAGTAAGCGCGGGGCCGGCCGCGGGCTCGGGGGCAGCTGTGAGGGGAGCCGGGGGCTGCGGTCGGCCCTGCTTGGTTATGAGGGGACTGGGAGGGTCGGAGCCGGTGCGGGGGGCGGTAGGCGGACGGGCTCCGTCGGCGGAGCTGCTCGGGGCAGGGATTTCCCTCGGAGAGGGCTGCGGAGCGGGGCCGGGGCGGCTCGGGGGCGTCCCGGAGGAGAGGGCGTGAGGGGGGAGGCGGCTCGGCCGGCGGCGCGCCACAGCCGCCCGCGCCCTCCTCGCCTCAGCCCTTTGGCGCAGCTCTCCCGAGGCCAGAGCTGCCCGAGCGATTCGCCAGCGGCGGCGGAGGCTCTCGGTGCGGGGTGGGCTGGTGTCCTTCTCACGGAAATCTGTCCCGTTTCTGCCTCTTCGTCCCAGAACGTCTTCAGGGCAGACGCAGTTCCGTGATGTCGTGTCACGCTTATGGCCGCGATACGTGTTCGTTTGATTTTTAATAATGTCACAGGCGCGTTCTGTGGAGTAGAGTGTAAGAGATGATAAATACAAGAAGTGCCACATTCCTCTTGAGGGAGAACTTTGATTCTTTCCTGGTAGTGGCGAAGACGGGGAAGCAAGGAGCCTGGTCCTAGCCTGTAAACAATGTGTGAATGTTTTGAAGTGTGTGTGTGTGATCTTAGTAGTCAGCAGTGATTCATGGTAGTCAGGATGGCGGGGTTGCAGGTCCAGGGGATCTACCCTGGTTAGAGGGCTCAGCAGCTGGCACAGAAGTAAAGCTGTTGAGCTTGAAAATTGTAACCTTCGTCTCAGGAATCTGATATCCTTGTGTTACTGCTGACTGCAGAATGTAGAATAGTTTTTTCTAGTTCTGCCACTGGAGAGTTGGAAGGATGACAAGGGATAAAACAATTTTAAATTCCCTTCCATTTTAAGGGTTCTGCTATTGCGAGAAAAATGAGGTCCACTGTTACAGCTTCTCTTTCTACTGAACAAGAAAAGGAGGTCATTAAGAGGGGAAGCATTTTCTAAATTAAATCGCTGTGAATACATAGCTTATTGAGAAATAAGTAGCTGGTAGTTTTCAGCGATTAGTCAAATTACGCGGAGGATGTGAAAGATCTGACAGTAATGAGCAGGTTGCACTTATACAAGATTTGTATCTTGCAGTTGCTTTATCAGGATGATTTGTGGATTCTGGTCCTTGTCTCTAAACTGGAAAAATGTTCAAAACTAGCAAGACTACTTGAAATGCTTGACTTTACCAAAGGCAGGGAAATCAAGTCTGTAAATACAAAACTGATGAGGCAGTAGCACTGCAGAAAGTAATTTGGAAAGCACGGTAGGTCAGACTAATAGGTTAACATGATCTGGCATTGCAGGAAAAAGGGGAAAAGTCATGCTCAGTTATAAACATAGGAATGTTCTATTTAACATACCAGCGCTAGCCATTGGGTACTACTCAGCGCTAGTGGAGCTTTAGATCTATCTGTTTTCAATATTACACTTGAAGATACAGCAAGAATACATTTGGAAAAAGGAGGCTGGTGAGAGGGAGGCTTTGGGATGTTAGAATCTTTCAGGCAAGAAAAATGTGATCATGTGCTCTCTTGGGGCCACAGAGGGTAGAAAAAGCGGTATGCTGTTTGATTTGCAGCAAAAGGGAATTAGGCTGTAAGTGTTGTGGTTTGTGCTTGACTTCTTACCTGAGAATTGAAGTATATAGTTCTCTACTGAAACACTAGCTTTGGCTTGTTTGCTTTTTTGCATGTCATTTCTTTAATTATGAAATCTAAAATGGTAGTATGTAAAAGACAGCCAAGGCTGTTGATCTGTTTAGACTATGTATATTTTTAGTGTTTGTTTAGCTAGGCTGTATGAATTTCAGTTTCTAGGTAGATCTCAATGGCAAAGGTAGCTACCTAGTGGTAAAGTGAAATTTAGGGCTTTTCTAAGGTAGCAGTTGAAGTGGGTAAGGCCACAGAAGAAAAAAAGGGCAAAGAACCTTCGTTTTGGGCTCAACAAAGAAAGTCAGTCTTGGTAAGCTCACCGTCTTGTGATCTGTCTGCATTCTCATCTTTTCAACTCATCAAAAACCCATGTTGTGTTCCATATGAATGTGTTGAGTAGAACACACCAGCCTTGCTATTACAGGTTAGCTTGGCCTATAAAATACATGTTATGCTATGTTACAAGAGTGAAATTAGCCTGGGCTATCCTTATGGGAATATTTTTATTTTTTAACACGCATAATGTAGAGTTTAGTCTAAATTGAAAACAATACACCTGTTTAGTAATACTGAGGGAGTTACTGCTTTTTGTCAGTAAATGTTTGATCTGGATCTTCCATTCCTGTCAGCTTTAATGCAGTTTGTTTGAGTCTTGCTTTTGAAATGTTACTATTTGGTCTTTCTGCAAACATGCCGTAGAATGGGTCGCCTAAAGGAAAATTGCGAGGCTATTTGTATTACGTGTTTTGATACAGTTTCTTGGTCTCTGAGAACACTTACAGTTTAACCCAGCTTTCTAATACATTGCTGAATTGTGATCTAGAGAGGCTATGAAACAATACTATGCACTGCTTGAGTGCTTCTGACTTATTTTTCAGAGAACTTGGTATTTTTGTGCCCTTTGGTAAGTAGGTGAGGGAATGTCAATAAGTTAATAAATGGAGAAAGCGTAAGTTTTCTGGAAACAGGAACAATGCTAGTGATTGCTTGTGAAAATGGTCTTAAATGACTTATCTTTACATGAGATTGTGTCTTGTTGAACCAAGGCCAGAATCCGCTTCTTAAAGGTGGCATCCAGCGGTTTAAAATAAGATCTTCTTTTCCTTCCTTTATATAGTCCTCTGCTCTATTATATGCTTCCAGTTTTAAAAGCAAATACATCAAGTCTGTTTTATACAACAGTCTGTCTTGCTACATAAACTTGAAATCACTGCTTTCTCACGAGCCATGTGTTCTTCTTTTTCTTGTGGCCTAGCTTTGCACGTGAGCTGGCCGTTCTTATGTGGGTCAGGGTTTCTTACAGTTCTCTCCAGCCACTGACAGTGATAGTCACTGTACTCTGCTTCTGCAGCTTGTCACCTTAGGAGCTGCGACCTATGGTTAAAGTACAAAAAAGTCTTTTGTATTGCCCGGTTGAGGATAGTCTAACCTTAGCAGATGTATGGTCTGATCATCTTGAGACAATCACTGTATCTTCTTTCCCCATCTGTCTGCAAACTTTGACTTTGCATTGAAATGGATGAAGGGGATTTATGTCATTTATCCTAGTATTTAAATGGTGATATCTTAACCATTTTGAAGAGTTCATCTGGTAATATCTCTGGTGTTCCTGCTAAAGTGAAAGGTTTTGGAACTTAATATCTTTGTTTCTAGAAGCAAATTTTTTTCCTACTTTTCTAAGAAGTATTTTACATAGCTCTATTGTTACCTTCAAGTACGTTTCCTATTGTTGCTTCTACGCTTGGTATTTTAATTGCATACTGATTGCACAAAAGGTTTTATACCATTAGAGTTGGGTGCTGAACATTTCTCATGACTTGGTCAGATGCAGTGTCCATAAACATTGAAGACTTGTTTCACAGCTGATTCATTTCCTGAAGTACTGTCTGTGCTATACATCGAGTTTCCTCTATGAGAACAGTATGTAATTACATAGTTACAGGCAGCATGAAGAAGCAAGCATGTTATGGTTAAGTCTGGGGTTTTTTTCATTTGAGTACTTGACTTCCTAAACTCTTACCTGTTTTAGTGTATTTTTGTAAGTAATAAGTAGGGAAGTCATTAATACACACTTTCTGTGTTCATGAGTTGTCAAACCTTTGAGCATGGTTTCTTACCAGACAAATGTTCAGAATCTTGTTTGTCGTGTTATGTTGCTGGCAAAATCTTCCATTGATTTTGATGGTATCAGGTGCTTGGACACTTCCTGCATGGGGGGCTGTTGCTAGGTTTTTGTTTGGTTGAACCCAGTCTTCAGATACAGAGGGACAGAGATGACAAAAACCTCCTCTCTGAGGGTTTAGCATTTTGGAGCACGAACTTGACCCCTTTGTAATCAGCATTTAAAGACAGGCTTTAAGAATTTACGTAAATATAAAAATACTGGGTTTGTGTGATAGTTTATATTCTTGTGATATAGTATGTTGCATCTCTGGTGAGAGAAACAAGTATGCGCGTACTTTCTCATTCTTTTTCAAGTAAGTGGATAAAGGAATAGCTTGAAAGTAAAGCCCAGGTTTTCGCTAAGTGCATCAGTGTGTTAGCAAATCAAGGAACTTTGCAGTAATGTTGATATTAAGTAAATTAATTTGGAGTTCATGTTAATGTTAATTCCTGACTATTAAATGTTTCTTGCTTTTTGCATCTGTAATGCTCTATGTTCCGTAGACTCCTGAGGTGAGGTAATAGCGTGTAATTCTTTCAACTTCTTTCAATTCTGAGTTCTGCTGTTGGAGTAAACTTTATTCCCAAGCTTGCATGATGTAACATATTAATGAGAAATATATATTCACAGATAGAATAATTTATATATGACTTCAAATAAATAGGCTAAAATATGTGAAGTAGTGTAGTATTAATTACTTTCTTTAAACTAACTCAGGAAAAATACTTACCATACAGATTGCTGTGGAATGAACTGTTCTGATTCAATTGCCTCCTGTCTTCAGCTGTTCACTGTTCCATTAACTGATGCATGCTCAGAGTAGTGACTTAGTTTTTGATTCACTGTTCTGATAATACATATAGTGCCATAATGGGAAGTTTTTGCAAGGCTTGTGTGCTGTGTGCTCTTCTAGGAAGCCCTGGGAATTCTTATAGGAGGTCAGACTTAAACTCTTACATCTTCACTGTTAGCCATCGTGCTGTCAGTGTTTGTAGAAGGAATCTTGAACTGTGATCCGCAGATTAGTTGAAGAGGATTTGCAGGTGCTCTTTGACTTGCTATTTAGTGACTTCTATTATGGTATGGCACGTGATCAGGCAGATACAACTGTAGGAGATAGCTATGAATCAACTTTTCCTAGAATGGTTTCAATCTGAGCAGGTTTCTGTTCTGGATTTGGAAAATTGGTACTGATTTATGAGGGGAAAAACCAGCATGAAGAGGGTGAGAATATTTTTCACTGAAGATAAAGAGTATGAAAAGCCAATCTTTTTCCCCCTCCTGCCATCTCCTCCCTTTTTCTTCCTCTTTACTCTGCTGTAGGTTAACCTTGATATGATATGGCTTTTATCATATTGCTGATTTTGGGGAGGAGGGAAGGGAGTATGTGGTATATCAAGTTTGTTAAAGCTGTGAGCTTCTGAGAGTTGTTTCTCTCTCGATGTCCTTGTGCAGTATTCAACACAGTAAAATCATTATTTGATGACTAAGCGATATGAAGATCAGCAAGCATATAGCATTTCACCGTAACACCATAATAAACTTCTCTGAAGTAGGTTCTGCTTCCTGCACGGCTTATGAGGACGGACTGTGTCTTGCAACAAGTCCTCTGAAGCTCTGGCCAACTGAGTGGCAGTTCAGTGGTTGAAGAAGATTCTCCAAACCAAATTTTGCAAATTTTAAGTAAACTGCAGATCTGATCAAACTTTTTTTTTTAATTGAATTCAAGCATGAAAAAGGTTCTGAAACTTGGTAATAACTTGTTTTGTCTTGGTAAGTCTGATTAAATAGTTGGAACAGCCTGATATATGTGCTCAGTTAAATGGCATTTTAGTCTCCAGCTGCATGTTTGCCCTGTGCAGTGATTCAGTTTCTTAGCTTAGATAAAATTGATGGGAATACTGTTTTTTTGAAATGTGATTTCAAGTCTGTTTTTGGTCTAAACTTCTGAAACTTACTTTAAACTAGACAACCCAAAATTTTGTTTTAGAAATGCTTCCTGGAACCCTAGTAGCTTGGCAAAATTGGTATTTTTATTTTTATCTTTTACATAACAGCTACTTGAGCCCTTTGGGTCTTAAAAATTGTCTTCTTGGACTTCTAAACTCCTGCATTGTACTAATAAGATTCCTAAAATTTCAACCTGACTTGCTGAATAACCTTTCATGGAATCCAAAACAATAATGATAGGCTGCCACAGAATCAGGACAGGCAGGCTGTTTTCCCAAAAACAGGTCCTGGGAGTTTTGATTAACTCCACTTTTTATGGGAAGGTTGATAGTATGGAAAACCTGTATTCCTTCCCAAATGCTTGTGAGTATATTGCTCAGATAATCCTGAATGCTCAGGTGTTACTCCTGGATTTCGACAGAGTGCAGTATAGCAATATATGATCTGTGGTTAGTAATCTGAACTCTTGCAGTTTTAAAATGACATGAAATTTCTCTTAATATATTTTTATTTAATTACTTTCATAATTTATTTAATTAGTTTCTTGCATCTATCCTTTTTATTGCTATATAAAAGGGAAAAAAAAGAGGGAGAAAAGCAGTGGTGATTCTTATACTTTAATTAGAAATTCCCCTCCCCCCCCTTTTTTTTATTAGGACAAAGGGAAGTAATCTCCGTAGCATCTTATTTTGGAGGGGAAAAAACAAAAAGAGAAACATGCTTGCTTGACTGAGTAAAATTCTGAGACTTTCAGACTTACAATACAAGCCTTTCAGATTTTATTTAGCTTCCTGTCACCTGTTGTAATATAGACAGACATTTTTTTTAAACTTCACTAGACAGCCTTAAAATCTTGTCCTTTGAGATGGTAAAGCTGGAATTTGCCACCTTTCTGGTCAGTACTTCTGTGCTTGGAGGACCAGAGACCTGATGTCAAGATGCATGAATAGTCTTTGACAGTCCTGATTATTAACCATCAAATTGATGTGAGTCTGTAGACTGTTTCTGCAGACGAGAGAAGGGATCTAACTTTTCTACATCTGCATGTGTCTCTTGCCAGAATTACACTTTTCCATATCAGCTACTGCATGCTTACCTGCTGCTTCTATTTCTTCTTCTTGCTCATCACTCCTTTGACTTTAACGTACTTCCAAAGAAATTCACTACGTTGCCATAAAAAGCACCACGGGACAACTGTTACATAATTTGTAGTCCTATGTTAACATATGCATAAGCATTCATAACTCACCTGGCTAGTTACACATTTGTTTCGTTTGTCACATATCCTATTTAACAATTACTCTTCTCTCTGCATCAGTATTGAAAGGAAATTTTAGGATTTTAAAATTGTACAATCATTAGACTAAGCATGTGTGTGTATGTGTGTGTCTACATTAAGTTACAAACATGGTGTGTGTGAAAGTGGCAGGATGGCTTATTACTTGTAATTATTTTTTCTTTTAGGTACATGTATCATGTTTTGACTAAAAATACAACAGTAACAGATCACAACCGCAACCTGCTGGTAGAGACTATTCGTTCTATAACAGAGATCCTTATATGGGGGGATCAGAATGACAGCTCTGTATTTGAGTAAGTACTTAGAAGTAATTTTGGTTCTGGTTTTGTTTTTGAAGAATGATTCAAGTTGCATAGAGATCTAGTTCAAAAGGTTAACTCTTTCAAGACTGTATTTCATGAATGTAGGTAGAAAGATGGGTAAGCAGGATCATATTCTTGTCATACAAAGAAACAGAATTTGCTTCTGTTAGCAAAAAAAGTGTTCCAAGTCCAGAGCCCCTTTCATGTAGAGCTGTTGTTTGACTCTCAAATCTTTGATATAAGTACAAAATCTAACCTACTTTAGGGCCCACATTTACTCAGTACATCAATTAGTATCACATGACTTGAACTTTTTCACTTCAATTTATATAAGATACTACAAATACATATCTCATTCTAGCTGTGATATTTAGAGTTTTTATTCAGATGTTATTTTAATCCTCATAAAATAACGTGATAGAAAAATGAACTTCAAAACAAACATTCACAGTTGCAAATTGGACTGTATTAATGCCCATTGCTTGGCTGTTTGCCTCAAGACACTTGCTTTTTTATAAAGGCAATTTGTGATTGAGACAAGTAAAGCTTAAGGTGTTGGGTATTTTTAGTTACTTATTTAGGGAGTGGTTGGTTTTATTTTTACAAGATGATTTCAACATGATTGGGTTATGATGCTGACTAAGAAAATTATTCTGCTCGTTCATATCTATACTGTAACTCCATCGTGTTCCTTACTCTGCTTGGGAGAATTTTAGGAATGAGGAGTTTTTTCACATAGACATGTATTTGTGATGTCCTGGTAGGAAGGAGTCCACACTGTTGTCTTTAAATTGCGTGCATTTCTGGTTTAAAAACAGTGCAAGCATTCAATTCTGTTTGAATTGTACAATAAACTATGAAATGCTTGCTTCTGGTGCAGAAAAAAAATAAAGTGGATCAAAAATAAGGTCTACAGCGTTGAAGACAAAAAGTGTGTTAGTGGGGGCAAGTGAAAAAAACGTAACCTATTTTTAGAGGCTCTCCCCTTCAAAATTATGAGTGCAAGATAGGGAAGCTGCCTGATAAATTGAATACACTAAAAATAAAATGAAATAAAAAAGGCCTGATTTCTTGACATCTCTTCTCTGCATAATTTGAATGTTGAAGCGCCCTTGTTAGTATTTAAGGTTCATGGAAGATGTTCTTCTGTTACGCAGACCAAACTTTTTGCAAAATAATTCTTCACAAATGTAAACCATGCTGTTTGTCAAACTTGCCTAGAATTGTCCCTGATCCCAGTAAAATTATGTTCCTGTTAAATACAGCAGCTGACTTTATGACACCTCTATTTTTTTTCAGCTTTTTCTTGGAGAAGAATATGTTTGTTTTCTTCTTGAACATCTTGCGTCAGAAGTCTGGTCGTTACGTGTGTGTACAGCTTCTGCAGACTCTGAACATCCTTTTTGAGAACATCAGTCATGAAACATCACTGTGTAAGGGCACACTTTTAAACTGTTTAGGATTAAGTGATCAAGATTTGATTGAATTCCCTTTCATTTAGTGAAATTTAGTCCTAGTGTCCCTTCACAGAAGAACTATATGAGTTCCTAACAATCTTTTTAATTGAACACTACGGAAAATACAGTGTAATTTGACTCTGAAATACTTTGTAATGTAAATTTTCAGTAGTACCAGAGGAGTTTTTTGGTACTACTGAAACACTTCTGTTGCATATTTCAAGGGGTTCTTTAAGTTAGCAAAATAGTTGTGGTCTGAAACGTTCACCTTGCTGCTGCAGATTGTGCAGTGGAACTCTGTTGTCTAATTTGTACTGGAAGTGTTCTGACATCATTTGGGCTGGCGTTCAGCCGCTAGCATTTACCTCAAGGTTTTTAGAAACATATAAAGAGGACAGAGAATTAATAGTTAAAGTATTTTGGGAGGAAAAGAGAGTTTTTTTTAAGTGTTATTTATTAGCTGCAAAGCCTACATAAATTGAGGAAGGTGAGTGTATTCTCAGTTGTCTTCTTGGGAGCAAAGACCTCTGTAGGGAACAATTTCCTTATGTTACCACTTGAAGCCATCACTTGAGTTGTTTGGCTAAAAATTGGGACCTTCAAGCATCAGGTAGTTTGTTGCTAGCTGGTACCTTAAATACAGTTAGTTAGCATAATGATTTTTTTTCTCTCTGTTAACCTGTGTAATGTCTTTTATTTTTCAGACTACCTGCTGTCTAATAACTATGTAAATTCTATTATTGTCCACAAATTTGACTTTTCTGATGAGGAGATCATGGCATATTACATATCATTTTTGAAAACTCTTTCTCTGAAGCTCAACAATCATACTGTACATTTCTTTTATAATGAGGTAAGTGGAGAAAGAGTTGCAGTGTAAGGATAAGAGGACTTTAATTAGAAATTGGTAGCAATTTGGCACATATTCTATTTAGTCTCTTGTCTCAGCATGTCCTGCATTTATTTTCGTAACGGTAATATCAGTGATTGTGAATTCATTTGTGGGGATAACTACAAAAGCATGCTAAAGAAGGTCTTTGTCTTCATGCAACTATAATAAAATAAAACTCTGGAAGTTAGTGTTGTACTGGACTGTTTCAGTAGTTCTGAAGTCTACTTCCCTGAGAATTTAACTTATTTATGCCTTGTTTTCTTGTGCTTTTATAAACAGGATCTTTTCTGTTGCACCACTTGGTTCTAAGAGGCTTAGTCAAAGTCTAAAATGCCTGAGTAATCAAAGGGCAAAGTTGAAATGGGTTTTTCCTCGTTTTTTCCTCATTCCACTTTTTGCCAGAAGAGGGCATTAAAGCACTGAATATGTGCAGAGTTAACATGGAAAGCTTTGATGCTTAGAGCAGTTTATTTTAATGCAGAGGTACAAATACAGCTGACTGTGCATTGTAAAATAATCTCTATTACTTAAGTAGAAAGCAAAAATATCAGAGTAATACATGGAAAACACTTTTTGTACAGAATCCCAATAAAAACCCTGTACATGTTTTGGCTAATTCATACATCCTTTCCTTTTGTTACAGCACACTAACGACTTCGCTTTGTACACTGAAGCTATTAAATTTTTTAACCACCCAGAAAGCATGGTCAGGATTGCTGTTAGGACTATAACTTTAAATGTCTACAAAGGTATGCTTTTTATATATTAAAAAAGGCGTGTGTACAAAATGCTTGTTTCATTGTAGTTTAATTTTCAGTTACTTACATTTAAGGGTTTTCTGTCTGTTTTATGAGCTTGAAAAGCTTAGCATGTTGACGTGCTTCAGGTACACATTTTGGTTTTTATGAAATAGAACCCCAAACCTACCGTATGTACTTGTAGATAGTACTGTTTCCTGACAGATGAAACTTTTTTTAAAAAAAAAAAAAAAAAAAGAGTATCAAGCATACACAAGGAACTTTAGTGTCCCTTCCAACAGAGATCAGATTGTGACTGTATTTAAAAAAACAAACAACAAACCCAACCCCCAAAACAAAATGCTTTAAGAATATCAAGTATTTTTTACTTATGAAATTGAGCTTTATAATGTACTAAGCAGTAACTTTGCTGGCTACATCACTTCCTTTTGGATTTGAAGTGCATTAGAATATGATTGTAGAGCTCCTAGGTGCTGCGGTCACTCCAGTCTAAAGAAGAGCTAGACTATTCCCAGAGATGCCCAGTGAAGGCCAGGAGGCTGCAGTCGCAAATTCCTGTACTGGATGTGCCAGTAGGACATAAGGAAAAAAACCGAAACTTCACTGTGAGAATATTTAAGCACTGCAACAGGTTTTCCAGAGAAACTGAGGAATCTGTATTGTTTGAGATCTTCAAAACTCAAAAAGGCCTTTAGCAACCTGGTTGAACTTTGAAGTTAGTGCTACTTTGAGAATGGGTTTGGACTAGACAATGTCCAAAAGTCACTTCCCCCTAAATTTTTCTTGGGGTCTATATAATCTGTAATTAACTGAAAATATCAGTGATCACTGTAGAAAAATTGGTGTGTATTCAGAACTTCTACCTCTGAAATCAGCATGCTGTAAGGTAGTATGTATTGTGGAATATGTTCATGCAGGGTATGTACTTGTCTAGAATTTTCATTGAATGTTGTAGTGATATAAAAGTTGGAGTTGAAAAAACACAGCTCAGATGTGCAGGTTTCATAATTTTCCGACTATCCATTTGCATATATTCTGGTCTAACACCTACCCTGTTATCTTTCAGTTTAGATGCTTTGTGCTTTAGCTTTTTTAACCCTTTTAGAGGATGTCACTATCCCAGTTCCTAATCCTGCTAACTGTTGTCTGTTTCTTTTGCCCTTCCTTCACTGATGATTCCTGTGTTCCTTAATGCAGTGTCATGTAAGTCTAACTAGCTTGACTTTCAGTATTACTGCTTTGTTCTTACGCTTTTTTCTCTTCTTTTTATTAAAGTGTGCTAAAAAACCTTTCTGAATTCCACTAGATTTGTTTATCTTCAGACCTATGTAAATATATCAATATTAGGCTCATTCAAGCCAATTAAGAATTGATATGACACTTTTGTAGATGTCCATTTCATGCATAAGATTATGTTAGGTATATACTCATAAAAAGCTAGCATGTAATCAAAATTCAGAAGATACTTTGTTGTATTTCTTATCAGTAAAAAAATAATTGGCAACTGATTTTTCTTTTTAACAATTTCTCTTAGTGGACAACCAACCTATGCTGCATTACATTAGAGATAAAACTGCTGTCCCTTATTTCTCCAACCTCGTTTGGTTTATTGGAAGCCACGTGATAGAACTGGATAACTGTGTGCAGACTGATGAAGAGTAAGCTTTTACAAATGCTGGGTATTGAATGGTCATGCTTTTCCCAGTTGTTGATACTCTCCTTATTTTGTCTGTAGGAGTCCAGTTAAGTTAGTTTCTGAATACATTCCCTTGTAGACAGTTCAAGCTTCTCATTCTTGTAAAGTTTTTTAGTGATTCTTTGAATTAATAGTGGTTAGTGCTGTGTGTCCTATCTGTGCTAATATTCATACAAGTAAATTAGTGTTTGGCAACATGATTTTTCTTCATCTTTTTTTTAGTTCTGCTAATTTCAGTAGCTATCCAGAAGACACAAAAGTTATTTTGTGCTTCTCAGTCTTACTAACTTTGTCTTTTTAATGTTTCTTTTCTGTATATCATCTCAGTAGAACAGATTTTTTTAAAGATTCTTGGAAAAAAATTTGAACTGGAAAGGTGAACTTCATTTACTATGAGAACTGTCAGACCTGAAATTCCTGTGAAATCTTCCACTATCAACTACAGAAATATTTTGTTGATTCAGTTTATTCTTGGTTTACCTTCCCACCCCCACCTTAGAATGGGTGGCTGTTTCTTGCCTTCTTGAAGTGAAGAGGTAGACATCAAATACAACATAGATTTCTTCTTTTATTTTTGGAAACAAATCTTACCATTTTTTATGGCTGGCTTGTGAAAAGACTCTGGCAGTGTAAAGAGAAGTTTTGTAAAAACATTGCTTCTGAAAACTTGGGGAAAAACTTGATATATACATCATAGAGCACATATAAGCCTGAATACTGTTTGACTTTACTGAAAACATCATCTTTAGGCAGTCGATCTGTGCAAGGTGATCTGGGGAAGGGGATGCACGTTAATTCTTTCCTTAAAATTTTAAGACTTTGACAATTGCTTATATCTGAGACTTTCTTTCTGCTCTCTTTTTCAGGCACAGGAATAGAGGCAAACTGAGTGACCTGGTAGCAGAACACCTTGATCATTTACATTACCTTAATGATATCCTTATCATTAATTGTGAATTTTTAAATGATGTGTTGACAGACCACCTACTTAATAGGCTCTTTCTTCCCCTCTACGTGTATTCATTAGTAAATCAAGATAAGGTAAGCTAATACCTGCAAATAATTAAGTCGTAAAGGTATTACTTGCTTTCGGTATGCATAATGACTTGTTCAGCATGTGTATTCTGTAATAGGGTTAATACTGTCAATATCTATGTTTGTGTGTTTTATATTAAGCAGCTTAAATAAAATAACTGTATGGGAAGTACCCTGAGACTGAATTTAAGGGCAGAACAGATGAAACTTTATTCACAAAACAAATACTGTTTTGGATGACGTGGTTGTGAGCAATAGTGGAGATGAGAAGAGCTGCAAATTTGGAAAAGGGTTTACATTTCTCTGGCACGGGGAGATGTGTGATTTCCTTTTCTGATATGGTAACTTGTCTCCTGGCAAAAGCAGATTGCAGTACCTTTTCCCAGTATACGCGCAAATTTTCCATGACGTAAAGTCGACTCCAGGTAGAAAATATAAACGTTTGGTTTTGATACTTGGTTCTTCTATTTGCAGATAAGCTGTGTTTGAATGTGATACAGTTTAATTTATTTTTAAAGCATAGCCTTTCAATTTAGTGGAAGGCTAATTCATAATGAAATAGAAATTGGTCTTTTAAAACCTGTACAGGTTCCTGTATTCACTTGTCTTTAAACAAAAAAAAAATAAATTCACTGTTCTACTTATTCTTGTGTTTTTTTCTTTTTTCTTTTTTTCTTTTTTCTTCCTCCCTTCCCCCTTCTTAATTTTCTGCAGTTGTGTTTGTTCTTAAGATACACAATGCTTGGTGAATTTAAGCATATTTTCATTAACCAGAGGACAGGTTTACTGCAAGTTAATGAATTCAGTATATTGCATGTGCGCTGAACACTGAATAACAATCAGCTCCTTGTCTTGCCATTGAAACAGGGTGAAGCAGACTTCCTGGCTTTTACTTTCGTTTCAGCTATTCTAACTCTTTCTACTCGTGCATGTACAAAAATCTGCTTTTCCTCCTGTTTTCAGGGATATGTGTCTATTACCATGAGGCCAGAGATATTTGCAATCATAAAATTGGGCTGTTCTTACCTCTTGGGATAACTGATGAATTTATTTGGTGACAGTTTTTAAAGTATCACTGACTCATTTTTAGAAACATTTTCGTTACTACTTGTATATAAATTTAGCACTGTTGTGCTCAAGTTATACTTCAAATATTTTTGTCCAATGTGATTTACTTGATTTAGAGAAGCATCTGTCAAGAACCTGTTTTTATTATGTGGGTAGTGTTTAATTGTTTCTGAATAGATAATTTTTAGATCAGACTTCAATGAATGTTAACTGAGAAGTACATTTTGAAAGAATAAAAGCATAGTGAAAACCAACATACTTCTGAGATACTCATCTCTTAAATTTATGTTACCAAAGTGACTATGATGGACAGTAATCAATAGCCATTTTTTAAGCATGTAGAGTAAGGGATATGCTCATTTGGAGAGTCTTCATTTGAAATAGTTTACAAGAAGGGAATGTTGATAAGCATGATGCTTTCTGAACGGTTTGTAGCGGAATCTGGAACAATACAATATTAAAAGTTTTGTTCTAAATAAAATACTAAACAGTGTAAATGCTTTAACTTTGTATAAATAATTTAGCATTTTTCGTAACTTTTTTTCTGTAGGGTGGAGAGCGTCCAAAAATAAGTTTCCAAGTTTCTCTCTATCTTCTTTCTCAAGTAAGTACTTTAAGTATTTTGTCGTATTTCAGGACATGTTTTGCAGTGCTGTTACGATTTATAAATTAATTTATTTTCATCTATTTTAGCAAAGCCATTGAAGACAATTTGCCAAACAAAGTTTTAAAGCTATCAGTTTCCATTTTAAAAAAAAAAAGGCAAGATAATTTGTCTTTTTGTGGACAGGCCAAATAGCTTCTTACTTGAGTTAATATCATTCTTCTGAGAATCCCATAGCACAGGGTAGCCTTTAGAGCATTCAGTGATTATAGTTTATGTACACCACCTGACAAATGGTGCATAGTAGAGCTGTGCAACATGCTAGGACAGAATTTAGTAAAATTGCAGGTGAAATTTAGATGCTGTATTTTCCATAGCTCTGGCAGATTCAGATTCCAGGTTTGAATTTTCCACTTTGAAACATAGAGGGAGCAATGATCTCATGTTTTTTTATTATTTAAAAAAAAAAAACCAACAAACCCCATTTGAATTTTATTATGCCTGTACCTTAAATCTATAATTAAGTACTTGTTATTTCTTTTTCTTACCAGTCCCACCTCCTTTTCTTCCTGAAACTTACTTTCAAATGAAGAGTTTCACAGTGGATTTTTTTTATTGTAGAGAAAAATAATCTTTTCTCTCCTGTAGTCTTCAGTGCATTGCTATGAGACTAGTTTTCTTAAATTATGTTCTCTGAAAATGGTTTTCACTTGTACTCATAGAATTTATTTTTTTCTTTTTTAACTTATGATTTTACATTAGTCATTTTATGATGGTCTGGTCCATAATTTCATCTTCTTTTTGTCAGAACTTTTCTGAAAAATGTGATTTTTCAGGATAATGTAATTTGCTTCTTAATTTAAACATAAAAAATTGTGATGTTGTGGGAGTTACTGACCACAAATAAAACCTTGGGAGCAACAGCTTCTTGTAACTAAAGGGATTTGCATCATAGGGTTGTATATGTTGGCCTCTTTTAACCTCTTTGATTTCAGTGGAATTATTGGATAGGTATCACTTCAAGATTTGCATCTATGTTCTTTATTGTTTTTAATAAAGAAAATGGAATTTTTTCCTAACTGTAAAGAACTGGGAACAAATTCTGTGTATTAGAATGGGATGTGATGTAGAAAATTGAGCTACTTTTTCTGTAACTGGCAGAAATGCATCTTTTTCCACCTCTTTTTAACCTAGATTCTGTATTTGATGGAGTGAGATCTGAAAAAGTGTACCCTGAGCATCTGAAAATCCTTCTTAACTATTTGTTATTGACACAAGACATATGCTTTAGGTATTACTCATATATTGGAGACAAGTTCTTGAGAGACTTGTACTAGCAGATGAAAATCCACTGAGATGGGTTTTTATTGTGGATTTCCATCCACTGTTCACAAAGTGAATACATAACATACTGATGCCAAAACATGCCTGTGTGTAGTCGAGCTATGCTTTCTGAATTAGAAGAAGCCTGAGTGATCTGTGAGGTTGTTCAAAGCATTTTTGAAGTGTGTTCTGACTTTATGAAGTTTTACATAGGTCACCACTGCATGCTAATAATCAGTTCACTTTTGAAGGTCTGGAATGGTTCTGATTTTTATCAGAAAACCTCTGGAGATCATGTTTATAGCAGCTTTCCAGTATCTGAAGGGCACCTACAAGAAAGCTGGAGAGGGACTTATTACAAGGGCATGTAGCGATAGGACGAGGGGTAATGGCTTCAAACTGGAAGAGGGGAGATTTAGATTAGATA
Source organism: Himantopus leucocephalus (assembly GCA_003993805.1). Taxonomy (NCBI): domain Eukaryota; kingdom Metazoa; phylum Chordata; class Aves; order Charadriiformes; family Recurvirostridae; genus Himantopus; species Himantopus leucocephalus. The sequence goes on along the minus strand of RSEF01000014.1, from coordinate 12,151,975 downwards.
CTAGGAAGAAATTTTTCACTGTGAGGTGGTGAGGCACTGGAACAAATTGCCCAGGGAAGTTCTGGATGCCCCATCCCTGGAGGTGTTCAAGGCCAGGTTGGATGGAGCTTTGAGCAACCTGGTCTAGTGGAAGGTGTCCCTGCCCATGGCAGAGGGCTTGGAAGTAGATGGTCTTCAAGGTCCCTTCCAACCTGAACCATTCTATGATTCTATGTTTAGCTAAATATTGTCAAAACAATGATTGGGTTTAATGCTTTAGAAATTATTTGGGTATTTTTCAACTAGAACTACTGTTTAGGGATCCAGTTTGATATTGCTGTGAAGAGAATGGATATAAGCTGACATAAGGCTATTGCAGCTGGATCTGAGCCAGTGCTGTCCAGAAGCCAATTGTTTGTTGGCCCAACCTTGTACGCCTTGCCTCAAAATAGAGTGGTTAGTGTAAATGAAGAACTCTGTTAAAACACCGAAGCACTTCTGGGTAAGTGCTTTAAAGTTATAGGGAGTATGGCCCTTATTCCTGTGTTACATAGCTGCTTTGTAGCTAGACCATAATTCATGGCAATTTCATAGCCAGAAAAACTGTGTCTGATCCAGTTCAGCCTATTGCATGACACTTACTTGTGAGTCACTGCAAAGTAATTGTGTGCACGACACAGAACTTACTGGAGTCCAGCCAGTTGTTGGCATACAAGAAGGTCAGTGGATGCTGTGTACCATAATCAGCATGTGTAGTTTCTCAAAAAACCAATTTTCTGGAGCAGTTTTAATTTGCGTTCCTTATTAGAATATCACACAACTTTCATTTCAAAGCTGATGAGGAGAGAGAATTTACATTTCTCAGAAGGAAGGAAGAGTATGAAGAGTTATTAAAACTAGGTAGCTTAAAATGTAGAGAAAGGTCAAATACTTGTAGAGGGGATTATGGTCTCCTGTGTTTTGAAGTAGATTTCATGAACTATCAGTGTTACCAATTGTACTTTACTGTATATGTAAACTTAAGATACCAGTTTAACAAGGTCAAAGAAGTATGTTCAGTGACTGAAATTGTGAAACTGTATGTGTTCTGTAATACATGTCTGATACTCCTTTTCACCCTTCTTTTATAGGTTTTTCTAATTATACATTATGCCCCTTTGGTGAACTCATTGGCTGAGGTTATACTTAATGGTGACCTTTCAGTGTTCTCTTCTAAAGTTGAGCAAGATATACAGAAAAATTCAGTAAGTGGCCAACTAATCTTTAATTATTTTTTTTTAGAGGCAAAGGAAATATTTGAAAACCAAAATCAGGTATCTTGAATCTGGTAAGCCAACGTGTTTGTGTTTAGGAGAGAAGAGGAGCAATAGATGTCGGCTTCTGTTGCTGGATAGCAGAAAAATGCTCTGTGCAACTTGCAGTATTGTGTTCTTGTCAAAGTTGCAATATTTTTGTGCATGCATATATATTTCAGGTAGTGGTATAAGAAAGTGTAGGACACAAATTGTAACACTTATTTGCTTCTGTGGGGGTTAGACACTGCAAAGGCTTCCATCATTTTGATGGAACACTTCTGTAATCCAGTCTTCTGTGTTCAGTTTTTGTTCTCAGCTCTTTGGTAGTGAAATAGAAATGAGTCATCACAACTTTCCTGTGAAATGATTTCTTTATGCAACTTGTAGTAGAAATGAGAGACTTAGGAAAAAAACCTGGCCTTATGGTAAATCCTTTGGATATAGAAGGAAATACAGATTTTCATCTGAATATTCCCAATGTTTTGGCAGTAAAACTGATCGTCTCTGAAGGTGTGCATCAGCGTGCATAAGAGAATACACACCAGCCACAAAGAGATGGGAGCGCTATCACTTTGTCATTGCCCTTGTACCTTCACATTTAATCCCGTGTAGCTGTTGCTAGATGCTGTTGTTAGTGTTTTTTCTAAGTATGTAATGTATTTTCTTTTTTTCTTTTTCCCCTTTTGTTGTGGGCTTCACCGTTTGTGAAATGCTTGCTTGTTCCTTTTTAAAGGCCTGTTTGGGGATGGTAATAAGAAGGGGGTATGACCTTACTCTGGTTAAGAGGCTTCTGACTGTAGTTCTGTCTAAAGATTGAACATGTCCCCTAATGTCTGACTGGTCAGCAAAGAGTTACTGACAGAATGTTTAATTTATAACAAGCAGTAGATTGGTTGTTATGCACGTTCGTTCCCAGCAGTGGTGTCCTTGTTTGAGGTAAAACCGAACCAATTTTCTGTCCAGCAATTTTACTTTTCAGTTAAGCCTCTTCTAACTGAACTGTCTGAAGTTAATGGCATATTTTTCTGACAGTAGCCACCTCCTGAGTGATGAGATCTGATTGTTTGTTATTTATACCAAGGAATGGTATGCAGAGAAGCTCTTGCTTGTGCTTACTGCTGTAACACCCAAGGGCAGCTAACTTTGTTACTTGCCCGGTTGGAGGGTCGGAAGCAGAAAAGCGTAGAGGGGTTGTACCTGCGGGGAGGAGTGGACAGGATAGGTGACCCAAAACTGACCAACAGGGTATTCCATCCCATCTGCCTCATGCTCAGTATAAAAGCTGAGGGATCAAAGGGTCAGCCTTCTTTCTTCAGTGGCTGACGTCTGAGGAGGACTCTGTCTGTTTGTCTGCCTTGATTCTGGTCCATGCGTTCCTCAATCCAGATCTGGAATCCACTGCCCGTCTGTTGCCAAGTCCAGTCTGGGACTTTCCCAGTGGCAGCTGGTGACATGATCGTCATCCTGGGAGCTCGATATGGTTTTGTATATATTGTATATATATCATTGTTTTCTTTTTATTATTTTATTAATATTTTCATTAAGGTAGTTTAGTTTCTTTTTAAACTCATAAGTCTCTTTTCTCTCTCATCCTTCTCTCCCTGAAGGGAGATGCTCTCCCTTCTCTGAAGGGGAGAGGAGTAAAAGAGAGCATCTGTCATTCATTTCAGTGGCCAGCCCAGCCTTAACCACAACAAGTGGCTGTAGCTCTGAGAGTTTCAAGGGGGAGATACGCTTCAACTCTTCCATGATACAAGTCAACTTTTCCAAATTTCTTCCTACTGTGCAGTGAAAGCTGTGTGAGCTGATCTTAGCCAGTAGCTTTTGGATTCTGGTGTTTTGTACTGTTGACCTTGATATTTAGAATCTAATCTTTTTAAGAAAAAACTTCAGTGGAATGGTAGAGCTGACTGAATGCTTTAAGATAAAGCAATGTCTTAACTTGTGTTAGCAAATGTCTGACCTGCTAGCTGTGTATTGAATGTCGTGTGCATTACTTGTGCAGAAGCAGCTTTGTTACTAGGAAATCTGTGGCAAGAGGGTGGGGCACCAGTTGTTGCAGAAGTGAGATTTTCTTTTCGTGTTCTAGTTACTGTACAGAGTTGCACAGTATCTGTAGCATATGTTTGTGTGCTTGCAGTAACGTTAGGAATATTAGCGGTTTCTGTCGTGGTTTGGGCTGCTTCTTACTGGTCTTTAAAACGTGTCCTCATGGCATGTAAACTAGGATTTCTGTCATACCCGAACAGGTAGTAAATAGGAGGGGTATTGGCTTTATAGGATAGACAGTGAAACTGCTAGAGGTGGAGCTCTGTTACAGGGAGAGCAGGGTGATGGCACTTTTGGTGGATGAGGAAAAAACTTCCATGGGAGAAACTTCAGGTTTTGCTAAATTCAACCATATTCTTTAATGAAACCTTGGAGGGGAAAGCCTGTACTGTCAGAAAGCCTACTGGTGGAGGTTGGTTATTTGCAGAAAGAGCAGGGGGTAATCTTCAGCAGAAGAGCTCAATGCCTTGCTTCCAGTGAGGGGAGCTATCAAGTGAGCTGCTCTCCGTTGATGAGTATGAACAACTACTGCATGTATTGCATGGTGTTTCTACTGATACACAACTCAATGCAGTGAGGCTAAAGTCAGCTGTGTAGATAGGGAGACATAGAAAACTTAAGTAAAGGTGAGGCAGTTTCTCATTGCTCTGTGATAGGTCTTCTTAGAGCAGAAAGTTGTTTTTTGAGCATTGTTAGCCATTTCAGGGGCTGTTCTTTGGACGATAAGGTGTATCATGATCATTGTAAAGTTATTACTGTGGTGTATTCTGTTGCAAAGAAATTACAAACTTCTATTGAATAATGGAAGCTATTTCAGAAGCTACTTTAGAATTGCTTGTTCTGGCGTTAGTAGAGAAAAGTTATGAGCAAGTTTTTTAATTTACTTTTTGACTTGAGTTTAGAATTGTGTATTTTCTTAAGTCAGACCCAAATTTATCTTTTACTGCTTCCTTTCTGTTATAGTTTCCCATGGTAATCATTCTGATACTCTCCTAAGCTTGTTGTTTTGGAGATACTTCTGTGTGTTACGGTGAGCTCCAGTTATCTCTAAACCCCTGTTCTGTACCTAACACCGTTCATCTCTTGTTACGTAGATGTCTTGATATATTTAAATTGAAGTGTAACTTTCAGTTTCTAATTAACAAGTAGTTTCTAAAACCCAAAGTACGTAGAACCTCTTGTCTATATTAATCTTCCTAATAAGATGAATTAAAGTGGAATGAAGTGTAGAGAGTATGGACTGAGATTACCAAAAGCAGGGTCACGTGTCCTCATGATAGGAGACTAAATTAGTAAATAATACTTAATAAAAGCTGAGAAGGGTTGCAGTTGCTGTGTCTAAATGCAACATATCCAGAGTTATTTAGGACAAGAGTAATGGTATTTGTTAGGACAGACCCAAATGGTACTTTTTCCTGGAAATCAATTTCTGGAAAAAATCACCGGCAGATCTAACTGCTGATAGCTTCTGAAATGGCAATTACCTACGCACGGAGATCTGCTGAATGTTATAGGGCAATAATGGTTGCTCAACCTCCATTGAACAGATTCTCCACCTCAAAGTATAGTAAATTAAGATACACTTTTCTTTCCATATTTTTCCCTGTATTTCTGTTTTTAGGTGGCATCAGAAGAAATACTCCTAGCTCATGACGAGAGTTGAATATGTGTAGCCAACAGAATATGTTTAAACTTGTTAGCAGTCATCACTCTAAGGTTTACCTTACTTCCTGTGAGATCTGTTTTCCTGCATAATTCGGATGTGGGCCAGTTCTACCTATTTCATGTTTCTTGGTTTCTTGTTTAACCTACTTTCTCCTTCCTGTAAAAGTTATTACTGGTACTGCCTTATTTTAGAGAAAGGTTGAGAAGGTTGCTCAAAGCATCACAGCTCAGAAACAATCTGCAAAATTGTAGGAAACCAAGTTTTGTTAGTCCTGCTAGTTGCAGAACTTCTTTTAGTGTCCTGTGTCTTTCTGTAAGAATACATTGTTCTTTGTTGTTAGGATGGCACAGACTCTTGGAAATATGTATTTTCTCTGGGAGAAATTTGTCATCTAAATTTATTTTCTTGCTCTGTAAATTAATAATCAGGAAAATTAAGTATGGATTGAATACTGTTTCCCTTCTTGTCCAAAAACAGTGTTTTGACTTGAAAGATAAACTTCTGATATCTTTGGGTAGAACACAAGTATATTAAAGTCTAACAAATTAAGTGGTGTTGGTTTTCCAGACTTGATAAGTCCATGTCTGGAAGCCCAAAAAAGGTTGGTTGATGTCAGTGCCATTTGCTCCTAGCTGATACAAGGACTAGTATGCTGTTGAGGGAAGCTTAAGATTCAAAAAAAGCTTGTGGCGTAGAGTATTGGGTTTTGTCCTTGCTAGTGCCAAAGACATTTGAAGAATGTATTTCATATTAATACATTGCTGTCAACACACACTTTAGATTTTGCTGCCTTTATCCTTTTTGCAAAAGGTGCCTTAATTTTGTATGTACTAGCTGTCTTACCTGTTAAGAAAGTTCAAGGAAGGGGGGGGGGGAAATTGATGAAATAGGTAGTCCTATGTCTTCTTGTCTCAAGATGGCATACTTTTAAATGATAGATCTTTAAAATACTTTACTTTTCAGATAATTGTTCTATTGATGATTTGATACAACTTGAGGTCTGCTTTCTTGTATTTTAAAATGGATTTGAGATTTGTGAGTAGTATGCTAATCTACATTCTAAAAACCCTCTTTTATATGAACTGAAGTTTCTTTATCAGTTAGAGTTAAAAATGTCTTGCTGTAACTCAGTGTAAACTCTTCAAATTTACAGGCAAAGTCAAGTATCAGGTGTTTCATAAAACCAACAGAAACGCTTGAGCGGTCTCTTGAAATTAATAAACAGAAGGGGAAGAAGAGGTTGCAGAAAAGACCCAACTATAAAAATGTTGGTGAAGAAGATGAAGAGGAGAGAGGATCCGAAGATAACCAAGATGACCTAGATAAAAGTAAAGGTACAGAAGCGAGTTCAAAGGGCATCAGAACAAGCAGTGAAAATGAAGGTGAGTGTACCAGTGAATAACAATGATGCTTACAATTTGGATACCTTTATTTACTGTATGGACTTAGTTGTGATCTGTTACATGACTTGTTCTCTTGTTGCACTAGGTAAACGTGGGACTATTAAATTTGTTTCAGTTTTTGGCTGTATTTTTTTCTTGTCTTAAATCATCGTGTCAGAACATGTACTTCTAATCTGATTAAAAACTATGAAAGTGTTTTCATATATTTCTGTAGTCTTTGGCCCTTATCACACATGCATGCCTTGCACCTAGGTGTATATGATTATGGGGTACTTTATAAGTAGACTTCACAACTTTGTAACTTTTCCTTCTGTGGCAAGGTGAATGGTGTAGCCACTTCACCTTTGTAAGATGGTCGGGAGTATGTTATGCATGTTTCAATGGTAGAATTCAACAAGTGTGCTAAAGGTGACAGTAAATGGTAGAAGATGATATTAAATAGCTCAAAACTGAAGAAAACATCTTTAACTTTTTGATTTTTTTTAATTGTATGTTTTCAGGATTTTTTGACATAATGCTAACTTTAGGAAGAATTAGTTTTACAGGATGAGTGGTCTTACAGCATATCATAACTGTTACTAGTTACTAACTATTAGTAGGTTGTACATCAGAAACTAGTCTTCAGGCAAATTGGGAAAAATGTGGCAGAGTTGTGTGCAAGCAACTGAAAACAAGACCCTTATGCTTTGACAGCCCTCTCCAAACATAGTTGCATTTGATTTAGGTAAACGGTCTGTTTGAGAAGTCTTTCCATAAATGGTGTCAATTAACTGATGATATATTGTGTACCATGATTTGAAGAAAATAGGGCATGATCTACTGTTTAAACCGGTGCATTTAGTAGTCAACTTTGTCCAAATTCTTAAGCAAAAGCTAGATTTGGTCCTAATGTGTCTACTTAAAGCCAATAGGTCCCATGTGCGACCAGGTATCCCATTTGCTGTAATTGTAGAGACCTATTTATGCCCTCTGTGAAACTTAATGTCCACCCATGCCCCAATCTCACCCGCATTTTCACAAAGAAATTTTTTTTCCAGAAAGAGGTTCTGTGTTTTCTCTTCCTGGGGTTGGGAGGGGGATTACTGTTGCTTGTTTATTTGCCAAAGTAATCTGTATATTTTCTTTACATATATTATGTATATGTATAATTTTCTTATAGCAGTTAAATTCCTTTAAGAAATGTAAGCAAAGCTTTATTTTATTGGGAAGAAATTTTGCTTGCATCTATTAATTCATTAACCTTTCTGCAGTTATGGTGATATCTCTTATATGTAGTTGCATCAGTCGCTTTCAATGCAAAACAGAAAATGCAAAAGAGCTTGCGATAACTGTTTATTAAAAATACCAAATTTTGGTGGTGGTGTTTTTTTTTGTTTTTTTAGAAATAGAGATGGTAATCATGGAGAGATGTAAACTGTCAGAATTGTCTATCTCTGCTGTGACAGAACAGAATACAACAGATGAAGAAAAGAGTGCAGCTGCCTCTGGGAGTGAGATGACAAACTGGAACAGGTATAAGAGAACTGTAATATATTTTGCTGGATTGCTTTCTTGCTTGCCCTCCTGTTAACTCTTGCTTCTTTCAAGGGATGTATCATGTCTGCCCCCAATTAAAATTATATCCATTCTTGTGGATCACAAATAAGTGAGGCAAAAGAAAAATGGGATATGGGATATCTGCTGATTGGTTTCGGAAATGGTCCTGTTCCTTTTTAAAGTTTGTGCTTTCCTTTGTGGTAATTGTGATGCCTTAAGTTGGTAAAGTTACATTACAGACTGTTAATGCAATAAAACAAGAATATAAATGTTTACATTCCAGAATTTTCTAAACCTCTAAATTAAGCCAGAAGAAGTTTTCTTAATATTTATGGTCACATCTGTCAATTTTATATACAGCTTGTAGGGGAAAAAACAAGGAAAATTCCTTAATTCAGGGCTGAATTTTGCAGAATTTTAGTAGCAGTAGTTATGCATAAACCCTACTAACATATGTACAGTTTCCAAGGTCCATTAATATACCTTAGGTTTATCGAAAACTTCTCTTGGAAATGCAGTTTTTAAGTGTTTCTGGGAGCAGAAATTGCCCGACTTCAAAATTTAAACTTGGATATATTAAATACCCAAAAGACACTGTCTCAGTAAGAATTTTGCATTCTTGTTATTAGAATACTAAAGAAAAGAAGCCAAACATGCCATCTCTGACACAAACGTAATTGCAAATGTGTCCCTTGGGGAAATGCATGTTTAATAGGATTTCAAATTTATTTTTAAACTTGAGAAATGCTGCCTGGTATTCCCAGAATTTCATTCTGTCTCCACTATAGCTTTGATGTAGCTTAGATTATACTCATTAATAAAGATAATATTTCATTTCATTGTAAAAGTGAAATTGAACCTTGATTTGAATTGGCTTTAAAATACATTGTTCTAGATTATTGATATTTTGACTAAAATATGTGCCAAATGGCTTTTAGAAAGAAATTGGCAATGACTGCATTGAATACTAAAGCAACCAGGATGATCAGGTCTTGAAAAGTGTAAAATATTTACATGCGACATGCCAATGCATTTGGCAAATGTCTGCATTTCAGGACTGTCTTGATCTGCAATATGATCTGACAGCATCCTGCATCTTTCCTAAAAATAAACAGCATCAAAGAATGTGCAGAGCTAAAAATATTTTTAAAATAAGGATAGACCCTGTGTAGGGCATTTCTCGCCTTAGTTTTGTACGTGAATTTTTGGAAATATAGGTGGATAAGCAGCTATAGCTTAAGATTTTGTGTTATTCTATATGCAAAATGTAGTATTTGAAACAGTAATTTAATCTCTCAAGAAATTTGCTCAAGTGTGTGTAGCTTCTTTCCTACACTGATTGGTATCACTGAGTCTTGTGGATAAGGTGAGCCATGTGGATAAGGTGCCATGTGGTAGTGGAAAATGCAGTGATCTTTTATTCCATGCTTGAAGTGGGAGAAACTTCTATAACTGGAGTAATCCTTAATGATTGTAATGATCGTGATTCTTGATGTGTTGCAGTCTTCAGTTGTGGACACACTCCAAAAGAATAAATAATTTGAAGAATAATTGTATAGCATTTGATCTGTTTCTTCTATGAAGCACTTGTAAAAGGCTAGTGAAGTAAGCAAATGCTTACAGAGTTAAGAAATACACTTGAAAATACTTGCCGTATAGCCTTTAATATTAAAAGAAGTTTTTAAAAATTATCCAGTAGTTGTTGAAAAATAAATAGAAAACAGCAGAGTTTGCAGTTAAAAATCTGTAGCTGTAAAGGGTAAATCAGGTTTTCAATTTCCCTTAGCCCTTTTACTACTGTGAAGAACATAAGAGAAAGTTTAAGTGTTTTTGGTGTAATTTTATTTTGATGGGCCTTGCTACGGGAAAGCTTAAGCTTTCTATGATATGCTGCACAGCAGTTTTTTCCAGAATGTGAAACCTTCATGCTATGTTGTGCCTTCTGTTGTTGCTTTCTTACAGCTGAAGTTTTTTGTGGGTCTATCCTATTTTTAGTCTATATAAGAATCTGTTGATGGGTGGGATTCTTAGTTGTTTCAGCTTCCAATTAAGACTTTGATAATACAGATAGATGCTGTGAAGAAGCATCTGGAAAGAAAATTATTTCTCTCACTGCTGTAATCATATATTTATTAAAGTAATGTAATTTCACAGATCTAAGTAGTATGTGGGTGGAAAAACAATGAAAAATGCAGTAAAGATTACAGGAGTCATTTAATACCATGTAATATTGGTGTTAATAGAACAGCTACTGATATTTCTGCGGCTTTGACCTCCTAAAACATTGGTTTTAATAACATTAAAATAAATATTACTTTTACATCGTAGGTCAGTTTTTAGGGTAATTACCATCTATTGTTGGTCTGACAACAGACTTAGTGTTATCTAGCATTTAAGAATTTTAATGATCTTGAACCTAGATATCTTGGTCCTCTTTCTTCTTTAGACCTTGATGCTGAACTCCTTTCGGTATGTGTAAAGCACCCTGTTTCAGGGTGTCGTGAGGCTTGTCAGGCTTGTTTAATGCTTAGGAAGACTTGGTTTATTTTCAACACTGCTAATTCTTTAGGCTGTTTTTGCTTGAATAGTTATGTTTTTTTGAGATCTACAATAGGAACATCACTTAGGTACATACAGCAGTGCTGAACTTGGGCAAAGAGGGATCATAACTCAGTGGAATTTAAGTAGAGATAGATAGATAGAGGATGCTTGTAATCCAGCTTCAGAAATGCTCAAACATATGACTGCAATGTCAGGAACTGAGCAGAGGAACAGCGTGTTCTGCTATCCTTGTCATAGCCTTGTTTTAGTAAAAGAGAGCATGTTATTGAAATGTGGGTGGAGGGGAAGTGTGGAGCATGATGGAAAGTGTTAAACACATTGTTAAGACTTCAGTTGAGTGGCTTACACGGATACATTAAGTGTCACCATGAGGGCCCCACAGGTCTGGAATAGGTATAGAAGTATGTTGTGTTCTGATCTTTGATAGCCATCCTGACCCATAGCTAACCACAACAGTGAGTTTGTAGTGGATGCTTCTTGTCTGCTAGGTGTGAAGGTAGGAAAACGTATTTGGTTTTATGACTTTCGATGTTATTTTAATGTATTTTATTTGGATGTAATTTAGGTAACAAGGATTTTTTTTTTTGTCTGTCTGGGCCACATGTAAAAATGGATTTAATTTCTACTTGTGCTCTGAACTGATTGGATGCGAGCCAGCTTAAGACAAGAAGCCAAGTTGCCTTGCCATCAGGCTTGTGCTAAGATCAACTGACTCTTGGCCATACCTGATCCGTCCAAACGGCTTGTGCATTAAATTGACTTTTCTGGTCTGTTCAGGGTATAGGTGAAGGGTGAAGTTGGCACTGTTTGTAGCTTCCTGTATATGTGTCATAGGTCACAATGCTTAAACCCAGGAAAACAAAGCTCATCTTCAGTCCAAAGCTTTCTTTTTTCCATTCAAATGTTCTCTCCTTGTTAATTTTTCTTTCCTATAACTGTTTGATGGTAAAGTCTTTGATTGATTGTTTTAGAATAACCTAGCTTCCTCCAAACTTTTGGTGAAAACTGCTTTCTTGTAATAGTAAAAACTTTTCAACTCCATTTAGTAAGTGAATTTTAAGGTAGTCTTTTTTATGGAACAGTGATAGCAGCTCTTTGAAGTTACTTACATATACACTTTAAACAAGCTGTACGCTTCTGCATACGTACTAAACGTGCTATAAACAACTCAGTAAATGTGTGAACAATCAATTCTTGGGAAAGTATTATGCAACAAATCCCATTAAAACATCAGAATTAATGTAAGAATGTAAATACAACACATGGTTATGATCTGAGTGCTCTTAAACAGGTTAATTTTTGTTTAATGCCTGAAAATGTGCATTACTGTAAATTTGCCTCTTCCATTAGCTACATATAGAACAAGATAGTTACTCATTTTGCTGTAGATGTGATCTTTTTCTTCTAAACTGTTTTAAAATTACTCTTTTCCACAGGCCTTTTCTTGATATGGTCTATAATGCACTGGACTGTGCTGATGATGATTACTATGCCCTCTTTGTGCTCTGTCTTCTATATGCAATGTCACATAACAAAGGTAAGCAATTTTTGCTTTTTCCAGAGAAAACTAAATGAGACACATGGTTTTAGACAGGCATGATCTGTTTGTAACTTATTTTTATGCATGCCTCCAAATGATGAGGAATTCTTTACATGGGGGAGGCAGAAACAAGTATGCTGTAAGTAAAAACAGTTGCTAAGGATCACCTTTTTAAGAAAAATTTGTAGAAGGCTTTATGAACACCAGATAACTTTTCTTCCATAGGTTTCTTGGAATTGGAATAGAATTATTGTGTTTCATTTCTAATCTCTTCATTTCAGTTGAAACCCACTATAGTCAGGCTACATATTTATGGGATCCAATTCTTTCCTACTTTGCATGTACTGTGATTGCTACATGTAAGCCAAGTATAAAAGCTGACAGTGTTCTATGCCATAATACATCTTGCAAGTCTCCCAAGGAGCCTGGAATATTTTATAAGCCAGCAAAACTATGTTAAATGTGTAATTCATTGTAATTCAGACAGTATGAGAATATGTAACCCTTTCTAAGGGATGATTATGGCTAGCTTTTTTGCTGTTTATCTTTGTGTGCTTTTTAAATAGAATCCTTGTGAAGCAATAATGTAAACAACTCATACATGTGAATAATAGTGTTTCAGGAATTGAGCGCCAAATCTGAGTTATTTTCTGCTTATGAGGATAGTTTCTATAACATACTAGTAATTTAAATGACTCAACTGCTACAGTAAACTGAACAAAAGAGCATCAGGTGTGATGACGTGCTTAAAAGTAAGAATTCTGTTATAGCGTCAAGGTACCTCTAATGGGCAAGTAGAGTGGAAATGAAAGTCTTGAGGGAACTAGCTAAGCTGAGCTCCTCCTGTTCTCCTCCATCCTCTTGATGGCTTTATCTTTTTCCAGGAATGAAGGAATGCTTCTCAGATTGTAATTTGCAGACAATTTCAGGGCTTTCATAGTCTCTTATGACAAGAGATAATAACACAACTAATATAATCAAAGATAGCACCACAGCCTTGCCATGCTTTAGCCCTCTCTGGCTTGCATCTGTGATTTCCCACCCCTGCCTTGCAACCAGTATACTTCTTCCAGAAAATGTCTTTCCCTGGGGGACTTTTGAGCATCACTGTGCTAGAAAATCCTGATGTCAGAGGTGGATTCTCTTCTCTTAAAATTCATTAGTTGAAGCTGTGAATATCCAAAATCATTAGTTCTAACTGTTGCAGCTTCAGAGAGTCTCTGGAAGTCTTTCAGCGTCATTGTAAAGGAGTAAGCCTGCACTCTAGGGTTGTATTTCTTAGGAATTCTTCTATTTAAGACCATAGTCCTTCAGCCCACTGTATGTGCTTTCAGTGTAATTAGTCACTCTTCAATATCGTGTCCCCAGAAAAAAAGTCTGATATTCTCTCTTGTTTCAAAGATGATTTGCTTACGTCTATAGTATTGCTGTAAACAGTGGGGAATGCAGCAGATGCAGCTTCTTGCTGCTTACTTTCAGCAATCTCGGTGCTGTTTATTTTTCACCCAATATTCAGGGTTACCAAGAGAAATACAACAGGCAGTGAAATGTCTACCTTTTAAGAGACTAAAAGTATCCCAGCCCTAAAATTGGAGATAGCTCTTATGAGCTTAAGGGATCGAAATCTACACTTTATTCTTTGGTGGTTACATCAGCGCTGACTAAATGAAAAATTCTTTAGGCTGTGCTTGCTGGCTCTTCTTGTCAACAATTTACATTAGCATGTAAATTTACATCAGCATTGAAAGCTATTTTCCTTTCTTCCCCTATCCTTGACCCTAGATCTTAGGTGCTAGACAGATAACAATATCTAGTTCTGGTCTTCACTGTCTTTCACCAACCCACTCCTCTTGTGCCCTGTAATAGAGTGCTTTCAGCCCTGGGGGCCACAGAATCAGTGTCTCTATGTCTTAAAGAAGAGGGGTTTTACAAGCTGCTGATTTACTGCCCCTGTTTGATGCAGGAGCAGAATGCTGTTTTTTAACAGCTCAGGAGCTGTACAGCTGCTCCTTACTACACCAAATTCAGTGTCAGCCATGGACTGTGCCTCAGGATTGAGCTGGAGCCAATGTTTATATCTGAATTCAGAATAATGCAAGAGTCTGCTTACAGACTTTCTCAAGGTATGAGTCAATAATTCTTTTCTTTTACGAAAGGGCATTAAGGTCTCTCTCCAAACATGGACAGGCCAAGTTGTTTCCCCAGTTTCAGGAAGTAATATATCTCTAGGAGTTGTGTCCAAGGTCTGATTATCTGTTTACTGTCTGTCTGACAGAGATGGTAAATGCTGTAGTGAGCACTTGAATCAGTTCAAACAAACAGGTAATGAATGGGAAATTTAGGGTGATTTCTTGTGACTGAATGCAACACAAGCCTGTCCTCTACACCACAGGGAAATGAGTTGCAATTTTCTATTTTCAGTATATTGGTGGTTTCAGATATGCTTCTTATTCTCTGCCTAGTCGGTCTGAATTTCACCTTTCCCCCCATGCTACTTATTCTGGCACTGTGGAGAAGGCTACAACAGTACACAATCAAAAAAATTGGAATTGCCCTAGGTTAACCAAGAACTTTGGTTTCAGGCCTTGCTTCTAAGGGAGCAGCCTTCTTGGTCTCTGTCGCTTAATGTATACACCCTATTGCTTTTGATCATGAATCCTTCCGTTTGGATACTGAGTCTGCATTTTGAACGAGTTTAAAGAAAATGTGCCTGGTTTTCACTGGCAGGAAATATCTGTGTGAACAGGAAGAAAGAATCCCAAGAGGTATGCATAGGCAGCTAAATAGATCTGTTGAAAATAATGTTGGAGCAATCTTTAATCCCAGAAGGAGCTCTTCATGTGTGTTGCTACAGCATGTACTGTATCTCAAGAATGCAGAACTCTGCATCCTTTGCAAGCAACCAGATGAAAGGTGCTGAATATGATTTCTTTCACCATGATTTCAATTTGGCCACTTTGTTAAACTCCTACCTGGTCCTGCCTCATTTGTCCCTGTGTTTTCTTAGACTCCTTAATGGTTTTCTGCTGGTTAATGACCATGTCTTTCTGTGAGAGCTTAATCTGCATATCGATATCCTCTAAGAAATGTTACTCATAAGCAGCTGTCCTTTCCAGACAGAAAACTGTAGCTTTTCACTAAACTGTTAGATTGTTGTGAATATTAATTCTCTGATTGCCCTGGTTCCTTAAATGCTTTCTTCCCTCCCACCCCTTTCTTCATTCTCATCATGAGAGAGAACATTTGTATCCCTGTCATTAATCTTCAAACAGATCTTTATTAATTGTTCCAAATACAAATGCTTGTTGAAGAAATAAATCAGATATCACAAATGGTGTTGTTATGTAGAGTTAACTACAAGTTCAGGGTTGGAAGAAACTATAAACCGCAAGATAGTCATCTTCTGTTTTATGGGGTTGTTTATTACTGTTCTTTAGAACAAGGACAGGGAGATCCTCAGCAATCTGTAACTATGTTTTGTTATAAGAGGTTTTACAGTAACCAGTCTGTTCTGAGAAATAACTCAGATATTTTAGAGGAATAGGTTGAAGAAAGTAGCTTTAGTTTCTGTATACAAGTCAGTGAGAATCGGTGATTTGCATTGGGGAGGGTACTAAATAAGAGGCTACTAGTTACAAAATAAAATTCCTATTTTTTTAAAACATACAGGAACTGATCACTTACTACCAAAGTGGAATTTAAAATCAGACTTTTGTCTTTTCCTCTTTAGCCTTTATGCTTTTCTGATGTATGGCTTGACTTTGATTTGATTTAGATGCAAACAAATAGTATGAGAATAACAGATGCAGCAAAATGGTTTGGGTGTCACCAACCATTTTGGGATTTGAGTGTCTTCACCCAGTAGGCTCCATCTAAGGCTGAGATTTTTTCAGTGATACGTAAATGTCTTTAGTCTTTCTGTTGTTCCTCCTTTTCCTTGTAATAGAAATTCAAAACTAACTTGCCCAGTTTTGTGTTGTTAATTACACTCTTCTGAGAAAACTGCTATGATCTATTAAAGGGTTACCTTGAGGCATACTCCTGTTTTCTAATTGACCTTTCTTCCTTCGTCCCTCACAAAAGGAATTGACCCAGTCAAGCTGGAGAGAATTCAACTTCCAGCTCAACATGCCGAAGAGAGAAATTCATATAATCATGTACTTGCAGAAAGGCTCATCAGGATAATGAATTATGCGGCACAACCAGGTATTACTTTTCCCTATTTGTTTTCTTGCCAAGCTGAAATTTTTGAAGATAATTTAAAAAAAAAAAAAAAGAAACCACCTAGTCTCTTGTCTTTGAGGGGAAAGCATCTGTTTAGCATGCTCTTCAATGAACAATAAGTAGATGTGGTCTGTGAAGGACAGCTATCAGGTTTTTGCTGGTCATTGAGGAACCAGAAACTCTGGATTTCTGCTGAATACTTGTTTTTATACTCAGAACTACACAGGGATCTGTTGCCTTAATTCCTACTTTCTGTGTTTTTGAATAAACAAAAATTATAAGATGTATAGTGATTTCAGCTTAATTTAGGATTTCATCCTGAAAGTATGTTCTGTGACACCTTTGCTTGTAAAAGTAATTCCAGTGGAGAAATAGTCTTGAAAACTATATGGTCCCCTCTGCTTAGAGCAGTCGTTAGTCTCTAGAGGTGATAGCAAATTTTCCCATGTTTTTTTTTTTAATTGCAGATTGTATTTTTAGTTCTGAATCTTTTGCAGGAAAAATGTTTTTTTTTGTTTTTTTTTTTCCTGGCTTCAACTGGTTTTGTGAAATGAGAGATCAGTCACCTATTCCAAAGAAACAAGATTTCCGTTCAAGCCACAGCTCTTCTCCCTGCACTTCCGCTCTTAAAGCTTCAAATGAGTAGAAACTGACACACTCTCAAATTCCTGATTGTCTGCAGGATAAGATATAACGCTTGTTTGACTCTCAAGACTGATGTACAGAGTATTAACTTGTTATGCTGGTGTGCCAGTCACAGATTAAAGGCACGTTTAGATATAAAGAATTTGTACATACTGCAGAAGGAAAGAGTGCAAGATGAGGAAATGCATTTATTTAAACAAAAGCACTTCTGGAGAGGGGTGGAAAAAGTGGATTTTTATTAAGCTTGCCAAATGCTGTGTAGAACATCTCCTCTTCTCTTCTTTTTGGGGGTACTGATCTTTGTCTGTATCTTTAGTTTCTGGCAGCATAGTGCTAACTTGTAAAATAGTAGATGGGGAATTGGGCTCAAATGTCAAGATGTCTGTCTTTCTGTTGGGTATATTGTCTTAATATCAATCACCAAGCTCAGACTGTGATTTTTTATTTTTTTTTTTATCCTTCTGAAACTATAAGCTTAAAATATTAAAGCATTCTTTCACTCTGACTTCTCTAGATTTTCACATCCAGGCTGTGTCTGAATCCTCTGGACTGTTTTTTAAGGAAAAGCTATGCCTTATTAGTATGCTATATACAAAACTTCCTTTCATCTTGTACCTTTATGCATGCCAAGAGTCTGTGATTCTTTTGTAATTTTAGTGTAATTCACACTGTGCTTCAGATTGATGGAGGCATTGTTTTTGGCTTCTTTTCTAATAGTATTAATCTTTATTGCCTTTGTTATTACATGGTTCTGCTTTAAATTTTCTTCTGCTTTGAATTACTNCTCTTTCGGTTTTTTTTTTTTTTTTTTAATAGCCATCAGCATTGTAAGCTAGCGTCAGCACTCATCCTTGTCAAATAGGGTGTGTGTGACAGAGGATCAGTTTATGACAATTTCAGAGGACAGTAGAAACACTTAAGAACATCGGATAATGAGAAAAGCAATACTTAAACTGCTACTATTTTATGTATTGAAATTTTCTTTTCATAGATGGAAAAATCCGTTTGGCAACTTTAGAACTTGGCTGCCTGTTGCTGAAGCAGCTTGTGTTTTCCAAAAATGGCAGCATCATAAAAGATGTTCACCTTGCTTGCCTTGAGGTGAGTATTTTCTTTCAAATTACTAGTCTCAGTGTTACTTGTTTTTGAGTCTTGTAGTATAGTTGAATAAATTTCTGATTGCAATAGGCATAAATGTGAAAATTGACCTTCTACAACATCTTTCCACTGACAGCTTTGTGCAGTGAGTGTAAAGAATCAATACTCCATGTTCTGTTCTCAGCTTTGCCGTTACCTTGCTATTTAAACTCTTTAACTTCTCAAGTGGGGTTATGTTTAATTTTCTCTGTGAAATTTGTATGTCATCCATCTCAACAATGTAAAGAAAAGTGCTTTTGAAACTAACAAGATTCCATAACCTGTATTTCCATGAGTGCAAGGACTGTGTTCTATCAAATTCTGGGCTGAAGGCTATGGGTATGGGGGATATTAATAGACAGTCTCTTCTGTATGAGGTTTTAGGTGTTTTGGTTTTTTTTTTACACATGACTTTGAGTAAATCATGCATTTACTCCCTGAAACATAGTTATTTTATCTGTTCTAGGGTGCAAGGGAAGAAAGTGTTCATCTCCTCCGTCGTTTCTATAAGGTATGTATGCAAAATGCTTTAAGAAAAAAATCCTTTACATAATGTGGAATTAAAGCAAATCTGCAGCTCAGGCTCTACATAGTGCCCAAGGCAGTACTTTTTTTAACATGGGAACTACATATATTTGTGATAAAGAAGTGTGTCGTTGGAGGATTCCTCTCGTTTCCTGCCCTTCCCATACCACATGGACATATGTCACAAGAAGGCTGTTAGAAGTCTCACAGGGTTTGTACTGGAGGTCAAGTTAGCAGTTGTGCTTTTGTTGCAACTGCTATGTATTTCATGGAACAGAGACACACTATTAGAACCTTTATGGGATTTTATGGTTGACACTAATATGGAATGTGTTTCTTTTTGGTATTACTTTTTTTGTGTCTTATCTGAAATGATGATTTAAAATTTTACTTGATCTTTTTTTCTTATTGGAGACCTCTGCAGCTTTTTGCATTGGGTTGGGGTTTTTTTGTATTGTAAGCAATGGGAGAAATAAAATTTTTAGCCCCAGGTGTTAACTCCTATATATGGAGTAGTAAATCCATGAGAGATTCAAGTGTCTAAAATCTCTTCCTGGTTTTGTTAGAATTCTCTTGAATGTTTTCTCAATGTGGCTTACAAAAAATAAGTAACTTGTGGTGGGTTGACCTTGGCTGGCTGCTGGACGTCCACCCCGCCACGCTCTCACTCACCTCAACAAGGTGATGGGACAATATAAGATGAACAAATCTTGTAGCCAAGATAAAGACAGGGAGATCACTTACCAATTACCATCATAGGCAAAACAGACCCAACTTGGCGAAAATTAATTTTGTTGCCAATTAATGTAAATGTAGATAGTGGGAAAGAAAGACAAATTAAAATAACACCTTCCCCCCAGCCTTCCCTTTCTCAGGCTCAATTTCGCTCCTTCATTCCTGTCCCTTCTACCTCTCACCCTGCTGAGTGGTGCAAGGGGGATGAGAAACGGGGTTTGGGGTCAGTCCATAACAGTTCGTCTCTGCTGCTTCTTCCTCCCCACACTTTTCCCCTGCCCTAACGTGGGTCCTCTCGTCCATGGGCTGCAGTCCTTCAGGAAAAAAAACCCAACCTGCTTCAGTGTGAGTCCTCCACAGACTGCAGTTCCTTCAGGGCGTACCCGCCTGCTGCCATGCTGCAGTGTGGGTATCTGCTCCACCGTGGCCCTCTCCACGGGCTGCAGAGGAATCTCTCTCCCTTTCTTAAATGTGTTTTCCCAGAGGTGCCATCGGCATTACTGAGGGGCTGAGCCGTGCCCTGCACTGGAACCAGCGGGAACCAGCCAGAACCAGCTGTGTGTGGCGCGGGGCAGCCCCGCCCGCTCCTCACAGAGGCCCCCGCAGCCCCTGCCAGCGCCGGGGCACCCACACACCATACATAACTAAACAAAAACAAGTGTGGCTCCATAGCCATAAGGATTCATGTATGTCCATGTCCCTTTTTTTGAAAGGGAGAAGAAATTTTTCTGGATATGTTTGAAGATGAATACCGGAGTATGACAGTAAGTGCCACCCCTTCCACCCTGCCAAATCCTCAAACCCAGATACAAGACAGGAGCAAGATCAAGTACTTACTCCTAACTAATGAGTATGCTGGTATCTTTATTTCCAGGAGTAGAATAATAATATGGGGGTGGGTTTTTTTTGTCTCTGAGGAATTGTGTCTACGCTTACATAAATAATTTATGTGAAATTTCACAGGTCTTCAGTAAATTAAAGCCTGTTACTTTCTGAAAGCGAGTGTACGAAAATCCTGAGAAATGAGACATGAGATTCATTTTTTTCTTTTCCTAGTTACTAAACAACGTGAAAATCTTCCTGTATTTTTCTGAAACCCAGCAACGTTTCAGTTTTGAGTGGTGCCACTTACCAGTAGCAAACAGGGTTCCAGCGAGCAAATATTGGGGCCTTTGTCTCATCTAGAGAGGTACTGCCTGCGCTGCAGTACTGGCAATGAAAGTTTTAGCAGATTACTAAACTTAATCTCAAACAGTTTATATTTGACCTGTAAAGACATATTAAAACTATCTGTTTCAATTCTTAGATTAGAATTCAGATAAAAATACCTTAGGTAGTCAGCTACAGGTTTTTTCCACAGTGGTACAGGGATTTAATGAGCAGCCACTAGTTGTCTTTTTGATAAAGCACAATCTACAGTTGGTGTGTTACAATAAGTCTTTTAATATGGGAAGCATCTTGCACATATCTTACCAGCCTAAATAATAGAAGTATTTAGTGAGACACTTAATTTTTTAGTAGCTCAATATTACTGTACTTCAGTCTGAGAAGTGGCACCGATACTAGCATCGTTTTTTATGTTGCAAGTTCAGTGTATGTGTAGGCTTTTCTGTTGTATCACTTTTTCTGAGACTGCTTTTTTTTTTTATTTACCACGAAAGACAGAGCTACACCCTGGAACTCGGACTTTGTTTTCCTTAAAGCATATTTAGTTGCCTAGCTAGCAAATTAGTTGCTGGGCAGGCTGATTTAAGTGTTAAGTAACACTGGTAGTGTCTTGTCAGATGAGTTGTGTAAATAACATGGTATGGAGCTTCTGTGAAGGCAGAAGTGTACTTGCTCTGTCTGAATGACAAAGAAACGAAAAAGTTTTGTGTTCATTAACGATAGATGAGAATAAGTTCAGAGGAGCAAGTAAATTGAACACTGTAGTCCTTAGTACTTTTAGCTTTCAGCAATGAGTTGCATTTTTTAACATTCTTCCCCTTTATGATATAATATGCTGTTTAAACCAGTGTCCACTCATGTGAATTGCATCTGAAGTAGTTAATTGGTAGAAATTTTAGCTCTCATTTGTTCTCATTGTCCATGTAGATTTCTGTATCTTTCTACACATTAATTGAATTTGCTAATCCAGTGTTTTAGACACTGAGGATGAATTGTTCTGAGATCAGAAAAATTGGCTAAAGACTGTTTTTGAGTTTGTATTTGTGCAAGGTGGCAGCATTTCAAGACTGTACTGTGAAAATTCTGGGTCTTGTTTCAGTCTGCTTCTTTTATGGTATCTGACCTCATTGCAGAGGTTTGGACTAGATGACCTTTAAAAGTCCCTTCCAACACAAACTGTTCTATGATTCCATTTTATGGCTATGGCAAAGTGGCCGGGAATGCTTCCAGTTACAGTTGGCTATTTTGGAATGCCCATGTGACTGCATTTTTCTTTTATGGAGAATACTGCACAAGCTGTGGGGAAGAGCTTTTGTATGTTTTAGCCATTCCAGCTGGCTTTCTGCCAAAAAGAAGCTCGTGTCTCTTGTGTGTATATAATAGAACTTGGATGAAATTGCCCAAAGGTACATAAGGATAGATATTTCAGACAACATTTATTCATGAAAGTAACCAACCATGTAAGGGAGAGACTCTGTTAGTGGCAAGATTCAAGGGAATTGTCTAGTGTGAAAGTTATTGCATTATTAGAGACTAGAGAGTTCTTTTTGGAGAGAAAAAGATATGGGAAACTTTTTCTTGTGGTTGAAGTAACTACAAATTTGAGTCAAAACTTAAACCTGACAGACTTTGGTTTTTAGTAATCATGAAATAGCTTTTCTTCTGTAATCTTTCAGAGTTTTTTCCTGTGGGTTTTTTTCAGTATGGAAACTTCAACAGTATGTTAGGGAATGATGAGCAAATATAAAATAGAGATTGCATGTAAGGAGCTTAAAATAAGACAGATGGTATCGAAAATTCTCAGAACTCTCTAACAATTCCTTCCTTTTAAAATAGGCAACCATGAGTTGTATTTGAAAGTAAAGATGCAAATGCTTATTGTTCTGTATAGTAATCAATGTTAAAATATTTTTATAGATTAAACCCATGAATGTAGAGTACTTGATGATGGATGCATCAATCTTATTGCCTCCAACGGGGACACCACTGACTGGTATTGATTTTGTGAAAAGATTGCCTTGTGGAGACGTGGAAAGAACACGAAGAGTGAGTAAGACTATTTTTCTTAACATTCGTTCATGACAGAATGATGCCAGAGACTTTGAACAATTTTAGAATTTTTAGAATTCCTGGAAAACTGCTTGATTGGAAGCTTCATCCATAAAATCATGAAGACTTGATGAAGACAAAGCTGTGTGTAGAGTATATAATATTTACCTGTCCCAGTGGAGAAATTTTTTTCTGTGCTATTTCTTGTGTCTAATCAGTTCAACGTGTTCTTGCACTGGGGTTTTAGTTTTTTAGACCGTGGAGACATCTACATCAAAAGGAATTTTGATGACATTTATGAATATATTGTCAGTTTCCTTTCATGATCTACTATTTCAGTCTATCTTTCATTATATTCCTATAGTAAGAATCTTCACTGGAAGGCTGGCTGGCTTCATATTGCTTGTGTTTCTAGACATAGCAAAAAATGTAATTCTAGTCAGGATTGTTCATGCTGCTGATGTGATTCATGATAAAGATCTTGAGAGTGAGGAGAAAAATAGCAAAATATCTATTTTTATGACACAATCTATAGAGGTGATATTGACCTGAATAACAGCATCATTATCAGCATTCTTGGGATAATCAGTTCTTGGCCCTTATCTGGCAGTGACCTGTAAGCCTCGCAGTGCCAGTAAGTCTTAAAGATATATTATTGCATGACATTATTATTTGAGAAGTGCTGTTCTTTGGGTAGCTTTGCATTTGCATAAGTGTATATGTAAGTATATTCAAGTACTCTTGAAGAAAAAGCATTTTTCCAGGAGTCTTTTGAAAATGTTTGTTTTCATTACTTATTATAAGCCACACAATTTTTGTTATCACGGCAAGTTGTTTGATAAAGTATAGTGAGTTATCTTGAAAAGTATTGTTCTAGAAAGCAAGAATGCTTCCTAGAATTGTCTCTGAGGTATTTAACAGAATGATACTTAGAAATGCATATTAATGGAAACTGACTGCTACATGGCTTTTCATGTGCGAAATAAGGAACATCTTAATTTCTGTAGGTGGAAATTAAAAAATCTAACAAATATTCCTGTAAATTCTTTAGGGTGGAAGGGTCTTTCTCATCAGCAAAACCTCCTAGAATGCTTCCTTGTTAGTCCTCCTTCCCTTGATCGCATTGCTCTAGAAGTTTTAGAATTTCTTAGAATTCCTATGCTACTTTCTTCCAGCTAGGCTACCTCTGTTAGGCTGGATTGCCATAACAATATACTGAACTTCAGGGGTATCTTGTGACATTGCTGCTGCCGCTTAACGTGCTGGAGGTCCTTTTTGCT
This sequence comes from Himantopus leucocephalus, assembly GCA_003993805.1. Classification (NCBI taxonomy): domain Eukaryota; kingdom Metazoa; phylum Chordata; class Aves; order Charadriiformes; family Recurvirostridae; genus Himantopus; species Himantopus leucocephalus. The sequence continues at coordinate 12,128,183 of RSEF01000014.1, read as the reverse complement.
GGCAGTTTCAAATGGATAGTGATTCAACTCTGAGCATCGCATCGCATGATTCTAAAAAAGTTCTCAAGTTTTATTTCACTAGCAAGTGAAGAAGTCCCATACTTTGATATCATGAGTTCTTAGCTGTTAGAGATCAGCTCAGCCTAAAAAGGCTGCCACTTCTTGTTTTGCTATAGAAAGTCCCTGTAAGTGGCAATTCTTTTCCTCTTAACTTTAGGTGGAACTCTCAGAAATCGGATATCTCTCGAGTTATCAAAGGCACATCTCAAATCCAGACAGCCAGACCCTCTGACTTCAAACATTAAAATGACCAGAAGTTGTTAGGCTGCTTTCTGAAATCAGCTATTGCTGCTTGATCGAGCCTTCTGCCCAGAATCAGATGCTCTTTTGAATTGTTGATAGTTCAGTTAGTGCGTGTTGGTTGTATCTCTTCCTTCTGATTTCTATAGTCCTAAAGATGGTACTGCTTACCGGTCACCTAGAATAATGCAGACTCATTTACGTGCTTATTTGGGAAGTAAAGAGCAGTATGGGTCTTGAACTCTGCACCTTGGAGTACATAGTAAGCAAAGACTTTGAGAGAAGGTTTCCCTGCAAATTGCTATTTCTTTGCACATGGTATGTGTATATAAAGGAAGGAATCAGGGCAAAGTATAGCTCATCATAATGTGTAGTTCTTTAATGTAGATAGCAATTCATATTTGTTCCTACTTAACCGAGATAACAGAAATCAGCTGAAAAAAATTCTAGGCCACTGAACTGCTGCTGTTTTATTAAGATCTAATAAAATGTTACAGGAAGTCACAAATCACATGCTTTTGGGTTTACATTGATATTGCTAGTAAAATGAGGGCTATCAGTATTGTAGGAAGCACAGTGTAGCTCCCTTTTCACCTCACATTCTTAATTATTATTTTTTCTGCAAAGGCTAAAATTCTAATTTTCTTTCCTACTCCTATAGATTATTCTGCAGTAAATATGATTACGTTTGGAGATGAGTGACATTAGTTTTATATGGAATGTATGCAAGCAAAATTAATGCTCTGTCTGGGAAGGAAACAGGGTTGAGGGGAAAGTGAGTGAAAGCAGACTGAGTGATGGCTTCGCTCTGAGTTAAACACTGTTGGGTTTGACTTTTGGGTTACCAAAAATGCAAGGGTGTTATTGTTCTTGATTGAATTTGGAAACTTTTAAACCCAATGCCACGAATTCTTCTTGAAGCATTTGGTAGTAAAACTGCTTTATGTTAATCCTATTTAATTTCGGTAAATCCACAATACATTAGAGTGCAATCTGCCTAAGTGGGAGAGATCATCTCCCATTATAAAGTGACCCTGTTCTTATTCATAAGGTAGTGTTAATGCCATATTTTTGTTAGATACCCTTGACATTCTTTGCTCCGAATAATCGTGTTGCCCTATTAGATTTCAACAGCATACCAAATTTATCTGCTCTGGTGTCAATTCATGGAAGAGCCAGATACATGCCTCCCTCCTTTTCATCCCTGTTCTACCAGAAGTTTCTGAAAGCACCACCAGTATGATAGCTGACCAAGCACTCACATTTCTGGTTAATGGGAGCCACAGTTCTGTTGATTTTAAAAATGGAGGGGTGAAGGGTTTTGCCTTAAAGCAGTTTAGATTTGTTTTTCCCAATACTTCTTGCAGTGTGGGAGTTCCTGGGCACTGCAGCTGTTCCATGAATTTGATGCTTTTACTGTAAGGCAGCAGTTAATTTACAGTATGCCACAGATGTACTATGTAGGAAACTGTTTTAAAAAACAAAATGCCAGAAGTAATAAAAAAATCTTTTTTTTTTTTTTCATTTGCTGTACTGAAAATACAGTTCTTGTAGTGGAAGAGGATTATAAATGGTGCCTTTTGAAATGTGGCTAATAAAATGATGATTGTTCTTTGGCACTTTATCTAGTCTTTGCATACCATATGTCGTTAATTTCTAAATCAAAACAAGAATATTAATTTCACAGAGCAGCTGTTGAAAGTTCCTTGGGACTGGTGCATCTTTCAGGATGCTTTGACCTGATGTAGGTCTTCTGAGAATACAGATGAAGTTATTACTATTTTAAGTTCAAAATGTGAGAGTCTGAAGGTCGGTTGTGTAGTTGTCTGTAGGGTACAGGTATTGTAAATAGAATTAGTCTTAAATGAATGATTTAAAAAAAACACCAAGATTGTTGTTTTTGCTTAAACAGCTCCTGTAATCATTTGCCTGTCAGTCACAATCTGTGTAAGTGTGCTAGTGGGATAAGAGCTCTGCTGCTTCTACTTCATTGAAAATAAACAGCATGTTTCAACTTCTTCCATAGTCTTTAACTAATTTTGGAATTACATTCTACTTTCTCAATTTAAAAAGTAGATTTGCTGCATGACAACAAACTCAGGGGTTGTAAAAGCAAGTATAAGTTTGTAAGATTCTGTTAAAATATGTAGTACTGAGTGCAGCAATATTTTAATATTCTTTTTTTAATTTCTCAAGGCAATCAGAGTTTTCTTTATGCTCCGTTCACTGTCACTGCATTTGCGAGATGAGCCAGAAACTCAGTTACCACTCACAAGGGAGGAAGATTTGATAAAGACAGATGATGTTCTTGACTTGAGTAAGTAGTTCCTCAATTTCCCAAATAGTCTATGAAATGGAAAAATTGCTGGCTTTTTTTTTTAAGTCAAAAACCCTAAATAGAGTTATCTTGTTTGTGTAATTGACTACCAAGGATGATTTTATGAAGTTTTGTCTTCTGCTGGATTTGGAACACTTCTTGTGGTTTTGGGTTTTTGTGTGTTTTTTTGGTGTAGGGTTTTTGTTTGTTTGGTTTGGTTTTGTTCTTGTTTTAAAGAGACTGTTAATAAATATTCCAGGGTTTAAATATTAGCACATAAAGTATTTGGAGTCCTTCATCTGGTTTCCTGGTATGTTAGTTTTCTAAATGAACCGATTGTAGCAGGATGTTCTTCTATTCTGCTTTCACCTATTCAAAATGCACTTAAACCATTCATGAACTTTAAGAGACCAGAGGTAATTACTCTAACAGCTACACTGTGCTGCTTTACGAATGCTGGGGTTTGGTCGTCATCATATCCCCCCACCGCTGCCCTGGAGGAGTAGTTCTTCCCATCTCTTCTGTCATTTTTAAGTTTGCATATGGAGGCTTTTACTCGCATGGTTGAACAGGATGCTGAGCTATTCCTAAGGAGAACCAGTCTGTAATGTCCAGACTGACTTTGTGATATTAAGTAGTACTTACTATGAAGTAAAGGCGAAGTTCCTTCTTTCTGCAGTACCATAGAATACTACTGCACTCTCCATACTGAAGAAGCAAAAAAGATGAAAGGAATAGAATCATGAAGTATGCTGGTTTTTTGCAAATTCAATATGCCTGTGTTCATTTAATATTAAAATACACATATCTAGATGACCTTACGTGTTACTAAACAGTACGACTTGTAGAATAACTCTGGCCTAATTCGTAAATCTGTAGTTTTACTGTCTCCAGCGCTGACATTGCTAAAGAAACAGTAACTTGACATACTTGATCTTACTATAGTGCAAGACATTTGTTTTTTGTTTAAAGGTTTAAAATCTTTAGAGAAATGTGCTTTTAGGCTAGAATTGAAAAGAAAGTGCATGATAATATAAATACTATTAATTCCATTTCTTGTAATCAAAACCTAGAAGAATTTGATGTATTGGTGTTAGCTGATAAATAGTTAACTTTTGTTCAGGCAGTCGTCTTATTAAGAACTTGCAGGTACCATTTGTAGCTTTAGAGGGTGTGTGATTGCTAAAATTGAATATATGTATTTGCTAGGGTTTTAATTTTTGATGGTTCTTTCTCTCACAAAAAAATGAAAAAAGTGCTTAGTGTTTCAGACATCATTTTTTTTTTATTTTTGTTGTTTAAGGGCTTGTTGATCTTATTCAAACTGAAAAAAAAAAGCAATTGCCCTAGTTGCCTTAGTAGGTGTTATGGGATTATGTCCAGTATCTCAGAGACCTTTTTCTGCATCAGGTCCATCAAGAGTATTAATTATCTGAATGAAGGGAAAACACTGAAACCAAGTGAGCTAAGCAAAAGTTTTGTGATAACAGAGCTGCTGTACAGTATCTTAATGGGTGAAATCCAGATTAAACCTTAAACAAATAAATTATATTTCAAAATTAAAATGTGTTAAATTTAATTTTTAGAAATTATGTGTGTCTGCAATGCTGAAAATGTCAGAGGACACTCCCTCTGGCATAACATCCAAGCCATGCAGCTTAGAACAGTGAAAGATTTTGAGAATAAACTCATTTATCTGTAAATGTGGAAAGAATGCTATCAAAGCAATTAACTGAACTTGTAAAAATATACAAGCTGTAGGATAGGGACACTCTTTTGCTAAGTAAATGTAAGCATTAGGGTACAATAGACGAGAAGCATTTTTGGTAGCTACATGGCCGAAGACTGACAGTTGAATCATTACAATTCCTGTTTGTTGAATTTCTGTATTATTTAAAAGATTTAAGAAAATCTACAGGGGAAAATACTTCTTAAAATGTGTTTTTCAATAATTGTTTTCTGTCCTCTTCAGACTGGTATTGTTTTGGCTTGGTGAATTAAGCTGAATGAGCTTAATGCAAACACATCACTTTTGGCCTTTCCCTAAAAGCTTTCGCAAAGATAATGAACAACACAAGATGTTAATTACATTACATAATTATTAGTTTTCAGGTAAAAAATTATGGCCATAATTTAGCTACTGTTTACTTGCTAAAGGATTAGTACTAAAGAATTAACTCAGCTTCCTGTTTCAAATGAGTTAGGTATTTATTGAAATGTTGACTCTTTCAGAGGGTGAGATGAAATAATGAATCAGCTTCTACTGAAAAAAAAAAAAAATGTTTTTCTTAAATTAACTGGAAATTATGAAGTAGTTGTTAGTTTAAGAACATACTGAACAAAAGGTAGATCTGATTTACTTTTTCCGAATGTTACTTGTTTCTCCTCTCCACCTCCCCAAAAAAAGAAAAAGAACACCTTTCATTTCTAAGGCAGTTGCTTTTACATAGAACACAAGGTATCCTTTTCTTGGAACTTGTAGTTTAGCCCATAGATTATTAATACTTCACTCTGTTATGTATAATTGTTTGTAATTTTTATTACATGTTCATAATGCTAGGTAAATTACTAAAGTAGTGGTCTATGCTCTGTATATTGAATGTATTCAATGATGTGAAAGGTTGTTTCCTTCTTCCAGTGTGGGACACTGGATATAAANAAAACACCAAAAACAAAAAACCCCAAACAAACAAAAACCACAGCTATTACCCTGAAAATTATCTGCTTCAATTTGAATAGTGTTCTAAAATTTAAAGATCTAATGTGTACTATAAAAAGTTTTTTTAAGAAGCTGTATTAAATTAAAGTTGTACTGTTGATTTAGAACATTGCCCTTTTAGATTTAAACTCATTTGCTGCTTTAAGGCGTATTATAGTCCTAAACTGCACAGTCATTAACTTAAAATATACATTTATACTGACCAATATGAACTAAGGCAACAATGGTACTGAACTGCTTGTCACATGATACTTGTATGCATGTGCATGAAGTTATTTGTTAATTTGTGTATATATTCATCTATGTTTGCGCGTGTGTGTATACAAGTAGAGAAGAAAAATGAGTTCCATTGGCCTACCCATGGAACTTTTGTACTGGTGCTCTAGAGACCCTTATATGAGAAGAAACCCTTATATGACAATCCTTTCTTTTTCTATAATTTATCTGATAACTCACATCTTAATTGCTGGAAGACTATCCTTTCCACTACAATAAGCATAAACTCAAGTTTAAAATAAAAAAGTAAAGTTAACAAATGGTTTTTTTTATGTAGAAAGATTAGAATTCTTTTTTGTGTCAGCATTAAGCTGTTTGAGAAGAAAAAATGATGGTATTTCAAATGAAGAACAACACTGGAATTGACTGAATCCTTATCTAGCTTTGATTCATTTAAAGGACTGGAGGTGCTTTTTCTTTGAGTGACTACTTAATTGTGCTTTTCTGCTTTCTTAATGGAAGGCAGCACAGATGCCCACATGACTCTAGTACATCCCAGGAGAGAACTTGAAATAGTTTTGTATGAATTAACCTATTTTATTTTAGTCCTAAAGTATTGCCTGACGGTCCTCCCAACACCTTTGCTAAGTTGTACTTTCCCAGTGCTCTTTTTCAGAAGAGGTCATGGATTTCTAGCTAGTGATTTCTAGCTTGTCTTTTTAATCTGCAGGCTATTTTACAGTAAATATTTTATTGCTATCAAAATTGTAATAGTAACAATGTGGAATTCTTAACTACCTTGTTTATCGCCTGATGTGTTAGGAAAGCATTCAAGAAGTCTCACAACTGCAGTATAAAAGCAAAAAGACTCAAAAATGTGGAAGAATGATTAGATATCGTCTTGTAGATAAGAATCTGCCAGACTAGACTCACTTCAGTTTTTTTTTTTGTAATACAGTAAGAATTAAGCATATTCCTGTATGCTGGTAGCTCTTTGATTACAAAACCAGGAATTCACTGAAAATATCAATTACAATTTATTACACACTTAAAATTTGGGACAGCAGATCCATCTTTCTTCAGAGGAGAAAACCAAATTCTCTTTGGTGTAGACTTCAGCAACTGAGTTTATCTTTCCAGAAGAAACCTCGCTAAACTGCTTCTCCTGGAAGGCGACATGTCACTCGAAACTAGATAATGTGTTATGCATCCCTGCCATTCATTGTGTGTTACTGTTATTGGGGTGTTTGAAAAGAGGATTTTTTTTTCCCAGATAATCTATTTCAGAAATGTGTTGGTTAACTTGAGCTCTTTTTTTTTTTTAATTAAAAAAGTTTTAATTAAGAATTACGATCGCTGCTTTTTTACCAACTAGGTGTTAACTACCAAACCAGTTTTCAGTATGACATAAATCAGAAGACAGAAGGATCAATATAGGACTTTTTAAATGTCCGAATGCACAAATATATATGCATGTATTTATGTGGGGAAGCTGTTATAGATTACACCAGAGTTAAACCTGAACCTTTTGCGGACATGTTTTGGTAGCTCCAGATGCACTCCTGAGGTACAGTTTAGTAAACATCTAGTGCAGATAATAGACTTTATAAAGAGTATGAATTGTAGTAAGAAGTGTTACACACTTGAAGAGCATTACAGCTGTATCTATGCCTTATGTGTGCTGTTGTTACATATTTAAGTTTAAATACAGAGTATCCACATAATGATGGCAGTTCTGTGCCTTAGTGTATTCACTGCTTTCTGATATTTTCACAGAAGGTTTTAGTCTTTATTTTGGGACCACAGTATGTAATTACAGCAATAGATTTTTCAAAATATGACTCTTCCCACATACTCCAGCATTTATTAATAAACACAAAGTTTTCTACAGCTAGTAGAGTTACTGAAGTTCAGTTAAACACATCACTTACCCCACTATTGGTGAAAACAGCCTGTATCTGAAGAGGGAGTCAGTCAGTCTGGGATCTCAAAATTTTGAACAATGTTTTAGCCTATTTCCAAAAGCTGAAATAAACTGCAAAGGCTGTAAAAAGCCCTTCCTGTTGAGTTTTCTCATATCCTGTCTTTGAGTCAGAATCTGTCTTGAACAATCAGTGCCCGATATGGAATTTTATATGTTGTCTTCCGAAGACTTCTCTTTCCTGGCTAGCTGGAAAGGCATAGACTTATACCATCTTCAAATCAAATTGACAGGTGTTAGGCCTGTTCCAAAGAAGTGGCACTGCTATCTATGCCCACAAAATATGATCATGTTTCAGGTGTTTCCTTGGGAGGAGCTTTTCTTGTCAGTCAATTACTAAAATAATACTGTTCAGCACAGATACAGTTATTTGGATCTGATCCTCCCAGCAAATAGATACTATTTGGTTTTAAAAAGTCCCTTGCTGAGCATCCATGATTATGGGGTTGGTCTTAGCTGTTTTTTCTGTGTTTGGTTCTGTTCTTTTGTTGGTTTTTTTTTTTTACTTTTTCCTTGGGACGTTAACCTTCTTCCCTCTATCGCTTCTTCCCATCTACAACACTGCACACTCTTTGTTCAAAGTCATCAGAGTTGTTTTGTGATTTTTATTTTTAATTTTAATATTTTTAAGGCTACTAGCAAATACTCTGCATTCACTGGGGCCTTTGAGTGAAGTTCCCCATTTGCATGCATATCAGTTTATGTATTTTGGTTGGTAACACTTTCTAAACTGCTTATTACTGCTGTTGTTACTTAAACGACCTGAATTGAGGTAGTACAGTGATAAAGCTCTTGTGTGTGTGGTAGCATAAAGGCAGTTTCCAGTTCAAGTCTTTTCATTGCACAATAAAGTGAATATAAGTATTTTGGCATAAAACATATTGGATACATGCCATTGCATAGGTGCTGTATCTTGGGAGGAGACTTAGCAGTTGTCAAAATGTGACCCAAAAAATTGTAATTATGTGCCTTTTTGAATTAATCACTTTGGAGATATTTTTGATCTAACAATTTTTCCTCAATCTATATTATTACGATGCTTTTCAATTTTTTCTGAACATTGAGATGCCTCCAGTGGTTATGCTCATTCATATAAATATAGTGTCAAGAAGGACTAGAGGTTAACAAGATCCAGTAATTATTTCAGTTACTGTTTTGATTTTGAAAAATCCTGCAAAACTTAACTTATCAAAATGTTTTGGGGTTTTTTGCCTGAATGTAATGCTAGTGTTTTATGGGAGCTTGATGAGAAAGGTTAAAGTTTCCTGTAAAGAAGCATTTTAATATTTTGATATGCATATGTTCATTGTAAACCTTTACGTGTAGTTACAACATTGTCACCACTGTGTATGACGGTACATTTAGAAACGAGTCAGGTATTCCATAGAAAGTTCATTCCATATTGCTGGGTGTGCTGCCACCAGAATGATATATACTGTTACTTTTCAGTATCGTTTTTTACTGTAAATAGTTTTGAAACACTCATGTATTATGTGATAACTGCCAGCCTTAGACTTCATGTGAGTTTGTAGGTGTCTTCTGGTTTGAAGGTGACTTCTTTAATCTTATTCAGCAGCTCACTGTTCGTGTGAAGTTCACTGGCAGCTCAAATTAACAGCCTCTCTGCTTGGTTTCAGGCTGCTGATTCTGTTAGTGACAATGTTTTAGATGCCATGGCCAAGAGGTAAATGATGATGCATTTAAAGCTGTTATTTCTTTGCTAAAACTGAAAAAAGTAACGTTATAGTTAAGTCTCCTTGTTCACTGTGTCTGTACCAAATACACAGGCTTTATAAAGGCCATTATAGTCAACATTGTTTTAATAAGATTTGAGGAAAAATTGTCATAGAATAATTGAGGTTGGAAGGAACCCCAGGAGATCATCTAGTCTAACCTCTCTGCTGAAAACAGGGTCAGCTAGAGCAAGTTGTCTAGGGCCCTCACCAGTCAGGTTTTGCATATCATCAAGGATGGAGATTTTGCAGCATCGCTGGGCAACATGTTTCAGTGTTTGACCACCTTCATGATAAAAAAGGTTTGTGGGGTTTTGTTGGGTTTTTTCTCCCCAATTTTGTCATGGAATTTCCTGCATTTCAATTTGTGTTTAGTGCTTCTCATCTTGTTACTGGATACCACTGGCTTTGTCTTCTTTACTCCTCCAAACAGGTATTTGCAGATGTTAAAAAGAGGTTTTATCATAGGGCATATAAATTTTTCTTCTATTAAATATCTTTCAAGGAATATAACTTATCTTTTGAGTCCTTATCCAGTTACTTTGCAGGTCTGTTCAGTGAACATAGAGTTCACTGTGGTCAGGAAAATCAAACTTAGTTCAGCTTATTTGCATAAGTAACGTTTAATTTGAACATAAACTGCCTCAGCAGATGAAAGTTTCCTTCTATTAGTTTAGTAAGAGATTTCACTGTGGGTAGATAACACCAAAATTTTTAGGTTTTAATTTTTATTAATATTTTTAAATAACTTATTTTCAAGACTATGTTAAGTATGCTAAAAGAGATTTTTGCTTTAGTTTTCTTTCCAAAGTACAGGCGTTTGAGGTTTGTCTGTCTCATTCCTGAACATGTTGTATTCCTAAATATTCGAGGAAAAGTCAGCCAAAATGTGGTGCAGATGTATGATCAGAGACAGGTTCTCTAGTTTCAACTAAATGTACTTTGTAGTAACACCTAGGTAGATGCTTGATTCGTTGCATTCTTGATGCAAGTGCTTCTGTACAGTCTCTCAGATGCCTAGTCTGTGAAGGGTAATGCTGTACAGACTGGTCTCCATTCCCCTGATTTCCTAAGTAATTACGCTTCTGTGAGTGAAATACCAGGATTTTGCAAGTTTAACAGAAACTTTGGAGATTTTAGAGTGTACAGCTGCTAAGCTTTCTTCAGAGATGAATGAGTGGCATTTCCTACTGACTTTAAAAATGAGATGTTGGCTTAAAAAGAGATTATTTTAGAGCAAGACAAGCATACTTTTCCTGATTAAAAATTTAACTGTCCTGTTATGAAGACCTACATGTAAAACAAGGTCATTGTCATTCTGCAGATACTTCCTGTCAAAAAAGTTTTCTCCCCAGAAGTTTTTCTGATTTGCTCTCTGGCTTGTCATATTGAGGAATTCATTACAGATTCTGCCTAGTTGAGAGGTTTGGCAAGTGTGATTTCTCTTGCAGAGTCTTTGCCCCTGGTGCCAGAGTACAGTAACAGCGAAATAACATAATTGGTCTAGTGCCTTCTCAGTTCAAAGTTGTCATCCCTCAGGCACTGAAGTTTATTTATATACAGCTTAATAAACAACACAACAAAATTTTTTCTCTCCCTAATGTCACAGCTAGATGCTTTCTGTAAGTTTAACTTTTGACGTTTTCATAATGGCAAAGCAGACATCAGCGGATTGGATTTATTGATTTGAAAACTGATCTGTCTGAACTTTATGCCAATATTAAAGTCCAGATACTCGTTACAAGCTGAAAATGAAGCTTTTGTTGGTTTTCATTTGCTGCAGAATCATGTGGGTTTTAGATAAATGGAAATGACAGCTTATTTTCCTGTTTACATTTCCAGTATTTTCATAATGCATTTAAGAGACCAAAATAGCTTTTTAAAGGCATCTATTTAAATGCTTTTTGTGTGTGTACACACATATATGAAAAAAAATACATACGCACTTAAGTTTAATAAAAAAAAGGCAGTTTGAGCAAAAATAGCCAGTCATTTTAGGTTTATGCTTTGAAGAAGAGAATACAATATCTGGTTTTGTTTTCCTGTATCACTGTACGTGCTAGTAAACACTAGTCTCGAGCATTTTCCAGATGGTCGCAAAACACTGAGATGAAGGTTTCATGATGATATGACAATTAAATTTTTTTCACTAGCCTACACTAATGAGTTGGTGAGTGCTAGCACACATGGTACAAGGAAATGGATTATATTCAGTACACTTGAAACTTGATAAACGTCTGAGAGGGAATCACATCTTTTAAAAGAAATTCTGGCAGATACTCCTTTTAAATGCTGGCATCCACTTGTTCCTGAATAACATCAGCAGGCAAGATTTTTTCTGGACTGTGGACTTTCTGAGTGTAACTCATCTGTAGTGTATATGGTGTTCAAATCTTTTATTTATTGGTGGTAATGTGAAAGAGCTTAATTGGACTGTTTTGTTTGTCTGCCAATAGTTAATTATTTAATGTTTTACTTCTGATAGTGTCTCAGTTATATTTGTAAGTACTGGTTTGAAATATTTTTAAAATACACCTGCCTGTTAGGAGCAAATGCTAGATTTGTATTTAAGAACTTGGTATCTATTTAAAAAAATATAATCAAGGTATTTAAATAACTTAAAAAAAATATTGTCAGAAGTGCAGCATGACAATCTTGAGACAGTTCAAGAAAGTGATGCTGCAATACGGAGTCCCTCTGCCTGGTAATTAGTAGTCTTGTGTTTACAGGGAAGTAAGTTTTAGGAGCAAGCGTGCGTCTGCTTGGTTGCAGTACCCTGTGTGTGATTAGCATTTATATGTTGTCCCTTATTTTCAGTTATTTGGAGGTATACAAAAATAAATCTTCATATTCAGAGGAAAAAAATTACCAAGAACAGTAATGGGGAAAAGATGTGCTCTCAAAATTCTGTGATGGCCACTAGAGTAAATGTTATTTTTGTAAATGTAATTGTTAGCTACTTTCTTCCACTGGGCTTTTGTTTGTGCATACTCAAATCCAGAAACCCAGTGTGATTATTTTTTTCCCCCACACTTAGTGATGGTTTTACATGCTTTATGTCAACAAGTTTTTAAAATTATTTTTAAAAGTCATTTTTTTCATATTTTGCATCTCACAGAGGGGAGGAAAAAAAGCCACCAAAACCCCACAATCCAAGCCATCTTTAACATGACTTGTCCTCTGGTTTACATTCTGAAACGTGCATCCTGGATGTCTCCTCAATTTATCTTGCCTTCTCAATTGATGTGTATACAGTTTTGTGTTTTTCCCTCTTTCCAAGGTTATCTTAAACCTCTTTGCCTTTTTCCTAAATCTTCCTTTTTGTTCAGTAAATCTTGACATGGTCTCTTTCTTGTATAAAAAGTCTTTAGCATTATTACTGTCTCTGAGATCTTTTTCTTTAATGAGTTTTTCACGACTTGTTTCAGTTAAAGAAGAATTCTTCTTTTAAAGTGGTTAGTATTTCTTGAAAGAACAGAGATTTCAAATCACTCTTAGGAGTGAGTCTTGCTGTTTTCTCCTGTTCTTGATGGGAAAAGTGCTCCCCTGCTCAAGAAGGACGGTGGCATCCTGTCCTAACTAAGAACAGGGACTAATATGTGAACTGAGATATTCTTACTTTCTACTGCACAAAAGAGAAATGGCAGATGTATCGAGAAAGTAATTCTGAGCCTCTCTGAAAGAGGGCTGTTTATTGTGAAGAGTAACAGAAGTAATTAATTTTACACTGTTCAACAACATGGTCAAAACATAGCTTGTCAAAAACATTTTGGATAGAGTGTGGTGCAGATAATTGTTTCACGGGAGTTACATAAAAATTGAAATGGCTTTGTAAACTGAGTATATTTGGGGAATTTGTTGTAGTTCCGTCAAGATCGTATATTCCTCTATAAAGTCATTTTGTACTTGCAAAACTTTAACTCTGAAGTTCTTTGCAATTAAGGACTGTTATAGTAAGTAGTAAAGCAGAATATTGTACCAAATGAGCTACATGCTGTTGCAAAAAGTTTTTTGTGTGAAGTGGGAGGTGGTGCATTAACTATCTGCAGCCTAATGCTTATCTTGGACTGCCACCTGTGCACACAAAGTGCTAAACGTTTTCTGTAAGAGCTTTTAATGTCTGCAGATGATTTCTAGACTTGTGATGACTATAAATACAAAATTCATTAAAGGTCAAGCCCTGAGGCAGGTCAGGTACATGTAGACCATCTCCTAAAGTAGCTGTTGTATTCATAAAGGCTTCATATAATACAATCTTTCCAGGGAAATAGTTGCCTGTGTTCATGCAATATTTTCACATAATTTAAATCTTTGCTGCAAGCAGCTGAAGTCTTTGAACTCTCCTTCCTAGGCTGTATTTCGTAAAAGTTGTATTTTTCTTGGGGAAAGTCCAGAGAAATGTTGGATCCATGTCTTGGAGGTGTAGTGTCCAAGCTGTTTACAAGCTTCATTTTGCATGAGGACAAACTAAACATTGCTTTTAATCTCAGAAATGACACTACACCTTTTTGCAGCAGTCTCACATCAGTGTGCCATACAGTCTGTGGTTCACTTTAATCCCCAGATCAAATTTCAGTAGTGAGCTTGAAATTCTTTCATCTAAATGTGGTTGGCTATCCGTAACTGTTTTATAGCATAGCTGTAAGTATTCTCAGATCAGTTCACTGGAAATGTGTTTAACCACACTTTCTTTTCTGGTCATAAAGGATGACTGTAGCGTATGACCCTTCAGCAGCTGTGAACTAGAAAAAGTCATGTAAATAGGGTACATTCAGTTGTATAAACTTAAAAGATTCCTGTAACAGTTGCCTAATAAATGAGTAATTTTCCTTTCTGTTCTTTGATAAACTTTTACAGTAATGCTTTACTTTAAGTTTTTGTCAGTTCTAAAATGAAAAATGTCTCCTCTGGAAAACAACTTCTGGCCTTTGAGTTCTTCACCTTAAGTACTGTGTTTTTGTAGTCAGGTGGTTGAATTTGTACATCAGTAATTCCAAGTACTTCAGTCTGCTTGCTGTTGCATTAAAAACTGTATAAATACTGGACAAAACCAAGTATTTGACAACTTCACAACTCTGGTGTTGTGGCCTATATGTTGAGAATCTCACAATATATTATCTGCAAAATTCACCAACCTCACATTATGTATTCGGAGGGATCTAAATCCAGTTACTTGTGTAAATAATGTGAAAAATGCTACAGCTGGATTTCAGATCCACCTAACAACAGTGTTCAGTCTGGAGTATTAAAGATACATTGAATTCTGTGTGTTAGAATAGCTCCCTTCAGAGAAATATAAAAAATCTGAATAAGGCGGCAGCCTTTTTGAAAGATACTTACCTTACTGTAAGTGATACCATTTATCAATCTGATTTCAGTATATAGACACATGTCTAAAAATACAGCATCCTTAAAAATAGTATGTGTATGTAGAATAGGAGGGGAAAAAAGGCCTCGTACATCTTAACAGCAATTGAAACCTACAGTATTGAACCCTCATTTTAGGAAAGGCTGTTTGAATTAATAACTCCAAACTGCTGAGTCTGTGAATGCCTTGGCAATACTAAAGAATGAGAGCTCTAAGGAGAGTGAGCGTGTTGAAAAACTATGGCGAAGGTAGAAGCAAAATGTAGAACTCATTGCTTTCAAATAGGATGGTTTCTATCCAAAAAAACCCAACCAACCACCACCAAAACACAATCAAAACTATTGCAGAAAATAGGGAAAATGCTGCAACTTAGCTTGCTAAATCCATCAAATTATCTGGAGTACCATCTAGAATTACAAAGATGATGAACTTGGTAGGACAGCATGCGTGATTATAGAATCTTTTACTTTACTTTTACTGTAAATTGCACTAGATGAGACAGGAAAAAGATGTGTATGTATTAAGTATGTGAAAGAAAGTATCAATTTAAAGCAAAGGAAAAGGCAACTCTAGTAAGATTAGCAAAGGTCTGCTAGGAGGTATCAGTGACAGTTTGCAGGGTGCTCAGATTCCAGATGGTGTAAAGAAGGTGATTTAGTCACTTGTCAAGAATGACGGGTTTGAACTGAAACAGGTGCAGTGAGGAGATGCAGGAGGATCAGGGAGTGGTGTATTTACTTCTTGAGGTCTGTATTTTGGGGCTTGTTTGGGGGGGGGTTCTAGAGTAATGGTTAAGAGAGGATATGTTTAATTCAATATAAATGCATACAATAGGTGGTTAAAGGAAAAAAAAGTTCACCTCACTTAACAAATATTGGTAAAAACCTGACACAATTTACCTGGAGAGTCTGTATAGTCTTGAGTTGAAAGACTTCCAACAGTCAGAATAGTCAGGTTTCAGACCTGTAGAAATGCAACTTGTGTCAGAATGGAGCCCAAGTTTATAATGAGGTAGATGTAATTGCCTGCAGTGGTATAGGACTGTATCTGTGGTCTTGCAACAAGACTTTTGCAACACTGTTGCAATTTCACCCCTGAAATGAAGTGACTTTTTATACTAAAAGGTAATGAAGGTGGTAAGAGAAAGTAAGGTGCATATACCACACACCTTATATGTAACTTGTAAGATATCTGAACCACTGTTTTTAGAATATATCCTGCCCTTTATACGTAACTATAAATATGTCAGGAAATGCAGAATATATATTAAAAAAAAACCCAACCTTGAATAAGTTTAAACAGGTGTTGTACTCATGATTACACTTTTATATATTAACATTTTAAGTTACATGAAACAGCCAAAACCCAGAATCATTAATTTCAGTAGCTATGTAACTTTTTTTCCCTCCTTCCTTCAGATAACAGTGATCTAATTGCTTGTACAGTCATAACAAAGGATGGGGGTCAAGTTCAAAGATTCCTGGCTGTGGATATTTACCAGATGAGTTTGGTTGAGCCAGATGTTGCCAGACTTGGATGGGGAGTAGTTAAGTTTGCAGGTCTTTTGCAGGTAAGACAAGTTTTAACCTGGGTGGTTACTTTTTCTCAGCTGGAAATCTACATTTATGTTGGATAAATAGTAATACCAATATTAGTTTATATATTTAAGCTCTGTAGCATGCTTACTTGTTTATTCTGTTACTAGTCCTTTTTGCTAGTTCCTGCCTTTTAAACTGTTTCTGGTTTTTGAAGAAGTTTACATAGCTATCTAGAAGCGTACTTGAAAATGAGGTAACTTCCCCGATATATGTTGGGGTGTGTTGATTTGAACACTGAAATCGTTTACAATGAGGATTTGATTCCCAAGCACTTGCCTTAAGTGGCACAGTAATAAACTCTCCTAGAATTCTGATTTTCCTGTATGTGTAGGGAAGGTGACAGGTTATAACTTCAAAATGGTCTGTGCTTACCTAATTAATGTCAAAAGCTTGAAGAAGTTTCTCTTTCTTGCCTAAGCCAACACTGTTTGTATTTCCTGAAAATTTCCTATGCTCAAATAACTTAATTGAATTTTAAACTGACTTATAATCTCTGCAAGTTCCAATTTTCCAGAACTAAATCCAAGATGGATGGAAACTGTTTTTTTTAGGAGCATTCATAGAGTTTTCTTTTAAAGTTGGTATTTAACCTGTAGTTTAAAAATGCTAACTTTTTTTCATTAGCCACTTGTCTTCTGTTTCTTTTTAGGATATGCAGGTGACAGGAGTAGAGGATGACAGTAGAGCTCTGAACATAATAATTCATAAGCCTGCCTCAAGTCCTCATTCTAAGCCCTTCCCCATTCTTCAAGCTACATTTATTTTTTCTGATCACATTCGCTGTATTATTGCAAAACAACGTCTTGCAAAAGGCCGTATCCAAGCTCGGCGTATGAAAATGCAGAGAATAGCAGGTAAATGGTTATTTTTAAATTATTCTGAGAAACAAGACTTGTATGTCATAGCAAGTCACTCTGTAACATAAGGATGTGTTAGAAAAATATAAGTGGTGTGCCATAGAAAACTGTAAACCAGTGTCTAGTTTCCAAACAATAGATTTTATTAAACTATGTGTTTTCATATTTAATGATAGACACATCAAAGAAAGGATGAAAAAGAAGGAATCCTGTCTTGTTACCAGTGGCTGCCAATCATTTCACAAAACTCAGCATTTCTCTTTAAATGTGATTGTGATTCAAAAGTCAGATACCCTACTTAGAAAGCAGATGTTCTGCTGCTTCAGGACTAAATTGGAGTTAAGCTTGTCCAAGTCCTGAATTGGGTGGTGTCCTGGTGATAATGCTTAATGCTTGGATGTGGTGATGATGAGCAATCCAAAATGTTAAGTGGAGTATCAGCAGCTAGATTTCTGAGCTTGGAGGAAATGCATATGAAGAGATAAGGGAAAGAGTTAATTTGAGTAAATAGCAAAGAGTGATTAAAATATTACTTGAATGTTAAGTGACTGAAGAATAAATTGAAGTTGACCAGTAAACTGAATGAATTGGTGAGTATAGAAAAGGAAACTCTGAAATACAGGAAGGAAAATAGGTGGGCAAATGAAAAAGGTCACCAGCTGTCTTAGTTACATGGGTTGTCCAAGACCAATAATAAACTCATCAGAGTTGTGAAAAACAAAGTCATAGCTGGTATTAAAATTATAGAGTTAGCCAGAGAATTATTCGGATTATAGATGGTTTAAGATTATTTTAGTATCTTATGATTCCGTAGGAAGCTAACTAAAAAGAGTTTTATGTTTTGTGTTTGCAAAAGAGATATGTCATACTTCTATGGCTTGCTTCATGTTAAAAAATTCAAAGCAAGTCTGAGGTTAATACAGATCTATTTTGATCTTAAAATTTTAGGTTGAATGGCTTTTTTCCAGTTTAAAGCAGATTGTCTCTTCAAATGGCTTTCTGCACTGTTCAGTTGTTTAACTAATGAATAACTTTATTTGTACAGGGAAAAACTGAAGATGTTTTTTTGAATAACTCCTATGGCTTGTTTAATGCAAGGAGCTTACTGTAATCCTTTTTGAGTAACTAAAATTATCAATTGTGATTAAACATAGCTCTCCTGGATCTTCCTGTTCAGCCTTCAACTGAAGTTGTTATGGGTTTTGGACACAGCTCCGCAGCTACAGCCCAACACCTTCCATTTAGATTTTATGATCAGTCACGACGTGGTAGCAGTGATCCTACAGTACAGCGCTCTGTTTTTGCATCTGTTGACAAAGTTCCAGGTGAGCAATTTTTCTTTGTGATTTGTATCTGCAAAAGGTGAACTGTAGCTTGTGTAAGCAATGAAAAGCTTACAATAATATGTTTCTGAACACACAACTCCAGGATGAGGCTTAGGGAAAAATTTACTCCTAGAGAAACAAGTAATTCCTGGGTCTAATTCCTGGTACGTTGTGAGCAATACATCCATGGCAGTTTCTCCAAATACACTGGAAGTGTCTTAATACTTTGCCTTCCTTTACGAATTGAGACATGTTTCAGATACTCAGTATTTATGCATGCATCTGTCAGTTGTGCATACTTCCTCCTTTAATTTGGTTATGATCATTTTCTTGACAGTTTGTAAAAAAATAGCTGGCATACTGTGCACAGCTTTGTTTACCTTTGAGCGAATGAGACAGAAAAGGGCCATAGCTACTCCTAAAACATTAGCTTGAAATTGGGATTAAAGGAATTATTCTACATCAATGAGCTCTTTGCTCTTTTGTCTCCTTATTGTCTATTTCACAAATTGAATTCTCTGCAGAGGTTTTTTTCCAGGTGGTGAACTTTTCTCCTTTTGGATTGAGTCATTTTAAAGTTGAATCTCATACTGCTTGAAAGTACTTAATTTTGTTGTATTATACTAAAAGATGCAGTCTTGTTACCAGTGGTTGCCAATCATTTCACAAAACTCGGCATTTCTCTTTAAATGTGATTCAGTGATTCAAAATTCAAACGCCCTCCTTAGAAAGCAGATGTTCTACTGCCTTAGGACTAAATTGAAGCTCAGCTTGCCCAAGTCCTGAGCCTGGGGAACAGAAATCATAAAAGCATATATATTGCCAGTCAGGTTTTTCAGAAGACAAGCGTATGTTGTATGATGGGAATGTATTTCCTTATTTGATGTGACTTCCATGGAAAAGGTGTGTTGCCAGTGTTACTGTTTCAGAATTAACCTTCTCTAAGAACAGTGTGCTTGTGTTCATAACAAGTGACTTCATCTAATAATATCGGGGGGGGGGGCGGAATATTGGGGGTGGTGCAACATGATAGTTTGTTCAAACCACCACATACTTACTTTGAATTCCAGGATATGGAGCCTTCCACTGTATGCACATGCAAATACAGAGGAAAAAGCATTTTGAAGCTTTTATTTAATACCAAACATGAGAAACCAGGCACAGAACATGAAGTATGTCAAATGCTGCATTTTTAAAATTCATTTTTTGATAGCCAGTAATATAATATAAATAGTTTAATATACTGTTTTACATCTGATTACAAAGTAAATATCAAATGCCTCTTCCTTCTCCTCTTATCTTCACTAATGAATGAGGTTGCCTAGTTCTGAGTCATTTTGCTAGAAATCTCTTTGTGTTTATCCCTTAATCAGGCTTGGAGTGATTTTTACTTTAAGAGAAAGATTTTGTGCCTTTTTAAAAGATTATTGAACACGTTGCAGTTAAATTACTAGCTTCATGTATTCGTTTCTTAATGCTACAACTTTAAGTGGTGTTTAAGCATTCTGCAAAGCTCATATAGTCTGTAAGAAACCCAATAATAGAAACATGTCAATTTGATTATACTTGTAAGAAACAAGTTATGCTCTCCCTTGGTGATGGTGGGCTTTGATGATTTAAAGGAGAGCTATGTTTTTGGCAATATTTTAAAAAGGTTAATCACTTTTTTTTTTTAGTAGGACCATCCCTGTTAATACTCTTTACAAAAAGTATGGGTTATGTAAATACAGTGAGATGATGTAATCATCCCAGATGACTGGCCTGATAAACTGGGCAATTTTAATTGGAGAAGGACAGAAGCAAAATCCTTCACTTGATCAATTTTATCATCCTTAAGTCATGACCATGAATATACTTCAGGGTCTATTTTAGGTTTATGGCCCTTGCTAGAATGTTGGAGCATTTTGGGGATAATTTAGTTGGATGGATTGTTCACCATCTTAAATATTAGCTAGGTATTCATGTGATGCTTTTGAAGCACTCTTTATGTAAATAAAGAATTACATTGTTTTCAAAGAAAGGAGTGGGTTTGATGGGTGTCCTGTGAACGTAGGTCTTATATTGAAGGTAAATAAACAATCGCTTGCTCTCCAAGCAAACTCAAATAGTAGTTTCAAATACTAGCTGTATACTGAGATTTATATGCTTAGTGTGTCTTAAGGGAAATCTTAACAATTCCCTGCAAAACGTACATATAAATATTTTAACAAGTGTGGTCACTTTCCTACTGAGTATTTATTTTGGAAAGCAACATAAATCAATAGGTCTATCTTACTATTTTCTTCATTGTTAATGCCTTAGTATATGATGATTCTAATAATATTTTGGGGGGAAAAGTTGGAAAAAACCCTTCCTGTTAATATTAGCCATCGCAAGCAAAGTATAATCATCTTAATTTTAAAATCTGAAAGAAGAAAAATGGTCTTTTATAGCTTTGTAACCCTTTAAATGAAAAAGAAAATATAGGCGAGAATTCTATATGAAGTTTGCCATTACTTCTCGGGGATAGGAAAACTTTAAACAAAGCCCGAGAATTGTTCAAGCAGTGTTTGAGATTGTTCAGTTTTATGTGAAGAAAAATTATTTTAGTTTTGTCAAATATTATTAACTCTAAAAACATATTATTCACTGTAAAAAATGATGTGCCCTTCTTTAGCACGTCACAGGTGGGCATAAAATTGTAGATTTTTTAAAATTAATAATATGAATGTATTCTTGAAATGTGTATAACCTGTTGTAATTCAATTGCCTTCTCCATCTACAGTAAGAAAGCAGATCCTTTTGATCAAAGTACTAATGAGGGGCTTGACATTCATAAGTGATGAGCATCTGCACTTGTTAACTAATTTTATGAGGTTAGATTGCTCAGTATGTTTGAATGTCATATACAAGTTGTTTTGGAACTGTACTGTGAGACTCTGATCAACCCTTTCATGTTTGCATCAACCATGCTTACCGTAGGAACATCAGATTGGCATAGTATACTTTAGTACTAAGTTTCTTCTAGTGTGAGATGGTTTAAGTGTCCCATGCTCCATAATTCTAGGCTACTGTTGCTTTTATAGCCTGTAAGTATATTTAAAGTATTTTTAATTCCTTTTTCTATGCAAGAATAATGGAGTACAACTGCTAACTCAGTTTATCATCTTAGTTTGTTTTTTCTAACTAATATTCTTTGAACCATTCCAAGTTTGATACTTAGTTATGGCTGCTATTTTAAAGACCCAGCTCTGCTGCCTTTTTTATACCTATTTATATTGCCTGGTCATCAGAATTGTGATATATGAACTAGATACTAATCTTCCTGTCCTCATCAGAGTGATCTAGAACTAAATAATTTCTGTGCAGAGGTATTCAAGCAGAATTGCTTAATTAAGGTAGTTCTACAGCACTAAGATTACAGAAGAAACAACTAGCTTGATTTATGTAATATGAATTACTGCTTGTGTGCAAGAAATGAAAGACGCCATTGAAACTGAGTTAAATATGCAGGACTGCTAGTTAGATTATTTTTTTTTAAATAAGAAATAGGTTTGGAAACAATCTTCGAGTGTTGCTATTTGGGGAGTTTACTATTTACAAGGATTATTTTCACTAAAAAAACAGCATTTTGAAATAGCACGTTCTGAGACTGAGAATTCTCAAGCCTTCCGTTTTAGTGCTGACATATGCTTTAGCTCTCTCCATGCCAGTTGAACTTTCCAATTTCTTTCAACTTGTAGAAAGGACTTCTCTGGCTGATGGAAGAAATTGTGGCATACTTTAATATTACAGTTCCTTTGTGCATTAAAGGACAGTCAAAATAAATGCTGTCACCACAAATCATCACTCATAATGAGGATGTGCTGGCAAGGCATAAAGATTATCAGCCATGGCAAAGAATTAAATCCCCTGATCACTGGACTTGAAACTAGTCTGTAAGTATACTAAATTGATGAGAACTGCTAATAAAGCTACAGTCATCATATATTGGCATTGCAGGGCAAATGTGTAGACTAAAAATGTCAGTTAATCCATTTTTTTAATGCTGGTTGAAGTTGCAGCAGCTACTGGTAACAGAGCTCCAAGTGAACGATTTTTTTTTTTTTTTGGTACTGTTTTTTTTTTCTCGGCAGCAAAAACATTTTTTGCATTAAACCAGTTATTTTTCAGTTTTATGAGGTTGTATTGGCGTTTCTTAAATGTAAACAATCTCTACAAGTTGAAATTTTTACGAAGTGCATCAGGTCTTCTAAGGCAGAATAGAACTTTGCAAAGATGCAAAATAACTAGTAAAAGAAATAATTTTCAGGTATGTAAGGGTTGGGGTTTTTTGTCATTTACACTTGCAAAAAAGCTCAAGTTCATCATTGCCTTGATTTGACTAGGGACCAACTCGTGGAAGGACTTGAGAATTTTTTATGATATAACTACAGATAGATTTCTTTCTACATAATAGAAAGAAATCGAAAAACAAAAAAAAAGCTGTTGGGGTAATGAAGATATGGTTTACAATGACAAAACAGTTTTTGCTTGGTTGGCGAAGGTTTTATTTCTACTTCTCAGGCCTTTTTTTTTTTNACTTTTTTTTTTTTTTTTTTTTTATTTTATTCCCTCCCTTGTCTTGCTTGTCCTGTTCTCTGCCACCACCACCACCCTTTCCCCTTCTCACCTTCAAATTTTATTCTTTGGAGATCTTACAGTTCAGGCAGTCTTTTACATGAAATCATTTATAAGACAGTAAGAAGATTTTCTCCAATTTAGGAGAAAGATTTGCATTCATTGCTTAAGAAAAAGCTCCTTTAAAGAAAAGCTAAGAAGCTACTACAGGTTTTGGCATGAAATTTTGCTGCTGTTATGTAAAACCTGGCAAAAGGATAACTATTGATACATATTTTATGAAAGAAACCCAGCCTTATGAAATACTGTGATTAGGGAAATAAGATCTCCTCCAAGGAACTGGGAAGGTACATCTTTATAGTAATACCTTACCGAGTCTTAAATAGAAAGTTTGTTGAAGCAGAATCATGACTACTGGAAAGGAAATATTTGTGGTTTCAATTAATCTCTATCACAACTTGAGAGTCATAAAGTAGTAAGAAAGGCACCTCTAGAACCTTTTGAGTGTTATTGTACTTCCTGTAGCCGTGATTAATTCTGCTCACCTTTTCTTTGCAGATATTTCCTGAAGGAGTTTCCTGGTTAGAATATTTGTTCTTAGTCAGTAGTTTCCCAGTTACAGTATTTTGAATGATTTAGACTTACCTTTCTCTCCCATCTAAATTACCTTCCAGTTGCACACTTAAAATCCTTCTTCTGCAGTGGTATTGGGAGAGAAAATAAGTTATATGCAATATAACAAAATATGTTATATGCAAGCAAATGCTTCATGAATCCGTGAGCACTGTTTTGCAGAACCTTTAGGCAGGCAATCTTGCTGAATCAGACCAGCTTTTCCTACGATAGTCCCAGTAGACCTTGTTTACTTTTTCTACAATTTCTACTATTTTGGTGAGGATGGAAGAGTTCTCCTCCCTTGAAGTGCAAACCTTTTGTGGATATGGAATGCCTTGGATGGGTACAACTTTTTCCAGCACTGTAAGGGAAACAAAATATATTGATGTAAGCACTCTTATACCAATGGCTTTAGTAACTGTTCCAAAACAAAGCTTCATTCAAGATGACAGATAACTTTGCCTCACTTCTGTGGTCACAAGTCCATTGATTATTCCTTGTTTCCCATGCTAACTGGTGTTTCAAAATATGAAGTATGTATGAGAAACCTAATGCACATTTGGTATGTTAAAAACTATATATATCAGTGGCCCTGAGTGCTATAAAAGTCTTTTACGTTTGAGGTAGTTTAGTTTGTGGTTAAGTTTTTGCAGACTATCAGGCGTCACTGTGTGTAACCTCAGTTTAACTTATCTAGATGATTGTAGAAGATCAATCAGTTTGGTTTCTGAAATAAAATACATGGATTTATTTACATTTGTGGAATAATTAGTTGCTTACCAAACTATTTTGTTTTTAACTAAAATAGATTTCTCCTGCCATGGTGGTTATTTAATTCTTTCAAGTGGTGTTCATCTTGAACATAATGAATAGTAACTGAAAATAAGAGAAAAGCTTGGTAAAAGTGGCATGCACCCATGTAAAACTATGATGCAAGTGCTAACAGCAATTCAGATAGCATTGTGTTTCTGCAAGTGGTTTTGAGTAGTTCTTGCATATAAGCATGGGATGAAGAGGGTAAGAGGTGGGACCACAGATTAAGTCAGATTATTAACGGAACAAATGTTTGTTAGCTTTTTTTCTGTCTTCCTTTCTTCATCCACTCTGGCTTTTTGCTTGTAACACAACCTGTCAGTATGCGTTGCTGCTGCTAACAGCATTTTCCTGACTTGTCATGTCTGTGTTTTAAAGCTTTCATATGCCTCTTCTAACAAGCCCATTTAAACTGAGTTTTTACTGGCTGCCTGCTGAATGGCACCAGCAAATTCCCCATACAGGAGACTCTCAATAATGAGCGAATCATCCATCCAGTGCCATGGGAGATTCCCCATATAAAAGAATAAAAAATTGTGTGGTGCATATGCTTTCTCTCTTACCTTATTGTTAGATACTTTCCTTTTCAGTGTTCACTATGCAGTGAAGACAGCAAGTAGTATATTGTTAGGTGGTTCATAGGGCACGTCATGGCTACTTTCAATAATTCAGGTGAATGCCAGTACAAAGTAAACTTTTGCATTAATTCTTTCCCATGGGAGAGTGAGGAGGGCTGCAGAAGCAGACGAGTTGTGTACATCACCTGACATACAGCCCATATTGAAGATACTTCCTTTGCTTTAAGAAGCGCTTCAACTTCTGAAAAGCAGCTTGCTATCAAAACCTGAAGAGATGACTAAAAGTTTCCAAGTACTAGGAGGATTGTCTCCCAAAGGAAAGCCTTACTAATAAAATTGAGGAATTGCTATAGGAGTGTCGTTGTGAGGAAAGTTGCTGAGAACCACAAGANAAAAAGTAAGAGATCAAGGAAGTATTAGCAATGCAGTGGTACTTGTCTTCACTGGACTTATGTGGGAGAGGCAGTTCATGAACTTTTCTTTCAGAGCGTGTTGTAAATTCTAGCAGGTAATTTCGTAGCATTTGAAGTAGATGCTAGACCTTTAAGGTTTTGGTTCTTCTGCATTTTTACAATACTGATACAGTTCAAGATCAAACCACTTGCTTCTATAAGAACAGAACTATAACAACTGTAAGTTAAAAATTCAGCTGAAAAATCAGAGCAAAGGGGAAAAATAACGGCTAATTGAAATATACAGTAAAGGGCAACGTATTGGTGTTAATCTCATGGGAGATATCCTGACTTGTTCAAACAGTCTAATCACAAGTGAGTTAGCAGGTCATCCCAAAGCGGGGGTCTTCAACATATTAGGATCAACAGAGCGTGTGAAAATAATTTCTGAAGTTTTTCAGAACTGGAGTATTTCCACTGCAAGCCTTGCTATTCTGCACTATGGATTTTGTGCCAAAGCAAACTTGTCAAGCCTGGGCCTTTTATAATGTCACTGGACAACTATTTTTTTCTGATAGTCTGGCAGAGGGTTGATGCAAGAGTTAAGTGCTTTGACTTTCTTGATCCGAAGTCTGCTGAAAGCCAGAGCATGCTTACTTGCTTCTGTCGCAGCAATGATAAACTCATTTTGTTGTTAAATGAAATTAGAAGCTTTAAGACTTAACAATTGCTGGAACACACAAGATATTTTAAACAACAAACAAAAATGTATTTGTCAGATATAATGGAACATGACGACTTAAGAAAAAGGAAAAAAAAAAACCCTTGTTAAAGTAGCATGCTTTTGAAACACCAAATTGTTTTTTTTTGGTTTTGTTTCTCTTGCCACAGCCTTGCTACAAGCCTACATTCTTACAAGACTGATGTCGTAAGGTGTTCTAACTCTTCCAAAGATACTCTTGTATTTCTGTTTATGTTGAGATGAAATAACGGTCAAATGTATGCCCTCAGCATTTATAATCTGAATGTCTGAAATTTAGTGTTAAATTGAATTTTCACAAGTGAATCATGTCAACCAGGCACATTGCCAGTAAAGCAATATAAAAAATAAGGATGTTAATAAAGATGAGCTAGTTATGTCAAATAAATTTTTTTATGTAGTATCTGTCTTGTACAAAGTTGCCATACAATCATTCTCCTCCATAAAAGAAAAATTTAGTAATTGTTTACTTCTGCTAAGTGTTCAGCATGTGTTTGCAGTGCTGCCGGACTTACAGGAGATACCTTTGTGGACACTTATTTTAGTAGAATGTGACTGAATGGCAACGTAACACATTCACCAGTAACCTAAAGAATAAATTTGAGTTCTCTCTTGGCTCATAGCATGCTTTATTTTGCACAACATACGTGGAATAACTATTGTTTACTTTCTGATTCAGTGTGGTCTTAATTTGACTAAGTCTTGACTAAATCAGTGAAATTAAATATTGCATAGTACATCATTCCCAGATTATTCAGTTTTGAGATGTTAAGTTTGAGAAACCAGGGATTTGAATTCCTTCCTTGCACTTCTTTCCCAAATTGCATACTTCCAACAGATTTCCCTGTGGTGCAGGTCCTCAATTCTTTCTGAAATTGCATCTTGATGGAGAAAGTGCATGTGTCATTGTATGTGAGGNTTTTGATTTGATTATTATTTTTTTTTTTTTTTTTTTTTGAATGCCTGTCAAAGACGAAGCAGGGGGTTGCAGAGGAAGGAGAAAGGAACGAGTGCAAGATTATGTTAGGAAAGACGAGGATGCTACAATGTAAAGAATTTGAGGAAATATTAGACTGAAAGCCAGAGGACATTTAAAAAATGCTGTCAGACTTTGTATAGACTGTTTGACTTGTGAGAAGGTGGATGAAATCCAATGCCAGCTTTAGA
The DNA here is from genome assembly GCA_003993805.1 of Himantopus leucocephalus. Taxonomy (NCBI): domain Eukaryota; kingdom Metazoa; phylum Chordata; class Aves; order Charadriiformes; family Recurvirostridae; genus Himantopus; species Himantopus leucocephalus. Next base: position 12,100,845 of record RSEF01000014.1, on the reverse strand, counting down.
TTCAATTGATAAAATTGTTTTTATTTGATTGATAAAATAGTGCAGCCTTTTCATCCAAGAGGGTTTTTTGTTCACTTTTGACTAACCATTTTCCTTACCGCGTTAAGGTCTGTGACCCATTAATTTATTGAATATACCAAAACCTGAAGAGTTTTGAATGTTTGTGCAAGCTCTAAGTTTCAAAATGTTTTGAATCCTTAACCTCTACTTGTTCATTGATCAGCATTTGTAGATAGCATGTTTTCAGTAAGATGCATTCAGATTTTCAGGCTTCTGAGGTGAAGGTGAGAGTGCATCCTCTGGGTCACCGCACGAAATTAACATCACTGATGCAATACTCGCTCTTACCCATTCTCAATGTGTTCATGTGGGTTAACTCTTTCAAGATAATTATTAACTCATAAACTTCATTGTCCTGTTTTGCAGGCTTTGCTGTTGCCCAGTGTATAAATCAGCACAATCCATCACCACTCTCATCACCATCACCTTCCAGTGGCAGTGGGAGTACAGGGCGCTGTGATTCAGTGACTGCCAGCTCAACATCCACTCCTTCTGCAGCACAGAGTCCATCAGGTACTAAATCACAATTTTCAGCCTAGGCACCAAGGGATGTAGAGTAGTTTATTGTAAAATTAAGTTACTATGTTATTGGTTAAATACAGAGTAGGGTTTTATGTTTTTAGATCACTTGGTCTTTCAACTAAATGAGTTAAAGTAAATAATGGTGCAAATTCTAATGATCTCTTTGGCTTTCTGGAGCTCTAATAAATACTTGGTGTCTTTCAGCAGTGTTTTTAAGTACTGGTGACATTATGTCCTGCTTGTCTGATTTGTCTCCTAGCACATACAGTTCAAAATGTTGTGTTTTGTTGTTTGTTTTTTTTTAAACTGAAGTTTTGCTTTGCATAAGTTTGTAATGTAAACTGTTATCCTTTCACTGTAGTGGATAAGTTAATCTCCACATGAAGCATCTTTTTTTGAACTGGGTGACACTTGCTTTTGTATGTTTATCTTATGTTAATTTTTAACAATGGGCCAAATAAGAAATATTTTAAAATAGTTAGTTAGCATGCTAATATTGTAAAGCTTTTGCAATAACACTCTTCTGGCTGAACACGGCCACATTTGAGGAGGCTGTTTTATTGGTTCAGAAGAAGCTGCCAGATAAATAGACCAACAGTGTAACTTTCACAAATGTAGCTACCATGTGTTTGTATTGGTCAGTATGTTTAGTGGGTATGTTTATACTGGGACTTACTGCATTAGAATGCCTTCATTCTTCCTTTTTTTGTGTAGTATTTGTAGAGAATATTGTAATGATGTTTGTTCTGACTACAAATTTGGTGTGAGGTAGAAAGCCTCAAGCTGGAGACTAAACAAGAAGTAAATCCTGAAGGGTGCATACTGAAATGCTTTCCTGCTAGAACTGACCTACTCTGCCTCATTTTGGCTATAAAACAATAGAGGTGATGTGATTCTCAAGACCTTTCCGAACAGTCCCCTCACTTAACAGTCAACTGCAATGTTGATCACTCCTTGAAATGGTTGTTCTGGTTCCCCCCTTTAAGACATACCTTTATTTGGAAGCCTCTTATAGATCTAAACTTTTTTGCAGTCCTACAGGAAATGATGCAATCTTTGTTAGGCATTTAGTGTTTTGTAGGTTTCACTAAACAGTGTCAGAAGATCAATGTACATTATATCATAGAATCATAGAATTGTTAAGGTTGGAAGGGACCTTTCAGATCATCTAGTCCAACCATTAACCTAACCTGACAAAACCACATCTAAACCATGTCCCCAAGCACCACGTCTATCCTTTTTTTAAACACCTCCAGGGATGGCGAATCCACCACCTCCCTGGGCAGCCTATTCCAATGTTGGATAACCCTTTCAGTGAAAAAATTTTTCCTAATATCCAACCTAAAGTGTCCAAAGTGACTATCCCTGCAAGAAATGCTGCTGGAAAGGGTAAGCAAAGGCTGCTTATGAAGTTTATGAACAACACATAAACTATTCTAGTACGCAGACTCTAGATTAAAAAGCATCTGTTACTGTGATAGACTAACATATAGTCAAAATATTCCTGCAATATATGCAATTCCAGAATAAAATTTGGAATATTTTTCTATATGCAGTCTGTTCAAAACTTTGGAAGGACCTCATTTTATTTTCTCAATTGGTAAGTGATTGCCATTATTCAGTCTCTTCATGGCCTAGATAATATGTGGTGATTACACAGAGAAGTGGTATCAAGATACAGAGACTTGTCAAAAGTCTCAGTATGGATTGGCACTACAAGACAACATTTGTTTGACTACGTGTTTCTCCTTAGTAGTGTAAAAGGGCTCATCTGTGATGTCCTTTGCTGTATTTGAATCCTCTTGGCGAAGGTGGCTAAGAGAAAACTGATAAAGGAAATGAAAATAAAAAATCTGAATTATCTTTGTTGCTGTAAGCAACATGCTAGTTCACAGAAATACCAAGCAAGACTATAACTCCGTGTTGCAAACAGAGGTCTTTCAAGTGCATATAATCTGACTTCTGTGAAAAACTGAGCAGATCCAGAGCACGTAATTCCTCGTTTAGCATAAAAAGATAGTGCTTTATTGAAGAATAATCAGACTGTAGCTAACAAAATTAAAATCTACTTACATAGTATGTTGGCGTTCACATAACATAAAATTCTGTTTGTTTTTCTTGCAATTTAAAATCCTGATGACAGGAGGCTGCTCATTGGTTTAAAAAACAATAAAAAAGAAGAAATCAAAACAAACAAAAATCCCCAAACTCACTCCCCCNCCCCCCCCCCCCCCCCGCCAAAAAAAAAAAACCCAAACAAAACAAAAAACCAAAGCAAAAACTAACCAACTAAACAAAATGAAAACAAAACAAAAAGCCCAAACAAAAATCATGAAAAGTTTTTTTTAAATGCCTGGCTTCAGTCTGCATTTTACCAGTTAGGTTGTATGAATTGTCCACACTTAGTATGACCTTCATTGTTGCTTAGTCATGAAGTATGTTCAAAATGCCACGTGTCATGCAGGAAGACAGGCTTTGTGTGGGTTTTGGGTTTTTTGCACAGGAGCTAGGAGCGCTGATGTAGATGCTTCAGGAAATCTAGTTGTGAGGATACAGTTCTGTGCCCTACCACTGTTAGCGTAGTAACCTTCAGCAAAGTCAGTGGAAACTGAACAGAACAATCTGTGTCAGCTACTACAGTCTGAAGTCAGCAGCTTGTGTTAACCTCCTGGCGGGCTGAGTTTTGAACTCAACACCTGGATTTCGTTCTGCTGACTGTACTTGGAAGGCAGTACAAAGAGGAACACAGTGACTGTGTGCACATGAGCAGGTAATTTGGTGCAATAGGACAATGAACAGTTGGTACTGAGGTGCATGCATCTAATCTGCAAGTGCCTTAGGGATTTTGCTGTAGACCATATTTACTCTGACCTTGAGGACCAGGCATCCCTGCCATGTATGTGATTGTCTGAAGGACCAATTATTAGTTCAGGCGTATGTTACTATTAATATTTGAAGTGTATTTGGTGCATAGTTGCAGCATATCTTATAGTTTGGTGAAAGAATCTCATTATTGCACAGAAACTGTTCCTAAAATCAGACTAAAGCAGTAAGTGTGCATAATTCTTCAAAGCTGCTCTATTGGTCTGAACCAAACTGCTAATGTAGTTGCAGCCAATAATGAACAAGCAATGATTTAAATAATTACAACTGAGTGGCTGATGGTGTCTCAAGGTCCTTAGTATGAACTAGAGAGGATTCTGAAATCCCTGGAGCTGGGTCTTTGGGGGTGGGGTTGTGGGTAGGGTTTTCTCCAACCCAGGGGGCTGCTTTGACACTTTTTGCTACTCTTCCCTGTCAAATCAATACTATTGTCTATTCCTGGGAACAGTGTTTCTGCATTAATTGATTTGACCAGCTTACTGCAAGTTTGTAATGAATGTTCTCATGAATAATTTCCCTTCTATAGTATTTGTATGTAATTGTGATCTATACTGGAAACTGTTGCCAGGAGCATGACCCTGAAAGGGATTATCTGTTTGGTATGTCCAGATAGCTGTTCTGTAGGCTTCTGCATGAACAGAACTACACTGCTGAAATAAGTGATAGTGTCTTGACCACTGTCTGTGTTATATCAGGTCTTGCTGACCACTCAGCTGAGTTATGGAAACAATTGTTGGTATTCACCCACTTCAATGTAAAACCATGTGGATTTTCCCTTAACCTGTTGAGGACTATTGAAACTAAACTGCCTTACTCTGCTGTGAAGCAGAAGAGGAGGCTTACGTAGTGTGAAGTGTTTCCTTCAAGGAGGAAGTAACAAGTAGCTGATGAACAGCAAGCCATTACCAAGATCTGTTTTATGCCCCAAGGTAGCACTTGAATGCTGCCACTATCTGTCACAAGTGACTCTCCCTTCTTATTTTCCATTCTGTTTTAAGCACGCTCACGTGAGCACACATACATGCTCTCTGTCCCTCCCTCCTTCCTTGCTCCTCTGTTTGTTCTGGCCACTGCTCAGGTTGTTGACCATGAAGAACATGCTAAGTTGCTCAGGAACTTCAGTCAAGAAGGCCAGACAAGTTGAAGGGGAGATGCGTATGTGGACTTCAAGGAAACTGCCTCAACTACCTTTCTTAAGAGTAACATCTTAAACCATGACAGCTGTTTCTACTGTAATGTTGTGATTATAGTGTCCTAAGCTACTGTCTATTGACAGATTTAAACTGTTCAGAGTTTGATATATTTGAGATGGTACTTGTAATCTTCACAGAGTTGTTTCAGGAGATAAGATTTGGAACATACACACTGACTTTTACATAAAACAGTGATAGATGAGAACAAAATAAAGACAAATTGCATAATTGTTAGCTGAGAGAAAACAATGTTACAAGGTAGTGTACATATTAACAGTCAAACAGTAAAAGAGCTTCAAAAATGTATCAGAGAAAAAAAAAGTCATTTTAATTTGGTGTTTTGTAAAAATCCTTTACTTGCTGTCACACCTACCTGCATCAAACAATCACACAGTATCTTGGTGTGAGGGGAGATTAACTGAACTTACATAAAATCATATGACCACTGTGCATGTTTTGTTCCATTGTAAGAGAAAAATAGTCGCATTAACTGCGTTGTCATAAGTAAAACAAACTCTTATGATTACTGAGTTTATCAGCTATCCTACCTAATAATTGTCACAATACTTCATGGCACAGATATTTTAAAGCCGAGCAGCTCCCCCATTTGCAATATTTGGGAATTAAGCTTAGCCCTTTATAAGATCTCTGTTCTGTAAAATTGAAAAAGCAGAAGTCACCCCTTAAAGGAGAATCCCTAGCAAGACAGAAAAAGTGGTACCAGGTTGGTTTTCTTCTTTGTATTTACATGACTTTTTTTTTTTTAATTAACATGGCCCTTTGGAGTGTTGCTGTGCATAAGATAAAAATGTTCTCTTGCTAGGTAGATTTTAATCATCAAGCTTCTCAGCTTAGAATACAGTCTCTTCTTGGCTACACTTGCTGGAACCATGCACTACTTTAAAGTACTGATTTGTATATATGCCAAGGATTAAGATAAAGAAGCTCGCTTACTGTAAGTTAGCAGTCTTCCAGAATTATGTATGTGTAATGTCATGTACGCTGTATATTATCACTTTTTAGGTTGTCTTAAGCTTTAAAATGCAATTGACTTCAATATTTAAGAAAATTGTTTACATTGGAGCAATGGATATTGAGGACTTTAGAAGGCATTGATTTTCTATGCCACTTATGCTGTGTTTCACACTTCTGGCAGATATTGATGGTAAAAGGTCTAAAAGAAGTACAAAGAGCTGTCGCTTGTTGCAGAGAATATATTGGATTCCAGTCTGTAAAATAAAACTTATATATTCCAAGGACAGGATGATTAATCAAGTATGGAGAGCCTGTAAGAGCAGTGCCTGCCATCTTACTGAAACCATCCCTGTCTCTTCCCTCTATAATCGGTAACATAAATGTGGTTTGATCTCTCCTGTTCTACGATGCCAGTAATTTTCTAACTAGGTGAGGAAGTACTTTTGTTTCTAGAAAGCTTATTTTCTAGAAACTTTCTATGCACCAAATATCATCATCTGAACTGCTGCTATCTTTTAAAACACTCTGGCTTTTTTTTGTAAACCAAATATAATACTTCAGTTTCATATCATAGAATAGTAGGGCTGAATGGTCTGAAGTATTGTCACCTGCATGGTAGTGCGCCTCTTCTGATTTCCACTGGCCATAAATTATAATAATTCTATGTTACCAGAATTTGTGATAAATAGCTTCTCTCAAGATTTCTAAAACATGTGAGTAGATTGTAAGGCAAATAAATGCCTGCCAGTCCCTCCTTAGTGTAAGTGCCATCAGTTGCCAGACATAGCCCAAACTGTATTATGAAAATTTGCAGATGGGTAAGCAAAAAATAAATTCAGTTAAAGTCATTTATTTCATTTCTAAAGAATGAATACTTCCAGCTTCAGAAGTATTTCCCAAACTTACAAGACTCTCGGTGTGGTGTCAAATTGTATTCAAGATACCAGCAGTTATGGATGATGTCCTTGTCACTTATTCTTGTTGCTACTCTAACATTTATCCTTTGTCTTCATTCCAGTTTCCCTTCCTTGTTTCATTGTTAAAGCCTTCGTATGATATATCGCTGTGTTTTCCTCTAGTAAGGTCTGGCAGGAAAGGACGTCGGCGGGTGTTTAGTCTGTCGGAGGCTGACAGTCACGGTGGACACTGGGTTTAGGTCTTCAAGCAGCAACTGCAACAGAAACTCGCGCAATATCAATTCAGGCAGGTTCCTCCATAAGCTTTCAAAAGCCCATAACAGTTAATAGAAGATATTTGATTTCCATGCTGACAGCAATGACAGTGAGGTAGGAAACTGAAGGAAGCATCATAAATATTTGTCTCTACTGTTTTTTGGGGGAGAACTGTAAAGCTGTAATTAGCTTTTTCTGAAAGCCTTATCTGCAGTTTCTCCCATGTTTCTTGGCTCTCATGCCAAAGATGGAACTTCTGCTATCAAGCCTCCAGCTTCAAAGCAGCTATGTCTTCATTTGCACAGGGGCAGCCACGGCTGTAGTGGAGTTTAGTAAGCACAGGCTCCTGAATGGACAGTAATGCAGGTACTTGGCTAGCAGCAAGAAATCTACTTATAACTCCGGTAAAATGGACGTGTATTCAACATAAGACTGTCCTTGGACTGTGATGGCACAAGCTTAATATTTCTATGATTATCAAACCCAGGCAGATGGCTTTATGGGCTGTTTAATTGCCTGAGGAGGTGAGGAGGGGAAGCAAAAAAGATGAAAATAAGCTTCAGACTACCTTATTTTTATAGCCTGTTTTAACTTGTATCTATTTATTTATTTATTTTTACTATCATAGCATGAAGATATTTTACTCTGTTAATATTATAAAAACACCCTTTTTCATCTTTATAGATTTACTTTGCATCTTTTCACTTAATGTCCTGTTATTTATATTTTTGTTACCCTTTAATAGTACGTTGCTGTACAGATTAGGACACTTCTCTGTAGATTATATTAATTCATTCCTTTTCCTTTTCTTTTCTATTTTCTTTCACTAATAATCATCTTTAACATACGTTAATATAACAGAAATTGAGTGATTTGGTTTGGATTTTTTTGCTGTAATTATAATCTTGGTAGCTTTATAGAAGTGCTGAAAAACATCTAAGGTTGCTGAAGCCACTGCAACCAGAGAGAGCTAATAATACCCAAAAACTTGTAAAATGACACCCTGTTCTCAAACCTTGTTTGGTACTTAAATTTGGGGGTACATGGAGGGTGTTTGTCAGAACTAAATGTTAACATCACAACTGTTTTAAGAAACTGACTTCATTCTCCCTGGTTTTGTTGCAGATCTGGCTTACATTTTTTGCCAGAACACTCTTGCTTAAATACATAGGTGTTGGGGAGAGGTAAATAAAAATGCTGTTTTCCCATATTAGATGATAACTTTTTGATATTTAAGAATAGAGCGTATCTTAGTGACTGGTGATTTTATTCAGGTAAAAATGACAATTATTTTTGCTCTTTCTATCCCAAAGTCAAACTGGAAACAAGTGTTAGGAGTTTGAGGTTTTTTGAAAGCCAGTTGGTGCTTTTATGTGCAATATGGACACAAGTTCCAGACAATGGGTAGAGAACTTAATCTCTAAAAACCTCTGCCCTGAAACTCTTCTGAATCAAGAGCTTGGTGCCTCTCTGGATTATTAGACATTCTTCTAATAATCCTTTCTTGAGCTTTTTTTCAGCTAGGGTACATCTTTTTGCCAATTGTTTATTCCAGTTTCGGAGACTTCAAGAATTCAGATCATATATAAATATACATTTGTCTACTTGGATCCTTCTCTGAATTGAGCATGACTTCAAAAGGCTTTGAAATTTTGAGCCTCAAAAATTTTCTCATTAGTAATTATTGTCCTGAAGCCATGTATTCAATTAATTGGGAGGTGTTATATGTGAAAACTTTCCATCAAGAGGGTGGTCTGATTTTTTTATTGTAATGCCTCTTATACCAAATTTTCATTCCAAGATGCTGGATATCTGTTTTCTGTTTAGTTTCAGTCATCTGTGGTCTGGGATTGTTTTCCTCTGTCCTCGTATCCAAAAGATACGAGAGATGACCATGCTTCAAAAATTAGCTAGCACAAGCTTATAGTTGCAGTTTGAAGCTAAGTATACACCTCAAATAGCCTATGGGTTTGAGAGCTTGGGCACAAAGCTGCTCTCACAGCTGTAGTTTATAGCTGTGACCTAAGGAGTCAGATTTTTAGTTAAGTATTAGTCTAGAAGGGACAATATATTGCAAAACAGTAGTGAGAGCTGTTGAACTTTTCTACACAATCTTTAAAAATTCTCCCTCCCCCACCCCATTGTGTACTGGTATTTCCTTTCTGCCCCTGCAGGGACTAGTGCCAGTTTCAGAATACCTAGTCATTTTGGCATAAATGCCATGGTGGGTTACAGAAATCTGTAACAGTAACAGAAGTGAAGCTCTGACAGTGACTAATGAAATACTGAAAGTAGAGAGACTTACTTCAATCAATAGTAAATAAAAGCAGGAGGCAAGCATAGAAGAGCTCTAATTTTGCATTCTCTATAAATACTGCAGCTAAAATACTGGACAGAGTATATTCTGTTTACCTTTTTTTAGTATTTTTGTCTTTTTTCTGAATGTTTTTTCAGACTTCTGGATAGAAAATTGGGACTTTTTGACTTCAGTTACTTTTCTTTTTGAGACTTTTTTCAAGTACTTTCTTTTTCTTTGTGGCGAGTCACTTTAGCATTAATTTAGATCCTATGTGGAAGGATTTGGGGACAATACAGCATAGCAAAATAATATGTCTGTCATGACAAATGGAAGTATAGTGAAAATATATTAATATTTTGTTGGGAGTGGGGGAGGAATGATTTAAGAAATGAACTGCAGAATCAGAGGTGAAATAGCAGAACTGCAATAGAAATGTGCTGTATATAATATTCCTGAGCAGAATACCATTTGTTTATAATACTTTATTTACCCGAATGTCTCAGATTTCTGAATCCTGAATTTTGGTGAATAGTCATACTATAATTAAGATAAAAAATAATTTTGGCAAAGAACATTTGATATTCTTTTAAGATATTATAAATTCAGAAAATAAAATCACCGCAAAGAGACTCACTGTTTTGTTCATACCAAACCACGACAGTATTTATCTTGGAATTCAGAGAAATGAGGCTTTATTTCAGTATTTTTAGCAGCTCATTTTCCGTGCAAGTCTTGCATCACATCCGCTGTTATCAATCACTACATTCTCACTAAAGCTTCTTGACAGATAAAAAGAAGAATCTGCAGAGTTACTTTGAATCTGTCCTTATTTTTCAAAAATAATTTGTGATGTCCCTTTTATTTAAAAGGAGACTTTCTTACAATCTATAAATTTTATTTTTATTAAAGTGGGAAGCTTTAGTCACCGATTCAGCAAAAAGTAAAATTGAGTCGTTTTCTGAAGTGAAAATACACCATTGTTTGGGGTTATCTTACCAGAAAGGTAAAAAACCCAATAACCTTACTGTTATCCCACTGATACCTTACTGATATCCATTCCATTCTCAGCTTTGGGTTTGGTTTTTTTGCCTTATGTTCATGCTTTCTTTTCTTTTACAGGATTAATTGGAATCGTATTGAAACTGAAATATTAAGGTCACTGTGTATTAAAAACAGAACCTAATTCTGAGTTTATGTATTCACTACATTGCCTTGTAGACTTTTCTGCAGATGCCTGTACACTTGAACACATGCTGTTTCTTACAAAAGCTCTAAAAATGGTCTGTCTTGAAGCTGGATACCTGTTACGTTAATGGCATCTATTACACTAGTCTGAAAAGAAAAAACCCCTGGCTTTTCTGGGCATACTTGCTCGTATAAGGCTATATTGCCTCATCCCCTACATTCACTATCCATCTGAGCCAAATGAGTAGTTTACTTGATAGTTAGCTAGGATTTTAAGGGGGAAAAGGACAAATAGCTGTTTGGGTTTTTTGTTTTTTTTTTTTCCCCCCATTGTGTGGGAAGGTGTAGTGGCATATCAGTTTTCTGTGGTATGTAATGCTTGTTCCCGATTTTATCTGTATTGTGTGCCTCATGCTTAGGAGCACAAAAAAAAAAATCATATAACACAAGCAGGCCTATTTTGCAGCACCTTTCAGTTGCAGTAAGCACATTATTCTCCTTCCTGTTTTTCCATAGTTCTGCTTTCTGTGCTTGAGGTGTCACTTAAATGTGAATCTGGAGAATGAAATGACAGAATGACTTCCAGTTTCTGTAAGAAACAAGCCACCTCTTGGGAAAACTAGTTATACAGGTGTTCTTTTTTTTTTATTTCTGAAGAGCTTCCTGGTATGGGGTGGCTAATCATTTTAGTCTATACTAAATACTGGAGAGGCTTTCTTATTCTTCCCCTCAATTTCCTCGCTCTAGGAATATTTCTGATGTTGCTGCATATTCTAATACTAAATGTGTAAAACTTTCTGGTTCCTAATTTGAACAGATTCCTGCAGGCATTTATGTTATGCCTTCATAATATTTTGTTTTCTTTCTAATTACTAAAAAGTGAGTGTGTAAGCAAAGTGCTTCACAGAACTGCATTTTCCACTCTATTATTCTTTAATATTCATAAATAATAGTATACTGTTAGGCTTCATGTACATACTAAGTTGAATATTGATTGTTTCTTGGTGTTTTCTTTTATTAGATGACGCTTCAGCTCCAGAGCAGCCTCAGATGACCATTTCTGGTCAGATGATCATTTCTGGTCAGACAATGTTGACTGATGAAACTCTTTCAGCTGTCTCAAAGTCTAGCAAGAATGCTGTAAAAAACAGTGACATAGAAACAGCAAACCTGTCTCCTAGCCTGATTCCTGCACAGCAGCCAACAATATCGTTAATAACAGATGACAATACGGATGCACTAAGTGTAGAGTCACTTACACTGGTGCCACCAGTTGATCCACACAGCATTCGAACTTTCAGCTCCATTTCTCAGTCCTCTTTGCAATCTGAAGTTGAAGTTTGCAAGGTAGAAGAGGTAGAGGAAGAATGTTCTGACTAAAGCCAACCTGCAGACTGTGATAAACAGTGAAGCAAATGCAACCGAATTCTTCATTGTTTTTCCTTTGGGAGTGCAGGTACTTCCTGAAGCCTGAGAGGTCTGTAAGAAGAGGCCCACTGATGAAAGAGAATGTGGGCAGCTTTTAGAGTAAACGTCAGCTGCTCAGCATATTTAAACTGGGGAAGGAAAAAAAAAACCAACTTTTGAATCCGGACTGGTTGTTTCCTACCAATTTCTGTTATATAAGAACATGAAAGTATTTCAGAGCACCTACTTTCTTTCTATTATAGAGTTCCAGCTGCCGGAACTAAGTTAATTGTAAAATGTCTAGAGTTTTATGGCAAAGTGAAGAAATTTTTGGATACCTGGCTTCAGGATATTGTATCATTACTTCTCTGAAACTGGAGACATACCACTGACCGGAAAAAATTACATATTGTAGTACAGAGATAACATTTCCATTTGAGACATGGTGTGTTTTTCAGTTTTGTTTTGTTTTTTTAAATCCTGATCTCATTCATCTTTTGGAGGTCTGCATGATACCAGCAGGCTTGGCCACTTTCAGTGTTGTCTTTGTAGGACTCCAGACTTCAATATTGTGTTTTCCATGTGTAATATTTATTTCAGGGTTTGATTCAAAGCAAGATACATATATCAAACAATTTTGTAAATTATAAAAGCCTGAAATTTAATGGCAAATGCTTATTCAAATTTACATAAGGGATTTTTGAGACTACTTTAGTCTTTTCTTAACCAGCTACAGAGGAATGTGAAATATTTTAAGAGATTACTATAGCTTGTTTGTTTGCTCCTGACAGTCAAATTGCTACACTTCTGAGGAATGATGATATCCTTTCTACTGAAGGACAACTTCTAGAAGCAGACAGAAGCAGTTTTACTCCAAAGTGTTTTTCAAATTTTTCATCTTCATGTAGAAAGAAGGTCACCACATCCAAATGATAATTCCTTTTCAAGCCTGAAATTCAAAAGGAAAGGTATTGTGTAGGGTTTTTTTCTATCTGGGATAGTATCACAGTTAAACAACGTTGCTACATAAAAGTGATTCTGAGTTTATGCTTGCCTTACTTTGCTTCCTAGATCCTGATACCAAGTTGACAAAGTAGTGGGAAAAGCATTGATTAAAGTTTGGAATGTTCTTGGCTGATTTGATACATAATTTAACATTAATGGAATTTAAGATTTTTCATTAATTTCCATTTATGTTAATTTAATAGTAAAATGAGTAGATTGTCATTGTTGGTCTGCTAATAACATTGAGTGCTTTCTGGCTCTCAAAGATGGTAGACTACTATTTACTTGGTATTGTGATTTCAGTCATCAGTGCAATCTTTCCTCATTCTATCTCTACTAACATTGATTTCATACCATGTAGGTGAATCTGAAAAGTTTTTACCTACTTCCCAGTCTCTTATGGTACCTCTTCTTGGCTGTCAGATGGAATACTTGAAGTGATTTTAAATGTTATATTTATATATGAGATTGAATAATCCACAAGTATAACTTTGCTCGCTTTTTCCATCTTTTCTTCACATAATAACTTAATCTTTGTAAAACACGTGTACAAGGTGTCTGCTACTGAACAGCAGCAATTTTTTTTTCTTCCCGTATTAGCTTTTGCATGCAGTTTTGTTGATTTCTTGTTTTCTGTGGCTTCTACTTCTCAAATTGAATTAACCAATATTCTGACCATTCCAGAGTGGCCCGAACTAGAAACGAATTCTGAGAATTAGGTGTCCTCAAAACTGCTATGGATATGGGTTGAGAGTTTGGCGATGCTGGAGTAAGAGTCTACCTTTTTTTTTTGGTCGTATCCTTAGGGTGAGTTTACATTGCAGTCACTGTTGCAACTAATGTATGTGTACCTGAACAAGCCTAGACATGAGGAGAAATTTGGGCACAAAGAACACATACATTTTTATTAGCTGAACTGATTGCAGTCTAGACTTCCTCTAGTACGTTGCAGCATTACACTGTAGCCCCAGTAATATTCTGAAGGTCATTATAAAAAATGATGCCTTACTTAACTTGAAAGCAGTTTACGTTAGCTGTTAAGGTTAACTCTTGACCTAGATTACACAAAATGCCACTGTGCAGGCTGAGTTCCCTTAAATAGAATTAATTTTAGACAGGAAAACCTTGATCTTTATTTATTTAATGTCAAATTGAGGTCTAGCAAGATTAGGACCACGCACAAGGAGTCTTTTTAATGGGTATGCATAATCTCATCTTTGAGCTGTACTGCACAAGAAGTGGCACAAAGGGAAAGAAAGCTGACTTTGTGTTTTTCATTGCCTTTGAGTGGCTTTTAAATCTCATGACCAGTTGTCTACTGAGAGCTTTGCAGGAAATGACTGAGATAGATACTATTATTAGGAAAATAGAAGACTAGATCTACTGTCTAGTCCACTGCTGGCAGAGCCTCACTGATCAAGGGGTGGTAAGGTGGGATACCTTTTAGCAGTTCTACCAAAAGCTCTCTGCAAAGAGACTTTACACTAGGAAAGCTCTGACTGCGCCAGCTCTACCAATGTCATGTTGTTATATGAATGCTACAACTGGTACAGACCAACCTAAATCTCTGAATGGTTATGACACAGAAGCAATTGATTTTTTGGCTTGTTTGCTTCTAATATTAAGGCATATGTGTATACAATTTGACTGTGCTTCATGCTGCATTAGGAGACTTCAGAATGTAAAAGCTCTGGAGATGCTGAAATAATGTCATCGGCAGTCTTTTATCTGCAAGTATGGTTGTTACTCATCTACAGTTCCCTGAAGAGTATCATATCTCTGTCTCCCTTATCAGAAAAGCTCAAGGGCTGTTTCCTTATCCCCCTTTCACTGTAAAAAGGAAACTCAACCAAGAAAGCGTTAGCACATCGGCCACAAATGTAATTTTTTTTCTAAACAAAAGTTGATTTGAGCTAGTGTAACTTCACCCTTTTTAACCAAATCCGAATACCAAGTTGCAAATAGCAGCAGCTAAACAACTGACCATTCAAAAGGCTCACTGTTTCAGTGTAATACCGCAGAGGGGAGGTACAATCACTCTAAAGTAAATACAGCAATGTTCCAGTGCAAAATGTCAAAATTTTGGAGAGATGCTAAATTCTCAGTGTTTGTTTGCAGAGGCTATGCCTATCTTCAGCTGTATTCTGTTCACACAAAACAATTCTATTATTCTCTTCCTTTTGAGAAGAGAAGCCAAAGAAGCCAAGGAATACTGAATGTTACTTTGCTATTTTATGGTCTATGTGTCTCATTTTATCAAATTTTACCAAGATATTACTAGTTTAACAAAACCATGTATTGCCGTCACTGTTAGGTCTCATTGCCTCTTGCTCGTTCCCTTTGCTTTTCTGTCATCCAGTGTTCAACAACGAACAAGACTCCAGCTTTTTATTTGTGAAGAGAGTAATGGCAGCATAGACTTGGTAATTTGGTAAAGAAGCCGGGGGGGAGGAAACGTCAGTGCCCAATTCTAATGTCTGCTTCACCATGGAAGTAATGCTTGCAGTGTAAAAATTCTGTGCAAAAATTAATTGTTTTGCAGAAATTCTTTGATGTAGAAAGAAACCAAAGGTTAAGCTTCCTGCAGTTCATTTTGGAAGATGCGTGGATTAAACCACATTCATTAGAAATGTGGTCACATATATTAATACTAAAAGCTGTATTTTGTGTGTGAAGTCATGAATTATATACAGTGTAAGGACTGAGCTCATTTGTATTCTCCACTGTTAATTCATGAGAAACTAAAATTATGACTTCTTTTCCTTAAATTAAGCTGAGCTTAAAAAAAGATATAAAATTACACCTGTTGAAGAAGCTCCTCAACGTTCTTTGCTTTGCAACACAGTCGGAATTTTCCTTGAAGTCATTTGGTGAGGAAAAATTGGGAATATCTTCCAGAATTCATTTAATCTTTTGCAATATTGTTGCTAAAGGACAGGTATGTGACATTTAAAAACTCTTCTTCCATATCCAGAATTTAAGACTCAAATCTAGATCGGTATTTAGAGTTTAAGTCAATGTCCAGTGATTCATATGAATCCTTTGCCCAATAGAGACAGAATACAGGGGAAAATAATGTTCCTTTGTGGATTTGAATTATTCCTGTGTGTAGAATATTTAAACTGATGGTTAAAATAGTTTGTTTATAGCAAGATCAACAATCTTTAGGATTGAAATTACTGTGACTGGGTTTTTTTTCTAATTAAGCAGTAAGACGTGAGTGACTATAATTTCCACACTTACTGCAAGTGGCCTGGCATGATTACTTTAAGCAGTCTAGGAATCAGATAATTGCCCTGCAATTGAGTGTCATTTTACTAGTAGAAAATTAAACTTAAAACTGTATGCTTGAAGACATAGGCAAGCTATCAGGCAAGCAGGTCAAATGATGTATAATTATGAAGCCACTTCATAAAAGTAAATACTTGAATCACATGGTGCTGTCAGTGCTCTAGTGTCATCAGTCACTCTCTTCACCGCACATGTTATAGGTAAATAACTACAGAATAGTCTAATGAATAGTTTCACTAACCTGCATGTAGTGCTCTTCAAAAAAAACCCCAAAACCCCATGTTAAACATTCTTATGTTGTCTTCACTAGCCAGCTAAAGTTAAATGGGGTGTTGCTTTTAAGAACATTGCACAGGCGGCTGTCGTCTAGGAAACTAAGTGTTTTAGTCCTATAGCTGAATCAAAGATTTGCAGAGACATCAGATGGGGTCATTGGGGAGATCTAGCCCTTTTGCCTCAAAGATAATGAGTCTCCTTGATGAGTCTCCTATTTATTTTCAGGCAACCTAATGTTAGACATCTAAATATATGTTGAAGATTTTCTTCTTAACTGTTACTGTCATTCTTCTTGAAAGAGTTTTTTGGTATGTCACTGTTTAACCATCACTGGCCTACCCTAGGATATCACTAACCTGGGCACTGCACTTCTGTTGTCTGGAAGTCTTTGGAGTGCTTCTCCTGTGCTTGCCTGCTCTGTTGCTTTGACCTTTCCCAACATTTGCAGCATGAATTAGAAACAAATATAGTAACTGTTACTGTCTCCTGTTGGCTTCTGAAAAGCAGATGGTGATCCAAGCAGGGCTTGCTAGGATGTTTTTAGGGGGTGGGAGGGGGAAGTGCTTAGGGGGTTTTCTGCTGCTCAGGATTTTTTGAGCAGCAACAGACATGGGAGATGCAGTTCTGGACTGAGTCTCAAACAGAAGGTTCTTTCATATGGAAATGTATTTTTATATTACATTTGTACAGACTTTTCCCTATTTTGATCTCCCAAAATTTTTAGATTTGCGCATTGCTCTGATTTGATTTCTTTTGCAAGGTGTTATAAAATATGTATATTATGTTTGTTAATGTATTATAAATGTAAAGCTAAATTTTGCTTGTCTAATAAATGTGCACTGTGGTGGCATCTGTTTTATTGTTTTGCTAAGTTGAATTCATTGGTTCTTAATATGAAAAGTTAAAAATTGAGTTATTGTTGTGACTGTCTTGTTAGTATAAATAAATGTGTGGGTGCATTTAATTAAAAAGGGCTTAAGAAGCAGGTAGTGACTAAGAATACTTTTTGATGACAAAAGTTAGAGTTAAATAGGTTCAGACTAGTATATAGTGTTCCCAGGATTCTTTGAAGATCGTAATCTTAAAATACATGAGATTTTTTTAATTTTTTTTTACTTTGTGCTCCATTTACTTTTGGTTCTGGGTACTCATACTAAAGTGAGTCGAAGACATAGTAATTGCAATCCAGTAACTTAAGTATGCATGAGGAGGTGAGAAGGTCTGAGGTTTTGTGTTTGGGTGTATTTAAGGACTAACTGCGGCAGAATTATTTACAATGGGCATAAAGATAATTCTGAAAAGGATTGCAAATAGATTCAATTGTGTGTGCATTTATAGACTGTTAGAATTTTTAGAAGCTTTATTTTGCCTAGCAATAGCACTGAATAATACATTGTTACAACTCAAGGGGAACTGCTGGAAGTGTTTTAAACTTTAGGGGATAACTTCGGGCATCTCCACTTGGGAATAGGTGTGTTGATATTTTTGTTGCATTTTCATTTTGAGTGGTTTTTTGATTGTTTTAAGTGTGAAGAGGGGGAAATGTATTTTTCTAGAAGAATGAATGTACCTGGGATTTAAACACTACATAAAGCATTTAATGAACATGAAGGAATGTCCTATGAAATACATTTCAATGAAGTTGTGTCTGAAATGAACTTCATTTGAAGGAGGAAAAAAAAA
>RSEF01000014.1:12061192-12082794 GCA_003993805.1 Himantopus leucocephalus | reverse complement strand
AAAAAACCACAAAAAAAAAAAACCCGAACAAAACCAACAGAAAAAAAAAGTCCTGAACATGCACTTACATTTACATGGAAAAAAGCCTAAACATGGGGTGAATTGAATTCTGACATGTCTTTCTGCAGGCAATAAGTATGATTTAATGCAAGTTATGCTAGACATTAGGAGTAAATGTGATAATATCTTCTGTTAATTTAAAGAAAAATGTAAATAAGTGTCTGGGAAGGGAGTGAAATTGCAAAATATTGGTGTATGTTTCTGAAATCCAGATTTCTATAGCTGAGTCTGTATTTGCTGGCATTAATCATGTGTCATGGCTATTGAAAATCTGGAAAAGAATGAACAGTAGACCTTTCTTTGTAAGTGGAACTTGGCAATAAAAATGGTGTTACTAAGAAAACTTCCATCCCTTTCATGTTCTGTTGCTGGATTAGATGCACGTTCTGCAAAATTTGCAGGAACTCGCTTCAGTTAAGAAGAATGGTGTGCATATGTGAGTGTCAGGGATTTTAATCTCTAAGCTGAAAACTAAAATAGCCA
This sequence comes from Himantopus leucocephalus, assembly GCA_003993805.1. Lineage (NCBI taxonomy): Eukaryota > Metazoa > Chordata > Aves > Charadriiformes > Recurvirostridae > Himantopus > Himantopus leucocephalus. The sequence goes on along the minus strand of RSEF01000014.1, from coordinate 12,082,251 downwards.
AGGTATTTTTGCATTGTGTATAGAAGAAAGACATAGCATGAGAGAGAGCAGAAAAGAAGCCTGTAGAGGTGATGGAAAGCAGATGAGACCAAGGGTTAAGAGTGGCTGGGCAACATTTAAAATGTCTGTGAAGCACTTTCAAAGTGCCTGTCATGTGTGATTTCTTCCCCAAATATATCCTTGCACCCACTGCCTCTTTCTCTGGTGCATGTTGCCATGGATTAAATCCAAACAAGTTATTAGTTGGATTCTTGTTAATTGGCCTCTCCATCTGTAGGAATTAATTACAGTCAATATACATTCCTTGTGAAATGTTATTTCTTAAACTAGGCATTGCTCCAGAAGCTTTCTTAGGAAGAAATTATATCACATTGTACTGTGAAATAAGCAAGCTGGATATCACAGGTAGGAGACAACACTGTGATTTACTATAAGATGCAAATATTAAAACATGGTGTATTGGGGACAATGAGCTTAAATCTGCTCCTGGCTGTTGGACTTTCTGCATCATGCCAAGAATATTGCATTAAGGATACCAATTTTATAGTTTGTGGCCAGGAAGTTCCCTTCTGTTTGAAACTGTTTTGTGGTTCCTGTATCCTTCTGATGCCTCAGAACTTTTGCAGCCTTTTATCCTGTCACTTTTCCTCTGTTTCTGTACAGGATCTTTTTAGAACTGGACATTGAGTCAGGTTCAGCATCTTGCCCTGTGTTAATAATGGTCAGAGATGGAATGAAAGCAGAGCCTCAAGCCCTCTTCTCATTCTGACTGGGATTAAAATGAACTTGACAGAAAGGCAATGCTGTATTAGTCCACTCTTTTCTTAGTCCCCATGAATATATAAGTGCAGCTACTTGAACAGTCTTTTAATAGGTAAATCCACATCTTTATCATTAAGGTAATTCATTCCAGCATAGTTATATAAATAAGGAAGTGAAACTGTGACTATATATGTCTTTATCAAAGCAGCTCTTCTCTAAGTAAAGATGTAGCATTTGGAGGTTGATATCTTTATTCTTTGACACCTAAACTGTTTGTATATCAAGGCAAGAGTTCACTGGGATGGCATGGATGCAGCTGTTTGGTAGGGGGGAAGAAATTGCATCCCTAACTTCATTTTTATGCTGCCATGTTAGAGCTTGTGTCAGGACAAAAGCTGTATTGGGACTTTCTGGTGATCTTTTTGAGTATCTGATGCATAAAACTGGGAATGCAAGCTCGCTGTTTTTGTGAGTGTATTTCCTGAAAATCCCATTGAGTTTTAAGCTGATACCTTTTATCTCTCAAATAAGGAGAGATGGTGAGAGTCGCAACGCTCCACTGGCAAAATTAGAAGAAAGGTTTCAGGCAAGTGTTCACACACAGTTAAGGCAGTTGAGCTAATGAGGAGTAACTCAGTCTGGTTGGATGGTGTTCAGTTGTGTGTCTGTTTTTAGCTCAAGGATTCTACCAACAGCTTATCTGCAAACATGTCTAGGTCTTAAAATTAATATTGCTTTTGGATCCCAGTTCTATAAAATGGATCTAAGAAGTGAAATTTTTAGGTTATCGAGTGCCTTATTATTCCAGTTTAGATTGTGAGATCTTTTGAAATACGTTGAAAACTTTTGCCTGTCCTCAGAGACTCATTCTGCAAAGTTGGGAAATGTTGTGCTTGTTGAATGGAAAATACTGATCTCATCATTCCATCCTCAGTCTTGCCCCCAGATAGAGGTTTATATTTCACATAGGCCACAGTTTAATTTTTTTGGCTTGTTTGGATGACCGATAAGGACACATGAATACTCAGACTCCGTTTCCTAGTTACACATCGTTTTTCTCGGCTTTAGTATGCAATAAACATTGTGACACAGGGTGGGAAAACAAGCTGTTGTTTTACTGCAGAAATAAATTTTGACTTTAAGTTAATTGGATGAAGACATCTCTGTGTAAATTTGTCCTCATTTTTGGATCACTTATTTGAAGCAGATTTAGGCTGCTGAGAAGCTTAGAAAAATGTTAAAACAACAAGGTATGCTTAAAACTTATGTAGATTAAAGGAGTACTATGAACAGTTGTAGTGACCCAATTGTCTGAGCTAAACTGGTTGCAGGAGTTAATGTGACTGGCACAGGAGCAAAGAATCATAATTTATTCTAGCCTCTTGCCAGAAAACTTATTAAAACAATTGTTACAAAATTTGGAGAGAAGGTTTATTTTAGTACAGCTATTAATAGTAGAGTGTTTCCTGAGGCTTCCTACTTCTGCTGCTTTTCCAACATGGGTCACTTATTCCCAGGAAATATTTGGCTCTTTACTTCAGCAACATTGTTCTTGTCAATAATCTAAATGGGCTGTAAACGTGACTTACTCTGTGAGACATCTATGTGAAGCTGAAACAATAGAGCAAAAAGTCTGCACAAAACTAAGGTAACTGAAATCTGAGCTACCTCAGTGTATGTACCAGCATCAGCCATCCCCACAAGCTCTTTTTGGAAAGCTGTAGTTGTTGCAACTTCACCCTGTTACTAAAGGGCTGGGAAGTGTCATGTTGATCTGGTGGTAGTTACCAAACTGGGGGTTATGGAAAAGTTGGTTGCACAGTTATGTTAACTTGCTCTTTATTTCCAGCTGCTATTTGAAATTGCATGTTGATGGACAAGTGAGTCAAGGAGGCAGCTAGTCAGACTTTGTAACTGCTATGGAGATAGTCAGAGCTCTTTCTCCCTCAACAGCTAGAGCTACCAGAAATAGAAAAAGGAGTTTCTGAGATAGAGGAGGAGAGAGGCAGAACCACCATGGCTTAGAGAAATGAATTACAAGTCAGCAGAGGGAGGCAGGGCCTACAAAGGACAAAAGTAGTCTCTCTTTTACTAAGAGAACCTGGTTATAATTATAATACGCGTGTGCACACACTTCTCCTGCCCTGAGTAACAGTGAAAACACTGTCCAGCCTCTAACATTGATGGGGAATTGCTTGTGTTTGTCCTCTCTTAAACAAAAGCAGTGAAGAAGCCAGTAGAATATGCAATAACAATCAGACTTACTTCTGGCTGGCACTTGGGAACTGAAATAATTGTACTCACACTTATCCCACTCCTCTGATACATCCTGATAGACTACTAATTAATCCTATAATATTGTTAATATACTATTTAGTAGATGAGGTCTTTGAAATTACATATTGCTGGGAAGGGGAAGAAAGAAGCCAAAGTCATCTCAGTGGATGATGACAGGTACTTCAGTCAAATTTTGGTAGAGATAGTTGTTTGCAGGTGAGTATGCCTTACCACCAAATGCAGCATTTTGCTGTCCCCTCCCTCTCCGCCCCCAGTCCTTTTGCTCTCCCAGTTCAGGTTGAGGGAGGTCAAGAGGCAAGAGGTCAAGGATGGTTCTTCAGTGTCTGATCAGTGAGGAGATCCCTCACAGCAGCATCAATTCACTTGGAGATTATAGAGTCCTTTGTATGATGCTCGTTTGTATGAAGATTTCAATTCTTGTTTTGGAGTAGTTTTCTAGATCCTGCTTTTTCTGACCTGTCACAAAGGCTAGAAACGTTTTTATTCAATAAGAAATGAGCTTCTCAGGTAATAGCGTTCCAATACTAGGATTCGAAGAACCTTTCCATAATTAAAGGACTCAAAATCGCAAGAGTGGGCAAGACCACGTACCCTGGTAGTGCTCCTTTGACTCTGTTTTGCATATTGTCTTAGGTTAGGCGTAGGAAGGATGCAACTTTTTCATTGCAACAGATTTTACGCAGTTAGTAAAGCAGAGTTCCTCTTGCAATTTTTGTGACACATCAGGGTGAGATGAGTAATAACATGCACAGGAAATTCTACTCAGTAAAGTGTACCAAACAATCAGCTTTGGAGGAGATGGCATGCTTAGGACAAGCTGTTTGAGTAGCGGGTAGGACCCGTGAATTACAGAGTTAAGGCTTGATTTTTGAGTATGTGACAGTGAATATATTCACTGGGGGGTTTTTGGTGGCTAGCATTCAGTGTTTCAGTTTCAATGGCTGTCCTTCCTAAAATTTCTTACAATGAGAAGGTGGAAGGAAAGTTTCTGCAAAATGGTGAAAGTGGAAATAATAGAAAATTCTCTGTCAGCCTCTAATCATCTTCTAGTTTTTTAAAGGGGGTTAATTAAATTTGTAATTGCCCTTGTTCTCTCTGCTTTTGTGTATTTTGGGGTTTTTTTAGAACATGGAAAGGAAGCTTGATTTGTTTTTTTTTTTTTCTTAAAGGCTTTAGAAAAATCACAACAAGATGGAAATCCTTTCATATAGGCTGGTAAAATTGAGAAGAGCAGAATCTTGATCCTCTGATATTTAAAACCTTTCTCACATAGACCATAATAGGGACTTTCTGTTATGTTTTTAAAACATGCAGTTCAGGAAGAGCTGCTTTTTCATTTTCTTTTTCTACCAAAACGCTTCATTCTCTGCGTTAATTTTGAGGAAAACTTTAGGCCTTTCTCAGCATGTTTAAACTACAGATAAAGTACTAAAAAGGAGAAAATACGCCGGGAAGCTAATAAGAAATACTCATCTGCAAGCACTGGTGAGGTTTTTTAATACCTGAATATGGCTTTGCAAAATTTTCCTACCAATTCCGGGCCCTAGTACATGGATCGGGTTTGCATAGTTTTGCTTTAGGATAATATTCTGAAGGTGGAAATTCAATTTTGGGTGCCTAAAAGTGAAGAAATACCCTAATACTTCTGCCACAAACTGGAGGTGGGAAGGAATATATCCTCATTAGGAGTGAAGCATCTCTCTTAATAGTAGATGCCCCTTACTAACAATTACTAATTGGGAAATCATGGTTAAGGTGAGAACTTCAACAGTTTTTGGAAATGTCCGATGATGAGTAAATTTACCCTCTGTCTTTTATGAAGTACAAGAGGTTTATTGGGGAGCAATCAAAAATAAAAACAAACTAACAAACAAAAAACCAAAATACCCCTCAAGAAATCAGCAACGCAGTTGATCTTTGAACAAAAAAACCGCACTGTTTTGCAATGTTGCTTCATTCTCTGGTGTGTTACTCAGTCTGAATGTTGTGACTCACTGTTGATTCAGCATGTGAAATGGTTTGGCGATTTTCTTTTGTTATTGGTTTCTATTTAAGATCTTTAGTCTCTTTTTCAGGGGACTGAGAGTGCAGCATCACATGTAGGTAACTGTATTGTTCAGATGCACCTTGACTGTCATGCTGTTCAGTGGAGCAAGTTAACTGTCTTTTAGTTCTGCATTTATCGTGGGACTGGAGAAATTGCACAAGTGGTTGTTTTAGCATGCCTGGTGAGGGGAGGTTGCCAATGAGTAAGAACAAAAACATCAATAAAAAGACTACAAAGTAGATTCAAAATGGTGCTCGTGTACCACCCAGACGTTTCAGATTTGGTAAGATTGCTTGCTTTCTAGCCCTAAGGGGAGGCTTAGGATCAGATAAAGAAGTAGTTCCTTCTCTAACCTGCCTAGGTGTTTACAGAGAGCCTTGAAATGCTTTGTGATATAAATTATTTCAGAAAACTAGGGGAGTTATTCACCTAAAAAGAAACTAGACATTTCTGTCAGCAGAGTTCTCAAGTTGAGTTTGAAAAGTTTTAGGTTACTGAACAGATCTGCTGTGATTGGGTGGTGTAATAGGACCCACTGCGTCCCGTCACTGCTGAAGCAGTCTACAGCTTGATCTGTCTTGTCCTTGTAAGAGTTTACAAAGCATCGAAGCAATTGTGCATAGTTTAAAATAAACTTTAATGCCCTGTTCAGGGGAGGATTTTGAAGTACGACAGTAACTAGATTTTCATTTCAATTTAATTTATTTTCATCTATTGACATCCATGTGCAGATGGAACAAATTAAATAAAAATAACTGAAAGCAAAGCACCATAAAAAAACCCTAGCTGGCCAGTAATCATCAAACCTTGTATTTCCGATATTTGTTACCCTATTTGATACACCTGTTAATCTATATGAATACAGTTTGGGATATGTTATGATTTGGGAATACTTCCTATGCACATCTTGTGATTTCTGTCTGGTATTCTAAAGTGAAATCAGTGTGTTACAGAGGGATTGTCATTGAATGTGAGATTTACCTGCTGCTTGTTAGCTGACACATCCCTCCCCAACTAGTGCAACCACTAGCATTGGAAATAGTAACTCCTAGGATAGAGAGTTGGCTAAAGGCAGAACTGGCTTGTTTCTACCTCTTTTTGTAGAAGTTGTGTGGAACATGAGAAATTGCAAATAGCAGAATGAACTCTGCCGCCTTCTGTCCATTATTCCTGTTTCTCCAAAAGGTCCCAGCAAGCAAAATGGGAATTGTTGGATAGGAAAGACAGTAACCTGAGAAATGTGCACATCTTGCTCAGTGCTTGCAAAACAAGGACGGAAAGGAGCAAGTTTCTGAAGTTCATCCTGTGTGGTTATTCTGTTCCTGCCGCGTGGTAGCTCTGGACATCTCCTTTCTGCACTCTCCCTAAAGATGTCAGGGTGGAAATACTTTACCTAAGGCCTAAATGGTTCTTGCCGTTCTCTGTGCCTAGTGATTCATTGTCGATAGTGATCTTAAGAGCCATTTGAATGTTTCAGAGTGATGTTTTCAAGAATTTATACCAAAAATGTTGGCTACTTGATGTATAATTTTCATAAAACAGAGGAGTCTGCAAAATTTGAAGTTAGCATTTTGGAGTGGTGTTTTCTGTATAACCAACTTGGAGGATTTTATGTACATTTCTAGTCGATGAGAGTTCAAAAATTTTCTTATATTTGAAAAGAAAACCTCAAGTGTCTCAAAATAATACAGTAGTTTCCAGAATCTTTAACAAGACAGACATGCAATGTTGCTCATGTGCTTACAACCTTTTGAATGTTTGAATGAGAGACTGCCTGCGTCTCTCACACCAGAGCTGTTTTCTCCAGTATGTGTAGGCCTGCATTTTTCATAGTAGGTCATACCTTAAGCTCAAGATAAAGCCCCTTTGCTTTGTCTGACTGGTCACAGGCTTTGCTATTCCACTTTGGCTTCTCTCTGATAAGAAATTTGAAACCCTTTGCTGATTTTTATGTAACTAGGTCTTGGTTCAGATATTAAAGTTTTGAAGCTTTTGGAGGTAAAACTTAAAGTCATACAAAGAATGAAAATAATAGCTAATTCAACAGGACAGTCCAAAAGAAAAGAAACATCAGTATATAGCATTTTATATGTAATCTTGACTTCTATGCAGGATATCAGTTGCTTAACTGATGCTATAAAAAACATACGTCATCTGTAAAAACATCAGATTTAACTGTCCACAGCCACACTTGCATTTAAGTCATACTCTTTCTACATCAAACACGTATTATCCTGTGTAAACCCTGTTGCTGATGGGAGAAGGGTGTAACTTAATTCCAAAGTTCTTGGGAACAAGATGTGAGCGGCTTTGCTTTGCTGCTTCTCCATCATGCAGTTCACTTGAATTTGCTTATCACAGTTTATCAGCTTCAAGGCTTTCCTGTGAAAGTGTTGTTTGCAACCACTGTCTGCTAGATAACTTGTAATTCTTACATAGCTGCCAGAATGATTTGGAGGGAAATAGTCTTGCTTGACTTGGTTAAATTTTGGTTAAAATAGGTCTTGTGAGTTTCTTTGTGAGTTTCTGAACAGATCTTCATTTTAGATGTTTTGTGGGGGAGGGAAACTTGTCAAATTCTTTAAAACCACAGATCTCTCTGAACCACAGTCTTGGACCTAAGCTTCCTCTGTTTTTTCTTTGAATCTGAAAAGAAAACCAGACCTGTTATGGGAAATCAGACCTGACTTTTCTATAGCTGCGTTTAGATTAGTTCACACTGAGTGTACACAGTGTGTGTTATCCTTGCATCAGCAGGCTTCACCTTTGCTTTAGCTTAATAGGACTTTGGACAGGTCATCAGCCTGTCTGTTCCTTAGTTCACCTTTTGTTTATTCATGTGCAGCATAACTGAGTCATCTGAACAATTTCCAAGTGTTAAGAAAAAAAGTCTTCCTCCTAGCTTCTAGGATTCTTTGATTTAAGTTTTGGTCATAATTTGCAAAGGTTCACTATTGTCCAGTCTGATTAGTTCATGGTAATAGTTTTGATGTTTGAGAAGAAGCTGGGTTTCTTCTTCTGAAAAAAGAAGACAAAAATAATCAGTATTTCTAGAATCTTTTCCATCATTCCTGCTTCATACTGATGATAATAAGAAAATTATTTATCCTCTAAGAAGTCAAACTGAATGCGTGAGTCAGTCTTAGAATGTTGAAACTGTTTTAAGAGTCTGTATATAGGGTAAACGAAGTGTGAAACTTAGGGGGGAAAAAAAAAAAAAGGCAAGATACTGTGAAGGGTTTGCCTTAAATTCAGCCATAGCAGTATGATGTACAGGCCATCTCTGCAAAAGCCTCAGGTATTAGTTGCACAATTATTTTGGAAAAAAAAAAATTAAAAATAGCACAGTTTAAGATATTACAGTACAAAACCAGAGTCACTAGAAAAGAACATGAACACTTTTGAATTGCTTCAGTGGCAGTCAGATGTCTTAGCTGAAACTGATGGGCAACGTATTTTGAAATAACGTGGAAGGGTTGGTGTAGGTGAGTAGCTCTCAGACATTCCCTTTGGCTGTCTCTGAGCTGGGACTGTGACAAACTTCCCTCTAGGGCAAAGGAGGGGAAGTGTTAAGTATTGGTAAGCATGAAGAAGTCTTTAACTGCTTGAGCTTGATCAGTGACAGTACTGAAAATATGGCATCAGTGAGCATAAGAACCCACAGTAAAGTTCAAATATGACATATAACTGTTCATCAGAATAACTCTGAACAATCCCACGTGATCAGTCTGTTGCACAGAGTATCTGCCAAAGACCATGGAAAGCTTGGTTTCTGTACAGTTTTTCATGCAGAGCTTTGTCTCTTAGAAAAAGAAGCAGCTGAGAACAATTGGAATGGGAATACAAAGACTGTATGCAGAAAGAAATAGAGAATTCCCTGTAAGGCTTTTTTTAGGTATTCCAAAATGGAGAAGCAGAAGTGGCTGGTCCAGGTCCTATAAGGCACTGTTAGCAATGAGACTTAACCAAGACTCACTCATTATATATTTCTTAGAACGATAAATCAAACATTATCCTGAGTGAATGAAGTGAATGTATCTGACGGGAAACTAGTCTGTTGATACTTAGTATTTTCAAGAAAACAAACACAGGAGTCGCTATAACTTGGTGTTAGAAAGTACCCTGTCTGTTGGCACGATTTCCTCAGCTCCCTGGTTGATAATGTACCATTCATTCTGGCAGTTGAAATTTCTGGGTAGTCCCATGACAAACCTTATTAATGTGTGGTTCAAGCCCTGAAACAATGCTGTAGTTTTTCTTGATTTGTTGCTGACTCTGAGCTGAGTGACCAGAAGCTGATTCAAGAACTTCTCATTCTCCTCTACTGTATTGCACAGATGTCCCTAATCACACTGAAACTGTGTTGTACTAGGTGCTGTACAGACATGAATTAAGAGTCAAACCCTGTTACAAAGAGTTTATAGTTTGTATTGGTGACTTGTGTGTAGGGTAGGGTGTGTGATTTGAGTGTAAGGTAGAGTCATAGTTTCTGTATTAAAGGTGAGGAAAGTATGTCACAGTCTGATTGCTGAAAATTGTACATAAAGTCTGTGGTTGACTCAAGAACTGAACCCAAAGCAACCACCTTTACTAATGACTGCTTTGTATTTCCAGTGGTAAGAGAGATTACATATAATATCTGATGTTAAAATACATCTTCTAGACAAGATTTTTTTTCTAGTATGTATGAGGAAACTTTTCCGTGTAATGTTATTCCTTAGAATAGCACGTTATGATGAGGAAATAGATGTTTTGAGAAAAGTAGTAGGACAAACCCAGAATAATTGTTCAGCCAGTCTGGATGAGGATCATCTGGAATATTGCCTCAGCTGCCAACAAGAGTTGATTGAAGAGCAGTTTCCCATCTCCTCTGTAATCTGAAAAGTTCAGAAAAATATTACTGTTGACACAAAGTGATGATCCCTAATCAGTCCAATTACATTTCTGCAGAGCCTCATGGGAATAGTAGCTGAGAAGTCTTCATACATTTATGCTCGTTTATGTCTCCTCTTTCCTGTGCAGACTATATATTTCATGTCGTGCAATGTGTTACACGCAGGGAAATGTGCTGTGCCTAAAGGAGGCTATAGGCAAGTTTCAAACATGACTCATGGTTGGGTTACACATGAAGAATCTAAACCAAATTTTAGGGGACAATAAATGAACAAAATCTGTGATTTCAAGCTTTTTGAATGAGAAAATGGAAGTGGGGAAATAGATATTTCAATTTTTTTAATGAGACAGTATTTCATTCAAAGTGTATTAAGCAACTTTCATGCAAGCCTTCCTTAGCCAAAATTACTCAACTAGAAATCTTGCAAGAAGTTAGCTCTTCTATCCAACCAGACCAGAGGCATAAGGTGTCTTTCACTTTTCCTCTGAAGAGAGCCATGTCAGCGGGAAAAAGGCCAGACATTTAGTTCTGGCTAGAGACATGTCGGTATTAGCTCTTGTTGTTCTGTTTTACACATGGAGCTGTCATGTCTCTGAATTGCTGCTAGATTAGGGAAACAATAGGAAAGAAAACCACAGTATTTTTCAACTCTGAGAATTAAAGTATTGTTAGTTCTGCGAATGGGCAATTTTCAGAGGTTGCAGTACAAACAACAAAATACACTTCCTTTGTCAGTATTTGAAATACAGCTCAGGCTTGAGTTCTAGGTCAGTTATTAGTTTACTGTTGTGATTTTTATTTTTTTTATTAATTTTTAGTTTCAGTATATGAAAGAAAAATGAAAAACATAATCCTGAAACCAGAAAGCTAGGACATACTTCCACAAGTTCTGAGATGGGCCTTTGTAAAGATACACTTGTGCGCTTGCACAGGGATTTAGATTGGCAGCTGTATCCGGCTTCTGTCTATGCAGGGAAGTAAACTTGTACCTCTTCACTCAAGACACTCCTTTAACTGTGAGAGAAGGCGAGCCTTTTGGGTGTGTTTGGCTCACAGCGTGGAGGGTTCATTTTGGAGCAATTCCAAATCTGTCTGCACAGTAACGTGTTCCTGTAGGACGTTTTTGTTTGGTTTTAGGTGGTAGATCAAATAATCACTTCTGTACAGTGAATCAAGAGGATCTCTCTGGCAGCAAGAAGGAGCAGCTGCATCTTGTTTTGTTAGCTTTCCTCCTTCATTCCAGGTGACTTGGGAGGATGGATCCTCTGCTCAAAGTGCGAGGTGAAATCCTGTTCTTTATATTAAAGCAGGCAGTGAAGAAACAGAATAAAGTGGGAATCTGTAATTCAACGTGCTCGAGCCAGGACAGAAAAACAAAACCTGTATGTACAAGGCATAAAATAAGTACATGGCCCTCAAGGAACTTTGCAGTCTTGGAGCAATCAAAGCAGCTTGTTGCTCCATGCTGCTTCCAGAGTCAGTCTAGAACATCTAGTGGGAAGCTGTATACTCTGAACAGTATGCAGTGGAGATGATTTGTAAAATGAGAGGGGGTTATTTCCCTGTGCAAGAGTATCTTAGTGCTGAGCAGCACTGCAGTGAGTCAGGGGCATCCTGAATTGTACTATTTACCATGCCAGGAAACTCCTGGGCTCTTCTGCTACCCCTTTAGGCTTTGACTTGTAAGAGTATCCTACCTCTGTGCCTAACAGATAAGCTTGTGTATAGCCTTGCTGATTACAGGATCTAAGTGTGTAAGTATTTTGCTGTCTCTTTCATTTACAGGACCTAAATGTCTAAAAAGTATTTTGCTATCTCTTTCATTCACTGAGGATTTGTTGCTTGTCACAGAGGAGCATGTTTGGAGTGGTCCAGCCATACTGAAACTGCAGAACCACATCCAGCTTCCATGGTACGGTCGCTGGCCTCTAATGTAAGGTGTAAGATTTATGTGGGGAGAGTAATTTCAATGTTTTTATTAATAAAGGCTATTTATTTGTGTTTATATTAGTGCACTAACTTTAATAACACTTTTTTTTTTTGCGTTGGGGTAGTGTATCATTTGGTGCACAAAATTACAGCTTGCAGTAAAATCTGCACAGCTTCTTAAAGTAAAAATACTGGGTTTTTTTAAGAAGTAGATTAATAAGGATGATGATAAGTACTTGTGTACACACATAAGTACATACAGACTCTTTGTATCTGACTTCATGTAAGTCAACAAGAGCTAAAGTAGAAAACCAAGTGAGAAAGTAGAGCATTACCTGCTTTAGGTGTTTGGTACAGAACAACGCTGACTTCAGTGGAATGGTTCTAATTCTTACTGCAGAAGGGAGACCTGCCGGACAGATCAATGAGCCTGTTCTGACTGGACAGGTACTCTGGAGTCTGGTTTGTTTCCCTTTTTGCTTTTCCAGCTCCTCTAGGATGTGGTTAATTCTACAATGTTGCACTGCGGCTACAGGGGCAATTATTGTTTGTGTGAAACTGGAGAGAAATGAGTGGTTAAGTCTGCTTCAGATGTAATTAAGTCTGAAATGTCTCAGCGGTCACATTAGAAGCACTAATTTTAAGCTCTATTATTGGTTTAGGCCATAGCCATTTGTTACATAAAAAGGCAAAGGGATTTTTTTGTCCTTCAAATGATTTTCTGTGGGAATATGAAAAAAAAAAAAGGCATCAAGACAGTAATACCCACTACAGACTCCTTGTCCTGCCAAAATAAATCAGTTAAGAAACCCCAAACCATTTTTTGAATAGAAGAACTATCTAATCATCCTTTTTTGTCCATCAGCGAAACAAACCATGCCTGCAAGTTTCCCCTATGGGTGACTGTTTCACTATTTGTGTTCCAGAGATGGACTTTTAATGTCAAGTTAGTCATGCAGAAGCTTAAATTTAAATTACACTCAGGAGTGTGTTGTTCCAATATATTTTTCCCTGCAGAAAATGGTTTAAGTCATCATTTGCTCCTGCCTTTGTCTTGCATCACTATATACATTGACATAGAAACTTGCAACTCTTTTTGGGTTGTGTGTGTTGCAACCAGTTTTGATTAAATGAGATGGATTTGACAAAAATGTAAAATATACTAGGATGGGGGGTAAAAAAAGTGGAAGTAGCTGGTGTGGAATTGTTGGTAGGAGTATTTTTGGCATGCTTTGTCCGTCAGTGACAATAAATTAAACACCAGACACAAATTTAGCTGAAATAAATGGAATTGTGTCCAGAACTAAAATACCAGAACTTCCGTGTTTCGAAGTAGCGCCTGCTGGTCCATTGCAAACAAGAATAGATGTGGGTGGCCAATGTCCTTGCCTTTCTTGAGGAACCTGGGAATGTTTGTGGAAATGTTTAAGAATCCTTCAGTTTGGAAGCACTCCTCGTCGGAGTGCAGGAAACCTAAGGGTGAAGAGGCTGTTGGTGAGAAATAGAAACTGAGCTCCTCCTTCGGCGATGGGCACAACAGCTGAACCAGGAGAATGAAAAGTGAAACTATCATTGTCACTTCAGGGGTTTCAATAAAGTTACTGATGAACAGCAGTTTGAAGTTTTACCTGAGTTTGAACTTAGAGCTGGCTCAACTCCTACAAATTGTTACTCTGCTCATCCACCTTCTAGCTTTCTGCTGATGCAGCTACAGCAGCTATTAACTCAAAACACAGGAGTCAACAGGTGGTGAAAAGCCTGTCTGCAGACTGTGCTGTGTAGCATGCCCACCACTGAAATAGGTATGTCATTTCAAAGTTATTTCAGTTCAAAGTTGCTTTTTTATTCAACCACCTGTGAAAATGTATTAAAACATTTATTCCTTTTTAATGTGGTATTTGAGTTCCCAACAATCTAGATAGAGACCTTTTATATTAGCTAGCTTTGAGCCTGGATGGGTTGTGCTGATGTACCTTTGATGCTACTAAATGGCCTAATTTCCCCTGCCTTGCAGCCTTCACAGAAGTTACTTTCACCTTTATATGATAATACGTGCCGATGTGGTGATACCCAAATGTTCACTCGACACAGGTTATGGAATTAAGCGTAAGTATTGCAAACAGAATTGAGTTGATAATGTTGCATCTAATAGAAAGACAGTCCTACAAAGGTGTCTGTAAAACCCAGTTCTGTAATCTTACAAATACCTGAGAGAGATTAATCACTCAGCCTCCAGGTGGCAGTGGCTTCTGTTCCCCTTCTCTCCCCTGGCAGAACTGAATAAACCACTGAATATATTTCTAAGAAGACAGCACTACCAAAAGAATATGAGTGAGATGGCAAGTAAAAAGAATGATAAATAACTGGAAAGGTGTAAGGGGCATAATCAATAACAGCAAAAGTCAGGAACTGACTGTCTAGAAAGCCAGCCCTGGGGTTTATCCGTTTCCAGAGTGTTCTGCACACCTGTGCCGCTGCTTCTCCTGTAGTTCCCTGCTGTTCCCCTGCACAGTTCCTCAAAGCCTCTGGCAAGTTTGAGTGACAGGACAGGGTGTGGGGTGGTTTTTTTTTTTGCTTTGTTTTCCCCCCAACCCATCTCCACAGTGTTAACTTCCTGAATTTAGTGCAATAGAAGCAAAGACTTAATGGAAGAAAGTTTAAGAAATGAGTGATATTTTTTTATTATTATTATGAACTAGACTATTTGATTTCAAGGAAAATTATTATTTGTTTTTCTGGAAAATTTCCTACAAATGCATGCTATCAGATTACTGAATGAGCATCCACTCAGCTGTAAGTCATTATTAAAGACATGTTATCACTGTAATCTCCAGAAGCTGAGAGAAAGGCATTTTTAGCTGTTGAGAGAGCTGAGATGACAAAGGTCTGAGGAAACTAGGAGGCCGATATACTAACATTCATTCAGTAACATCCCCTTTCCACCAGCACAAGGCTTTTTTGAAAAATGAAACAGCAAAGCAAAGGAAGCCAACTAAAGTCTGAAGCCAGAAGAACAGCTATTGAGGCTGTTCTGAAGACAACCCTTTGATACCACTGACATCCTTGAGTTGCTTTCTGAAGCTTTCTTGCTCATCACCATCTTATTTGATCTGTTTGGTCTTTTGCTCTCTTACTCCAACCCTCTGTTTAGCTAATGTACTTTGACATTGGTTCCCAGAAAGGATTTAATCCTCAAACCAAGAAGTAATTGGAGCACGTGCGCACCATCACATTGGTATAGATCTGCTTGTCTGTTGTCCCTTCCCCAGACTGGGTCTGTTCTGCCTGTTTAGATGGGACACTACTCGTACAGGACCTAACAGTGACCCATGTTGGTTTTGGGGTCTCAGAACTTCTCTAAGAAACAGTGCTCCAAATGATCGAGTGGGAGGGGGGGTAGGATGGAGCGGAGAAGATTGAAACTTTAATTTCTCATCGTTTTCTTGCAGGTTTGTGAGAGTGAATTGATGATGGTGCGGAGCAGTAATGCAGGAAAGGGAGAGGACAGCGAGGGAACTGTGGACTTCAGGGCAAACAAGAGAGGAAGCAGAACAGTAGGAGAGAAAGGACAACATCGTATTTAGATACAGCAGCCAGAATATGCAGATTAGTGCTGGAAGCATCCTCCTATATGTTCAGTGTACCCAGAAAAGGGAGAAACAGGTATTTATGCCAAACACAGACTTGTCTTTGAGCCAAACTCACTCTGATAGCTTGTCTTCTAATCACTGAAGATAGGTCACAGCACTTTTGGGAGAGTAATGTGTATTGGATGTTCAACTTTCAGCACAGAAGGGGAAGCCTTAGTAGCACTAGAAAGAGTTAAAGATATGAAATTCTCTTCTAGGAGTAGAATTCATTCAGCTTCTCACCCAGGAAATGTTAATGTATGCTGTTTGCTCAGGCAGGCACCTCCTGAGGGCACAGTTTCAGCTGACCCATGTAACCAATCACATGCCATTCTCTGACAGCACTTGTTCTTTATCAGCCCATTAAGCATGGGCTTTCAGCCAGTGAAAACATCAGATATTTGGCAAAGTGTTTATAATTAGTAAGCATTGTGGCAGAATAATGGAATCTGAGGTCTCAGAAACCATCAAGTGTGTCCGTTTCCAGCTGATAATCCCATGGAGATGACAAAATGGAAAGTGAGGAATACCAAATTGAAGGAGGCAGTATGCAGTGTTTGAATTTACTGCAGAGTATCTTGCAGCAATCCTGACTCCTTCCAGAGTTTGATACTCAGTGCCTGAAGATCTTGCAGAGAAGGAGATTTTCTTCCCCTACTTTGCCTGTGTTTTACAAGCATTAGCGTGCCGTCTTGTCTGTACCACTTGTTCCTGTCCTGTTCAGAAAGCTTTTTGTGTTTTGGCAAGAGGTGCACTAAGGGGAACGTGTTCTCATAATCTTGAAATGGTTTGATATTGAGGACACAGTCATGTTGTCAGGAGGGGAAGCAGACATAGGCTTGAAGTATGCTTTTTCTAGGTGTGGCTGTGCAGATTTCCACTCAGTCTCACCATTTATAAAGTAGGAATCTCCTTCATTTGTTTTGGCTGGTGATCTGGGACCTTTCTGGCGAGCCATCAGCCACTTTCTGCACTCAAGTATGGGATATCAAGACATGGCCACTTTCTGTCAACCATGTTTTTGTTTTTCACTCTCTTGGGATGCATTTGACAAGCTTGCTTTGGTGTCTTCCATGTCTCGCAGCCTGTTTCAAATGAACTAGCTTCCAAGCTTTTGACATTCTCTGGCTAGACATCATCTTCACACAGCAGAAACTCTTCTCCCCTCACGTCACTGTCCATTTGGTATTGATAGCTAGCCTGTACAGCTCAGATGAAAAACTTTTCTGCACTCAACTTGGAGAGTCTGAAGACAGAGTGCTCCAGTGGCTCCATCCATTAAGGCAATGCTACTGCTGTTGAGCCAAGTGGGTTGTCAGTGTTTGAGATTTGGTTTATTTTATACGTTTTTCTAGAAGGGTGCAAAGAACTGAGGAAAGGACTTGATGTCTGTGAACTTCTTTACTGGCAAAGAGGTTCAGTATCTCCATTCTGTGAATAAAGAATCAAGTGACAGCAGCATGATTCCATGTCAGCTTCAGCTGGTCTGCTGTGGGTCCTGGCAGCCCCTTCTCCCTGGCATCTGCTGTACAGCCCTGCCTCTCCTCTCCTTTGCATGTATAATATTTCTCCTGTGACAGTGGTGGGCGAGCTAATCTGCCTGAATTCTAACTGAAAGAAAAAATATTCCAAACTAATTTATTTCTTCTTACTTTGCCAGACATTTTCGTTATAGAGCCACGTGAACTTTACTGCTGGCACAAGAGAGAAACGAAGAGGGAGAGACAGGCACAGGACCACAGCGTCTTGGCTGAGATTTACTTAAACTTCCGTGGAATCTTACTCAAAACTCTCAGCATGTCCCAGGCCCTGAGTGCCAGGTATGTGCTTTCTCTGAACTACAGTCTTAACTACTGCTGTTGCTGCTTTCTGCTGCCTTCTTATCTCTATAATGAAACTACTGCATCAGTATCCAGTTTAAAGAAAGCCCTTCAGAGCTATGATTTAGGCCTTGTCAGGACTTTGTGTGTGCACCAGTACTGTGGGCTGTAGCCTCCTTTTGTTTTTATCTATTGTACAAATATCTGCATACAAAGAGACCGGACTACTTCTATTCTTAGTCTGAAGTATTGAGTGAAAGGTGCTGAGCAGATCTGTGGGATTTGCACTGGCTAGGGATAAAAACTGTACTTGCAAGCAGTCCTTAATGGCATGATGACAGTATCCTTCCCATTTAAAACAAGGGCTCAGATAACACGAAATGGATTTCTCCTAAATACCTAGAAGGGGGGAAGGTGAAAAGCAGAATGCCTTATTTTTGAGTCACTACATCCAGCGTCAGAGCCAGAAGAGTCTATACTCTTCTGCTTTTTGTTTTGGTTCAGTTTGTTCCTTGGAGTGTGAGGGATGGTCTAGAAAGGGGAGATACTGGTTCAGCAGATGTAGGGTATGTGGTCCAGGGGCTCAGTTCCAAGTGCAAAAATTATCATTTCTCAAATGCTCATTTCTGCATTAACGCAACAGGCATGATTGGGCTGTGCAGTTACATTTAGACTTTTCCCTCTGAAGTCTGGACAGTGTCTCCATCTGTGTGTTGCCTGCAGAATCCAGGCCCAGTGCATTTGAAGCACGCTGAGGTACAGAGCACCCTCAGGCTATGCTGCCACAGCAGCAGCAAATAAATTGGAGTGAGCACTGGAGGAGATGTCTGGCAGGCCATATGAATATTTTGCAGAACTCTAAATGCAGGAGTGGCAATGTGGGTTGAGTACAACTATATCAGAGTAATGCAGGTGCTATGATTACAAGCCAGGCTTTTATCATTGTGCCCGTAAACTGCACTTAGTGCTTTTTTTTGTTTTGTTACAAATGGGGTGAAGCTCTTCAAGTATTTGGCCCAGTCATAGATGTTAGACTAATTTCCTACAGAGCAAGCTCAGTTGTGATTTGTAGTGCTGTTTTATTTTCAGCACTTCTGGGAGATTGGCATGCTCGATGGGAAGGCAATGTTGGACAAGAAAGAATTGCAGGGTTTTTTTAGCAGGGTAATTTCACTGCTGGCTGGTGCTGTAGCCTGGGTCTTACTAAGCCAGGTGAAAACTGGGCTTCTTCATTTTCCTTGCCAAGCTTGTAGCTATACCACTTTAACCTTGATATAACCAACAGCCGTGTCAGGGGGGTGGCACTGCAGCTCTAGTGATAAATGTATACTTGCAAGACTGTGACTGTGGTGCAGCTGAAGTGATCTCAGTGTTGGAGACTTGTTCCTGCAAACTTTTGCCCCTTCTCCATCAGCACCAAGCAAGGCTGCTTTTATACAGAAGCTTTTCCCAAAACTGAGAGGAGAATTACTTTTCCACTGAGTGTTTTCTTGCTTACCCACTGATTGATTTAAGGTGTTCCTTTGTGTCACCACTGAGCTGTTTTATAGCAGCTTTCGGGGGGGGGGGAAGCCATGTGAGTTCTTTTGCAGCTGTTTTGTACAAGTTAGGCTGTTGAAAACCAGTATGACTGTGTTGTAGTAAATGCCTTGATTTCTGTTCATCAGTTCTTGAGTGCTACAGCTCAGTGGAGTCAGTTAACTTTTTACAAGACTCTAAGTTTCACTTTCAGGTTCTTGGATTTGTTGCATTTCCCTGATGCAGTGACTGGTAGGATGCTTGTTTAAATAAAACTTTTATAACATGTAGTTGTGACTGAAGGACAGAAAGCAAGTAGCTAGAGAACTTAACNGTTCAAGTTAAGCCAGGGGAGGTTTAGGTTGGATATAAAAAAAAATGTTTTCACTGAAAGGGTTATTCAACATTGGAATAGGCTGCCCAGGGAGGTGGTGGATTCGCCATCCCTGGAGGTGTTTAAAAAAAGGGTAGACAAGGTACTTGGGGATATGGTTTAGATGTGGTTTTGTCAGGTCCGGTTAATGGTTGGACTAGATGATCTGAAAGGTCCCTTCCAACCTTAACGATTCTATGATTATACTGGAATGCATCATCAACAGCAAGCAGGAAAGGTAACTGTGAATTTCTTTTGCATTCAGGTGTTTTCATCTCCATAAATTCCTTGTGAATCCCTGGAAAAGAAAGGATCTACAAAATGAGGCAGTCTTTTAAAACTGTACAATGCTTCTGGCAATGATGCATCGGTATTTATGTAGGAATTATTTTACCAGAAGTACAGATGGGGGAGGAAGGGATACATGCTATATTATTGCCTCACAGAAAAGAAAAATCAATCCATTCTCATAAATAATATACAAAATTCTCAACAAGATCTAAATTCAATACACTTAAGATGTCACCAGGGTTCTAAGCCTGACTGGCCAAAGAGCTGGCTGGGGAAAGACTTTATTCAGTTCAATTGCTGGCAAAATCTGTGTGGACCTGATCACCCTTACCATCCATCACAGCATCCGGAGAGAGGACAGTTTATCTCTTTGGAGAGCTGAACAATCAGTAAGTCACTGCAGTGAGACATCTGGGGAGGGCAGAGGGTTGCTCCTACCTACTTACTCTAGAAGATTAAGCAAAACAGCCAGCTGGATGGGCTCTTGTAGTAGGTTTTCTACCTTCAGCTGAAAGAATGCCAGACTTGTATAAACACAGAAATTGGCTACTTATATTCAAGAGTTGGTGTTGAAGTGGTTTAATTAACACTAAAACAAATTTAATGGACCAAGAGATTTAGTGTTCAAATTAAAAATGACAGCAGGCCTTGTTTACTGGGGTTGGGAGTTTTTAACCTGCAAATCCAATGTTAATTGCCCCATTTTAGATCTGCCTTGCGACTTTTCCTCTGTATTTGCAAAGCAAGATAACTGAGCTACAGGTTGTAATGAGAAAGCTACATACAATAACAATATATTTAATTGTTTTCTGGATAACTGGCTAAATCAAGAGGAGTACATTCAAATGGCAAAATGTTGAAATCTTTCTTCTCTTGGACTTCAGTGTCTTTATCAAAAATTTAATTGATTGCTCCGTAGCCTTGTTTCTGATGTTTGCTTTTAATTTCTGTTTTATAATGTTGTAAAAGCATAGGAATTTAAATTTAGCAGTATAAGGAAAGTCAGTAGATCCTAGGCTTTCCATCAAGTGTAGTTAGTTTAATGTTTCCACTGATTCTGAGACTAATTGCCTAAACTAGGAGCACACATGGGCATGCATGTCCAGGTGTTCCTCACTGAACCTCCTTTGAGTGCTAGCTTGTTGGGTTTTGGTGTTGGTTTTTTTTATGATTGCTGAAGTAAGTCTGTTGGTATTGGTGCTGCTCCCTGAGTGTTTAATATAATATTTATCAACAGAAGTTGTGTAAACGCCTACATAGATGTACTTTTAGCTCCCTCCCTGTCTCAGTATGTAGTGGCCTAGCCTCCTACTCTTGTCATGCACATGTGTGCACACACACACATGTATGCCAAAAAAAGCCACCCAAACACACACCCTCAGCACTCTCCACCATCTTCACCTACCTTTATTTAGCTTGCTCACAGCACGTCCTATGGCTGGTTAAGAGCTAAGTAGATCATAGAATTGTTATGGCTGGAAAAGACCTTTAAGATCAT